>OX123187.2:84526825-85726825 GCA_944739405.2 Euclidia mi
TGCAAGACAACAAGCTCCGACCGCCGCGCCACTGTCACAGATCCCAGAAGAAAGAAAAACCAGCCACAGTAGAAAGACAACCTGCTGTCCTCCCATACATCAAGGGTGTGACCGACAAAATTGGCCACATCTTGAAGCGAGCTTCTATCAAAACTTACTACAAGCCGCCAACGAAGATCAGTCAATTATTACCATCTGTCAAGTGTCAGTTACCCTTGCAAGAGGCCGGTGTCTACAAAATTGACTGTGAATGTGGGCTCTCATACATTGGACAAACCAAGAGAAGCATAGGCATTCGACTCAAAGAACATATAGCTGACATAAAACATAAACGCTCAACAAAGTCTGCTGTGTGTGAACATGTGGAACAGGGACCCAACCACTACCTGCGATTTGATGAACCACAGATACTCGCAAAAGAACACCGTTTTCTTCCAAGGATGATACGAGAGGCTATTGAAATTAAAAAACACCCTAATTTCAATAGGGAAGATGGTTGGAATGTTCCTCCAGCTTGGGACCCTGTCATAAGGCTAATGAAACCCAAGAAGGGCAAAGTCACCAGAAGACCTAAGGACACTGTGAGCTCATTCTGCGTAAATAGTAACACGAGTAGATGAAAAAAAAAAAATGTTCGGGTACTTTGAGATAACTTATACATTCAGGAAAAAGACAAATATCACCTCAGTCTGCCGTGAACATGAATTCTGTAAAGAATTCGAAACGTCGGCTAGTAATAAATTAAAAATATAGTTTCTAGATCATTAGTTTCAAATGTAATAACTTAGTGAAACCAATACATCGCGATAAAATCCGTAAACTGTAGTTTAATTTCAATATTCTAGGCTATTCAATTATCCAAAGCAATAAATACATAAAAGCTTGAAAAGCAATTTTGTTTTTAGTTGAGTTCCTAGTTCAAAGCTGGAACACCGATCAATAGGTAAAGAATGAGTCGGCAAACGTGTCTTGTGAATTTCTCGAATGCTTTTGTTCCTTGGGCCATACATTCGACGCCTGTATTTGTCAGCACAGCATTGAACTCAACAATATCCTCATACTATTTCAGACAAAACACGCCATCAGCAAATACCGGCTACGAATCAGAACACACTCCATGGCAAAAGTATAATGCTTTCGCGTAGACGACTTTAAATTTAGTATTTTATATTTTGGTCTTAGAAGTACAGCCGTTGGAGTCACTTCAGGCATTCATAATCATGAAAATATTATGCCTGAAGAGGCTTCAAGGAAGCTCAAATATTTTCCAAGGAACCGTCGCGCGTCGTATTAAAGGCAACGAATAAATTGGAATGTTTGATAGGAGAGTAGGTACTCTCGGGCAAGCCATTGACAATTTATTATCACAGGCAAAATAACTAATAATTTGTTGGATATAGTTTACTTTGGTGCATTTGTGACGACAGATATAATGATGTTGATAAGTCGTAAGACACGGCGTTTTGATGTTATTTTCCAGGATGTAGTTTTTCGACAATAAATATAAATACACTGAGAATTATACGTAGATTACAAAGAAAGGTTTTATTTAGGCAAATGCTACTAAAATTTCGATATTTATAATTTGTATGAAGTTATCATCGTTATATTTTTTCCGTAGTAAACAACACTACGTTACCCACGATAACGTTTCGATACCCACCACTGGACAAAAATTTACACGAGTAACAAAAGCTGTTTAAAGTTGTTTGTCCCACAGATCCGTTGCTTTAAGAATTTATACCTAGCGCCACAGATGTCTTGAAAGAACGTATAGAAAATTATTTCATCTTTTTACATTCATAAAGGTATTCGTAAAAGTCGTATTTCACGATTATAGTAACAAAAAAATATATTCCATAGCCAGTTTGATACAATAGCTGCTTGTTGCCGAGGCCCTAAAATACGGGTCACATAGCTGCCAATAGTAATTCCTGTTAACAGCAAACCACCTTCGAAGCTACGAAAGTTTAAAAGAATTTTTCTATATTTTCTTAAGAATATTCAATGAGTGAATATCAAATGACCTTATAATTAACATTTGCTCATATTTTGTGTTGACAGCGAGTTTTGGGTATTATGGCGCTCTCTCTCTCTCTCTCTCTCGTGAGCCTTTTCCTTAACTGCTTAGGAGCATTACTCCTTCTGACTCTGTCCACCAGCTGTCTTCAGCGTCTTAGCTCGCTTCTGTTACGATCGAGGTCCTTTAGCTTATGTCGGACAGTGCTTATCGGCATCGCCATTTGCTTGGATATCTGGTCTGATCATCGCATTGCTGCCTCTAGTTATTTCTCCTTCCACTTTCTCTATCTCTATAAGACACTCCAAACTATTGCCATTTCTCTGTGAAATGTGTCTGGTGCTACAATAAATATGGTGGTACGTAACTTCTCAGTTACCTACCACCATTAAGAACCATCAAGCAATACAAACACCGTTTAAATCACCTTCCACTGAGCTATTAGTTTAATTAGAAGTAAAACCCATGCAGAACTAGTCAAACGGACGATTGTTTTTTTTTTCTTTATTTGTAAAAGACTTTCGTCTATAGATATGCCAGTCCTATTGTTAAATAATAATATCTAAACTAATGTATAACATTTGCACATATCATATACAAGTTTGGCCACCTTTTTTTTTCTTTTTTTTTCTGCCGAACAAATTGACTCCATGCTGCCTGATGTTAAGCAGTCAGTGAAGTCCCATAGTGATGGCCATCATCCCAGCAGCCAGCATGGCATTATGGCATGATGGCCCTCACCTTGACGGCCTTGAGTAAAGCTTTTTCACGCCCCGCTTAAAGGACCCGGGATCATAAGTGGAGGGAAACACGTGGACTGGGAAAAAGTTCCACATCTTAATGGTACGGCAGAGATAAGAGGCGCCGAACCGTTTGGTGCGTGACGGTATCTGTTCTACCGTGTAAGAGTGGCACCTCAACCCAGCACGTGTCGTTTGGGATAGGAAAGGAGAGGGTGGGATTAGTTGAAAGAGCTCTTCGGAGCACTCACCGTGATAGATGCGGTAGAAGAAAGTCATTGAGGCCACGTCTCTGCGTAATTTCAGTGACTCAAGAGTCTTAGTGGCCTCTGGATCCCTGATGATATGGACAGCACGCCGCTGCAACCTGTTGAGGGCGCCCAATAAGTACTGAGCGGAGCCATTCCAAAGGTGAGAGCAGTATTCCACGCAGGAGCGAACCTGGGTCTTGTATAACAGACACAACTACTCCGGCGTGAAAAACCTCCTCACCTTGTTCAGGACTCCGAGTTTCCGAGGTGCGGATTTGATGACACCCTCGATGTAGTTCTTCTGGTTGAGATTTCTGCGTATGTCCATACCCAGGATATTGAGGCTGTCTTGAATCGGTAATGGAGTGTCCAGAAGAGAGGGATGGGGAAGGAATGGAGATACCTTGGCTGAGAATGCGCACACCCTTGTTTTCTTGGCGTTGAACTCGACCAGGTTCTCATCACCCCAATGCGAGATGCAATTCAGAACCCGGTCAAGCTCAGCAACAAGTGTTCGCCTATACTCCTCAGTATCGGCTTGCTTAGCCGCAGGGTGTCCGAGATATCGCCCATGTACAGTACTGTCATATGCATAGCAATGTATGCCACCAAAAGTGAGCATATCATTGATTTGCAGAAGAAAAAGCGTGGGCGATAACACGGACCCCTGAGGCACACCAGCACCCACCTCTGAGAGAGGGGCCGCCAAAATACTATGAAAAAGACCCACATCAGGTCTGTTAATATTAAAGTCTTTAAAAAGCTTTCGTCTGATTTCATGGTTCCGTTCACATTCCATCAAGCAGTGTTGGACATCGTCAACCGTTCCACAAATCTCACAGTTGGGTGAATCATATTTTCTCATCATATGTCCAAACTTTCTTGACAGAATGTGACCAGAACGCAATCTGAGTGCTTGGACAACTACTGGCCTTATTAAATCGCTATCAGCAAACCAAGGGGCAGCACGAGGAGGCTCACTTTTGATGGTCTTATACCAGATTCCCTTTTCTCTTGACCTTCTGTCAAAGTATTCTCTCCATAGATCGTAACAATGATTTTTATAAATACCTGTGACTTCGGAGTAAAAAGGAAGAATTACTAAATTACTTCCGCGTCGAGATCCTAACTTGGCTAATCTGTCAACCTCCTCGTTCAGCCAATATGTGATGGTATCCATTGCAATTTCAGAGTCGTATTTTTGCAAATTTTGTTAATTTTATCTAATATTTTATATGCTATTGGTACTCCATTTTTTCCTGTTGTGCATTTCAATAAATGATGTAAGGCGCTTTTGTTATCAGTTAAGATTACATCCTTGGACTCTAATAATTTTTCTACATACGATAGGGCTTCTGAAATTGCAATTAGTTCTAGGGTCATGATCGAGACTTGTTGATTTACCTGAAAACAACGTTTGACATTCCTATGAGGATCATAAAAGGCAGCACCTCGCTGATTGTTTATTTTAGACCCATCTGTAAATAATTTTTGCCAGTTTGGATATGTTGAATCTAATTCTTTTACAACATCATATTTCAGGGTATTAAGGTCATAGGTGTTTTTTGCACTCTGGATAGTAATGACGTATTAATTATTTTATGAACATTGACATTACTAACCCACACATCTAACTTAAACATTTCCAATGGAGAGAATGAACTTATTTTGTGTTGCTTAATTTTATCGTTGCTAATGGCTAACAAAGGCTTTTTATTTTTTTGCCAATATCTGTTAGAAGTTAAATTATTGAGCTTATCTAATAATGAGCAAGTACTATTGCTGGCCCATAATCTAGTTCTTAAACAATATTTAAAAGACAGGAATTTTCTTCTTATTTCTAAAGGTGGAATGGCTAGCTCACATTCCATAACATGAATAGGGGTGCTTTTTATAAAGCCCCCTATTATACGTAATGCCTGATTTTGGGCTTTGTCTAATTTATAAGTGTGAGTTTTATCGCTATTGTCATACAAGAAACTCCCAAAGTCCATTCGGCTCCGTATTAAGCTTATATATAACCTTCTTAGATGTTTCTGATGTACACCAAAGCCAAATGTACGTAGTAAATATAAACACAATCTTGACTTGCCACGAATACACAATATGATTTTTTATAAAAGCACATATATTTCGGCAATAAGAATATATAACCACTTGCCCGTCGATATAAAAGAACTGGATGCAATTTCATTTAAAAGGGTACTAAAAAAATGGTTAATGGAAAATGCATTTTACTCTGTAAATGAATATTTTTCTAAAAAATAGATAGTTTTCATTTTGTTATACTTTTTGCAACGCCCGAATGGGTAGACTGTTGATACCAAAAATTATTGTTAAACTACATTGTAAACACAGTTTAAGCAATAAATGTCTTTGTCTTTTTGTCTTTGTCACCCCACGTGCCACCTGCTAGGATTTTAAAAATATTTAGAATTTTGGTGCATTTTTCTACAGTTTCATTGATGTGTTTCTTCCACAACAATGACTTATCCAACCAAAAGCTTAAATATTTAACACATTCTAAAGTGTGGGTGCATAGGATTCCCACCAAGACCTTTGGGTCCCAAGCCAACCTCACCTGCAAGTGGTGCACCTGCCGATCAACGGACGAGGCTCTGGCTAACGAAATATCCCGATAAGTGGCAATAGGCTCGCCACCTATTACGTGGGATCAAAACACTGGCGAAAAGTGGGTGTTTAATATGCCTCTGCCTACCCCTTCGGGGAAACAGGCGTGAGTCTATGCATTCTAAAGTGTTCAAGACAGTATCACTAACTTTTAATTTAACGGAACAACTTTTACGCGCCCTAGTAAACATACATATGTTTGATTTATTCCCGGACAGATTTAACCCCAGATCTCCTAATAACTTCATAACAATATTAAGCGCACTTTGTAAGTTGACTTCACAGATTTGTAGACTTTTATTACTCGTGTACAAAACGAAGTCATCAGCATATTGAGTGATTGTTTTTATAAAACAAACTTTGCCTGTAACTAAATTTCGTTTAGTTGTTTCTAACTTTGGCGGCGCTTGCCCGGTGCGGTTCCTACTATCGTCGCCTTGCATTCACAGCTACGGTAGATTACACAAGGTGGTTACTATACTGCGGTGGAGCTGAAATAGTTTTAAGTTTACATTGAATGTAAAATCGAATGGCCTTTATTTCCATCATTCTTTCGTACATTCTTAAAAAGAAACACTAACGCACTAAGAATAATTTCTATGACGATCTCTTACAAACATTTAATCAACGGGTACAAGGAACGACCAGACTCGGAGCAACAATTTTCGGATCACGCAAAGTGTTGTCATGTCTAGAAATAGGACCCACGATAATCAGCGCATTATAAAATAGCGAATTAACCGCTTAAGCCTCTACGTCATGCGTGCAGCCTATGTATAAGTTATAAGACTTTATAATATGTTATATCAGAAAATCTTTAGCTGTCTGTAACCTTAAGAATATTTTTTTAAGAATCGGTGTAGAAATTTCAGACCATTATGGGCACAGGGATATCTAGATTTTTATACTTAAAAATTGTATTAAGTCAAAAGAACTTTCTATTTCATCTTTCAAACGTAGTTGATTAAAAAATGAAGCACAACGATTGCAAAAAAAAATAACGTTTGCACTACTTAGCTCCGTAGACTTAGATGATAGCTTGCAGTGCATTCATCATAAACACAGTTTTGAAATTACTGGGATATTCAGATACCTACTTACATATTATTATTTTCCACTAATACACCTACTACCAATGTCAATCATTTTATCTTTGCACATATTAACCTGTTACAAAATTGTAAAGGCAAAAGTAAACAAAGAAGTATGTCAATTTTACCAAATTCATTTGGATCCAACTTTTGGCTGAACATTCACATTTTCATATTTCGTAAACTTACGCCTATTATAGTGTTTATCCCCAATTTCTTACTTTTACAATATAACTCCACCGTACTCCTTGTCTGTTTAACTGTTTGTATTATGCAATTACTAAGTAAACGTTCCAGAGAGTAATGTTTGTTTCGGTACGGAAAGGACAGTGGAAAATTTTGTTTGAAATGCAATTATAATTAGCTAATGGGGTAATGGGATTGGGGTTGTTTCCGTAGATTGAATCACCCCATTTCTGAGCGTCGTAAAAGATGATGTTGTTGTTCAATGGGGTTGCCTACTTTTGCAATACAATTATAATTAAATTATTTTTAATTAACTAGATAGAGAAATTACAGTCGCTAACATTACATACATACATACATACATATCGTCACGCCTTTTATCCCCGAAGGGGTAGGTAGAGGTGTATTTCTACACCCACTTTTCGCCAGATATACTTTAGTCCCACGTAATAAAGGGCGAGCCTATTGCCGTACCGGGCACATTTCCAGACTCCGTGCTGCTACTGTGCTACTGAGAATTTCGTGACAGAAAAACCCAATAACACTGCCCGACCAGGAATCGAACCCGAGACCTCACAATCCCACGCGCACATTTATGCCGCGAGACCAACGAGGCAGTCGTATAGGGTTTGATGTCGAGTTTTCGGTCTCTACGCAAAGATGGTATTTGCATCGTGTTATCCCTTAGTCGCCTCTTACGACACCCACGGGAAGATAGGGGGTGGTGACACTTGTATTCTATGCCGTCAACCACACGGCCTTCGCTAACATTAATGTCCATTTTAACGTAATTTTTAGATTTAACTGGGGTGCAAATATAAAGATTGTATTGTTAACATATTGCTATCAAAAACGCTATTATTTTTACTATTATTTTTATGTTGTCAGATGTATTAGTTGTGTTAAATTTATAAGGTATATTATTTACTAACATGGTCGCAACGGAAGACCAGCGCTAGTTTTTTCAAAACTAGCATTCTGCTGAGTTGCGACCATTTTGCAGTAATTTATTTTTTTACTTTTTGTAATTAACTGTGTCTTGTGTATGTATTGCATAATTTGCTGCAAATAAATGTATTTTTCTTTCTTTTCTTTCTTTATTTCTTTTCTTTCTGTATGTATGTTAAAAGCATCTTACATTAGACCTTGTTACCAGCATAAAGGATTAGGTACACAAAAAAGGAATGAAAGCCTGACCTTCAATATTCATACGCTAGCTTCATAAGCCCGAATGCACCCAATGTTGAAGCAACTCGGAAGAATCCTTAAAAAAGCGAAACATCTTAATAAGTATACTGTACAATAAAGTGTAGCGAACGGCAAAGCCACACAAGAACGACCGTAAAACATACAACTAACCTTTATATTTTCCGTGTCAATAGTCTCCTTATATCACCCCTGAAACATTTACGTTCAACATAAAGAATAACACAGCACATGTTGGATTTTATGTCGTTTTTATATTTTATCGTAAAAGTAAGCAGTGAAATAATATTTACCTTACTTGCAGAGTTCAAGTGTGTTTCCCATTCGCCAGCGATACGGTATGTATGCGTAATTTGAAATTTATGTCAAGTAATGCTTCGGGTGTAATATGGTAGTTATTTTATTTGGGAAAAATCTACAGTTAGTGCTGCAAGGTCCTGAAATAGGCCAGACATAGGCACATTTTAAGTGGTATTTCTATCTTTGCAAGTGGGTTATACACTTATATAATTATTCTTGTATGGTGCTAGTATTCAAAATCTTATCATTCCGTATTGTAAATTACTTTGAGTATGGATACAAACTTTGTTGACTAAATTGGCTTGACTTGGAAGTCTTTGACTAGACTTAGGACACAGGTTGGTCGAAGCAAAGAAAACTTGCTAAGTGGTAATTTCTGGACAAAATCAATATGGAGTGCAAGTGTGGTGCTGTACCTCAAACAATAAGACATTTACTATCTTGTCCCTAATAACTGCACGTTACAGGAAATTATGGTTGCTACTAAAAATGCCAAACTCGAAGCTAAATTTTGGGCTGATTCGATATCTATGAATAAGAAACAGAGTTCCTATAGTAACACGAAATATATTATTTGAAAACATCGACACAACTTCACAAGATGGAGTTGAGAAAATTCAATAACGTTCCTCCTAATGTTTGTGTTAGTTTTTTTCACATTGAAAACGTACTCAACTTGACAACCTTAGAGAAATGAAAGGATATATTTACCCATCAAGTACGCTGTTGGAAGTTGGAACCAAGAGTGGAAAAGGTTGTTTATAATTTAAAAAGTAAAGTGTGCCATTCTATAAGACTGGTTTCGGTGTAGAATAAAAGGTATGGAAACTTTTGTGCTATGGGTGTTCAAGTAAAACGTCATCTGTTTCAGAAAGTAACGCATTTTCTGGTAGGTATTTATGAAGGATATCAAATGAACTTATTGAGGCACTTAATTCATTTGTAGATCGCATCAAAATAATATACGTCACTAAATGTGCGATTACTTTACGAAAATTACATTCTTTATTTAAATTATTTTATTTTTGAACAATATTGTAACCTAATCTAGCTTAAACTAAGCATAATATTAGATGCAATCTGTTACGGATACTAGTGAGCAGTTATTGATTGTCACCTGATGGTTCTAATGACCCTATTAAAATAATACCTATTTATTTAAATATACTAAACCGGTATACCACGAGTACATTTGCTTAATTGATTTTACCAGTTTACACCCTTTCCTCCAAAACCCCCATTATTTCCACTATTACTTATGCTCTCTACGTAATCAAAAAGTAAATAATACTAAATTACATTTTGCACTTGCCCAAACATTTCGATTACTTTTCAGCAGATTAGGTCACGGACTCTAACAAGAACGATCCTAGGTGAAGAACGACCAACGGAAACAAAAAAAAACTGTACGAAACCAAAATATTTCTTTTTAATAACGTGTCTAAGGATTTTTTAACTTGTGCTGTAAATGATAAGCCAGTCACAAGCTTGAACACAATACAAAGTTCTCAAACAATATTCTCCTGCGTGCATTACCCGGGAATTGAGTTACACACCTCATTCATTTTCAATGACTTGTAAATGTTCACTCAGACCATTCTACACTGCATTTTGTCGCTACATTCTAACACCGAATACATCTTCATAAGGTAACATCCTGGCGGATACCAAGGTCCTACCTGTCTTGCGGTAGACGCCGTTATTCAATTAATTATTAGTTACCAGACTATACTCTAGTCGGTGAGAGGTACCGACTTATGATAGATACTACCGATCGTGATAAATCGTTCTATTTATCGCCCTGCGAAGGCCTTAAGATAAACTTCTACAATTACGTATAATCACGGCGGTATATCACAAATAAATTATGTAGAAATTATATTGCAAACGTTTAAAGCAATAATTGTCTATCTGTGCTGTCCTTTTGAATAAGAAGCTGGGAGTCTACTTTATATTCTAAATAGATTTGATAGAATACTTACTCGCTTTCCATACCATTACACACAAAACTAACTTCGCATCACAGTCTGTTGTTATCTCCAGTTAACTATTGTAGTCTCTTATTTAGTACTATGCTATCTATCTTTATCTCTTCTTTCGCAAAATTGTTTCTTATTATTAAAAAGATAAGAAATAAAGTAAGATGTTTAAGATCTCAGTTACAAGATTATTTTCAATACAGGGTTACGTTTAGTATTGCAGTCGTGGAATTCAAACTTCGACGTCTATGATTTATTTATGAGATAGTTTAATGCGTCTCTTGAGATTTACTGCGAAAATATTTGAAGTATCGGTTTACCGGGTGTTTAAATGTTTAGGGCAGTTAAATGTTAGGAATTGTTTGGCGTAATTTAGTAAACGATGCAATTGTCCAGTTTCTGTGGCATAATTTGAATCTTTATGAAAACATTAGACGGTAAAATTAAAGAAATAACATTAATTGACACTGAATCCCACCCTCATCAAATTATAAAACTAGCTAAAATAAATTTACGCAGCTTTCCACTTACAAAACATCGCACCAAAATGGAAAATCTAGAAGAATTGTGAGCTGACAGGTCTGTGAGTTAACGGCGCGTCAAATGAATCGACATAAAACAATATACATATTATGTGGCAGTAGTTAAACAACCCTTCGTAAATCCGAACTGTTTCTTGTGAAGAAGATTATGTCTATTGAAGTGACTAAGCAACTGATTAAGAATTAGTTTCTCAAAAATTTTGCTAAGTGTTGGCAATACAGAAATAGGTCGAAAATTTAAGGGGTCTGATGTGTCACCAGATTTAAATAAAGGTGTTATTTTGCTATTCTTCATGAAATCAAATGTTCCAGAAGTGACACAACCATTGAACACTGTTGCAAGATCTGGAGCAATTAATGTAATAATAGACGAAACAGTCTTTACTTAAAATCCCCACAAATCCTTTGTCTTTTTCATATTAATAGTTTTATATTGTTTAAGAACATCATCAGTAGTAACAGCAACAAATTCAAAGGCTGTAACACATTCCGGCACGCAGTCTTTAAGCAGCATTTCAGCAGACATGGAAGAAGATTTCAGTGACTCTGTAGTTACAATGGGTATATTAGCAAAAAACTTTTCATATTCTGTCGCTACTTCTAAGTCCTCTGCAATACTCACATTATTGATATTTAGCAGGTAGTCGCGACTGCGTGCTTTGGCTCTACCAGTTTCGCTATTGATCACATTCCAAGTTGCTTTTATGGCATTTTCAGTGCTTTTTATTTTATTTTTGAAAAAAATTGATTTTGCATCATAACAAGCTTGTTTTTGAGTATTTTTTACATAATTTATAAAGGCTGGACTATTATTAAAAGTTTTTTCATAAAGTTCTTATAACCTAATCCAACTTTTATGAATGCCTTCAGGTGCCCAATCACTAAACATCAGACGGTCAGTTAAATTTATTTTTTTAAGTTTAAATACAGTAGAAAATTCATCATTAATCAATTATATAACTGATCCGGATGGTCATGAATAGGCAACCAACGCATTTTATTTGATAAATTATTTTTAAAATCTTCTAATCGGTTTTCATTTATAGGTACAAAATTAATAATTTTAGTCTGAACCTTAGGGCTTTTCCTTGGACAACAGACTAACTGCCCACAGTGATCAGACTGTAACATATTAATTAAGGATTTTTGTAAAAGCTTAGTGTTAGTAAATATATTATCAATACAGGTAGCACTTGTGGCAGTCACTCTAGTTAGTTCTAAAAAAGTATGACTTAAATTGTAAGATTTAAATAGATTTACGAAGTCAATTGATAAAGAACATTTCTCTAAAATGTTAATGGTGAAGTCACCACAAATAGCAACCGTTTTATGGCAATTATTAACTTTGCTTAGGGCATTCTCCATAATTACTATAAAACTTTCAAAATGTGCACATGGAGGCTTGTATACACCCATAACAATGAACTGTAGTGTGTGTGTACAATGTGTACTAGCCCATCGTATGTATACTCTATAGATAAGTATTGATACACTCTATATAATCTGTAGTCACATATATTTTAGAGCAGTAATAAATGTTATTACACGAGCTATAGTCGTTTCCTTCATCTCCCGAACTCACCACCTTTATATGGCGACCCTGCCATGTACGGGCGTCGGCTCAAATTCGGTCGCGCGCCGCGTATTTGTTGTATAGAGGCATTATAAAGACATTGTCGATACAGAGAAAGTTTTACCAAAATGTGCCATTCCAACCTTGAGAAGGATGAAGTGTTTATCACCCAAAACACCTCAGGTGGTCCAAATTCTGCATCAGTACAAGAATACCATCTGTCAACTATAAGCATAGTGTTGGTCATTATATGTACTATGCTCGGCATCGCTGGATTATATGCCCTGTACAATCTCTACAAAAACTGCCACCATTCCTGGATTAGAAGTGAATTTTTGACCCAACGTTTGACACGATCTTTTCGACGTGCGGAGGTGCGTGCGTGCTACGCATGTAACGATCAGCAGCGACCACGGCGGCAGGAACCGAAGGATCCCAACGAGTGCTAAATGTGCGTATAAGTGCGTAAAAATGAAAAAGCGTATTTCAGTGCGTATAAGATAAAAGTGAAAAGCCAATTTCAGTGCGTATAAAATAAAAGTGCTAGAACGTATATCAGTGAGTGATGGTAAAAGGTGTTTTTTTTTTAACATGGTAATCTTATCGGTGAGGTAATTTTCATAATAGGTATGTCCTTAGATATTTAGCGTTATTTCCCCAATTTTTCTTTCCCTTATTGTTTTGTGGAGTTATATCTAATAACTAATAGTATGAACATTTTCTTTATATAACTACAAAGGTTCTTTCATGGCAAGTGAATTAAAAGAAATATATTGTAAGCTTAAGAATATTAAAGATGCTCTAGTAAAGTTAAGTTATCCTAGAAGGACGAAAACTGTTTTGCATGAAAAATTTGCTGAGGCCACCCAGTTACGTAACCAATTCGATGAATGTCTTAAATGTGTATCGCAACAAATAGAACAAAAATTATTAAAAGGAAAGGTTTTAACAGAGATAGAATCATATTGCGATTTGATAGGAGACATATATTTACAGCTTGAAAATTTTTGTTCCAAGGATTATAGCTCAATAGGCTCGGAGTTTACTGTCAAAGGTGTGGAAAGCAAAACCGCCAACATGGAAAAGTTTGACTTCAAAGTGGCTACGTCACTACTTCCGGTGATGACTGGTGATGAGGATGTCACAAAAAATCTCATCGATGCTATTGACTTGTATAGCTCTGCGCTAAACGAAGAAGGTAAGATTATGTTAGTAAAGTTTGTTTTAAAAACACGATTAAGTCAAAGTGCGAAACTTAAACTGCCCACTTCGTATGAGTCGTGTGACTCGCTTCTTAGTGACATGAGACAGCACTTGCTCACTAAAAAATCTAGCGCTTCCATTCATAAAGAATTAGTGAAAATGAGGCAAAATGGTACCTCTATTGATAATTATGCCCAAAGGATTGAACAATTATTTGTGGACTTGACGATTTCTCAAGCCGACGGTGATGACAAAGCCTATAACATATTACGTCCGGTAAACGAAAAACTTGCCATCAAAAGTTTCACCGACGGGTTGAGAAGCCGTGAACTAGGTACTATACTGTCAGCACGTAATTATTCTACCCTAAAGGATACGATTAGAGCGGCTAAAGATGAGGAGGCGTCGTGCAGTCGCTCATATCCGGAAAGAGAGGTCTACCTGACATCGAAAGGTAAGTCTAGCAATAGAACTTTTCATAGTAGGGGTTTCAACTTTAGAGGCCGCCCGGGTCCCTCGAATAGCCATTGGTCGCGCGGGGGTTCACATATAGTTTATCCCAATTATCAAGCTAAAGGTCAGTATCAACCGCGTGGTAATCCTAACTATAGGCGTGGTTTCTATCGCGGTAGACAAAATCGTAATTTCACTCGTACTTATACAAATAATTTACATTGTCTGGAAAACGAGTCGAATAAACCTAGAATAGGTGAAGGACATAATCAGACACAGGACGCAAATAAAAGTGAAACTTTAGAATTTTTTCGACCCTAATTTTGTTTTAGCATGTGAATATAATAGTTCAGTGGAATGTTTAGTACAGAACGCCAAATATAGTTTACTTTTAGATTCCGGAGCATCATTATCCGTGTTGAAATTTGAGACCGTAAAGCATTGGAATATTTAGGAGGCAAAGTCCAGACTTCGGGCTATGTTTTTATTACACTATACATAAATGGTCAGGAATTTACACACAAATTTTATGTTATTAAAACATTACCTTGTTTACAACATGGTATTCTTGGTAGAGATTTTTTGAGAAAGTATAAAGCTATTTTAAATTTCGAAAATAATACTTTAACTTTAAACAATAGTAGTCATACTTTTACATTATCTATGAATTATGGCTCACTAGGAAGAGGTAGCTTTCTAAACATTCCACCTAGGTGCGAAAAAATATTTAGAATAGACTGTAGTTTAGGAGATGAATGCGTGGTATTACCTGAAGAATTATGTGAAGGTGTTTTCATGGCTGGAAGTGTTTCGAAACCATTAAATGGACAAATTAGTATTCAAATTTTAAATACTCGCGAAACACACGTGAATTTAAGTTATTTTAGACCAGAAATACATAGATTATCGGAATATTATATTTGCAATTTTGAGAAAAATGATAGTATTGATGGAGATAGAGTACGTGAAATGTTTTCTCATATAAAATTGGATCATTTAAATAAGGAGGAAAGGTCATCGATTCAAAATATTTGCGCAAAATTTTCTGATGTTTTTCATTTGCCGAATGATAAATTAACTACTACGAATCTCTATGACCAAACTATACAATTAAAGCCAAATGCGAGACCGGTATATGTCAAACAATACCGTCTCCCTTTTTCACAACGCATAGAAGTTGAAAATCAAATTCAGAAAATGCTTTCCGAAAATATTATAGAACCGTCAAAAAGTGAATGGTCTAGCCCTATCTTACTAGTACCTAAAAAATCAAACGATGAATCAAAAAAATGGAGATTGGTAATCGATTTTCGTAAATTAAATGATCAAATTTTAGATGACAAATTCCCGCTTCCCAATATAAGTGATATTTTAGATTCTCTGTCTGGAGCAATGTACTTCTCTCAACTAGATCTTTCCCAGGCTTATTACCAGTCAAAATTAAAACCAGAGTGTAGAAAATATACTGCTTTTACGACACCGTCAGGCCAATACAAAATGACGCGTCTCCCAATGGGATTAAAAATTAGCCCAAGTTCTTTTTCTCGTCTCATGACAGTGGCCATGTCAGGCCTTACTTACGAAAAGTTTTTTATTATTTGGATAATTTAATTTGTTTCGGACGCAGCTTAGACATACATTATAAAAATCTTATAGATATCCTAACCCGATTACGTAACGTAAATCTAAAACTAAATCCCGAGAAATGCGATTTCTTAAGAAAAGAAATGCAGTTTTTAGGCCATGTTATTTCAACAAATGGTATAAAACCAGATCCAGAAAAGATTAAGATTGTTCAGAATTATCCCTTTCCAAAAAATGTTGACGAAATTAAAAGGTTTGTGGCATTTACAAATTTTTATAGAAAGTTCATTTTAAATTTTGCAGAAAAATCATTACCTTTAAATAAGCTTTGTCGTAAAAATGTCAAGTTTGATTGGACACCAGAATGCCAAAAATCTTTTATATCCCTTAAAAATGCATTAATATCTCCACCAATACTGCAATACCCAAATTTTGATTCAACAAATGTATTTATTTTACAAACGGATGCATCAGGCTATGCCATCGGCTCGGTTTTAAGCAATAGCGATAATAGACCAGTGGCTTTCGCCAGTCGAAGTTTAAATAAAGCAGAGGTTCGATACCCGACGGTAGAAAAGGAACTGCTTGCTATAGTGTGGTCAGTCAAACATTTCAGACCTTACCTTTACGGCCGAAAGTTTATTATCCGGACTGATCACAAACCTTTAATTTACCTATTCAATATGACAAACCCGTCTAGCCGATTGACTAAATTTCGTTTATTATTAGAAGAATACGATTACGAAGTTGAATATGTGAAAGGGGCGGACAACGCAGCTGCAGATGCTTTGTCACGCATTCGATTATCAAGTGAAGAACTGAAAGAGATGAACGAGCATGTTATGTCGGTATTAACCAGAGCGCAGAAAAAACAGTTGTCCGAAAATGTGAAGAAAGTGTGTGACAATCCCATGGTTGATAAGGTAAACACTAACGATTGGACTGATCACCCAAGAGTTGTGGAGATTCTTAAAATACCAAAGGATTGTACTGAAATGTTGTTTGTAGATGATAAGGAATGGAGTATAATAAAAAATACGTCAACAGAAAAGTCTAAAATGTTCGCTTTTATTTCGTCAAAATCCGTAATTTACGTAAATCCTTCTTACCGATCATATTGTGCACGAGATGCCTTTGTGAGGGAGTTGGGTTCATTTTGCAAACGGATAAATATTGATACTATTTATATTATAAAGAATCCTAGCAATATAGAATTAATTAAAGAGTTAACTCGTTGTATAAATGACACGCAAAATTGGTCCGGACCGCGATTATATGTTTTAAATAGTGTCAAAAGAATAAGCGATAACGATACGAAGCGTGTAATATTGAATGACTATCACATGTTGCCAACCAGCGGTCATGCCGGTATAAGGCGCATGGTGAATAATATTAAAAGACGTTACTTTTGGCCAGGATTAGAAAAGGACGTACATGACTTTGTAAGTCGTTGTGATAAGTGCTTAAGACAAAAGTATATGAATAAATATATAAAACAACCTATGGTCATAACAGACACAGGTCGTTGTAGTTTCGATAGAATTTATTTAGATTTAGTAGGGCCCTTATTTAAGGATAGCGATAATTATACTTATATTCTCACACTGCAGTGTGACTTAACAAAATATGTTGAGGCTTATCCTCTTAGACATAAGGATAGTATTTCGGTAGCAACTTCATTTATAAACAACTTTATCTTGCGGTACGGCATACCTCGACAAATCATATCGGATCGAGGTACAGAGTTCGTTTCTACAGTAATGAAAGAGGTATGTAACATTCTTAAAATTCAACAGGTAACATCGACAGCCTATCATCATCAATCTATTGGAGGTTTAGAAAATAGTCATAAAAATTTAATGTCATTTTTGCGCATTCAGACTAATAACGAACCGAATAATTGGAGCGTATGGTTACCCTATTGGTGTTTTGCTTTTAATACTACAGTTCACTCCGAAACCAAATATACACCGTACGAATTAGTTTTCGGCAAACTTTGTAATTTACCTAACAACCTAACATCAGATGTAGATCCATTATATAACTATTATGATTATCCAAAAGAACTTAAATACAGACTCCAAAAATCGCAATATGATGCTAGACAAAATTTAATTACAAACAAATTTATTAGAAAATCTAAGTACGATAATTATACGAATACTATCACTTATAACGTTGGCGATATGATATTACTAAGAAACGAACAATGTGTAAACAAATTTGATCCTCTATATGTCGGTCCTTATAAGGTTATCGAAGATTGTGAACCAAATCTAAAAATAGAATACAAAGGTAAAGAAATGATAGTGCATAAGAATAGAACTAGACCCTATAATAATATTTGATTTTAAAATACAATTATGAGTTATACTTTAAACATAAGTATATTCAATGTACTTGTACTCATAGCAAAATGTTGTTATGTAACTATAAGTTTTAGACTTTAAGTGAAATAAAAATAAATATTGTTTATTTTTATTTTATTTTATCCACTGGGCGTGTAGTGTGTGTGTACAATGTGTACTAGCCCATCGTATGTATACTCTATAGATAAGTATTGATACACTCTATATAATCTGTAGTCACATATATTTTAGAGCAGTAATAAATGTTATTACACGAGCTATAGTCGTTTCCTTCATCTCCCGACACACCACCTTTATAGAACTGATCAAATTCGACACAAGATATCCAGTCCAGATTTGGGATAGTACCTTTAAAGATTCTGTAACAAGTACATTCAAAACTTTAATTTTGCATGAACAAGCAAACAAACTGCAATGTTATACTGATTTCTTTAGCGTAGAGGATACTAGATGTAGGGTACACGACGCAATGTCAATAGTTTGATGGATGTGATACAAGGATCGAACTGTCTTGCTAACAAAATGTACATGTACAAGCGCCTTTAGAGGTTTCAGTGGAGGAATGTATAAATATCGGGATTGTCATTGAGTTTTTTGGAAATAAATTGAATAATTACATCCATATCTAGCGTCTATCTAAGTACATTACCGAAATGTCCTAGAGAGGTTAGTGAGGATAACCATCTGCTTTAAGCTATCCAAAATATTCTCAGTTTTGCAGGCTCTTAATTTGATTGATTAGGGTTTTATCCCTACTAATATTATAAATTCGAAAGTGTGTATGTATGTAAGTATGTATGTATGTTCCGTTTTCACGCTAAAACGACTGAACCGATTTTGTTGAAATTTAATATAGAGATATATTAGAGACGGACATAGGCTATCATAAGTTGCAAAAAATAAACTGGGAGGGATTGTAAGGAGGGTAGAAATTTGTACGGCACAAATTTACCTCTTGAGAGGAAGAACGCATGCGCTAATAATTGGATGCTGCGCATGTGCTATCGCATATCTGTCAGTACTTTCACGTCATACATAATGTCATATTGTGCACGTTGATTAAATTGTTCGCATATATAAACTAATAATTATATAATAAGCTTAAACGGCTGAAACGATTATCCCTACTAATATTAAAAATGCGAAAATGTTTATACAGATATATTGAACATGTATTAGAACATGGCTTTGACATTTGACTGTATGCAAGGTGCTGATTATGTACCTTTCGGTAGATAACGGTAGATAATGTCATGGATACTGACCGAGTTACTTTGTACCCTATAGAGTTTCTGAAGTCTTTAGAATAATCAGGAGTGTCTTCACACAACTTGAGACTGAAAGTAGATTTGTGTTACCCCGTATTTAACGCGCGCGAAGCGATGGGCAAAAGCTAGTCGCTAATACATATTATATTGTTGACTACAACCATAATAATAATATATGCATAGACCGTATAGTAACAGAATACAAGATACGTCAAAATTGTACGCACCAGAGTCGAAAATTGAATTTGTTCAGCAATATCATACAAACATTTAAAAGATTCGTCGCAATAAACATATTTTTCCCACGTCTGTAATCCTATAATCATAGCCAATGATTTTATCTCTCCCCCAGTTACCGATACAATCACAATAACCATTTAAAACATAAAGAACAAAAAATCTTCCAACCGAAAAAAAAAAAAAACAATTTCCTCCTTCGCAGAATTTGAAGATATCTTGTTGTTTCGTTACCCAACAATGCTCAAGCAATGAATGTGAGCCAACGTAACACGTTTGACTGAAGCGTCTGAGATTTTCCTTGTCACCCAAAAATAAACCTTATTCACTGCACTCGTTGGTTGAATTTTATCAAAAAGTTAGATCTTAAATGTAATCTCCCCATTTTCTGGGCATAATTCAAAATGTCTATATAAAGATTTAAAAAACTTTGATATCGTACTTTTTTATTCATTTATTTAAACTTTATGCACTAAAAGTGTACATGGGTGGACTTAATGCCATTAGGCATCTTCTAGCAGTCGACCTTTAGGTGGTGCAGAAATAAATGGGGTAGGTGCATTGGAAGCAGTTTAGAAAGTCGATAACTGAAAAAAAAATTTAATATTTAAAACAAGATAGGTACCTAATCTATTAGGTAATACATAATTATATTTATACCTAAAGTGGTCAGATAAATACTGCAACATATGAGTATATATAATAAATACATATTATAGAGATCTAAATAAGTACTATACATATAAAAATCATCATCATCATCAGCCTTTAACAGTCCACTGCTGGACTAGGCCTCTCCTTTGAAAGGAGGAATTGGCCTACTATACCACGCTGGCCAAACGGGTTGGTATAGGGTTTGTATCAAGTTTTCCTTCTCTTACAGTGCTGTTCTCTGCATAATATGCTCCCTCTGTCGGCTCTTACGACACCCATGGGATGATATGGGGTGGTGACAATCTGTATTCTTAATCCGTCACCACACGTGATTTTCTCTTCATTGAATGAAAATCACGAACAATTATTGTTGCGGTAAAAACTCACGTAGGATTATATCGCTGAAATGGCATGTTCATGTGTGACCATTCTGGCCTCTCCGAGGAACGGGCAACTCCAGTTGGTATAATTCTATGGAGTCATCCTTGGCTGCGTCCTGGTTCAGTGGCTGCTTCCTGGGAGGCTTCGGTAGATGGTTCGGCTGGCTGTAGACGGTGTTCCATGCAGTGTGCGTGGACGGTTGTTTGCTGTCTTGATGTGGTGCACGTTGCGGGAGTGGTGGATCCGGTCTTGCTGATTTGGGATGTTTTCTTCGCTGATGTATTCTTGTTTTTGTACATGAGATTATTCTTGGACCATAACAAACGAATATAATTATAATTATCATCAGTATTGTTGATGACACACAGCTCACTATGTATGTGTGAGACTGGATGTTTTTCTATATGTTGTCGTTAAGCTCTATGTCTATATTCGATTCTTTATTTATTAAGTGCTGGTAAAAATCACTGGAATTTTCTATTACACCTTCCTTAGATACATTCAGTTTCTTATTTCTATTTGATACATATGTGTCTGTACTAAAATTTAATTGTTTTGAAAAAGACTCCGCTACCTGAATTGATAATGCTCTCTTAGCAGCAAGTCTGTTGTTAATGGATTTTATTATGCAGTTGTCGGCGACTTTTATTACTCCAACCTCTCGAATAGTTATCTCCTCTCGCTTATTGTCACAAACTATCGATATAGTGATACTGGATTTTGTGATAAGCAACCATGAGTTTTGCATGCATCGTTGTTTCCAAATTATGTTACTTGACATTTCAAAGATATTCGTAGGACATTTGGTGGTGCTTTGATTTTTAAATAATTGGTCAACGATGCAATTTTCATTTAATTGCATGTTCTTCACCACTCCAGGTGTGACGTCACATCGCGCTCCTGCGCCGCGAGCCTCGCTACGAGTGACGCACAGCAATGGGCCGTTCCCTCGCGCCCCTCCGCGCCGGCCCTATAAATACAGCGGACACGAGGCTTCGCCCCTTTTCCTCCGGCCAGCACCGCCAGTTGAGTACTACCATCATCCGAAGACCTGTGAAGTGCCAACGTCGCCCACGCCCTGGATAATTATCTCATCTGTTAATCTTAATTGTCAGTTCTTTTTTTGTATAACTAAAGCCATCGAATAACTGGAATTATAACTTGAGTTTAAACTTTCCTGGTGATATTTTTTATTTATTTCCCGTAAGTCAACCTAATTATCTCTCTTTAATTGCTCGGCGAGTGATCGATCACGGCTACCAAGTGGAAATCAATCACTCGTGAGACACAGGGAAGCAAAGAAACTGTTGGTACCTTTGTATACAGTCTTTAAATTCATCATGGTCTAGTTCAACGTACAATTCATTATTGAAATCAACTGCTAAATATGGTTTTGACACTTCTATGCTCTCGAACGTATTGTTCATATTCTTCTTAGGTACGGGTGTGATATGAATTAAAGTGTATCTTTAATTGGAAAATAGGCGTGTAGACAGACTCATCGAGCTGATCAGTACTGATCAGCTCGATGAGTCTGTCGAGTTGGCCGTCAGAAAACCATCTCCACCATACCGAACTCCTACCCACAGTCCGTCTGCCATCATAGGTCTCCGGTGGCAGATATCCCGCACCTATCTATATAAATATATATAAATACATATAGTAGGGCTAGGATCTAATAGGGATTGTAGGGACAAATAGGGTTAGGTTCTAGGCGCGTACGAATCGTAGGTCTGTATTACAGCATACCACAATAGTACCACGATAGTACGTGCCATAGGTTAAGCGCTTAGTAGTAGGTGCGTATAAGTGCTGGTCTGTATCACAGAATACCACAGAGCACCAAGCCTATACGCATTTTACGCTAGGTATAAGTTAGGATAGGTTTAGAATACATGTAGGTATAAGGATTAGGATAACTAGCATAGGATATTATAGGTGATAGGCTACGACTTTAGGATAGTGTAGGTTAAAAAGTTTAGATTAGTCCCTTATCATTTAAACACTCCTGTACAGTTGGGTTAATAGCGTAGGGCTGCTATCCCGCTATTCAGCATGAACGTTAGCATTACTAAAAGTGTCATACAAGTCACTGTAGTGACTAGGTACACTCTGCGCATTGATATGACGGACATTCAAGAACTTCGATGCAGGTTGATCAAATATAAGCCTGACAAAAAATTACTAAGAGACTCTGTAATTGAACAAAAACTATCGTTACTTGAGGAACTAATGGACTCATGAGCTGAAAGGAAAGAATCATCATCAGATAACATACAATAAAAATAATATAAAATAAATAATAAAAATAGATAATAAAAAAAATATATATATTTATATAGATATATAACTAATATGCAAATAATCTAGTTTAGAAACCTACGATATGGAAAAGAGCACGCATACGCTTATATGCTGTCCTTTATTGTCGCACCACCTGCCAGCAGACTCATACACAAAATATAATAAAAGTGAAGTGTAGAAACAAAACGCAAATAACACTAGGCAATTTTAAAGACATTTTTAGCGCGTTTCCGAACGCATTCCCTTATGTCAATACGAGTGTCATTGAAAAGTTGAAAACTGTCAAAATATTAAAGTAAAACTTTTCGTAAACAAGACTTTAACATAAAAATAATTGAGGGTGCGTTGAGGAACAATGACATTAGTAAACGATAAACATAAGGATAACAGAGAAGCGAAACATAAATATGTACAGAAAATACTATTTACGCGGCAAGTTCTTGGCATTCCCGGGTGCGCTAGAAGATGCAGGGAGCCCCGCACCGCTCCTGGTCTCTGATGAAGTGCTGCTCGAAGCTTTGGGATACCTCTGCATCAGCCCGCTGAGCTCGTTCTCTGCAACTATCTTGTGGCGACTACCATCCGATGCTTTTATGACGATATTGCCATCTTGGGTCCAACAATTTCTCAAGCCAAAATGTATCCGGGCCCTCCCAAATACAGCCTGACGTGCTTTCGTAAGGAATTCCCTTACTGATACCGACGACCCGTTCAAAGCAGTTTTGGCACGCCATGCGGAAGATCTAACGTCCACTCTGGTGAACCGAACTAGTATAGAACGCTTGCTTTCTTTTTGAGAGCGCCGATTCGGTGGCAACTGCGGATGTCAGCGGCAGCGATGTCCTTCAGCTCCATTTTATTCTGCATCAGGATGGTGGCGACACAGTTCTCATTCTCGGCCTCGGGCACACCTAAAAAGAGGAGGTCCTTACGTCGGTGTTTTGTCTCCACAATGTCATGCTGGTTTTGACATTCCTGTATTTGCTGACGAAGTAAGCCCAGCATGTTGAAGACCAGCTCACGGAAAGTCCGGAACTCCTCGGCAATCCGTGCTACAGTGTCTTTGGACGAGCCACCACTGTGTAATTGCGCTTCAAGAGCTTCCATCCTCTTCATAAAACTTTCTTCTAGGCTTCTTTGTGCGGACTCGATGTCTTGTAGTTGAGACATAGTGTTTTATTTGTCACAATGTGTTTAGTGATGAGTGATATGTACAGCTAGCAGGTGGTGAGTAGTAACACTCAATTATTAGGTGTCATCAACACAGCTCAATATATATTATGGCAACGGGGACTATTATGAACTATTTTGATGAAGTAAAATTAAAAAAAATACTGATAATTAAAAATAAATTGAATTAATAAAATCGCAATGTTCTGTTCACTTTTTCGGCACCTACCGCCAAATCCTTACTTACTGTACTTACTTACTGTATTGGTAGCAGAAGGATTACAAGTGACAGTGAGATATTTAACGATAATTACATATATTGCCGTAATAAAATGTGAATTTGTGCCTGCGGTATATTTGGGTTCGTTTTAAATGTAAATTTGGTTTTGAAGTGAAGAAAATATTTTTGTTTGTGTATGTCATTGTGTGTGTCCGGTAATGTTGACAGAAATAATGTGTAAATGTAAATGTCCTGTAGAAGTCTCCTAAAACTGGGACAAAATTGTTCACCAATAAGTGCTGAAAAGCAATTTGTCAGTAATTTTGAATTTCTTTACTAGGAAATATATGAGAGGAACAGGAAAAATACTACTATCAAGAGTAAAGTGGTTTGTCTGAAAAGTTTCCGACCTAACATAGACAAAACAACAAAATACTCTGTCCTCCTAGCAAAAGTTTCAGCTGTGACATCACAAATAACTCGTTAAAGCTTGATCTGGTAAGGAAGCCATATGGTCAAGCAGTTTAATCAGTAATTCGTGAATTTTCGCCATGGAAACCGCTGAAACGTGAGACGGCGGAGTATCTTGATAAAACAGGTTTTTTTTCCTGCAAATACGGACTCTTTGCACAACTTCTACCTTCAATTTATCCAGCAATAAAGCATAGTATGCTGCAGAAACGGTTATTCCTTTTTTTATTTAATATTTAAGAATTATTTATTTAGATCACTCGGTGATCACCTCAAAAAACAGTCTGCATCACTTTCCTAGCCGAAAAAACAACCTTGGCTTCTTTTGGAGCCAGTCCCTCCGTAGCAGTCTACTGTTTGGACTGTATTATTGATTTGTGCGTATAACGGTGTATCCAAGTGTCATTAATTGGGCCAAAACTTGGGTTTATTGGGTAGGCGTAATGCCTAAACTTCGTCAAAAGAACATTAAAAATGTTCATCCAAACGCGTTTTTGTTCAAAACGTGGCACCTATCGCGCTTTCTCATGCCTAAATCTTGATTTAATACGTGAGAAATAAGTTTTTGGGTAATTTCAATACCCCTGTTTTCTCTTTTACTCGATTCAACGAGCGCCTAGCATCATTTGGTGAAGCTTAGCAAGATTATCATCAGTGGTTGCAGTTTTTGCACTTCCCGGACGTTCATCTGTTCGCTAGCTCTCACGACCACTTTTAGATGCAGCTGCCTAAAATTTAATTATGGTAAATGATGGAGCAGAGAGTCCCCCCTGAGTTCCCCCATAAACAGAGTTCAACTCAAATTTAAAATGCGTCGGCGTATTGCCTTTTAAAAACAAGCATTTAATTATAGCTTGATACAAAATTTCCCATTTTCACAAAAACACTCACATCGACTCAATCAAATGATTGTCAAATACGAGTCCAAAATGGCTGAAATTTTGTTGGGTATCTACCAAAAGAAGCACAATTACATCCACAACAGCTTTTTTGACGAGTGCAGCTTCCTTCAGGTTGAGGTTGGAAACTTTTCAGACCACCCTGGTAACTATGCACTAGCACCCCAAACTATGCAAAAAAGATACAAGTTGACTAAAAACCTTAGTATAACCATACTTTATATAATAACTAATCCGTAACTAAATCAACAAGATACACGATCAGCATTTCACGAGAAAAACAATGAAGATCTCAACAAAGATAATAATATATTTCTTAAGAAAATCAGCCCGGTGGCACGCACTAATGGAAAAGTAACACAATGTCTTACATCGATAGTAATTATTGCAATAAGTCAACGTCGCCAGGATTAACGATGAAGAATCATGATGGATTATAATGACTGAGGAACGAACTGCTGTTATGACAACTTTTGGAGAAAATGGTAAGTGTATTTGTTTATTTGTATACTATGAATTACATTGGTAAGTTCGGAAAGAATAATGAGTAATCAATAATTATACCTAGTCTTGCCATAAATATTGTAACAAAGAAAAAATATTTTTTTAATTGCAAATAACATTTATTACTTTTACAGTGTGTTAGTTTAATACATAAATATAAAACAATTTAAAATATCACCAGCTTATTCGAAGTGGTCTCCATTCGCTGCAATACAGTCCTTTAAACGTTGAGGCCAGTTATCAATAGAAGCACGCACTCTTTCCATGGGAAAATTCTTTACTGCCAATCGTATGGATTGTTTTAGGGATTCCAAATTATCATGGCGTTTACAGCAAGCCGTACTCTCTTAAACTGACCATAAATCATAATCCAGCGGATTAAGATCGGGACTAGACAACGGCCAGTCTTCAGCTCTGATGAAGTCTGAAACGTTTGCTTCCAACCAAGACTGCGTGGACCGAGCTTTATGACCTGGTGCCGAGTCTTGCTGGTGCTACTTGGTTATTGCACATGGTGTTGTTAAGGGGCTTAACTACCTTCTCAAGAATGGTATTTTGATACACTTGTGCCGATGTTTTGATACCTTTTTCACAAAAATATGGCTTAGTCATTCCTTCATAGGTAACACTCCACCATACCATCACTGAAGTCGGATAATACCCACGTTGCACTCTGTCGACTAATTGGGAAGCTTCCTTAGAGCTTTGAACATAAATATGGTCATTTTGTTTGTTAAAATGTTGCTCAATTGTAAAAAAAAATTCATCCGTAAACAAAAATTTTCTGTGATCTCCCTTTGCCTACCGCTTCAGTAGTTGTTTCGATTTTACCACCCTATACTTTTTAAATTATAAGTTAAGAAATTACCAGTGCGTCTCTTATAGGCTGCAAGTCCTAAGTCAATCTTGTCTCTTTCTGTCACAAACAGAGGAGGTCTCATTGTACCTATTAATAGCTCGGTACACAAACATTTGACTAATACCAAGTGTACGGAGAGTTTTAAAAATTACTTTTGGCTCCATACCTACTTTGTGTAATGCAATCACAGCGATTCGGTTCTGTTTATCACCCCACTTCATTTTAATATCGCAAAATATTGTACAAGGTATTGGCGCCAAAACGAGAAAACACAATAAAGAATCGCATAAACATGACAGATTCCAAATTCAAATGTAATTTTTTTTTTTAATTGAAGCAGTATTTCTGGCCAGACTAAGTATATTAAGAAATATAATAATAATAATATAAGATCTTACTTAGTAGAGCACTGTGTTTTATTAAGGCTACATACAATCAATTCTAAACAACTTCGAATTGTTTGCATTCAATGTTTATCATCTCTGTAAAAATAAGCGCCGTATATTATTTCCCATGCCGAGCGGAACATACAGTTTGACTTCCACAAACATTTCACCGAAACAAAAACAAACACAGCATTCATACACACCTTCTATTTACATACATTAAATTTGTATTCTATGTGCACAACCTGTATATCAAATACACCGTGCACCCGATCTCGATAAGGTAATGGGTAACCGAGAGGAAAAGCGCTATAAGTATACAAATGATGGATCTTAGAGATGACATCACGTCTACGAAATGAGGAAAGTCATCGAGATTGAAGGGTGCAGCGGCGCTTTAAGGAATATGGAATGAGATGAAAATACAATAGTGATGTTGAAGGTGCAGATATAGTAGCACTTTGTATGCCAGAGATATGATGACATAAGAAAAGTATCGTATCAAAGTAAACAACGCCTGATGTATTTGCTTTTCTAATATGATGAATATGATAATAAATAGCATAGCGTGGATCGGGATGACATGCTGCAAATTTACTGCTTGTTATTTTTGATGTATTATGTGCGAGAGATATTCGCGAGGAAAATCAGCTGAGCTAACTAATCTCAACACGCAACTAGGGCCTTCTCATTTACTAGCTGTCATTCGTATTTTTACTTACATCTTGTTGTGTATCATAATAACATTCGTAATCCTATTTAAACGAAACCAACCAGAAATCGATTTATTAAATTATATATCATTTAAAACTTCTTAGATATAGCAGAAAAGATGTAAATATAAGGGTGGATGATGGCCAAGGCATTCTCTATTGTCTTCTCCAGTACCAGCCTTTATGTAGTGTAGAGACGGGAGAAGATAATATACATTATAACTCAAACTCAAACTCAAATATGTTTATTTCCATAAAAATGTTTAAATTTTTTGGACACGTCAGAAGGTCATACAAATAAAAAAATAAAAAAGTAACTTAAATGCATATTAACATAGTTGAGCATTGAAAAAAAAAATGCCTGTTCAGAAAGTAGAGCCTCGTGAGAAGAATCAGGCAAGAAACTCCGGGCCACTCTTTTCTTCGTCTTGATTCTATACAATTTAAAAACTTAGTAACTACATTGAATTTTTCACAGGTATATGAGCTGGTGTGTCTATAATTTTGTTGTCAATTAATAAGGTTTTTTAATAATAATATAAAAGTACTAAACTAGCATAATATAGACACAATAACTCACACTCACATGAAACTTACATACACTAATCAAACATAAGTAGCCTGTGGAACCGAGCAAATTAATCCCAAGCATTTTTGTCTTCAATATAATCTAGCACTGAATAGTACCCTTTTTGACAGTTTACGTTTTTTGAATTTATTAAAACTTAAATTTTGAATTTTGCTTGGCACTTTATTGTAAAAGCGCACACATTGGCCTTGAAAAGATTTTTTTATTTTCTCTAGCCGGGTAGCCGGCACTAATAGCTTACTCTTATTTCTAGTATTCAAATTGTGGATACCACTTTTCTTTGAGTACGAGGCCTTGTTTTGGAATAAATTTATTAGGTTGGAATAAATGTACTGGCTTGCAACTGTTAAAATGTTTATTTCCTTGAATTTATTCCTTAACGAAGCCCCATAATCCAAATTTTAAATTGCTTGAATAGCTCTTTTCTGCAGAACAAAGATGGTCTGAATGTCGGCAGCATTTCCCCACAAGAGAATACCGTATGACATTATACTATGAAAATAGCTATGATATACAAGCCTGGCAGTGTCAATGTCAGTTAACTGGCTAATTTTCCTGACTGCGTATGCTGCAGAGCTGAGTCTATTCGACAATTTACTAATATGTGGTCCCCATTGCAGCTTAGAATCTAGTGTAATGCCTAAAAATTTGGTGTTATCCACAAGATCCAACACATCATCCTTAACCTTTACTGAGGTGTTCACTTTGTACGGTAGGGGTCGAGTAATCAGAATAAAACACTAGGACTGCTGAGAATTTACTGCGTTTATTATAATAATGTGCATGGTTATATAGGATTACACAAAGAGTATAGAATATAATAGAGAGGGGACCTTACACCTTCCCCCTTAGAAAGGTTAAATATTATAAGAAGAATACAATTTTTTGTGATTATATATTTATGTGTAATAATAAAAATAGGTATAAAGATTAATATGTAACTTAATTCTAAGTAGAGTTTAGTGCGATTTTTATGGATTACATCAATCTTGTTATTTTTTATAATTTTCACATTCGGTGATATATCTCTGACAACCACATACGGTCCAGAGTATATACTATCTAATTTACTACCTGTTTCATTCTTAACTAAAATCAAATCATTAGCATTATACGTTACAGGTCTCTTGTTTTCATCATATTTTTGTTTTCTGTGCATTTTACTATTGAGCAAATTGTCTCTAGCCTCCTTTTGTGCCATTTGCAAACGAAATTTTAGTTGAAGGGGATAATTATCATAATTATACACTGGTTCGACAATATTACATAAATTACTAGGTAGAGAGCATTTTTCCCAAAAACCAGCGTGTACGGGGTGAATTTGGTTTCACTATGAACCGAAGTGTTGTATGAAAAACACCAAAATGGTAGCCATTTGCTCCACATTTCGGGATGGTTATCACATTGTATACGAAGATATGAAACAAGATGTTTATGTGAATTCTCTAATGCGCCAATAGATTGGTGGTGATACGCAGTCGAGTTTATTTTGTTAATGTGTAATAGTTTGCATACCTCGTTCATCGTAGAGGACATAAACTCGGTACCTCTGTCTGTTGCTATTGCTTGTGGGATTCCGTACCGTAAAATGAAGTTGTTAACAAAACATTCAGCTACTTCAACCGTACTCTTAGAAGTCAGTGGATAGGCTTCGACAAATTTTGATAATTCGCACTGTAGCGTTAATACGTAAGAGTGATTATTGTCATCGCGATCTAACGGTCCAACAATATCTAAGTAGATTTTTTCAAATGCATTTTTTGCTGTTGATGTAATAACCATGGGCTTCCTTATTGGTATAAAATGTTTATTCCTTTGACACCCATCGCATCGTTTTACAAATTGTACGACGTCTCTTTCTAAGCCTGGCCAAAAATAATATTTTTTTATATTGTTCAACATTCGTCTCATACCCGCGTGGCCACTTGTGGGCAAGAGATGAAAGTCGTTCAATATCACTCTTTGGTCGTCTTTATTATCTATTCTAGTGACGTTTTTTAATACATATAAACGAGGAATAGTTATACTTTTGTACCCTTTTAACTCTTGCAATAACTTTCGTATAAAAAAATCATTCGCACTACTGACAATGAAGTATAATTCCTTAATACCTATCTGTCTACAAGACATATCAAGTTCTCTCACAAATTCGGCTGGCGTAATTTGTGATGGAGAGTCCTTGTATTTTATATAAATTGTTTTCTTTTCCGGAATATAGCAAAACGTAGCGCTTTCATAACTAATATTATTTGTTTTGCGCAAATTACGTAACTTATTTTCTTCAATAAATACTAGCTCTGTAGAATCCTTTGGAGTAATATGCGTCTCCACAACTTTCGGTTGATCAGACCAATCGTTACGGGAGTCGATATCCGCCAAAGAACCTGATATACTAGAGGTTTGTTTTCGTTTTTGCGCCCGTGTCATGACACTCATTATATTGTTGTTTACTTCTTTTAAATCCTTTATGTCTATACTGATACGCGACAAGGCATCTGCAGCTGCGTTGTCTGTACCTTAGATGTATTCTACGGTAAAGTTATATTCTTCTAGTAGAAGTCTAAATTTCATTAGCCTACTAGAGGGGTCTTTCATTGTAAATAAATAAACTAACGGTCTATGATCCGTTTGTATTTTAAATGGCCTATCATATAAATAGGGGCGAAAATGTTTTATTGACCTAACGATTGCCAACAATTCCTTCTCGATAGTAGGGTAATTTTTCTCGGCCTTATTCAAATTTCTGCTAGCGAAGGATATTGGCTTAAGGTCTTTATTACATAGAACTGCACCTATTGCATAGTTAGATGCATCTGTTTGCACAATAAACTGATTTTGCTCTGAAAAGTCGGGGTATTGCAAGACAGGTGGTGAAATAATACAAGCTTTTAAGTCTTCGAATGCTTTCTGGCATGCGCTATTCCATATATAAGGAACATTTTTCTTAAACAAATTAAATAATGGTGAAGCCAATTTTGCAAAATTAGGGACAAATTTTCTATAGTAATTGACAAATGCGGTAAACCTTTTTAGCTCGTCAAGGTTTTTCGGAGAGGGGTAATTTTTTACAATATCTATTTTTGATGGATCTGGCAAAATTCCATTACCAGACACAACATGGCCTAAATAAACAAATTGCTTTTTCAAAAAATCACATTTTTCTGGATTTAATTTAAGGTTAACTTTTCGCAAGCGCTCAAAAACATCCTGTAGGTTTTTATTGTGCGTGTTCAAGGAATTTCCAAAAATTATTAGGTCATCTAAATAAATGAAGCATTTTTCAAATGTAAGACCGGCCATACCCATGTTCATCATGCGCGAGAAAGATCCTGGACTTGTTTTTAAACCCATAGGCATACGCACCATTTGGTACTGTCCAGAGCAAAATGCAGTATATTTTCTACTGTCTTTGTCTAATTCAACATTATAAAATCCATTATATAAATCTAAATGTGTAAAATATATACTTCCTGACAGTGCATCTAATATTTCGGACATATTCGGTAAAGGATATTTGTCATCTTCAATTAAATTGTTCAATTTTCGGTAGTCAATAACCAACCTAAATTTCTTTTGACCACTACTGTCCATTTTTTTCGGTACTAACAATAATGGACTAGACCAGCTACTATTACACCTTTCTATAATATTATCATCTAGCAATTTATTTATTTGACTTTTAATTTCGTTTTGCTGCGAGTATGGCAACCGGTAAGGTTTTGTAAACACTGGACTTGTTTTTGATTTTAATGTAATAGTATGTTTATAAATATCTGTAGTCAATAACTTATCACCCGGTAAATAAAAAATATCTGCATATTTGGCACATAAATTTTCGATTGAAGTTTGCTCTTCGTCATTTAAATGTTTTAAATTTAATTGTGAAAATAATTGCTTTACTCTTTTGGCGTTCTTATCGACTGTATCAAGTAAACATATCGTGTAATCAGCTAACTTATGAATAGTCGGCTCAATATTATTCAAAGTCACTGTATTTTCGGTTGTATTTAGGATATTAATTGGGAGAAAACCATCACACGGAGTAGCTATGGAATTTGCTAAGAAAACACCATCATCTAACTCTTTAAAACAAACAACGCATTGCTCAGTTAAGTCTGTTTTAATGTAATGTATTTGTTCACATCTAGGTGCTATTAAATAATATGCATTTTTGTCCTTACGCGCAAAAGGCAACGTAAGCATATTATCCATACTCGGCCACAAAACTAAATTATTATTTTTAAAATCAATTACTGCGTTATATTTATTTAAAAAGTCCTGTCCGATAATACCATGCGTCCTACAAGGTAATGTTTCAAAAATATAAATCTTATGCCTAAAGGAAAGATTATCGTAGTGTAATTGTAAATATGTGTATCCAATTGCTTGGACTTTGCCTCCTATTCCGTCAATAATAATCTTCTCATTATGGATCGGAAGATTTTGCTCGAGCGCATGTTTATATTGTAGCGCTGAAATAGTAGCACCCGTATCAATTAACCAATAATATGAGATATTATGTATGAATAAATTCACCCAACAATCACTGTTGTCGCGATTTCTCGCGAACTGTATAGTGTACAGAGCAGATAACCAACCTCTGTGAATACTTAACCAACCTCTATGTAAGTACTGGCCACAACCGACGGTTCTACGTTTGAGGTTTGAACGTGATATATGAAGAATACGAAATTACTTTATTACTTCATAGTACTGACATTGTCATTTGAAATATTATAAAGCAGTAAATGTATTATTATTTTGATTATTAATGTGCTAATACAATGTGCTGACAATGATGAGCTGTGCTATGATGATCTCACAAATGGGCGCTGGAGCTAAGTATTTAGTGATTCCTACTGTTTGCGAGTAGCTATTGTTGTAAAGCTAATTATATGGGATCCTATTGTTTCTACGTATCTAGAAATTGGTAATGTATTGTATGGTAATTCTGTATTGTAATAGTAGAAGTGTTTAGACCTCTGCTGAGGATAAAAACGTTTATGCCTCAGTGGGGAGAGAACGGAGACGTCCGTTACAGAGCGCTGAAATAATAATAATAATAATAATAATAATAATAATATTCTACTACATTCACACAACACCATCTAGTCCCAAACTAAGCAGAGCTTGTACTATGGGTACTAGATAATGGATAAACATACTTATATACTTTTTTTTTTTGTAAATACATACATATTATACATAGAAACACCCAGACCAAGACAAACATCCATGTTCATGCACACAAATGTTTGACTTGTGCGGGAATCGAACCCGCGACCTTCGGCGTAGCAGTCGCTTACACTCCCGCTGCGCCAACCGGTCGTCAAATACCCGACACATACAATATTTGAGAGCGGTGATCAGACCGACAGTTATTACAGAGCGGTGAGCAGACCGACACATAAAAGGGCTGTGAAATACCGACAGTTAAAATACCTTGGCAGCGGTGAAATATCCGACAGGTATAGAGTTATTAAAAGACCTGATATCGGTGAAAGATCCGACAGGTATTACGTTATTGAAAGACCTGACATATTATAATTGGCAGTTATATAATTCGTAATTCGTACCATAGAAATTGATAGACCTGCAATACTAGACTACCGGACAGTGGAATCATATAACCTTTTAACCTACAGGTCGCACCGAGAGAATTCAGGAAGAAACATACTGACAAATGCTTGGCATCGAGGTCAAAAGAGCTGTCTACGTTTCGAGATGTAAGTCAAACATTCCATCTTTCCGCTCACATTAGTCAAACTGTAATATCTATCGGCGTTCAGTTACAAACCCCTTAAGCAACATTATAACTCGCCGACATGGTGGAGATGCTGGGATTTGATGATCCTCATTTTAAAGGCAATACAATATTATATCTTATGAAATAGCGTGGCGGATGGAATGTTTTGAAACTTCTAGTGACACTTAGTGGAATTATTTTCAAATTTTAAATTTGGAATAAAGAAATAATTTTAAACAATTCAAACAACATTTGTCAGTGTGGAACTTCAGTTTCAAACATTATGTGAACTACAATTTTACCAATTCGAGATTATTGGTAGACAATAATTTGAAACAGTTGGTTTATCATATTACTTTATAATTTTATGATATTTTGTTTTGTGAGATTTTGTGTTGTGTGGGATTCATTACCGGCATATGCAGTAAGTAAAAGGAAATAGAATCAATAGATTATTGAAATTTTATCTTAAAGGTATAATACTAGATTTGTTTAAATTTAATACTTATTTTTAGGTACAAAATTGATCAACATTGATGGTATACTACAATAATGGAGAATATAATGTTAAATCGTTTGTCTGTGATTGCTAAAGAGATACAATCGTTAAGTAACGAGTATGTCAGTCTGTGGTCCATAACGGATGAAAACATAAAAGATGCACGTATAATATCGGCTAAACTTAAATCACTTCTGTCTCGCTTCAATACTGATTTGAACAGTTACTTTAATATAAGTCAGGAACCTAATGCTGATGAAATATCGAATTTAACTAACTACCAATTACAAGGAGAGCAAGCATTGGCTGAATTAGAAGTAAAAATTCAAATGAAAAATGAAACCTCAACAACATCAAATGAAACCTCAATAACATCAACGCAAGAAAACGGAGCATTATGTTACAGTAAATTACCTGATTTGAATTTACCTCAATTTGCTGGAAACTTATTAGAATGGCATCAGTTTTGGGATCAATTTGTTTCTAATATGTCCAGAAGGAGACTAAACGATGTTGATAAACTACTCTACCTTAAAAGTTATTTGATAGGCGATGCGGCAAGACTTATAGATGGACTGAGTATAACCAATAAAAATTATCAAATTGCGGTTGATATACTTAAAACTAGATATGGTAAAGAAGGCGAAATAATATACGCCCATCACAAAGCTCTCTCCAATATTAAGAGAGCTACAGGAATAGATGAGTGCAGACAAGTATTAGATGAAGTGGAAAGACACATGAGAGTTCTTCAATCTATGGGAGAGGATACTGAGTCTACGACTATGAGATACATGATTATGGAAAAATTTCCTCAAGAGATAATATTTGAATTGAAAATGAGAATAGGGTCTGATAAGTCCATTGACAATATGAAAGAACAGCTGGCATTAATAATTTCAGCCAAGGAAGAAGCAAAAAGGATAATTGAAGGAACTACACTAGAAAATTCTCAATATACTGTTCAAGCATTATACAGCAAAACGGAAAAGTCACAGAATGAGCAAAGAATTATTAATAATAATCAAATTAAACAAGATAGGAAGAATAAAACTCATAACTTCAATTTAATCAAACGAAACAATCAAAATAATCAATATAATAAACGAAATTTTCACACCAGACATGATGAAAACAAGATGGAATTTAAAAGAAGAAAGCTAAGCTGTATCTTTTGTGGTAATGACCATTTTAACGAAAAATGTAAACAATTTAAAACTCTTCAAGATAGAACAACTAAATTGAAAGAAAGTAACCGATGTTTTAATTGCCTTAAAAGGGGACATGTGTATAAGCAATGCGTATACAACAGACCTTGTTGGCATTGTGGTAAATCAGCAGGACATAATAGGGCGTTATGTCCCAAGATATTTAGCGAAGAAGAGTGAATGGGTATCTACAAGCACTATGCACATTGTAACAGCTATGGTTCTACGATGTTGGTAACAAACATACTTCATTAGATATTTAATTTAACAAACAAAGTTGTAACCAAAAGAGGCGTTTTTTTAAATTTATTGCTTCTTTCTACGACCCATGTAGGTATGTAGTGCCTGCATTGCTACCAGTAAAATTATTTCGGCAAGAGTGGTTGAAACAAAAGATAAAATGGGATACAAATTTATCCACTGAATTATTGGACAAATGGTCATGCATACAAATGATATTGAAAATCAAGAAAACGCATCTACTAAAGCTTATGCAGCAATGGTCTATGTAGTTGGAAATAACGTTAAAAGTTTCGTCATTGGAAAATCACTTCTGGTACCAACCAAAGACCAAGATAACTTGAAAATACGACTTAAACTGTTGTGTATTAACAGGAAGCCCTTTAATACAATATGTTGTTAAATATATTCAAATTCAAAGCAATTGGTATGGACTGATAGACAGTTACAGATTGGTTCAACTCTAATAAATTACTAACACCATTCGTATCAAAACGGACTGATGAAATTAAAAGGAATAAAAATTTTGTCATGAGACATGCTTCTTCTGAACGAAATCCTGCAGATGTAGCCAATCAACCTGCGACATCACAAGAAGTTAGACACGAGTGGTTGAATGGTCCAGAATTTTTGGTACAGGATCCAGCTAGTTGACCTAAGGACAGAAACACAATTTCGACATTTCTCGTTGGGGAGGGTCTCACGAATAATGTAATTTTAGAACTAGATCATATTAAAGAAGACCAGAATTCAAATATTAGTAAACCAATTTCAAGTGAACATCCAGATCAACTAGATTCCAAAGTGATGAAAATAAAAAGGATACAAAGGGAAACAAATCAAAAAAGGAATTTAGACAGATGTGGATGGCATACTCAGATGTAAAGGACGTCTTATAAATACGGATTGGTCTTGGGACAAACGTTATCCCATATTGATTCCAAAAGAGAGTGAATATTTAAATAGTATCATATTGAAACCCACAAAGATAATTACCATGTTGGTACAAACCACACACTAAGTATTATACGTGAAACGTATTGGATTCCACAAGGAAGGGCTCAAGTTCAACAGAAAACGGAACAAGTAAGAGATGGATTTGCTTGTTCACGTGTTAAGCCGTTTGAGCCATATACCTGTAAGTTGTTGTGGTTACCTTAGACAACGCTTTAAAATTGATATCTGAAATACTATCTAATGCATATTGTGTGGAGAATAAAATTCGATGGAGGTTTATACCTGAACTAGCTCCTTGGATCGGATGATTATACGAACGACTAGCCAGAGTAGTGAAACATTATATGAAAAGGACACTACAAAAAACCTTTAAGTAATAGTCAATTGTCAAACATTGTAAAATAAATAGAGGCTAGAATAGATACACGACCTTTAACATGTGTTGATAACGAAATAGAACATAGTCTTACGCCATCGGATTTCTACAAGATGACAGATATATAACATTACATAGAGCACCTTAATTCAAGGGTGGAGAAATCTCTAGTAATGTTAGATGAATTCAAAGAAATGTTCACAATCGATACTTGCAAGTCTCAGAGAGAGATATAGTCACTACTATATACCACTCTCTTGTAATCTTACCCGGCGGGAGTGTCGCGATTTCTCGCGATTTGTATGTAGTCTTATAATCTTGCCCGGCGGGAGTGTCGCGATTTCTCGCGAACTGTATAGTGTACAGAGCAGATAACCAACCTCTGTGAATACTTAACCAACCTCTATGTAAGTACTGGCCACAACCGACGGTTCTACGTTTGAGGTTTGAACGTGATATATGAAGAATACGAAATTACTTTATTACTTCATAGTACTGACATTGTCATTTGAAATATTATAAAGCAGTAAATGTATTATTATTTTGATTATTAATGTGCTAATACAATGTGCTGACAATGATGAGCTGTGCTATGATGATCTCACAAATGGGCGCTGGAGCTAAGTATTTAGTGATTCCTACTGTTTGCGAGTAGCTATTGTTGTAAAGCTAATTATATGGGATCCTATTGTGTCGCGATTTCTCGCGATTTGTATGTAGTCTTATAATCTTGCCCGGCGGGAGTGTCGCGATTTCTCGCGAACTGTATAGTGTACAGAGCAGATAACCAACCTCTGTGAATACTTAACCAACCTCTATGTAAGTACTGGCCACAACCGACGGTTCTACGTTTGAGGTTTGAACGTGATATATGAAGAATACGAAATTACTTTATTACTTCATAGTACTGACATTGTCATTTGAAATATTATAAAGCAGTAAATGTATTATTATTTTGATTATTAATGTGCTAATACAATGTGCTGACAATGATGAGCTGTGCTATGATGATCTCACAAATGGGCGCTGGAGCTAAGTATTTAGTGATTCCTACTGTTTGCGAGTAGCTATTGTTGTAAAGCTAATTATATGGGATCCTATTGTTTCTACGTATCTAGAAATTGGTAATGTATTGTATGGTAATTCTGTATTGTAATAGTAGAAGTGTTTAGACCTCTGCTGAGGATAAAGACGTTTATGCCTCAGTGGGGAGAGAACGGAGACGTCCGTTACAGAGCGGTGAAATACCCGACACATACAATATTTGAGAGCGGTGATCAGACCGACAGTTATTACAGAGCGGTGAGCAGACCGACACATAAAAGGGCGGTGAAATACCGACAGTTAAAATACTTTGGCAGCGGTGAAATATCCGACAGGTATAGAGTTATTAAAAGACCTGATATCGGTGAAAGATCCGACAGGTATTACGTTATTGAAAGACCTGACATATTATAATTGGCAGTTATATAATTCGTAATTCGTACCATAGAAATTGATAGACCTGCAATACTAGACTACCGGACAGTGGAATCATAAAACCTTTTAACCTACAGGTCGCACCGAGAGAATTCAGGAAGAAACATACTGACAAATGCTTGGCATCGAGGTCAAAAGAGCTGTCTACGTTTCGAGATGTAAGTCAAACATTCCATCTTTCCGCTCACATTAGTCAAACTGTAATATCTATCGGCGTTCAGTTACAAACCCCTTAAGCAACATTATAACTCGCCGACAACTGTTACATGCTAAAATATTAAAGTTACTATAGTTATTCACGAAAAAACTTGTTTTCTGTGGCAGGCATATCCGTATTACTTTCATTTGAATCTTCACTATTCACTACTCGTATACGTTCGTTGCGTATCCACTGATTTCCACGTTTATTATTATTGTACCTACCTCTGGATTGCCACGGTCTCCGGGTAGACATATTTCTTGAAGACTGCGAAGGGGCTCTGTATGCTTGACCTTGATGACCAGAAGCACGATTTAAAAAAACCTTGGTATTGAAACCTGGTCTATTACCACGATGAAATTGGCCTCTTCTTGAAAAGGAAAATGGTCTAGAATAATTATTTTGGTACATACCCATGAGGTCACCTGATCTAGAAGTCGACTCAGGCTCCTCCTTTTTGGCAGCCTGTATTGCGTCTTTCAAGGACGTGTAGTTCCTAGCTGAAATAACTGTGCTGAGCCTACGGTTACGTAATCCATCTGCCAATTTTTTTATGGCGTATTTTTCATTGACGGGTTTCAAAAGATTATAATTATCTGAGTTACCGTTGGATTGCGCAATCGTGAGTTCAACAAACAACTCTGATATTTTTTTGCCATAGTCCTGAATATTTAAATCATTTTGTCTAATACGGTGCAATTTATCGTAAAGAGCAGGGGCAGATTTTTGAGGCAAAAGCTCCATTCGCATATCCTTTATTAAATCAGTAATATTCGAATAATTTGTATTTAACTTTAGTTTGGCATCTTGAGACAATCTACTCTTAAGTATAAACTGGATCAATTGAGTTTTACAATCATCATTTTTAAGTACAGATGCGTAATATTCTATGTTATCTATTAATTGCTTTGTATTCAATTCGTCATCGGTCATTTGAGGTAACAAAGACAAAGCAGTTTTCAAATTGAATGATTCCATATTTGAAATAGTTTTTAAACTACTATCCGATAAAAATTGTTCTTGTGAACACAATTCCTTTATTTTAGCGTATAATAATTCGAAATCAGAAGACAACTTGGTCACTAAATTGGCGTCAGTAGAAGTATATTTTCCTTTCGTAATATCTGAATTTATTTTATTTAATATTAATGTATATTTATCATATAACTTACTTGCTTCTTTCCACTTTCCTACTAAAACATTCCCCTGGCGCCTATTAGGACCAATTTTAATTAAATATTGTCTAACAGCCTTTAAGCTTTGATATAAATCGTTTAAAGTTTGAAACATATTTTTATTAGATATTATAATTATCATTATTTATTAAAGATATTATTAATGCTTTAACTACACTTAATTTTATGAACGTATCTTAACTTACAACATACTTTGTTCATTGTCCGACGCTTCCAACGATTCCTGTGCCGTATAATTGACGCACGGATAATATTTTGAAAATTACGCTTGTTTTAAATTTTATAACGCGCACTCACATTTTTTGTTGTAATTCGTATATTTATTTATTTTTCCACTGAAACCACTTTTTTATAATTCGTATATTTATTTATTTTTCCACTGAAACCACATATCACCATTTTTTATACGCACTTTTAGATTATTTTATCGCACTTTTAATTTTATGTTTTTACCGCACTCGTTCTGTTGTCGCCTTATATCGCATTGTCGTCGTTCTTCTCACGCTCACGCTCTCGCTTTCCTCGAAATATAGACCAACGTAAATTATTCCGAAGAATTTCCTGCTGCATCCAGCGCGTATGGCATTTCCTATACATTCTATATGCGACGAAAATGAGCCCAATGCCAATAATCAAGGCTATGACGGAAAGTATGGTGTTCGCGGTACTTAGGTGAAAACGGATTTCATCTACGGTCGCCTGATTAGAACCCGCTGCATTCTGTGCAATAATCGCTTCTTCCCTGGATTGCGTTTTGCCCATTTTTGACCTTGGAAGATTTTGTCGCGACACGTGTAACCGGCAACAAGTGCAAGAGTCGTAACTGCGTGTTAAGATGCATGATGCAAAGTCCACCAGGTTGACATAATATTTCGACCATATATGGATCGGCGCCGGTGAACGCTAGCCGGTGTCAAATACGCGACGCTCGGATGGCAGACGCTTTCGGCAGGATCGCCATGTACGGTAGGGGTCGAGTAATCAGAATAAAACACTAGGACTGCTGAGAATATACTGCGTTTATTATAATAATGTGCATGGTTATATAGGATTACACAAAGAGTATAGAATATAATAGAGAGGGGACCTTACAACTTGTTTGACGTTAGGCATCAAAAATCGAATACATTTAGTTTTAAGTCTATTTAAAAAAAGGTTGTTTACATCAAACCAGGGAACCACCTTTGAGATAGCAATATTTACATCGTCCATATCAATTTGTTTTCGTTTTAATTTAAATAAAAGTGAGGTATCATCAGCAAACAGTACTATCCCGTGCTTGTCATTAACGAGGTGTGTTAAGTCATTAATATAAACTAAAAATAAAAAAGGACCGAGGATTGAACCCTGTGGGACGCCCATTTTGACTACAGACCCATGCAAATGCGTCCCGTTGACATCAACTCTCTGAATCCTATTACTCAAATATGAAGTAAGAAGATGCAGAGCAGAACTACTTAAACCATAGTGATGTAATTTCCTGATCAATGTATCATGTTCTACACAATCAAAGGCCTTGGACAAATCACAGAAGACATCTAAAGCATCATGTGAATCCTCCCAGGCATCAAAGATATGTTTTACAAGCTCAACACCGGCATCGGTCGTGGAGCGCCCCTTTGTAAAACCAAATTGTTTAGAGTGTAGAAGCTCGTTGTTATTAAAATAACTTTGCAGTTGGTCTAGTATCAATTTCTCGAAAATTTTGCTAAATGTGGGCAGCACAGAAATTGGCCTATAGTTGGTGGGGTCTGATGTGCTACCCGCTATGTACAAAGGTATTAACTTGCTATCTTTCATAAGATCAGGAAATACACCACAGTTAATACACTTATTAAATATTAAAGCTAAACGTTAGCAGCTAAAGCAATAATGGACTTGGTAATAGTAACGGAATTTCCCCACAAGTCTGTAGTCTTCTTTATATTTATAGTGTAAAAAGCTTTTATAACATCATTTGAATTTATATACTGAAATGAGAAGTCACTATAAGTTGTACTCATGTTTTCATTTAAACGATAAAATGAAAATTCCATGTAATTTTCATTTTATCGTCACTACTCCTAATCCTTGAACTCAGGTAAAGAGAATTAGCTTTCTTGCAAAGTTTTCAAAATATCATAGCATAGTTTCTAACATGATCCTGAAATTGTTCACTTAAATTAAAGTTTCTCTCGTCATATAGCTCATACAAACTCTTTCTACTTTTGTGAAGCCCAGTTGTTGCCCATTCACAGAAGGTTGCATTACCTCCAACTGTAATCGTTCTAGGTGTGAAAACCGAATTAAATTCTGTACAAAACGCTTTGAAAAAGCTATTATATAACAAATTAGGGTCACCTTCATCATGTAACAGTGACCAGCTAGTCATTAGTTTACTTTGAAACCTAGCAAAACGAGTTGCAGTTTTAGGTATTTCAACTATATTTTGCCTAGAAACATTCTCACTGTTATCATTAAAGGAGATCTGCTGTCCACACTGGTCTGAGTCTAACTGTCTAATAATTTGCTTATCTCTTACTATGATATCTGTAAATATATTATCTAGGCAAGTAGATGTAGAGGAAGTAACTCTTGTGGGCTCTATGAATAAGTTCTTCAGATTATATTATAGAAATAGCGCTTTCAATTTTGTACTAAGACTACTATTCTCCAATAAAGGACCATGTGTCATTTTGGACCCACTTTTGGACTTTGTTCAACAGTGATGAATTATATGTCATATGAAAGCTCTTGAAATGTACTTTATTTTATTCTATGGCAGCTTAGCTCAATTCCAGCGCGAAAATGGTGTTTTGTTGCGTTATTGAAAATCTGTGTTGTTTTGATATTTAATTATAATTACCTGCCAATTAGTATCTAAATACAATAAAAGGACTTTTGACTGTCTCAGAGGCCCAGTGGTAGTGTAAGCGACTGCAGATTATGAGTTCTCGGTTTCGATTCTTGGGTCGAGAAAAAGGGATACCTATTAGGTTTTCCTGTTAAGAATTATCCAATTCAAAGCTCAGTCTAGAGGTTGGCGGTGTTACACTTCCGTGACTTGGAAAATTATGTCGTTGGCTCAGATCAAATAAATAAATAGATATGAACCGGCCGCACTTTTATACGCGCGGCAATGTCGCCACTTTTTCGCCGCCTAGAGACGTGGACGTATAGGCTTCACGCACACTAGGCACCCTATGCCAATCAATCGCGCAATCGACACTAAGGGTTACCGCACACGGGCCACTGCCCACAACCACAAACGCCGCCACAAGAAGCTAGACACAGCTACAAAAGTAGCTGAAGCGCGCTTAGGCTGAAGTCGTTTAGTGCCCGGTGCGGGCCACAAGAAGCGCGCAACGACAATTGTAGCACGTGGCGGCCACGCGCTTCAACCGTGTGCGGCGAGTCCATATAAAATGCATGAAATCTACAGGAAATATTTAATTATTTATTTTTTTGATCTGAGGTCGCTGGTCTTGCACCTAATCTCTCTCCTATTGTGTCGGATATACCGTCCCATCGGAATATGACAGTGAGTGACAGCACTTGTGTTGCGCACACACTTGTGCACTATGATGTATTATATTCCGCACATATCTATATACCGTCAAAATAATTTAGATGACTTAGAACAGTGCAATATACAGCATGTACGGCTGCTTAGGGGACGTGTGCAATCACAACAGGTTAGATCGAGGATGTATTATACCTACCTACATCTTGATTGACCGTGATCAGGGCGGCAAAGACGCAATTATAGAATACTATTGTACATGTCACACGGGTAGACGCACTATTGGAAGTTGTGTCCATGTCATATCTATAATATGGTACTTGGGACTAGGTAGACATTTGGATGGTTTTCAGCGACCAGCAATACATTTATACGATATTATTATAGATGCATTTTAAAATCTTCCCTGTAAATGAAGACACCGAGAGGCATTACAAATTACATCAAAGTAGCCACGCGCACTATGGTTTATTATATGGGATGAACTTTATCATTCATTGCCATAATTGAATTACTACTAGTTTATAAGTTATGAATATTATTTTTAAGCTCAAAATACTTATTTAACTGTTACAAATACGTTGTTAACATCATAATCACACCTAAAAAAGATTTTACTAGACCGAGTCGATGTTTAATATTATTTAATTAATTTATTTATATTGTGGAGGATAAAGGTGTGGTGTTCCTCCAACTAGAGGGAGGAGCCTCTAACCAAGCTGGGTGGTCGTGCTTGGTGGCCTGCAGGCCGACGGACATACTTTGGAACTTGTATATATGCCGCTTGACTCGCGAAAGTTGATATCGCGGTTCAGGATTGTTTGAATTTTTCCCGCGTTGTTAGGTGTTGCAGTGGTAGTTGTGTCGTAGTAGTTCCGTTGTTACTGGGTAGATGGCGCTGTGCGGGTGTTATGTAGCCGGCCGCTACATCACTCCCCCCCAAGACCGGAGGTCGTTCTTGAAGCTGATGGGGACAGTTGTCGAGTGCCAGTAGAGTCTGTAGTCGCTTGCCGCAGTGTGCTTCGCAAGTCCCACGGTGAGTCGGGGAGAGGTTGCGAAGGTGATGTGCAGTCGGTGATGAGCAGTAGGCGATGAGCAGTGAGCGTTGAGCAGTGAGTGTCCCACAGTGAGTCGGGGAGTTGCTGCGTAGTGGCTGCGTCGTGGCTGCGTAGTGGCTGCGTAGTGGCACTGCTGCGTGTACGGGAGCGATGGGCGCTGCTTAGGAGGACCGTGTGTGCAGTGAGGTGTGCCGTGGCGCTGGAGAGGTTGGCTGGGGCGACTTGCTTGCTGACCATCAGGTGAAGTTTGGAGTGAGGCGAGGTGGAGATGATGATGCTGTTGCTGGATCTGACCGGTGAAGGCTTCTTCAGATCACGTCGGGAGCTGCTGGTAATCTGACCGGTGAAGGTTGCTTCAGATCACGTCGGGAGCTGCTGGTAATCTGACCGGTGAAGGCTGCTTCAGATCACGTCGGGGTCACCAATGTGGAGGATAAAGGTGTGGTGTTCCTCCAACTAGAGGGAGGAGCCTCTAACCAAGCTGGGTGGTCGTGCTTGGTGGCCTGCAGGCCGACGGACATACTTTGGAACTTGTATATATGCCGCTTGACTCGCGAAAGTTGATATCGCGGTTCAGGATTGTTTGAATTTTTCCCGCGTTGTTAGGTGTTGCAGTGGTAGTTGTGTCGTAGTAGTTCCGTTGTTACTGGGTAGATGGCGCTGTGCGGGTGTTATGTAGCCGGCCGCTACAATATAAATAAATATTTATTTTTCATTTAATATTGGCGTCGGGATGTGACGGCCTCACGCCCACTCGAGACCACTTTGATCAATACTGATATCTCCTCCGGCACAAATAGTCAACCGAAAGATGACGGTCAACCAATGTCAAAACTAAATGGGCACCAGCGCCTAGAATCAAACATTCCCGCCCCTGAATTCGGCAATCCTTCTGCCAAGCTACCTACGGAAAAATCGAAGTGGGGAAGGCCTATGTCTTGCAGTGGGCGTCTTACAGGCTGAAACGAAATAAAAAATGTGCATTGTATAATATTTCACGCGCATTTGTAACTTACAAAAAAAAAGTTTAACGTACCAAAACGCGGTTTTTGCGCTGGATTTGAGCTTGGCTGCCATAGTATGAAATAAAGAACATGCCAAGAGCTTTCATATGACATACGGTTCATGACTGTTGCACACTTTTGTAAAGTGGGTCCAGTGTTCATACAAAAGTGCCCATGGTCCTTTATATTAAAGTCACCGCACACAACAACATTCTTATTTATTTTTGCAACTTTGTTTAATATCTCATCCATAATACGCTCGAAGCTATCATACAATGCCGAAGGAGGCCTGTATACACTTATTACATTAATCTCCTCAGTTCCACACAGGCTACCTCAATAGTTCGCTCAACAGACAGACTAACAATATCATGACACTCCTTAAATTTAAGTTGCTTATTATCATCGAGCCATCATGTACTGCTTGCTGCCGGCTAAACGAGCTTCCTACTATATGATTACTGAAATTGCACATGAACTGGTTGCTTTTTAGCCAATGTTCAATGATGCAAAATATATCAACAGCATTACAGTTCATAAACAATTCCATTTCTAAATCTTTATTAAACATACTTCTAATATTCTGATGTACTAATTTAATCAAGTTTTTGTTACTATGTTTAAGTATATTAGTCGATGAGTTACGAGTAATCTTATTATAGCTAGAGGTGTTCTCTATTCTCTCAGAATTTAATTTAAATTATTATTATTATGAATGTCAATAATGGAATTGTCATATCGCACCTTTAGAATTGTACTGACCTAATTCGAAATTCGTATTTTTTGGTAAACGTCAAAAATGTATTCGAAGTATTGGTCGTTTTTTAGTTATTGGATTATAATACTTGCAGATACCAATTTAATGTCAACATTTTACTTTTAAACTTTAGAGTAGGAATTGTTTTAAAGATTAAAAATAAATTATAGATATAATTAATAAAACATAATGATTAATTAATTATTTTAAAAAATGTGTCACTTATTTACCGAAATCAATTAATTTGTTTTTGACCTATTTTACTTTATGTCTATTTATTTCTAAAGAACACCAATAAAAAACAGACCATTGAAAAAAGAGGCGATTAATTTCTAAAGTTGTGTTTTTTGCAATATGCCTAATTGAGTAATATGCTAGTTTAATTGTTGATAATTTGCTAAATTAAAGGAAAGTGAAAAACATATCATGCTTTCATAATCGTTTATTTTGATATTTTGCATCATCATCATTACACACTCACCACAATCAACACCTACTAACATCAGGTAATCATCTTTACTAAAAAATATTATATATTTTAGCCATACTTATTACAAAATAAATAACTACATATAACAATAAATAACAGAATATGTAGAATAATAGGTACTAACAAATAAAAAAACCGTATCATGAAACCAGGCGTATGTACTAGGAATTACTTTAGTTCCTATAAGGTAATTCAAATCTTTTTTTATTTTCTGCCAGCTCTATTTTATAACAATAAGCTTTTGATAGTGTCTGTCCAGCCTTCATCATTTTGACTGTAATCTTATCATATCCTGCAGCCTTACCTAATTCCATACTTCCCAGTGCCTTCAAAATCTCATCCATGCCAATATCGCTTTCACCATTGTTATCATGACCATTTATTTCAGTTGCGGGTGTCTCTATCGCCATTCTTTCAAATAATCCTTCAAAATACTCTTTCCATCTCTTCAGCACGCACGATAACCCATTCAGTATATCTTCCCATTCATGTCCCTGATCGATGTGTATTCTGAGGAGTGTGTTCTTCCTCGAAAAAAAAATCATCTTTCTTTTCCTCTTTCTTCTTTTTAACCATCTTTTTCACTATTCTTTTTGATCTAACAAACTCTTTTCTAGCTTCATCTATGTCCTCACTCGTTGCTTTTCCCATTCTTTCATTTGCTCTAGCAGCCAACCAATCTAACCAAGGTTTCTTCTTCTCTGACACTGGTGATTGCACATCCTTGTCCCACCACCTTCTCTTAATCACACCACATATTTCAGATGCTACACATACTACCTCTTCCTTAAATGACTGCCGTAATTCTTCCATATCATTGTACAATCGAACCTCTCAAATCTTGCTGTCAATATTCGTTTATATTCATCTTTCACATCTATCTCTTCTAGGTTTTCAACTTTTATTCTTTCCAAGACCCTCTCTTGATTGTGTTTTTGGTGTCACCATCTTTTAAAGAGCCTACTTATCCGGCTTAACACCAGAAAGTGGTCTGTATGGATGCCAATCCCCCGGTATATATCACATTCTTTCTCAATCGTTCATCTACTATTTCAAAATCAATCATACTTCTTCTAACAATTTTCGCCTCACGTAAACACCATGTTTGCTTACAAAAGGATACATTTATGTATACACATAAATGTATCCTTTTGTGATCAAACATGGTGTTTGTCACACAAAGGTTCCACTGCAAACAAACCTCGAGCAGTAATTTTCCATTTTCATTCACGCTCTCACCACCGAATCCACCTAAAACCCTTTCAAACCCATCTCACTTTACTTCCACCCATCCATTGAAATCGCCTAACAAGATCAATCTTTCGTTATCCTAACAGTTCCTCAAAATCTCTCCTTAACTCTCCCAAAACTCCTGCCTTTCGTCTTGTTCTTGTTGTGATATGCCCGTTACTATATTGACCGGGGCGTAAACCCCTACAGTAAGAACACGAGTAAGTCCTACTTTCATTCTAATCCATATTAGCCTAGCAATACACATTCAAAGTCTTTTACGCACTCATTCATTCGCGCAGACAGTATTATTCCAACTCCCTTGCAGGCTCTTGTGGTACTGTCTACCCTAGACCAATACACCGTGTATACACCGTGCTTGGTAGTGTCACAATCCTTCCTTTTTGTTTCATTCACACACAGAACAATCTTTCTATCATCCATCATCTGACATACTTCATCCAATTTACCGTCCACCCCTCTTCCAACATGCAACGTTGCAAAACGGCTTTCCATAGGCCGCTTTTCGCCCTCGCGGGGAACGAGACGAACCGCGTTGTTGCCGTATGGAGAAGTAGTCTTTGTTCCCATAGCGTTCCCACGAGATTTAGGGATCTAGACTGTCCCTCCTCGCAGAGCCCTTTACGGGGGTAAAGTGAAATCACAGATGTGCCGTGGACCACCAACACAGGCACCCTCCGTTTACGATCAGCTTGCCCTATTGCCACGAATCCCTCGGCACGAGTCGGTTCACGCCTTAGATCGGGGTTTTGTGTCGGGTATGCTCCCTTAAAGTTGGTTTAATTTCGGAGTTTTCCTTCTCCTAGACAGGTTGCCAACCAAGGCTAACGAGGCCCAACCCCCGAACGTTTGGTTTAATTTCGGAGTTTTCCTTCTCCTAGACAGGTTGCCAACCAAGGCTAGTATTTTCATTCCGGATGTTCAATAATTGAAAAATGTGATCTGCTCTTCTTTTTAACCTCTAACTTGATCTGAAATAAAAAGACAATATAATTATAAACTCACAAAGCAGGTTAGAATTAATTAAAGATTAAACATATTTACGTTTAAGTCTCCGTAGTCACAAAATCTGTTAGTAACGTAATGCTACAATAAAAAATTCGGCTCCACAATTCATGCAATGTTTAATAAAAAAATGACGGCAATACAAATACGTCACCACAAAATTATCTTATTTAGTATTGAAACGCCCTAAACCAATAAAATGTCATTTCAAAATTAAATACTGATCAAATAACTTACCATAAGTTTAGAATTAAAACGGCGGAATACGGTTTACGTCGCTTACGGAGCGCTAGCGCAAAACCCGACGTTTAGCACTATCGTCGCAACACTGAAACGGGTTCTTTAATACTGAGGGACTCGCGGGTATGGTGTGATTTAAAAGAGACAGAAATAGTACGTTTGTCCTTTTCCGGCCCAAAAGCGTCGGTTTAATTTTAATAAACTGATAGAATACGTGTTTACAAATCGTTCGGTGTATTAAACTCATTTTCCTAAATTTTTGAGTTAAGCCACTTCAATTCTAAAGGTGCGATATATTATATCAGGTTCAATAAAATGTACTCTAACAGTACTTGGGTCACTGTATAAATTAAATGCTAATAATTTAGCAAGTTGTCGTTTAAAAGAGCGAGAAAATACATAGTATCTTTTGTTAAAATTAAATTACTTTTAATAAAAGTATTAGTGTCAAAGAATAAAATTTTGTCATTATGACAATGTTTGAAATAGAAATATTGTTTGTGATAAGTTAAATCGATTATATCAATTTAGTTGCGTGTTACTTTGTCTATTGTAAATTTTGACTATGGTCACACTATGAACTGTCATTCACTTGCTTGTTCTGGAAAATTCGCTTGACGACAGGTTGAATTTCTTGCGCTCACGCAGTTTTGTATTTTTGCGTTTTGGAATTAATTATATTGATTAACAACCTCGCAACCGTCGCTATATGAAATTGTCCGACGAGGTTGTGAGCGATTGATAAAAGTAAATTAATACCTACGGTTTTGGCCTCCATTGGAAATATCGCCCCTTGAAAGCACATGGGTGCTTCGCGAATCGTAGTGGTGTCGAAGTGAATTCGTGTCGTAAACCCTCGTGAATACCGCTTGATCTAGTGCTGGCATCGGTAAATTGTGATAGATTTGTGAAATATTGAACATTTGCAAAAATTGTGTGAATCCGGTGTCGACGTCTACGTGCCATCGTGTCTTGAAGACGTCGCGTTTGCAGCCTAATAGCTAAGTATTTAGATAATTCACCAGCTAATATTGGCCAATTTTAGATCTGTGTGTGTTTCTAAATTAGCTCCAAGCCTGACATCCAGTGAAGATTTGTTAAGTAAATTAATATTGTAATCTTGTAATTTACTGTGCAATCACAGTAATAGTGTTTAGACCTTTGCCCTGGGCTAAGACTGGATAAATTAATCGCTTCCACTGACCTCTGCAAACCTTACCAAATTTTAGCCCAAACTCTAGACATAATTGTTGGTAGCAGAGCGTGGTTGGTATCTAGCTGTTGATTGTATCTAAACTCAGATTGGTATTGTATAAGCTTGTATCTGAGCTATATTTCTCATTTGTTAACAGTGTTGTGGTGTTCTCAGGTCAGTTTTGGCTAAAATACATAATATTTATTTGTATAAGTTGACCTACATAATTTGAAACACATGTCATACATAACCTAAAAATTTAAAAATATTTTTTAATTTTTCTTGATTCATATACTAAACACTAATCGTATTCTAAATTTGAAGCTTCTATGTCTGCTAAAAGTGCCTTAGACTTTGGTGATCGGTCAGTGAGTGACAAAATTAAGAATTTTGACTCGTTATAATTCTTAAACGACTAGTTCAAATTGAATGAAATTTGAAATACAGCATGTCTATACAATGGCTGCATGGTCACTAAGAAATCAGGCTTCTATTTTTATCCACAACTAAGTTATAGGGGGTCGAAAATGGCCCGAATTGCTTCGAGAAAAGGATGGTACGGCCGTGCAGCTTTTTCTCTCGACTTGGTGGGGGCACTGCCGTGCCCCCAGATTTATATTAAACGCAGTATGTTGAAACAGTAAATAACTGAACTAACCTAACGAGCTAAAGCTTTGGTAACTTCATAATGGTATAAATTAAACCGAGTACGTTTCTTTAAGAGTACTGAAATACCAATGATGACTTTTAAAACTGACTTATATCAATCCAGTGTAACCTGTAAGGTTTTTAACGTATTCATCTTTACTGTAAGTAACAGACAAAGATAGCTTTTGGTAGGTGCAATTACGTATCTTATCAAAAGCCTGATAGCAGATGTTGAAACTTTAAATATTTAGTTAATACTATTAGTAAAACAACACAACATTTCCAGAGTAAAATGGAACTTTGGCTACAGATATGGGTAATTATCACAATCATCATACAGCCATTTGCCGTCGGACGGACTGCTTCTAATTTGCGTCACACTAGCGTTGAGAGGCGAAAGGTGGATTTGTAAACAGTAAAGTTGGTTTCAGTTATAGTGAAACAAATAAAGTATTTATCAAAACTTGTGGCGATTTTTGTCATCTGTTTATTTTTGAAGAATATTGGACAGACTGCCGAATCGAAATACATAAGTATTTCTGAATATGAAAATTTTCACCACAAGCGGTGAGTTTCAAAAACTTGCAAGATATTTCCGTGTACTTCAAAGGCTTAAATCTAATTAAAAAATGCAACGTTTTAGCAAGTAGTCATAATTCACAAAGAAAATTCACTAAGAAAAGGAGTGCTTTGTCTCCGTGGTAAATTTTAAATCGTTCTCTTTGCGAGTAAAGAATGTTTTACCTTTGCAAATGTACGAAGAAAAATAGTTTAGTCACACGCCTTAACTTTATGATTACTTTGTGATCAACACAGAAGCTCTGAGAGGTTTTTGCTGGCTTTCATTGGCAAGTCCTTTGCTCTAAGCAGTTTCTATTATTACTTGTACAAAGTAGGACACAGGGTTTCTACCTGAGCGTCCTCTTGGCGACAGCACCAGCTTTCTACACAAAGTAGTTTCAAAGGAAAGTGAGTTATTTTATTTTATTTTTGTATCTCACAGGGAATGAGAAAGGTTTTTTGAAATGAGCTGAATTGAATATAAATTTTCATTTATCTGCCTTTTTAGTCATTTTGTTTATGCAGTATTTTGTAAAAGCATTTCTGATAATTAACTATTGATAGAATTGGTATGGTATGGTTATTCCATCAGAAATATTAATTCAAAACAGGAGCTAAATTCAATATATAAATCATGCACGTTAGTCCACTTTGATGACAGGAACTTTTGTTTTAAGGCGAGAATTTTGGATCGCTATCAGGACAACTATTAGATGAACTATAACTGATAGATGGTCGCTAAACTTAACTATTCCAAATAGATGCGATATTCTGTAAATAATTGTCATGAATGAATTACAATTACTTGCTAACAGTTCTCGGTCAAGCAAATATTAATTTATGTCAAGGAATAGAGAGAAATCCAAGTTAAAGCATAAAAAATAAAAAAATAGCATAGTATAAAATTATAAAAAATCTTAATGGAATAATCTCAAGTAATATTATCATTATAACAAAACTAAAATGTATCCTCGCTTAATAAAACTGACCAAATCTTCTTAAATATTTTTTCATCTAAAGTCTAAGCGCTCTTTTTGATTTATTTTTGAGTAAATTTCAGTACAAAGCGATTTTTTTAGTTGAACAAGGAAACTGGTCACGTAAAAGGATATTATTAAAAAAGTTGCAAAGAATAACAAAGCCTTGGCAAGTTCCATTATTCGTTTTTAATCATAAGTTTCTCATACCCGTTATAATAAATAAGTGTTAATTTTTTTCATTGCTTTGGAGTCAGCTTTAACATTTTTATCGTAATATATAAAATCCTTGCGTTACTGACTGACTGACAGACACGCTACAGCCGAAACTACTGGTCGCAGGAAGTTGAAATTTGGCATGTATGTTTTTTGGGGACCGTAGGGGTGCACTAAGAAGGGATTTCCCGAAATTCCCACGGGATCGGCCAAAACGGGTTAACTAAAAAAATTTGCAGGCGTAGCTGCTGGCGTCCTCTAGTTCAGTATATAATGTAATCGGTAAATCTATTACGTATATATTATGTACTAGTCTTTTTGCTCAACTCATAATCTCTTCAGCTACAGCACTTCCTATGCGACATTGTCTTCAAATATATTTTACGATATCTGTCTTGTGTAACACATACATATAAAAAACATCTTGCGATACTGACTGACAGACAAGGTACAGCTGAAACTACAGGTCGTAAGAAACTGAAATTTGACATGTGTGTTCCTTGGTGAGTGTTGTGGAAGTACACTGCGTACTAAGATTGCCAGAGATAACCAAGAGATTGCAAAAAAATTGATAAATTAAAATAAAATGTGCGAGCGTAGCTGCGGGAATCCTCTAGTCGAATCTAAAATTAAATTATCGACTGATGACGTATGCACATAGCTGACTTTTAAGTACCTATAATGATCAGTAAGTCAATTCTGGCCACAAGTTTAGTGCTAGCTATAGAATATCGCTGTCCCTCTGGCTTGCGAAGATCAGGCGACACCAATATTTTGCTGAAATTAATATATGAAATAAATTACATCAAGACATAAAAAATATTATACCCATCAAAAACATTTGTCTTGGGTATTAGTACCCACAAACAAAGCATAGCATGGTAGTCTTATTTAGCGAGAGGTTTTCAACTTTTGACTTCAAATTATACGTCTTTTAAATTTAGTTATTTTGTATTTTTCCCTCCTCTAAGACCTCTCCTACTCCTATAACGAGAATCCTTAAAAAAATACTAGTCGAATATTGCCCTTCTAAACAAAATAACTATAAGACCAAAATAACTTGAACTACTGACTGTTGAAATTCCTTCAAAAACCTTATTAACGGACCTCATACTTCTTCCACCACACATACCTTAAAAAATATTTATGATGATAAATTGAAAGCACAGACACCTCTACGTGTAGATTGATGTTCACATATTAAAAATCCGGGACCGCAGGTGTCCACAGCTTTAGATGCATGGTCAACCTCAACTAATCGTGAAACGGCACATGTACGAGCATGTGCCGTATGCCGTGTGCTTGGGAAAAAGTGAATAAGTTATCCAAACACAACGTCCTGTCCAAATAACTTCAACCTTTGCAATTTCTATGGGATATTATGCGTGACCCACGTCCAAAACTAATAACAAGTCAAAGTACAAAAGTATTCTGGTGTTAAATTATGCAATGTTTTTTTTTATTATGTACAGGAGATGATGAATTTATTTTTCAGGATGCCAATGATATAAAGCCACATATTAATTGAATGGTTGTTGTTTGATGTTATAGATTCAAAATAAGGTCCATCATCAGCCTTGTTTATAATCTACCCACTGCTAGGTGGAGTAAAGAGCTCATTATAATGATCCACTCCATTATACAGGATTTTTATACAGGATAAATAAACAAGTCTTAACGATATATTTTGTTCGTGTTTGAGTGGGTTTCTCCATAGTTTAGATTTTTAAATTGACCCTTGTAGTAGGCTTCAAGATACAACGGTAGTCAGTGAGTATGATAATTATTAATATAATTATGAACATTGAATAAAAAATATTGAAAGTAATGAGTCAAGTGCCTCGTTGCACATCTCACGAACTAGGAACATACATATAGAGCGTAGAAGAGAGAAACTTTCAAAAAGACCAAACTTTAAAATATAAACCCTATTAAACCTGGTGTTACGAATTGCAAATAACGCCATCTATCAGTGAATGGGAGAACTAGATGAGATTAGATGTATCGATTGTTTAAAGCTGTTTCATATATCCTCTAATAGATGGCGTTGGTGTAAATAGAACAATTACACAAATCTAGAAACACGTTACACGTTACCAGAAATTTCGTGAGTCGTCTCGAAAAGGCTAAAAGCCGGTAAAGGCCGGTATAAATACCGCGTAAACGCGCGACACAGATACAGTTACAATTGAATATTGGAGCGATAAACAAGAAGCGAAGGGAAGTAAGTCGGAAGTGTTTAGTAGTGTTTCTAGTGGTGTGAATAGTGTGTTTTATTAGTGTTGAAAAATTAAGTGTGTGTATCTAGTGTTATTGTGTTAGTGAATAAAGTGCAGTTTTTCTGGCATAGTGTATATAATTTATCACCGAACCCCAGCTCGTAACAAATTGGTGTCAGAAGTGAGATAAATTATGCTGGTTATGCCGAAAGAAGAAACTGAAGGAGTGCGCACCAGGAACCAGCGCCAGCAAGACCTGGACCAGAGACGCTTCGGAGACGTTCCTATTCCATCGTTTGGTGGACCAGGCGACTCCGCGGCTGCAGTGGAGCCTGCAAGCGCCTCACACTCCGTGACGGTGCCCGACATCGCGGCTCTGATGGCGTTCATGCAGGAGCAGGCCCGCCGTCAGGAGGAGCAGGCTCGTCGTCAAGAGGAGCACGCGCGCCGCCTGGAGGAACATCTTCAGCGCGACAAGGAGGAGCAGGCTCGTCGTCAAGAGGAGCACGCGCGCCGCCTGGAAGAACAGCTTCAGCGCGACAAGGAGGAGCAGGCTCGCCGTCAAGAGGAGCACGCGCTCCGCCTAGAAGAACAGCTCCAGCGCGACAAGGAGGAGCACGCGCGCCGCCTAGAAGAGCAGGTGGTGCTTATGAAGGACCTCAGCGCCACTGTAGGGAAGGACTTGAAGGCGGTCAAGGACGTCGTGCTGCTTAAGTTCCTTAAGCAGCACGAGGCCCGTATCAGCGACGTAGAGATGCTCGTACACGACAAGCTTGAGACTCGCGTCGCCTTTATAGAGAAGTGTGTACACGACCACCACGAGACCTGTGTTGCTGAAGTGGAGAAGAAGTTGCGTGGGCTCGAAGTGACACCAGCGGCTGTAGCGCCCTCACCTCGTGGATTTAAGGTTCCACCATTTGATGGCTCGTCATCATGGTCGGCATACAAGATCCAGTTCGAGGCTGTGATGCGATCAAATGGGTGGACCAAAGAACAGGCCTTAACCGCCCTAACCTTGGGCCTTCGCGACCAGGCCTTGACAGTGTTGGAGGCACTCGGACAAGACGTCACCTACGAGAAGCTTCTGGAGGCGCTGGAGGCGAGGTACGGAGACGCGCACCTCGAACATGTGTATCGTGCTCAGCTGAAGGACAGGACGCAACGCACCGGAGAAACTCTGCAGTAGTGGGCTGTAGAGGTGGAAAAGCTGGTCAGGAAGGCATACCAGTCGTCGCCTGCGCTTATTGACGGGTACCTTGTACAGGCGTTTACGGATAGGATCCGGGACCTGGAGGTAAGAGCAGCAGTGAGGCTTGGGCACTTCAAGGACCTCAAGGACGCCTTAGCCCACGCTCTGGAGGTGGAAGCAGTGCGACGCGACGACCGAGGTCACCGCATCAGGGAAGTTGTGTCGTCACCTCGGTGCTACAACTGCGGAGAAAGAGGCCATATCCGCTTGAGCTGCCCAAAGCGTAAATAGCATGGAGACACCCTGTCTCCACCAAAGGGGTCACCTGATGTGCCTGCCAGGCAGCGAGAGCAGGGAAACGAGTAGAAGCCAGGACTGCGGGGCGGGTGCTGGCTGGTAATGGAAGAGCCCCAAGTATCTCGATCTCGCAATCATGTTACGGGTACAGCCTGATCATCGAAGGCGAAATTAACAGAACACCATGCAAGCTGACATTGGACACGGGTGCTTCTCGGACAGTCGTCGGTTTCCATCTGGCAAGACAGGTTCTTCGAGGCTGCTTCAGGAACAATGAATGTGTGAATCTGAGAACAGCTACCGGTCAGCACATAACCGTCCGAGGTGAAATGGAGGTGGATCTGAAGCTAGGCAACAAAGTTTACCGTCACAAAGTCATCGTGGCCGATATAGTGGACGACTGCATCTTAGGCCTAGACTTCATGCGGAAGTATTGCTGCGAGATCGATGTTATCCAGGGAGTCTTGAAGTGTGGCTCGGAAGAAGTCTTCATGGAAGGTGCAACTTCAGGAAAAGTGTACTGCCTGAAGAATGTCATTCTTCAACCGCGATCGGAAACGGTTGTACCAGTTTGTTTACCAGGGAATTCTGGTCGAGGGAACCGCTGCGTATTAATCGAAGGCCTAGAGAAAGAGGACTCGTGGAAGATTGCACGAACCTTCGTAAAAGGTACCAAAGTTTCATCAGTACGCGCACTGAATGCAAGTGACAAGGAAGTGTCGCTCAAGAAAGGGATGGAATTGGGCACCTATGAAGGAGCGGCTTGGATGCGTAGATATCAAGAGCAACCTACCAGTGCCAAGGTTGAAGGTGCACGATTCGACGTGTCTACACTTTTAGAGGACTGCAAAAGTACCCTGTCGGAGGAAGAGAAGACCGAGGCTCAGAAGATGTTGAACCGGTTCGCCGATATTTTCTCGACCAGTGAGGCCGACATAGGGAAGACAGCACTAGTCCAGCACAAAATAAACACGGGAAGTGAAGTACCGATTCGCCAGCGACCAAGACGTGTGCCAGTGGCACAGGAACGTGAAGTGGAAGCTATGATCGACGGTATGGTGAAGGAAGAATGGTATGGTAACTTTTTAAGGACTGCCAAAGTACCTTGTCAGAAGAAGAGAAGACCAAGGCTAAGAAGATGTTAAACCGGTTCGCCGATATTTTCTCGACCAGTGATGCCGACATAGGGAAGAGCACTAGTCCAGCACAAAATAAACACGGGAAGTGAAGCACCGATTCGCCAGCGACCAAGACGTGTACCAGTGGCACGGGAACGTGAAGTGGAAGCTATGATCGACGGTATGGTGAAAGAAGGCGTAATCGAGCCTTCGTCCAGCCCGTGGTGCTCTCCGGTGGTGTTAGTTAAGAAGAAGGATGGCAGCATGCGCTTCTGTGTAGACTACCGCCGATTAAATGACATCACGAAGAAGGACAGCTACCCACTGCCAAGGATCGATGACACACTGGATACGCTGACGGGGATGAAGTGGTTTTCTACATTACATCTAAAAAGTGGCTACTGGCAGGTGGAAATAGATCCTCGACACAAAGAGAAGACGGCATTCTCCACAGCCATAGGATTGTGGCAATTTAACGTCATGCCCTTTGGATTGTGCAACGCTCCGGCTACTTTTGAGAGACTGATGGAGCAAGTGCTTATGGGACTGATTGGAGACGCCTGCCTGGTCTACTTGGATGACATCATCATCGTGGGGTGCACCTTCCAGGATCACCTTCGAAACTTGGAGCAAGTGCTGTCAAAGATACGAGGAGCTAATTTGAAGCTGAGTCCGAAGAAATGCGCGTTATTCAGACGGCAAGTGAACTTTCTAGGACATGTGGTCTCGGGGAACGGTATTCGGAAAATTTGTGCCAAAAGATTACTAATTTTCATACATTATTGTCACTTTGAATGATAAATTAGTTAATCAAAGTCAAAGTCAAAATCATTTATTCATCCAGGCCATAAAGTGACGCTTATGAACGTCAAAATTTAAGTTAATTACTTAATGATTCTACATTTACATTTACTGCCACGTTCGCAACGCAATAGGTAGAACCACGAGAAAGAACGGGCAATAAAACTCATGGCCACTCTTTTCAAACAAATATAATGGTGGTACATTTTATTTTTGTAAGGAGCTGCAACTGTTTCACATTGTAGATATCTACTTGTAAAATTTTTAGTAACTATTGATATCATACTCAAGCAGTAAATGATGTTCATATGGTAAGCCTCCCAAAGTAAATATGGTGAAACAGGAGCATCCACTTACGTCTTTTTAATGTAGGCAACTCGCGAACATGGTCAGAACTATGGTAGAAGTGAATGAAGCAAAAAGTAACGGTATATGAAACCAAAGCAATCGACAACCTATTAGTTAGCCCATGACCACGAGTTACCCACATTTTACAAATCCGCAAAGTTATAATGAAAGTGTGAAACATGAATGCAAAATATAGTATGAAATGAGAATATCGTAATTAACTACACTATAAAATAAAACTACTAATTATTGACCTAGTCAAAAGCGAACAACTACTTCCAAGCGCTCCTGTCATCAAAATAATCCTTCAAACTGTAATATGCCTTATTTATAAGATTATTTTTTTCTGCCTGAAACGAACTTAATGGCAAGTCTAAAATATGAGTTGGTATTTTATTGTATATGCGAATACTGAGCCCAATAAAATAGCTATGCGTTTTGTGCAAACGAAAATACGGAACACATAATTTATGTCTATTTCTAGTATTGATATTGTGTATGTCACTATTCATTTTATAAGAATTTATATTTAGTCTTACATGCATAACACTGGCATACATATATTGTGACGCTACAGTAAGAATACCAATAGTTTTAAATTTTTGTTGAGTGAGACTCTTGTCTTTAACTGGTAGATGGCCCTAACTGACCGTTTCTGCAATACAAAAATATTTTCGATATCAGCAGCTCTACCCCATAACAATATGCCACATGACATAACACTATGAAAATAACTACAATAAACCAATCTAGCCGTATCGACATCGGTCAACCTACGAACCTTCTTAACGGCATAAGCAGCTAAGCTAAGTTTCCCTGAGAGATATGTAACATGCGCACCCAATTGTAACTTCGCATCAAGTGTTAACCCTAGAAATAATGTGGATTCAGTTTTTTCGAGTACATCGTCATTTAAAACTATGTTAGGACCAAGGTTTCTGACATTAGGTAGAGCAAACTTAACACATTTTGTTTTTTTTGGCGTTCAGTACTAGATTGTTTACACTAAACCATTTAGTCACTTGAATGAGTGCACTGTTAGTTTCGTTGAAGTGTTCCTGATTTCTATCTTCTTTAAATATCAAAGAAGTCTCGTCAGCAAACAGTACAAAGTCACAAATATTTCTCCAGTAAAAAGGTAAATCGTTTATGTAAACAAGAAACAAGAAAGGCCCTAGGATGCTGCCCTGTGGCACTCCTAAATTAACAGGTAAGCCACAGGATTTTGAGCCATTTATTTCAACACATTGGATCCTGTCACTTAAGTACGACTTAATGACATCCAATGCTTTAGTCTGGACGCCGTAATGTCTAAGCTTGCACAAGAGTGTCTCATGGCAGACACAATCGAATGCTTTCAAAAGGTCGCAAAATACACCAACAGCATTTTGGGAACTCTCCCAAGCACTGTAGATATGTTTGAGTAACGCTACTCCTGCATCTGTTGTCGAGAGACCCTTGGTAAAACCATATTGCTCACCATGAAGGAGGCTGTTTTGATTAAATGTCTTAGTAGTTGCTTGAGTATGATCTTTTAAAAATCTTACTAAAAGCAGGTAGTATCGATATTGGCCTATAATTACTAGGATCAGTCTTATTGCCGGATTTGAACAGAGGTATTATTCTACTATGTTTCATAAGATCTGGAAAACTGCCAGATTTAATACACTTATTAAATAAGTTGCTTAAATAAGGAGCCACTTCATCAATTATACTGTGAAAAATCACTAATATGGACTAGAGCCAAAATATAATAAAAGGACAATAAAGTATATTCGCCAAATCTAAAGTCAGGTTTAACATGTTATGCGACTACCTAAGCTTTGACGATTTTGTTCACATAATCGCCCATCGCTAGACCATAACAGCAAAATATCATAATACAGTCCAGTATCCACTCTTTGATCAATACATCATACTGACACTGGCGATATGCCAGCACGGTGATTGACTTATTGCCCTAACGTAATAGAGAAAGGATTACTTTTGTGTGCAAGCGCTTTACTCAGTGACCTTTGATTGATGGTGCTTAAGCTGTCCACGACTGACCCCGTTGGACACATGGCTTATATGGAGTATGGCATGCGGAGTCTTTACAAGGCGAAATTTTCGACAGCATATTTGAAAGGCTGAAGCAATCCTGTTACAGAATGACAGCGGTAAACTATTATGGGAAAATTTGAACGTCATCCGAGACAACTGTGCATTTGCAACTTGACTTGAGATTATTTGTAAAGCAATGTCAATTTGTCTTTTTTTCGCATCGTGGCCTCTGATGTGACCTAGCGATTCATGTCCTGAGACAATAACCGGGACCGACACTTTTATATGTCCTCTGAAACACGGTAGTGCACTGATGTTAATGCCATTCACGGTCACTCTTCCAAATGGCAATCTATTTCGAACGGCAAGCCAAGTCACATAAGCAGTATAGATTTGTCTCATATAGTCAATGATAAAATTCCAAGTATCACTAAAACTAAACGGCATTACAATATCACTCAGTTAAAACAATTATGTACTGCACACATTGAAGAACAATATTTAAATTATTATAAAATTTTTACTGACGGTTCTAAAGATAAAAATTGGGGGGAGCAGCCTTTTTGGACCCTTTCCTTCTGAATCAAATGAAGATTAAGATTGATTCAGATATTTCTATTATGCAAATTGAACTGGTTGCGATATTGGAAGCTTTATCCAATATTTCATCAATCAATGGGGATAATTTTGTGATTTTGACAGACTCCAAAAGTTCGCTGCAACACTTGGCTTGGAACACTTCTCACGTGCGAGGCATTCCGTCAGCCTACGCCATATATGAATTAATCTTAAAACTTCAATCCAATTCCAAAACAATACGCCTCCAATGGATTCCGTCGCATATACAATATGAAGAAAATGAGGTGGTGGATGTGCTTGCCAAACAGGCATGACATGTGTCGATGGTGTTCCTATGAATGACTATCTCGGAAAGCCAAAATAAAGTGCTTAGACCTTTGACAGGAGTATTTTAATGAAAGATGTAAAGAAAAAAAAGGTATATGGTACCGAACTATCCAGCCAGAGATTTCTCGAGTTCCGTGGATTGATTGTAATCTTAATAAAGCCTTCACGACCATAGCTTTAAGACTTCGTTCCGGACATATTCCATCAAATAAGTTTTATTATTTAATGAAAAAAGTGTCATCACCGAATTGTGATCTATGTGGAGTGGTTGACGATGTTTTTTATATCTTGATGGAGTGTGCCCGGAATGAAAATACTAGTTGGATAACATTGGCATATGTAACTCCATCCTTGCTTTTCCAATGTCCGATAAAGCAAAACTTTTGTATAATCTAGTGTTATATAAAAAAAAAAACAAGTCACGCTATGAACGCTACAACGTTGTAACGATATTGGTGAAGTAGCTATATATTATCTACATATAGAGCATCTACATTGATATTATTAATAGGTTCAATGAAAGCGATATAGAGATATAGAGTTCAATAATGCCGTTCATGAGGCCACCGAAGTTAAAAAAGAGAGAGAAAACGTAACGTAGTTCATGACTGCCGAGCGCAACTAGTTTCTGTAAATAGTTCCTATCCTTATAATTCTTATATTGAGAATACTGACACAAGTTCTTTAAACTTAAGAACAGGACAAAGGGTAGACATATTGAACTGTACAGTCAGTTCAGCACATCAAAACATACAAGGTCTATCTGGCAAGGATTTAGAATTAGGTTTATATTTAGAAAATCATAGTAGTTATGTGCATTACAGAACACTGGCTTAAAGAATACCATATTAAATTCATAAATAACACACAATACACAGTACGCAGTGCCTTCTCTAGGAAACAAGCTATTCATGGTGGATCATTGATTATTGTTTCAAACAGTTTAACATGTAAAGAACGGAAAGACATAGCTAGCTTGTCTATAGAACGCACGGTGGAACTGTCATGCGTTGGCTTGAGCAGCATATTATTATATGTGTATATTGTCCTCCATTAAGTGACTTTAATTTGTTTGAATCTGTTATGGAAGATGCAATTAGTAAAATTAGGAGCAATAAGAAAAGGATTATAGTTTGTGGTGATTTTAATGTTAACATTCTTGAAAATTCAGTAATGACTTGTAGATTTTTAAACCTTTTTAGATCATTTAATATGAAAAATGTATTTCTTGAACTAACTAGAATCACGGCAACAACTTTCACCTGTCTTGATAACATATTTAGTGATTGTATTGTTTCGGATAGAGTAGTTACTTCTGAATTAACTTCGGATCACTGTGGTCAATTGGCTAGGTTTCCATATTACAATGATAGCATCGTACAGAGAGTGTTGGTTAGGCCATTACCTAGGCATACGTTTAATTAATTCCGGAATAAAGTATTGATTGGAATGAATACTATGAATCCTGACTCAATAGAAATAGATTCGCCAAATAAGAATTTAAATAATTTATTTAATATAGTTAATAACACGTTTCAGAATACTTTTAAGACTAAGGAGAAAGTAATTAAGGAATCTCGAGCTTTTAATGAGTGGGCTACTGCGGGTATTTACAAAAGCAGAGCAAAAATGCATGAGTTATATGTTATGAAAAAAATACAATTCTGATTTAAACTTCGCTGAGTATGTTAGGAATTATTCTAAAATATTTAAAAGAGTGTGCAATACAGCTAAAGCTATATTCATTAGGAATAAAATTAAACAATCTTCGAATAAAGTTAAGGCAACCTGGTGAGCTATTAATGAAGCAACAGGTAAGACATAGGGTGCATAGGGTTCCCACCAAGAACTTAGGGTCCCAAGCCAACCTCACCTGCATGTGGTGTACCTGCCGATCAAAGGACGAGGCTCTGGCAAACAAAATATCCCGGTAAGCGGCAATAGGCTCGCCACCTATTACGTGGGATCAAAACACTGGCGAAAAGTGGGCGTTTAATATGCCTCTGCCTACCCCTTCGGGGAAACAGGCGTGAGTCTATGTATGTATGTATGTATGTATGCAGGTAAGACAACAATAAGAAGTAATAGTTTTAGTCTTCTTGATAATGATAAATTAATTCATAATGACGAAGAAGTCGCACACACATTTAATAACTTTTTTGCCAGCATAACACTTAGCTTACTATAGCTGTTGATTTTAATTCTCTAGTAGTAGCTAGATAATTAAAATCATCAGCTATAGTCGCAGAAAACCTATTAGAGTCTAGTGTAGGAAAATATGAAGTAATATTTAAATTCTATAGTAATAGTTCTACCGATATTATAAATACTTTTAAGTCTTTAGAGTCTAAAAATACAGGTGATCTCTGGGGCATTTCTGTTAAGGTTTTTAAGGTTTGAGGTATTATATTTTGGCTCTAGTCCATATTAGTGATTTTTCATTCAAGTGTTTTATCTATTCCGTTTTTGTTTTAAGATCAATATTATTAATGAATTGACTGTCACATTATATCTATATTTCAAATAACAATAAAACCATTTAAACTTATTATTAAATAATCTTTTTCTTACGTGAACGATGAATTACAATAACGGTATAGTGCGAATAACTACAAAAGTTTAGGTACTTGAGTATACTAAAGTGATTCAACAAAAAATCCCATAAAATATATAATTGTCAAAAAAGACGTTCATTGAATTTGATACCGCTTCACCATTTAGTCCGTCCGTCAGTCAAATGAACAAGTTCTAAAGCCATCTGACATGTCAGTCAAGTTTAATAACAATGAATATTTAATATGATTTGCCGCAGTTCATAAGCGCTAGCGGGTGTGGCCTTAAATGTAGCCTTAACAATGATACACAAAGTTTGCTATTCCTTTACAGCCTTTTGCAGTCCACTGCTGGACTTCAACCTCTCCTATTTGTGTTTACAGTAGCACCGTAAGTCTATCGGAGGATTAGGTCTACCATTCTACGTTGGCCCTGACAGGTTGGTATAAAGTTTGATATTGAGTTGTTCATCTCTAGCAATGATACTTTCTTCTTCTGATATAAAATGACGTGCGTGTGACCTAAAAATGAAACATTGAATTTATAGCTTCTGCTTGCACCTAATAATAGAAACCCACAACACACACATCGCATGTGGGGCTTTTCAACTTAGTTTATTGAAACAGTTGTATACAGCGCTTTCATTTCGGTTTTTAATTAATCGGTGCTTTAATAAACTAATTGGCTGCGACACCCACGGAATGAAATGGGGTACGGATATTTTGTATTCTAAATCCGTCAGCACGCGGATTATAATTAAAATACATGCAAATTTAAATACTACCTTCCGTGAATATTAAAACTATTACCTCGGTTGTAATTTGAACCCAACTAGACTCACGCTTATAAGTAACCCACTCATGTTATACGCACGCAGAATAATCATTAGCAATGTAATTGGTTTTGATTTTAAACAATTATATTGGCAACTGAGGTAAAATCCAAATAAATTTCATTAAAATACCGGATCTGTAATCACAGAGGCGTTTTGGCAAAAAGGGAAATGTCAATGGATTGGTTGCAACAGAGATAGTCGTAAATCCAGTAACAATGAAATTATTTTCTTCACTTGCATGAGTACTTGCTTTTAGTGTTTGTTTGATATATTGTATCTATGATAGTACGACTACGTCTTATGGCACTGGTAGGTTTGTACATCACGTGGGAAAATACTATGCCACGGCCGCCTCCGTGTCTCGGCAGCAGAGTAGGTCTTAGAAGCGCTGACTTAACGCCGCAAGGGGTGATTTACGTGCCAACGGACTTACAGCAATACCTCCTCTATATCACTCAAAGACCGGCTAATTTAAAGGAAGTAATGGGGGAAAGTTACTCGGTGAAATAGCGTATATTTACGTTATTATATTATATATATACGAATTACAATATACAATCAAACATCAAGCGGAAAAAGAAGAGTCATATAAGAGATTTAGTTTAGTTACTTAACAGTGAACAGTTGGGCAGCTTCGTTTCAATTATAGATGCTTACCACGTTTTCGCTTTCTTTAAAAAAGGATTTAGCCCCGCTACATAATTGGATAGTGCAATTACAGCGTTTTTACGTTCTGTAAAAATAGTTTAAAATGTCGTAGTCAACGAAATGTTGGCAAATAATTGTTAGAACGAGGTTTGACGGATAAAACTATATTTAGAAAAAAATAACAGGTATAATATCAAAAATCATGAGCCTTAATTAAAAAACACGCCAGTTATGATTTAAATAAAAAAGTGTAAAAGTTTTTCTGCTCTGGTGAACATTTTTGTTTTTGTGGATTACTACGTTTTCGCTTTCCGCCGCCGAATATATACATCTATTTTTGTAAATACGTACATATTATATATAGAAATACCCAGACCAAGGCCAACATCCATGTTCATGCGCACAAATGTTTGACTTGAGCGGAAATCGAACCCGCGACCTTCGGCGTAGCAGTCGCTTACACTCTCGCGGCGCCATTCGGTCGTCAATATCTTCTTAATATATAAAATCCTTGCGTTACTGACTGACTGACAGACACGCTATAGCCGAAATTATTGGGCGCAGAAAGCTGAAATTTGTCATGTATGTTCCTTGGGGACCGTAAGTAGGCGTGCACTAAGAAGGGATTTCCCAAAATTCCCACGGGATCGGCCAAAACGGGTCAATTTAAAAAAATGCAGGCGTAGCTGCTAGCATCCTCTAGTAGTATATAAAAATAGACCAGTAATATTAACACTTTTGTTATTTGCCTACTATGAGCATTGTCATATGAGCATTGTTATTTGCCTACTATGGGCATTGTCGTCTGTGTGGTTGACGGCATAGAATAAAAGTGTCACCACCCCCTTCCCACCACCATCATCACCATCTTCTCGTGGGTGTCGTAAGAGGCGACTAAGGGATAACACGATGCAAATACCATCTTTGCGTAGAGATGGACAACTCGACATCAAACCCTATACAACTGCCTCGTTGGTCTCGCGGCATAAACGTGCGCGTGGGATCGGGAGGTCCCGGGTTCGATTCCTGGGTCGAGCAGTGTTATTGGGTTTTTCTGTCACGAAATTCTCAGTAGCAGAACGGAGTCTGGAAATGTGCCCGGTACGGTAATAGGCTCGCCCCTTATTACGTGGGACTAAAGTATATCTGGCGAAAAGTGGGTGTAGAAATATACCTCTGCCTACCCCTTCGGGGATAAAAGGCGTGACGATATGTATGTATGTATGTATGAGCATTGTAAGAATGAATATTAGAAGACAATGAATTTAAATGATTCATTCATTTATATTCGTTATGTTCTAATTTTTCTTTAGTCTGTACTGTCCCACTGCTGGACAAAGGCCTCCGCCTGATCTCTCCACGCTCTCTTGTCGCCTGCAATCTCAAGCCAACTTGTGGTAGGCGTCTAGGTCATCTCGCCACCGTTTTCGGGGCCAACCCTGGCGACGACGACCATTTTCTGGCACCCACAGTGTAGAGATTTTCGCCCAACGATCCTCATGTATGCGGCTGACATGATCCGCCCAGTTCCATTCAAGGTTAGCAGCCTTTTTCCCACATCTTCAACTTTAGTTTTTTTTATTTTCGTATTATTCGTTCATAATCATTTAAATGTAAGTATATAATTAAAAATACATTATTTTTATTTTGTATCGTTACTAAACCATGTTTTCTACTGCATTATAACCATAATGTTAAAATAACGTGCAAGTGTAAAATGAAAATATAGGTTAATTAATAATAATCAAATGTTTTTTTATGGATATATCTCATGTATTTAAATAAAAAGAAGGATTTTAATCAAATACTGGATACTTAAGGTACATATTGGCATCAGTTCCATGTATATGGGGACGGAGCCCATACATTTTTGCCCATAGTCCTTTGGAACCCTCGTGAAAGCCGCTTTCGATCTATTTCTGGCATCAGTTAATTGTGATAAAAATTGTGAAGCATTGAACATTTGTAACCTTGTGTAAATTCATCCACGTCCATCGTGCCGAAGAAAGACGCCTTGGATCCTCTGGTAGCTATAACGATTTCCTTGTTATTTTGGCCAAAATTATGAGTGTAATCTTATAGGTCTACTCCAGGACATCATTGAAGATTCAGGTAAGTAAGTTGAAATATAATCACTGTACAACACAGTACATATATGTCAGACCTTTGCCCTGGGCTAAAGACTGGATGAATTAATCGCTTCCACTGCCTTCTGCAAACAACCCAGTTTCTAGCCCAGATTCTGAACATATACAAATCGCGAAGGTTTAAAATCGTAAAGATAGCTTCGATAGACATATTTTAAAAGATAGAATACTCGAAGGCTTAACATGCTCTTCAATGCATGGGGCAAGCGATAATTAATTAACTATTGAACACTCACAAATCTTCGTAAAGTCAATTATGTGCACCGTGGATGTGAACTCGATACCTTCTACATGGCAGTTTATTGGCATCCCCATTAGAATATAATTGCTTTATTAAAAATATATTAGGTGTGTATTGTGAAGTGATATTGGTAAATCCCTGAAATATTTTTTTGATTGGGAAATGATCCGTAGTACCTATAGGCAATCTGTGACGAGGGTATGAGTCGTCAACCCGGGTGCTCAAAAGCTTCGCCTTTTAATTAAAAGATCACCATATTATAGTCTTACTTAAATACCGTGCGATTCTAAACCAACCTTGAATTCTTAACCGTGGAAGCGTACTTTTGTACATATGTACATAGTTGGATAATACCAATTCCCTGAACAGTAATCTCGATGCAATTTCAAATTTCGAACATACATGAATCGCTATTGTACGAGCACGCATGACTAACATCAGTCCTACATTAAGTGCGTAGTACGCACTAACAATTCGTATTGAATAGTAGGATGCTTGTATTACCCAGATTTATAAATTTTAACTATTAATATATCAAGCATAGAGCTAAAAATACTTTAAAAGGCACATGAAATACATTGTGTTGACTAGTTCATGGTGAAGTCAATATATATCAAAATCGTTTGACCTGAATTCTTATCGAACAACGTCATTTAATATTTTATTGTCCAAAATTACCTTCCATGTTGACAGTTAAGCTACTACCGCGGTATTAATAGACATGATTAAAACGATGAAACAAAGCTGAATGTTGACTTAATATCATTATCCGAGTTCAAACAATGTAGGGGTTTCTGAAATTTTCCGCCCTCGTCGATGTTATTGCGATCTTACGGGAAGTTGTGATAGGTACAGTGGGTGTCAATGCTTAGGAATCAAGGTTTAGGAAATGTGCGGTTAAAAGGAAATGTTTGAAAGCAATTTGTCTGTTTGTTGAAATAGATGTTTTCGACCTGGTTGAACAAGAATTTTGGAATGACTAAACGGCGTCTAACTTTGTGCACTATTGAAGGTCTGTGGTTAGGGCTTGGCTGAACTTTCGAACTCATAAAATTGTTGGCAATGAGATATTATCAGTAGCCACGCTCTGATTAAATCGATGTAGCAACAAACGGAACATTGCTTTCTTGCGCCGTCGCGGTTTTTCTTTGACACCACTTTAATTACACTCACTTCGCTACCTCTATAGCCATAGTGGTGGGTACACTGCATACTTTGTTGTTTTCTTGTTTTTTTTTCCTTTTTATGTACTATTGTGGCTTGAAACTAAAGAAACATAATATCTACAATAGATGTTTGCTATTTTACTAAAGAGTTCAAAAACAGTAAAGTCAAAAGGTCAACTCATCTAAATTATAAACTTTTTTAATGGAATTATTTATTTTCCGTGCAACCAAATTTTTTTTGTAGACGCCTGTATCCCCGAAGGGGTAGGCAGAGTTGTAACATTACGCCCACTTTTCGCCAGTGTTTTGATCCCACGTAATAGGTGGCGAGCCTGTTGCCGCTTATCGGGATATTTTGTTTGCCAGAGCCTCGTCCGTTGATCGGCAGGTGCACCACTTGCAGGTGAGGTTGGTTTGGGACCCTAAGTTCTTGGTGGGAACCCTATGCACCCAAATGACATCAACGTTTCTAAATCCATTGTTCCTCAAAGGGAATCGTTTGAAAGATCGACGCCTCCAAAGTGGAAAATGTGTGCCCATGTTTAGTAGATACCTCTACTACGGAACCCTTCACGGACAAACCCGAATCACTCTTGATTTAATTTTTGGCGTTTGTTTTTTGACTACATAAATTATTGTCTGTGTACATTACAACTAAACTAATATATATAATAATTAATCTGTTAATTACCGCTTGCCCCATGCTGAGCACGTTATGACACCAGGTCCGCCTGTTATAAAGGACTTGCACAGTTATTATGGGGACACAGTACCTCTAAATATTCTGACACTAGTTAAAACGATAAAAAATTACCATCCCTTTGAGTTGCAGCGGACAAATGGCAGTCGCTCTGTGAAAAAGTTAATGTTCAGTCAAATCGAGTTAGACTAGTACGACGACCCCAGGACGCAACGGGTAACGCTAGGAATATGATGAAATTCCGAAACAAAAGGAATGCAGTTATAGATGTAGGCCTCATAAAAGCAAAAGAAGACATCCAAATTATAAATGCAATCTCAAAACAAGCAGCATAATCAACTGTTCCACAATAATATTCACACATTAATTCTTTAGTGATCTAATCCTTCTTACTCTTTAAATAAGAGTGATAGGGTGGAGTGGAGGTTATCATGTAAACAACTGTGCGATCCAAAATATTTCAATTATCATACGCTTTCCTTTCGTAACAACCTTTGTACGAACAGGCGATATATCATGTAATTCACGAAACCTACAGTTATTAGTTTTAATTGATACTGAAACTTCAAAACACTTTAACTTACAACAGAAATTACGCCAATCAGCTCCAATTCTCTAAAGTATGTTAAATATATTACGTAACACTTGTAAGGCCTCAGAACACAGCCTTACTCGTTGCTTAACTTTACATAAGGTAATCTTTGGCAATAAATTAATTGTAAGGAGATCCCTTCGGACGATAGCTGTGGCCTTCTTATTAAAATTTTAAACCAATTACAACGAGATGGCACGATTGTGAGTATAAACTAAAGACTGTTGTTTATGTTATAAATTTTGTTTTGAAAATGTGCTGCAAGTATGTAGAATAAACAACGTATTTTGATACCATGGACAAATATTTTGAGATAGGTCTCCGCTGGAGTCAAACAAATTTTACTAACATTCGTATTCAAAGTCAAAGTCAAAATCAGTTATTCATCTAGGTCACAAGGTGACGCTTATGATCGTCAAATTTTAAAGTACATTACTTAATGCTTCTACATTTACATTTACCGCCTCGTTCGCAAAGCAATAGGTAGAACCACGAGAAAGAACGGGCAATAAAACTCGTGGCCACTCTTTCTACTCCAACAGCCATCGGTTCTTCTGGCTATGTGCCCTGCCCACTGCCACTTCAGCCTGACTATTCTGAGAGCTATGTCGGTGACTTTGTTTCGCCTGCGGATCTTCTCATTTCTGTTTCGATATGTACCTGAAATTATTTGTACCGGGGTTATATTACACTATAATATAATTATGGTAATACAATCATTCTTAGATATCATTGTTTCATTGAAAATCGCTATTTTCTAAAACTATACTTCATTTACATCTATGCCAACGATTGCACAGAATATGCGGTTCTTTACATATGATTTTGACTTTTGTGTTGAACCGGACGCATTAAACGCTTAGCAGAACTACCTTCGCGTTGCGTCACTTTGAAACATCGCCACCGTGAAGATACGATGAAGCTCCAACTTTGTACCGTAGTGCACACCAATATTACAACGTTCCATGTAATTTACTTAAATGAATCAGGTGCATCAAGTTAGTTACCGCGTCGATATTGAGTCTGGACGCCCAGCACACTTCAAGAAACTCATATTTACTAAACAATCTCCAGTGAAGGTAATACTACAGTAGCAATAAGGCTAAATGAAGTAATTTGCTTTGTATCTATGAAATAAGATTGTTTGCATATTTTCTAGCTTTTAGAAAATAATTTATTTACATACTTATGATTATGTTACGGGTCTGAATCTTGTTAACTAAACGAAAAGAAAGATGAAATACCTTTCTATTTGCCCCGACGTTTCGGCATGGGTTACATCAGCCGTGGTCAAGGGATGACTGATGTCCGTCGGCGCTGCCTCCAAGAAGTGCGGGTTTCGGAACCTACCCTTACTTGGTCTTCACAATTTATATATTTTTATTAATATATTCTTATATAAATAAAAATTGTTATTTTATGCTAAATAATTTTTATGCTAACATAAAGAATCTAAGTTATTTTTATAATATTTTTCTTCTATTACGATGTAGATCTATACTTTATATATAAGGCAATAATTCGCAAAAAGCTGCCTGATTCAAACCCTGGCAGACCCAGGCAGCTAGAGCAACATATAAGCATATTATATTTTTAAATACAGGTAAATTACAGCCAGAAACAAAAAAAAATACTGTGTTTATCCTTAAAACTGCAATCTACAACCAGCTCAACAATAAGGCTCACTGATCTCTAGACTTACAGAACAGTCCTATGACACACTCTCATTATTATTCCTTTTTTTGTCTTGTACCTTTACCCACTAATATAAACCATAGTCTTGTCAACATAATATGGCAAACGACCTGCCACTGTTTTATAAACGGAATGATTACAAGCCAATAGTGCCGACCCAAAATCCCTTTCCCTCAAACCCTCGTGAGTAAATATACGAAGAAGATTGGAACTCACATCTTCTTTACGACGTATCAACGTCGCCCCGCCCGCTAACATTCTATAAGGAATTTCCCTGTTTCACGCTAAACTGAATTCTTTTCTTTCAAGAATGTTTACCTTGCTTATACGGAGGGTGCAAACATTGTATTTGTATGGTACGTTTTGCTTTGATGCAAATGTATGCCGCTACTTGTTTCTTGCAATGAATTTATGTAAAAGATTATATCACATGCGTATTATAATCTTAAACTTAAATTGGGTAAATTTAACATGCTCTAATTAGCAAGTGGTGTTTACCCGTAAAGATTGTGTAGTTAGTAGGTATTAAGGATGTTATGTTTGTAAATTATACATGTATTAGGTACTGTAACAATAGCTAGTAGGCATAGATAAATTTTAAAAAATTAAGTAAGAAGTAAGCCAAGGTGAAAATATTTTATGCCTCACATTATATAAAAGTTTAGAATATATATTTAATATATATTTTATAAGCTAGTTTTACAATTTAATTCTTTTTTAAATCTCATCATCATGTCATCCTGGAGACGTCCACTGCTGGACAAAGGCCTCCCCCAAGGTTCTCCACACAGACCGATTTTGAGCCGCACGCATCCAACCGCTGCCCGCGACCTTAACCAGATCGTCGGTCCACCTTGTGGGAGGCCTACCCCTGCTGCGTCATCCGGTACGTGGTCGCCACTCCAGAACCCGCCTGCCCCAACGGCCATCGGTTCTTCGCGCTATGTGCCCTTCCCATTGCCACTTCAGCCTGGCTATTCGGAGAGCTCAAATCAAAATCAAAATCATTTATTCATCTAGGCCACAAAGTGACGCTTATGAACGTCAAAATTTAAGTTAATTACTTAATGATTCTACATTTACATTTACTGCCACGTTCGCAATGCAATAGGTAGAACCACGAGAAAGAACGGGCAATAAAACTCATGGCCACTCTTTTCAAACAAATATAATGGTGGTACATTTTATTTTTGTAAGGAGCTGCAACTGTTTCACATTGTAGACATCTACTAGTAAAATTTTTAGTAGCTATTGATATCATACTCAAGCAGTAAATGATGTTCATATGGTAAGCCTCCCAAAGTAAATATGGTGAAACAGGAGCTATGTCGGTGACTTTGGTTCTCTCTCCTTATTTCTGATTCGATCTCGCAGGGAACCTCCGAGCATAGCTCTCTCCATCGCCCTCTGAGTGACCCTGAGTTTTCGGATGAGGCCCATATTTTGCGACCACGTCTCAGCGCCGTAGATCGTCACTGGCAACACACACTGGTCAAAGACTTTCGCCTTGAGACACTGCGGGATATCGGACGTGAAGATATAATATAGAACGCCGTTCGGGAAGTTACGGTACCCAACCGAGTTGGATTCGACGAATGACCTCTTACATGACCTGGTATATTATACTAGGCATATATTTTTTAAACTAAAGATTGAGCAGGTCGAAACTAAAGGTCAATGTAAATTGATGGTTAGTGTAATACAGCTAAATTAAAATATATAAAAAGCTGTATTTAATTTTGTTCCGATTTTAAAGTTCGTTCTTGTGCATAGCTGTCATAGCTAACATAATTATTTTGCATTGTGTTATGAGCATACGTTTTCAAATTAACATAATAATACAATGCAAACCCGAAGCTAATATACATGCAGATGTAAAAATGGATGAATACCGTTCGTAACTCTGACCTAACTATGAAAACTGATGTAAGTCGTATAATTAGTTTTTCTCGCTTTTAAGGTCGCTTTTAAGGTAAGGTGATATACAAGAAGGAACCCTCATCGTTGTGCTATGTGCACTCAAATTTTATGGGTAATTCCTTTGAATTGTTTGGAATTTTTTTTTTGGTTTCTGGCAACACTGGTAGTAAGACCTAAAACTGTGCTTCTCCCAATAATAATTTTATTTTATTTGATTTAATTCATTTTATTAGGTATTATTTGTATGTTAAGTGCGTATTAGTGTGTTATAATGGTAATTAACTGTTTAATATCATAATTAGAAGTGAATGTTGGTGAATAACACAAAGTATAAGTTTTGCAAAGTCATCTGTCAAACGAACTGTTATTTAAAATACTTTTGCATTACTTTTTCTAATATACGAGCAGTTGAGGTAAGTTTACGATATATTGTACATCTAAACAAATTTGCACAAGTAATAAACACCTAGTGAACATATCTCGATTGCCCGGCTCATTTTGGTTGGTGACTTACCCAAACCTAAGTGTCATACAATAAGTACTTTATTATTTTTGTCTTTTGTTCTTAAGTTTCTTGCGATCCAATTATTTTAAATCTATTAACAAGATGATGACCAGGAAGGCGCGTCTAGAGGAGGAAAAATTACAATTAACGCTTAAAGAACTTAAGAAATACAAGGATTTGTGTGAGACACTACAAAGTGAGCATGATGACAATGAGAGGGAGATGCTACAGATTTTAGAGAAAAATTCTCAACTAAGAACTGAGATGGCAGAAATTCATTCTCATTTAATTACATCTTTAGATGAACGCGATAAATTACAATCAGTTGTAAACAATTTTGACAGTTGTAGTAATGAGTTTGAGACCGCACTCAAGCGTATCACCCAATTAGAGGGCCTCCTAAGTGAGGCTAACAATCATATTAATAGATTGGAGTGTGCAGACCGGTCCATCAAAGCAGCCACTTCACAATCACTGTTTGATGAGCTGGTTGGTAGCGCTCCATCTATGGTTTCTGCCAACTCAAACTCAAACTCAAACATGGAAGTTATTACAATTGACTTAACTAAAGACAATTCAATTGTTCAAGCTAGTAAAACCATAAACTCAGCAAATAAACTGAAAAAGTATGTTAAGTTGAATAAACAAATTAAGAAAAAGGAAAAGTTATTAAGAAAATTTAGAAATTCAAAGTCAAATGTCAATTATTGCCGAAAGTATATAGCTCTAAAGGAAGATTTGTCTATTTGCATGACTAAACTAGATAATAATCTTATAAAGTATGAGGCTGATATCCATTGTCTGCAGACAGAGATTGACCGCTTACAAGATTCCCTATGTAACATGACAAAGAAATATCAATTATCTCAAAATCAAATTAATGAACATATCTTGGCCATGGACGACTTAGTGGATTTGTGTAAATACAATGAGCAAAGACTCATATCATTAACTAATAATAATCAGGCCAATGAACCTAGCCTGACACCACAAAGTTTTTCACAGCCTACCAACTTGAAAGATAGTTCTGCTATGTCATCTCAGTCAGCGGTGATGAGTAACAGCTTCATGAATGCTAGCACTTCCCTCTCACATCTGAATACAAATACGAACACCAACAATTTAGTAATGTTTAGTGATGAGATAGGTAGGAATATGAGCCAATTGTTGAGAAAAAGGACAGGTCAAACAGTAACCAACTTTTGTATGCCCGGAGCAAGTTTTACACATATCTTACAAAACATTTTAAGTAAAACATACTGTCCCGATTCAACAATAATCATTTTTATTGGGAGAAGGGGTAATGCAAATTTAAATACTATAAAAAGATATTTCAATCAATTATTAAACATAAAAGTTAGAAAAATAATTTTAGTTGCATTTCCCTACAGTAAGTTGTTGCCACAGGCCGAAAATGATTTTAGACATAAGTTAAATAGCAAATTACATACACTGACATTTTACAATGATTTTATTGACATAATTGACTCTAATGCTTTCATTAGAAACTTTTATTTGACATGTGATAGTTGTTATCTATCTCAATATAATCAAAGACAAATAGCATCATCGCTAGCATATTTTATTAATAACACAGCCAAAAATTTGGCTAATAACTCTGCTTTTATTGAGCAGTCTAATTTGACATTAAATATTAGCTTGGAATCCGTTCCAAATTCTTTAAATTAAGTAATGAGACAATAGAGTCAATCTCTGGCAATAACCTTGATAAGACATTAGTTACCTTTTTTAATACCACACCTATTATAAGTAAGAAAAACACACTTTCATCAACCACACATTGTAAAAAAAATAATTTAAAGAATTGTATCAACCTGGTGCATCAGAATATACAAGGGTTGATGAGTAAGGAATTAGAATTGGAATTGTTTATGAACTGTAACAATATTGACATCTTATGTATTACAGAACATTGGCTAAAAAGCCATAAGTTCATATTCAATTTCAATAACCACCAGGTTGCAAGCTCATTCAGCAGAGAAAACTTTATTCGAGGCGGCTCGTTAATTATAATAAATAAACTTTTAAAATTTAAGGAAAGATCTGATATTGTGAGCCTTTCTGTTGAGCGAGTTATAGAGATATCATGTGTCGAATTTGAGCAGTTCATTGTTATGAGTGTATACAAGCCTCCATGTGCGCCTTTTGAAAGTTTTATAGTAATTATGGAGGACGCCCTAAGCAAAGTTAATAATTGCCATAAAACGGTTGCTGTTTGTGGTGACTTTAATATTAACATTTTAGAGAAAAGTTCTTCATCAATTAATTTCTTAAATCTTTTTAAATCTTACAATTTAAGTCATACTTTTTTAGAACCAACTAGAGTGACTGCCACAAGTGCCACCTGTATTGATAATATATTTATTAACACTAAACCTTTACATAAATCCTTAATTAATATGCTTCAGTCTGATCACAGTGGGCAGTTAGTCTGTTGTCCAAGAAAAAACCTTAAGGTTCGGAGTAAAATTATAAATTTTATACCTATAAATGAAAACCGAATGGAAGTTTTTAAAAATAATTTATCTAGTAAAATGCGTTGGTTGCCTACTCATGACCGTCCGGATCAGTTATATAACTCATTATTTAAATTGATTAATGATGAATTTTCTGTTGTATTTAAACCCAAAAAAATTAATGTAACTGACCGTCTGACGTTTAGTGATTGGGCAACTGAAGGCATTCATAAAAGTCGGATTAGGTTATATGAACTTTACAATGAAAAAACTTTTAATAATAGTCCAGCCTTTATTAATTATGTAAAAAAATATTCAAAATCATTTAGACAAGCTTGTTATGCTGCAAAATCAATTTATTTGAAAAATAAAATAAAATGCGCTGAAAATACCATAAAAGCTACCTGGAATGTCATCAATAACGAAACTGGTAGAGCCAAAGCACGCAGTCGCGACTACCTACTAAATATCAATAATGTGAGTGTTGTAGAGGACTTGGAAGTAGCGACAGAATTTGAAAAATTTTTTGCTAATATACCCATTTTAACTACAGAGTCACTCAAGTCATCTTCCACGTCTGCTGAAATACTACTTAAGGACTGCGTACCAGAATGTGTCACAGCCTTTGAATTTACTGCTGTTACTACTGAAGATATTCTTAAACAATTTAAAACTATTAATATGAAAAAGACAATGGATTTATGGGGATTGTCAGTAAGGACTGTTTCATATATTATTACTTTAATTGCTCCACATCTAGCCACAGTGTTCAATGGCTGTGTCGCTTCTGGAACATTTCCTGATTTAATGAAATATAGTAAAATTACACCCTTATTTAAATCTGGTGACACATCAGACCCCTCAAATTTTCGACCTATTTCTGTATTGCCAACTCTTAGTAAAATTTTTGAAAAGTTAATACTTAATCAATTGCTTAATCATTTTAATAGACATAATCTTCTTCACAAGAAACAGTTCGGATTTACGAGGGGTTGTTCAACTACTGACGCAGCAGTTGAGTTACTGAAAAGTATTTTTGCGGCTTGGGAGAAGTCACAAGATGCGTTAGGTATATTTTGCGACTTATCAAAAGCCTTTGATTGTGTACATCATGATACTCTTATCAGGAAATTATATCACTACGGCATTAGGAACAAAGCTCTCGATCTCCTGACTTCTTACTTGGGCAACAGAATCCAGAAGGTCGAAGTTAATGGTAAGACATCTCCAGGTTCAGCTTTAAAAATGGGTGTCCCGCAGGGTTCAATTCTAGGTCCATTTTTATTCTTGATATATATTAACGATTTACCTAATTATGTAAAGGACAATCATGAGATTGTGTTGTTCGCGGATGATACATCTTTGATTTTTAACATTAAACGACAACAGGTTAATTTTGACGAAGTAAACAATGCACTCTCTAAAGTTGTTAATTGGTTTAATGTAAATAACCTATTACTTAATAATAAGAAAACGAAACTTTTAAAATTCTCTATGCCTAATGTTAAACAATTGGAAACCAATGTGCAACTTAATGAATCTAGGATTGAGCCCGTCGAGACAACCATGTTTTTAGGTATTATGCTCGACACCAAACTACAATGGGGTCCACATATTGAAAGGCTATCGGGCAAACTCAGTTCTGCAGCTTATGCAGTTAAGACAATTAGACGCCTTACAGATTTAGAAACAGCTAGAATGGTTTATTTCAGTTATTTTCATAGCTTAATGTCGTATGGGATTCTTCTCTGGGGGAGTGCTGCAGACCTAAATACAATATTCGTTCTACAGAAAAGAGCTGTAAGGGGAATTTATAACCTCGGTCCAAGAGTTACTCTAAGAGAAAAATTCAAAGAAATAAACATTCTAACTGTTGTATCACAATATATTTATGAAAATCTGTTATATGTACATAAAAATATTGACAAATTTAGTAAAAAATGTGATATACATTCTGTAAATACGAGACACAAGAATAATCTGGTAGTTCATAGCACTCGTCTCCACAAAATAAGTAGCTGTTTTATGGGGCAATGTATACGCTTTTATAACAAGCTCCCTCATAATTTAAGAAACTTGTCTATAAATAAGTTCAAAATTATTGTTAAAGCGAAATTATGTTCAAAAGCATACTATAAAATATCTGAATATAAAGACGACCAAAACGCTTGGGATTGAGCTGTTCTAATTCGGCACACAAAAATAATTGTATAAAATGCTCTTTTTAAATGACGTTTCGTAAGTACTTGCAAAGTTTATACGAAATAAAGAACTATTTCATTTCATTTCATTTCATTTCAATTATTTCATACAAACAAATAATGTCTTCAGCTTGATTATATTAGCATACATTCTTGACATCATTAATTGACAAATAGGTATGTAACTTTGTCAATTAACGATGTTTTAAATATTCTTCCGGTAAAATTATGTAGCTGTGTACTAAGTACAAAGATGACGGATGTAGTGCGTAGACATCAGCAAAGGTTCATGATGCATATCTCAGAATAAAATTTTAATTGAGTAATATTAATCATCATGAAAGTTTATATTCATACAACTAAATACACAATAAGCAATAATTTATAAACTCATTACAATCCGGACAATATACTATTAAATACTTATTAGAAGCAGACTGAAAATCAAAAAAATATAAGTTCTGTATACTTTTTTGCTACGAATGTTTGCTACGAATATATAAAATAATACATTGGTCTTTCATCCACGACAATACAAGTAACCCATTTCACCCATATGAATGACTTCCAAGCAAAGAAAGATATAATAAGTTAGTCATTTCTCTCCCAGTGGCACAATAATAGGTTCCTAAAGTTCCCACGGTAGATTTCATAAAGGACCTAGACACACCGGTGTTCCCAGTATCTTGAATTCACTGTGCAGTATTTGGCTAGATATTTGCTTAAATACGGACGCCTCGATGCATTTTTATTAAGGTAGAAAAGAGAGTGTATTTTGGACTGAATTTTAATATAAATGTTACTTTAAAGAATAATATAATAATGTTGTGAAATCTACAATTACTGTGTGGTCTGGAATGTGTTCGTATTATTATTTAGAGAATAAGCTTCTTAATGTTATGTTCAGTACGATAGTTCTGGAAAATAAGTTGACTATATTACTTAGTATACAAAAGAAAAGAGAGCTTTTAATAATATCGGAATAATGAGAATTCTAAATAAAATGAAAAGGGATAGAGAGATTTGTATTTCATTTCACTCACACCACATCGACTCAAGAGCGACGATGATGAATTTATTATAGTTAACGCAAAAAATATTCAGTCAATCTGACTGCCTGACTTCGATTTGATGATGCACTCCCACTACTAAATTGCGTGTATAGCGCAGAAATTTGTTTGAACGCCTCATCACAGCCAATGCGTCGCGTGTGGTGAGTTCGATTTACATACGAGAGAAAATCAACACATAGTTAATCCAATTCCAACTCTTACTGACCATCATTTCAATATATATGTTTACCAAGATACACAATTTGTTCCTAGATCAGTAATATAGTTGTGAAAAGAAGACGCAACATAATTTTAATGAACTTCCAAAACAATTACGTAGCTTATTAAAATCTCATTCAATCTTCAAGAACTTCGTTATATTACAAAGTTCGTTGGAAACTAATTACAAGTCACGTTGATGTGAAAAATATATTTTCTTAAGTTGCTACGCGCAAGTCTGAGATGCGTAAGCCTTTGAGAACTTGCGGTACATTGTGAATATAACAGTTTTGCGATAATTATAAAGAGTTTGAATAGAGTAAACATGTTGACTGACTTGTTGGGTCGGTATATCTATTCTTCTTCTTCGTTTTTGACTTTTAACAGTGGTGTGCATAAATATGGATGTTTTTTCTTGATCTGGGTACTGGTAATACAAAAAAAACCTATGGATGTATGTTAATCCAATGTCCCAACCTACTAATAGTCCGAGCTCTGCTTTGTTTTGAGCTAGGTGATGTTGTGTATATTTTGTAGAATATTATTGTTATTATTGGAGCAAAAACGTTTAATACAAATATACCACCCAAATAAAATCACCAGTATTGCTTCCAAAAAAGGCTGTTATATGTAACTGGCCATATAAACAGCATTGATGTACTATCAAAAGTACCCCGCGCACCCTCTTAGTTTCTCAACCCCTTTTTTGGAAACATTTCACAGTTCGGACGTATGTCGTCTCAAGCAATTTTTTGACGATTACTCACTGTCTTGCAACGTATTAATCAGTTCTGTATTAACAGTAAATGACTCCTCTTCGCTTACATCTTTGTGCACAAACTTGTCACATATTTAAAAAACAATGTTTTGTGATCTACTTGTTCCCTGCGAAATTCTTTTCAAATTACTGTAATTTACGCTTTGATACGTATGGCAACATTGATATAGCAATACAGAGTTAATTTTCCCATTTTTACAGTCCTAAGTCATTCGATAGAAAATTATGAAGAATGTTAAACTTTAGAATATACTCAACAAAGAAGCCTCTTAAGCTTTATAACGTCAAAATTAAAAAAAACTTGTTTTGAACAAGATTTTATTAAAATGCGATTGAAAAAATAAAATATTCTTTTCTTTTAATTATTATTCTACTATCAACTTATAACGTCATTAAACAATTTTTATGATAAAAGATAAAAGCCTGTAATATCCACGTTATAGGAGTGCAATAAAAAATAATCTATCTTTTCAAGTGTTCTACCATATTAGGTTTAGAATACTGTAACGCAACTTACCATGCAATGTTATACAAACTTAGAGTTTATAAAAAAAACAGCTCAATCGATTAAAACCTGCACCTGCCTTATAATAATAATATAGCCTCATTTATTCCCATAATTAATTACATAATTATAGTAATTAAATAATTGTATGCAAGCATGATATAATTATTTCAATTAATATAATTATTACTACTTAAATTACTTTTTTATCACATTTTATAACATTTCGATTTTCTATAATATTTTTCGTTACTAATTATAATAATTTATTAGCATAATTTATTTAAATTATTTAAATTATCAAATTATTAAAACATTAAAATATTTCATTAAGGGCCCCTCAACGAGTAAAGGCCTCCTCCATTTTACTCCACGTCTGTCTGTCCTTTGCCTTTGTGATCCAGTTGTCACCGGCTATTCTTATTATTTCGTCTATACATTTTTTTTTTGGTCTACCTCTTTTCCTTTTGTTTGGTGGTCCTTGCCAAGTAGTGACTCTGTGCGTCCATTTATCTTTATCAATGCGTGCAATATGACCTGCCCATTTCCATTTTAGTGTTTGAGAGTATAATAATTCTGCCTTATATCCCAACAATAAATACTTAGTAAAACTTAGAAACAAGTTACCAACAATGCAGGAGCACCTTACCTCTTTTTAGTGGTATCTTCGCTAAGGTTCCATACTTCGCATGTGCTGGGAATATTTGCAACTAGTTGTTACTGAGAGGCACGTTTGAATGCTAAGCAGTGATATAATTCCTTTGTCAGAACTTACACGCCGCGTGTAAGTTCTGACAAAGGAATGAATCGGACCTGAAAGCAGATACATGTGTTAAAGTTGGCGGCAGTTTATGTAATGATGGTGCTGACCCCTGACTTGTGGTGGCAAGTTGACTAAGTACTAAAAGTGGTTCATGGATGACGACTGATCTTTTGTGTAAAGATAAATTACAACTTATTTGTATTGAAGTGAAATAACATTATGTACAGAGCAATTAAAATACAAAGTATGTGATATTTTCCCTGTACTCTGTCTTCACCCGCGGCTTGGTGCGACAGAATTTTACACCGAAAGGTTCCTCAAAAATCACACCATCTATTGGTGAAAACCATACACAAATTTGTTCACTTGTTTTGAGTTTATCCCGTTCATGCAGACAGACTATAAGTTTAGTATACTAATAAAATGAAATCCCCTTTCCATCCTGGAAATATTGTATGTACAAATACTCGAGACTGTTTAAATGTATGTGGGCATCCAGTATCCTTATTACTTTGCAACAATTTGTTACATATGTCAACAGCCAATAATAGGCTTATAAACTACTTTGATCCAACAAAGAATTATATCAAAAATATGTTCGAGCAATTAACACTCATTGCGTAGGTAGACCCTTACAATACAATGTTTCCTACAAGGAAATACCTTCGTCATATTTAGTTCGTATAATGTTTTTGTATTCAAAGTTATAACGAGAATATTTCTGAAGGATAAGTTGTATGTACTTACCTTTTCCTGAGGTTCGTCGGCGTGCAACAATACTATATTTTCTTCAATTAACGATGGCCGGTTGTTGCAGAACTTGAGTTAGAGCACTGCCGTGCCTTAGAGGGCACTTGGAGCCGCGAGTTCAAATTTCTTCTTTGGACAAAAATTGTTTCGCCACTTCGGAAGCGTTTGGGGTCTATAAACTTTGACATCAGAATTGGCTAGTCCTTCCTTCCTTTTCTTTATTCTTTCACAGTCCACTGCTAGACTAAAGTTCTCCTAGTTTCCTTCATAGTGTCACTGCGAGTCAAATGGAGGACTTGGTCTGCTATACCACACTGGTCAGAAGGGTCGGCTATTCTCTCGCATGAAAGTGGATAATATTAATATACCTGGATGACCGAGCTTTATCCGCTATTTTTGTAGAGATTCAGATAATTTATTTAAATATATAAAGAATACACGTTTAAAGGTAGTAAATAAAGCGTATATTAGTTTCTGCTGATTTCCCCGTTATACAATACATGGTAAGACCAGGTCGTGGCAGTAATAGGATCCCGTTCAGTTTAATAGCAGACTTGCTGGCACTGATATTCTACGGCGCCCTACTAGTGAATCACGAAAGTACAAAACAGTGGGTACAAAACACAAGCCAAACATCAATAATTATATTAAGCATGTTTACCAGTTACCTACCTAGTGATAACTGATAGCAAAACAAACATCAACAATACACATAGCACGGGTGCGGACGGCGCTGGCGGAATGGGCGGAGTCTTCATCGCGTCAACCGACAACAAGAAAGAGAACATCAGACAACCGAACAGAACGCTCACCGCACGCACAGCGCGCACACGCACTGCGCTGCAAACTCACGACATAGTAGTGCAATATTAAGTACATTACGTTACTGATAGTGCGACAGATACGAATTTGTAACAGCATTACTGATAAATAACGTGGTACACTATCGTCTTGAAGCTAATGTCACCTCAGTCGTCTTATCTCGTTGACTAGCACTTTCGACCGGTGCGCGGCGTAGTAATCAAGTATGACAAGTTTAGTTAGTACCTATGACAAATATACAAGGGAATACATACTCGACACAGAGCATGATGGCCGCACTCCATAGGTAAGTGTTTATAAAAGTTTACAGTAACTACAAAATTATACCAAATAACATTAGAATAGAGAGAAAATAATTATAAATAAGTATCATGTCAGTTACAAAAATTTGCTTAAAAAATAAGTGAAACATTTAACATTAATGAACTAACTACTACTATTACACCTATCCATACCGAAAACGAATGTACATATTTGTTATACTTACAGGTCACCCCACCCGCCTGCTTTGTGATGGGAAAGGTAACCAACGCTCCCAGTAAAGAAGAAATAGGTCAGTCAGCACAGCCACAAACACCACGGACGTCCGACAACTAGCCATCATCATACATCAGCGGCGCAATGCTATGTAGTAGTAATATTTTTATTTATTTTTTGTTTCTGAGTGGTAAGGACATAATCAATCGAACTGGCTCGCTTGCGCATCATACACACATACACACACACACACACACCATACATACACACATGTAGACACAAGCAGTACTTATTCACGACGCAACGACGCGCGACGCGACTATATAAGTGACGTGTTCAAATTTACCATATCTAGCTTCCGTTGTGCATTAATAAGATACCTTCGCAGATGAATTTTGAAGATGCTAATTGTTTTTAGGGAACGTATAGGTGGGGATAAATTATTCCATATTTTCGCAGCGGCATAACGGAAGCTACCTCTAAATGCCGCTGTTTTATGAGGTAATATAGAAAGTTTTTTTTTTTTTTAATAAGACACCGCACATCGCACTAGGAATAAATCCTGTGTCGCGGGGGACTTTACAAACATACAACCAACGGACACAATGAACGACCAGACTCGAAACAACAATTTATGGATCACACAAAGTGTTGTCTCGTGTGGGATTCGAACCCACAACACTCGGCGCAGTGTCAAGCGGCGAGGCGGCCGCTTAAACCACTACGCCAACCGTGCAGTCTGTTGTGAACACTGTCAGCTAGCACAGTCGCGTCTGCTAGTAACCCAGCTGATCTTGTTAAAAAGATACACTGGCTGCCGGCAATTAACAACACCAAACATAAGGGATGCCAAGTGTAGCTTGCGCCATGATTTCATTTTCAGTATCAACTTATGGTTAAAAAAAGGTGTAACGTGACTTCTACGTCCCACTGTAAAGCAGTAACGAGCGGTGGCATTCTGGACTCTCAGGATCAACCGATCCGTACGAGCTAGCAGACGTGGTCCATACACAGTGTCCGCGTAGTTCAGTTTGGAGAGAACTAACGATTCCACCAGTCGTATTCGCAATTCTTCGGATAAATATGGTCGCATTTTGTAAAGGATCCGTAACCTGTAAAAACAGTTACGCACTAATTCAGCGACATATTTCTCATACCTTAGATTCGTTTTGTTCTGCTGCGTTTTGTTCGGTGAGTGAGAGTGCCGGAGGCTCTATCCCCTATTCCTTCTACCTCATCCCACTCCTCATCCCATCTCTTTTCCAAGGGGCGGCAACGCACTTGTGACTCCTTTGGTGTTGCTTGTGTCCATAGGCGGTAGGGTGGAGCGTCAATGTATGGAGAAAAAAAAAGTCATCGAATCGATTGTTCCTGCAGAAAGCTGTATCGGGCTTAATTATACGTAAATGTATATTTGTTCATTTTTTTGACATTTCTTTTAGTTCCCTACCTTAGCTTAAAGATGCAAAAATAAACTAAAATTTGGTATTTTTTTAAATATAATATAAAATGTTATGAAATTTTAAATCCTATCATATAACGTAAAAGTAACATTAAAACACATATTTATTTAATAACATTTTTATTTACAGTAAAGCACATTATTATTAGAGATTTAATTGAAAGCAAAACATAGCAAAATCGTGAAAACGTCAGATATAAATTCAGATTATTTCTGTATTTTAAAGTTATTTTTAGTTTCAAAATATTGCATAATTGCACGCGATTTGATTTTAGCGCGAATAAATCCATCTCTGGCTTTTTCACCAGCCACATTTATCGATGTTTCGGTGAGCATCTTAACACATCGCTCTACTGCTTGTGTGTGACAAGGATAATCGGGCAAGTTCAAGGTAATATTTGAGTTTGATGAAACCAGGTCTGTTAATTCGTTATCGCTGACATCTTTTAGGATTGGAGGAGACGTAACTTGTGACCCACTCCAAACAATCATATCTGTGTAGTCTATTGCCTCAAAGTTTAATTTTGGGACTCTAAATACTCTTAGACCAGGCTTTGAATTTTTTTATGAGTGGCCCATTATCATATAGCATTGCTAATAATAGGTTTTCCGGATGTGCAAAAACTGAGTTTCTTTGTATGACTGGATCAATAATATTCTTGACGTCAGAGCACAAACATCGAGAATATTCGATTAGTTTGTAAACGTGGGTCGGACCTTGTTTAAATGAACTATCTTTCTTTATACAAAACCACACAGGAGCATAAGCTTTTACAATATTTTCTGTAAGTTTAGTTAATTCAGCTGAAGGATCTGGTGTGGCTACATACAGTCTCAAGATTCTGTTAGCTATCGTTAACCATCGTGAATGAGCCATTTTTCCTGGATTTCTGTTGGATAAATCTTGAGAACATGATCCACTGCTTACTGCTTGACACATTTGGTATAAATACTGTCTGTGCTGAGACTACTTACAGTTTCCTTCAGTAAAACGGGCATGTTTGAGGGAATAGCTGAAAACGTAGTGGTAGGGAGACTGGCGCAGTTTTCAAGCGCTTTTCCTATAGGGCCGGAATAAAGTTGAGGCCCGCTGGTTGCTCCATCTAATTTGATAAATAAATGCCTCAGGGGAGCCCGTTTGCATGCAGTTGACAAATAAACCATTGCAGTGGTCTTCCTAATTTCGATTCCATGTAACAAATTGCTCCATTTTTCAAGCCAGTGTTCGTCGCAGTGCCGTCACACCCAATTACAAGTAATTGGTTGTTTATTTGGTTCTGTGAAAAGAATCAATGTATCGAATTGGCTATAGCTTTGCCAGTAACAGAAGACACAGTTAAGTGACCTGAATAGATTGATCCTGGCTCCATAATTAAATAAATGTGTTCTTTGGTAACAATTGTTTTATGTAAACGGCGGTCTCGCTTTTGAAACACGAGTGTCTTGTCCTTTCTTCCATCAAAGTAGATACCACGTATTTCAGAAGAATATTGTATATACGGTTGTACATACTGGGCTAAAACCATATGACAAGAGCGATGTCATCGACACAAGAAGAAGAATGCCAGACTTAGTACACATTTTTTTTTTAACTGAATGCGAAAAGGAGGTACCCTGATTCAGTTTTATGGATGTGATTCGTATGTATATCATGTAAAAGCAGCTCGTTATTTATTTAACTTTTGACATTTAGGTCTATCTTAAATTTTAGAGACAGATACTGCACAAAAAGTGAAATAAGTCTAAAAAATATTTTCTTTGGATGTAAAATTATAGTTCAGAAAACGAATGATGTCAGTTGAGTAAGAAGACGAGCAGTAGATTTGCATACCCCCTGTTGACAAATTTACATACGTATATATAAGTAAGGTCATAACGTTTTCTGGCTTTTTGGTATATATTCCAAAAGTACATTTTCATTGAACTCCATAGAAACAGGTTATTCGATTACATAAATTAAGTTCCGCTGAATTTTCTTTTCAAAATAAAAACAATATCAAAATGAAAAAAACGTTTCAGGCTTTTCTCGGGAATCAAAATATCCAAGTACAAAACATAATTGCGAAGGGTCTGTCTCCTGAGTTGTGATGTCATCGTTTCATAATTAATTATTTCATTATAAATTTCTCCTAAATCATTAAAAATTCTCGACGCGCGGTGTGGTCTAATTACTACAGTCAGGTATCGGTACACCAAAAGCTATGAAATATTGTAACTATATTCGTGTTATGTAGCTGTTACTATTGCTTGCTCCGTGCCTCGCTTAGTACGTTAAAAATCGGTCGTAATTAATTCCTTTGACAGTCATTATGGGAAGGCCCTTGATGGTACTGACTCTACTCGAAAGTACTCGTATTAGTATCGGAAATCGGCGGAAAAAAGGCTATGTGTTTTTACGTAAAAGCTAAATTACTGAAATGTTTAATCAAAATAATGATGTTCAGTGGTTTTTACGTTAAAGAAGAACAAACTAACAAACTCTAAAACTAAAACTAAAAACTCAAAATCTAGTGAGTTGGCAAGTCACCGTCTGCCCTTTTCGACGTACTACAAGAGTACTTAGGGTAGACGCCGGTTTTTTCATCCATAGTTGAGTATAAGTATGTGTAAAGTTTATATCATAATTATGTCAGTGTTCTTTTGACTTCATATTACATAATATTGCCTAAATAGTTATAGTATAGAATCAGACTATTAGTACCTAAACACAGACATTTTTGTATTTTCTACGTAAAGACATTAAGCTTCCACGCGTCTGTAACAGTTTCATTAAAATATATTTGCTTCTATCTTGCTAGGACATGGATAAAGGCGAAGATATGTAATGGATCTGCAAAATCAATCACAAAAGGCACTATTATTTGCATCATCATCATCATAATTATCAGCCAAAAGATGACCACTACTGGTCATAGGCCTCCCCCAAGCTTCTCCACATGGACTGATCTTGAGCCACCCACTTCCATCTGCTGTTCGAAAACCCAACAAGATCGCCAGTCCACATACAATGTTACGATGTTACATACCTACAAATCATTGAAAACTACATAAACATTATAATCCAAAACCATCCTCATTAAGTTTCAATGGCTGAAACTTTGACACAAGTTTTAACAGTTGTTCCTACCGTTTGAATGCGGCATATTCAACTAAAGATATCTTGGAACATATGAAATTACATAAATAAATAATTATGAGACTATTTCAATACAATAACGCGCTATCTTTTGTACACGTTTTATAATAAAATTTATCCATTATTAGGTCTGAATATGTCGCCGATTTGACAATTTCTACAAATTGTCTTCAATTTGTACTTAATAGGGCATCACAAAATGTTGCATCTAATTAGGAGTACAAAAAAAGTACATTTACTTTTTGCTGTTCAAATATCAATCGCTATAGAAAGTAAAAGTTCCTCCTTTCAAAGGAGAGGCCTAGTCCAGCAGTGGACTGTTAAAGGCTGATGATGTGATAGAAAGTAAATAAAAATCTAGAAGGTGCCATGCAATTTATCGCATCTAAGGGCAACAGTTCACAATATTAAAATGCTTTGTAAAATCGTTTTCCAACTCTCATACGCAATACTAGTATTCAAGATAAGTCCAACTCTACTCCAAATACAATAATTCATTTCGCATTGCCTTGACTCATTCATGATCAACATATAAAAAAGTTTTAATATTTAAATCTTCGACACCAATAGACACAGCTGTTCCTACCATTTGACCCCGCTGTAATTAAATGAGCTTGGATACTCTGGCCGTGACGAGCGACGATGTAATGCAGTTATTTAGACGTCCCTACTAGTGTTAGTCAGTAAATATTTAAGTAATAAGGTTGTTTACAATATTTTGATGCCATTTTTGGAGTAATTTTGTATCAGTTGTGTTTGATTTACTTGTTTATACTGGTCAGATAGCTTACTACTTAATATTTAACAGCACTTATACTACGGAATTCAATATTCGAAATTTAGATAGATCCGTAGATTTTAGATTTGTTTTTGACAGTTTTTGTCATAAACTCCATACAAAAAATGTCAAACACGAATCTAAAATCTACAGATCTATCTATAGTTCGAATATTGAAAATGGCCGATAGTAAATCGAGAAAGATCATATAGGATAACTCGATCTAAAACACTGCACCAACCCGTCTGGCCAGCGTAGTATAGTAGGCCAAATTTTCTTATTGACTCATAGTTCTATTGTAATAGGTACAAATTTTGAGAGGCTTAAGTCCTGCAATGGACTATAGACAATTATTGGGTTTAAGTTGCTCTCATTCAACACAAACATTTTAGAAATTTGTAAAAACTGATTGAATGTTTAAGAGGGATTGGTGTTGAGTATCTCGCTGATACTTTTCATCAGTAACCCTATCCTACGCCTTTTCAAGGGTATCTTTATCCCGCAAAACATAATATTTTAAGTATGGGCATGGTTCCATTCGGCCCAGCGCACAAAAATGTATGGAAAGTGACCTCGAGCCAAAGTTAAATTCTAAACAAAAATTCATAAATGTACATATTTTTACGCGGAACTGGCAAAATTATATAGTCTGACCTCTATTGTGCTAGTAGATTATAGTCTATTTATACTTTTTACAGTTTCTTGCTAAACCATAATCTTGTGGTAGGGGTTAAATCTCTAATCAATTTAATTGCGTCGAAGAGTACAGCATCTTACCTTCGTCTAAGATAAACTATTAAAAGGGGAAACGGACGTGCGCTTGGAAAATCTATCACGATACTGTTTACTTATATTAAATAATATTCGTATTGCTCTGCAAAAATCACTAAAACATACAATAAATAAATCAAAATCAAAATCATTTATTCATTTAGGCCACAAAGTGACGCTTATGAACGTCAAAAATTTAAGTAAATTACAAGATGATTCTACATTTACATTTACTGCCACGTTTGCAATGCAATAGGTAGAACCACGAGAAAGAACGGGCAATAAACTCATGGCCACTCTTTTTAACTGCCAGTATAATGTTTTTACATGTTATCTTTGTAAGGAGCTGCAACTGTTTCACATTGTGAGTTATCTACAAATACAAAATTTTACTAGTTATTGATATCGTACTCAAGCAATAAATGATGTTCATTTGGTCAGCCTCCCAAAGTAAATGTGGTGAAACAGGAGCAACAACTTACGTCTTTTGATGTTGGCAACTCGTGAACATGACTGCTCAGAGCTATGGTGGAACAGTTTGTCCCGAAAAGTAATTACGGTATATAAACCTGCAGCAATTTACAATCCATTAGTTAGCAGTTCATGACCTCGAGTTATCTTCACCTTACAAATCCGATACTTTATACTAAAAAGAGTAGGACAAGAATGCAAATGTAGTAAAAAAAAAGAAAATACGGTAATTAACTAAACTGCTTATTGACCTAATAAACAAAAATTTGGCCTAATAAAAAATAATATTTATTTCCAAGCGTACTTGTCGTCAAAATACTCATTTACACTATAGTATGCCTTTAGTATAAGATTATTTTTAACTATTGCCTGAAACGACCTTAACGGCAATTCTAAAATATTAGATGGTATTTTATTATACATTCTTATACTAAGCCCAATAAAAGAGCTATGTATTTTGTGTAAACGGAAATACGGTACACATAATTTGTGCCTGTTCCTAGTATTAATATTGTGTATGTCACTATTCATTTTGTAAGAATTTATATGTTGTGGTACATGCATAACACTGGCATAAATATATTGTGATGCTACAGTAAGAATACCAATATTTTATATTTTTTCTTTGAGTGAGACTCTTGTCTTTAACTGGTAAATGGCCCTAACTGCCCGTTTTTGCAATATAAAAATATTTATGATGTCAGCAGCCCTACCCCATAATAGTATGCCATATGACATAACACTATGAAAATAGCTAAAGTAAACCAATCTAGCCGTATCGACATCAGTCAACCTACGAACCTTCTTAATGGCATAATACAATGTCTACATCCATTGAAACATCAATGCTTAATACTTGTATGGGTTTTCCATTGTCCAACACTAAAAATACTTATAGGTAATAGTATTTCTGTTGAACAATAAATCTTATACATAAAGTCAAATAGATTTGAAGTGTATATTCATTTGTAATATCAAAGTAACAGCTTTTATTCAATTCATAATAGATTCAACTCGGGCCAATCCAAGGTCACCACGGAACATCGAATCATTTCAACAATACAAAATTCCAACGCAAACAATCATATAAGCCTATTTTTACAATATCACTCACACCGACTCGTCTACAACCAAGGTCGTAGCTAAACAAGTCTACGCCGTAGCCGTAGACAACTCGTAGACCCAATAACAATATCCATTACATTCAATCGCAATATGCCTCACTTGCAATATCATGATCTAGTACAAACCGCACGGCATTAGATTATCTAAACAATTTCGCGGATGTTCGACTCAGTGGTTACCGTGTTATCAATCAATCAGGATGCTTGACGAAATATGAGGACGGTTAGGGTGGAAATCGATTTTATATTTTAGTTATATAAATATGTAGAGATAGGACAGTTTGATAGAAAATTGTATGTTATAAGACATTTTATTTGTCAGAGACGAAGGTCAGATGGCAGTCGTTTTGAGGAAAATCTGATATTCAGTTAAATCTGGTTTGACTAGTAAGCGGACCGCGGGCTGCAACTAGAATACTGCTAGGAGGATAAAAAGCTCTCGGAAGCAACTGTTTTAACAGCGGCCTCATCATGGAATGCCACCTAGAACTTCAAAAGATTGCAGAGAAGAATCGGGTTACGCTGCAATGAATTAAAGGCCACAGCAACTCCGCAGGCAATAACGCCGCAGACCAACTGACTCGGGAAGGATCGGACACAATGATAATGGAGCCGATTGTACCGATACCGGCAAGCCAACTCAAAACATGGCTACGCGAGAGAACCGCACAAGAACACGAAAAACAGTGGGCAGACATAAAAGAATGCAGTGAAACAAAAGTTGCTATCCCCTGCTTGAACAAACGACTCTCGCACAATCTGCTGCATTCAAAGAGAAACACTCAAGCATCTGACAGGCATAATAACCGGCCACTGTCCACTCAACAAGCACCTATTCAACATAGGCGTTACGGACAGTCCACTGTGCAGGGGCTACATGGAAACTGAAGAAACACCCGCTCATGTCTTTCTGCATTGCACAAGTGTGAACGATCAACGGGCAAAGCTGCTGAACAACCCCAGAACCATGTGTGAGGCTTTGAACGACACCAGCCAACTAATGGCTTTCTGGAAGTTGTTTGATAAATACGAGTTGTTTATTTATGTTTAACAAAGTTGTATTTTAGTTACTACTGTCCAATACTGACTAGACATTCAAAAGTAATTCGAATCGGGCCCACGGTTCCAAGGTGAAGGTCTTGGAACGCAACCGGAATGACGCTAAGATGATGATGATGAGTCAACAGAAATTTACTGCTATTCAAAATGGTTTAGAATAATTCTGCGTAAACTAGGAAAAACAAAATAGAAAATATGTACCGTAGACTGCTAAACAGATTGAAAACATTGCTTAATTCAGTTACTGAACAGACAAACCAAGAGATACGAATCAACTGTAAACACAAGCTGACATAAAATCTCTTAGTACCTACCAGTATACTAGTCATACATATTTTAGATTGTGTCGGTGTTGTGTGATCACACAGACATAGAAAATAATGTTACTTTATAAAAAAAACTATATTAAAATGAAAAGAAAGAGCCTTGTTAGTACAGAGGGCAATTTAAATCTGTTGGTTTTAACATAACATGCAGGCAGTGACATGAAAATACGCTTACACCCACAAACCTATTCTACTATGTATTATTCAAAAGCCTGGTCCATACACCCGCGCTAGATACTATTATAATCGATAATTATGTTCTATCTAATGAACAAGCACGCTAGTCTACACATACCTATAATTATTATCTGTGTGTTAATATTGCGATATAATTTGCTGCATACAGGCTGCGCGCCTGTGTAGTTTCAGTAATTGATAATAGACATTATGGACGCACTACATAATGATATAAATACTGAATACTAAACTAAGGCTGTTGTAATGTTATGATTCCATGAAACTCCTGCATGAATTGTATTTTTTGAGTAGGTACGTGTCTATTTTGGCATTTCTGTCAAAAGGAATTATTTTACGTTAAATGTATCATCATTTCAGTCTAGAGACATACACTAATAGACGTAGGCCTAAACCAAGGATCTCCACATAAACTGACATTTAAAATCTATATATATATAAAATCCTTGAGTTACTGACTGACTGACAGATAAGCTACAGCCAAAACTATTAGGCGTAGGAAGCTGAAATTTGACATGTATGTTCCTTGGGGACCGTAGGGGTGCACTAAGACGGGATTTCCCGAAATTCCCACGGGAACGGGCAGAAACGCTTAAATTTAAAAATTATGTGGGCGTAGCTGCGGGCGTCATCTAGTAAAATATATGTTTGGAATGTCTGACTGTATTTACCTGCTACTTCGCCGTTTGATACTAGCCCAGTTTCGTGGATTTGTCATGAGACAAAAATTCTTCTGATCCAAAAACTGTTTTTTCGAGTCGGTTGGTTCTTGGCTAGTAGATTACCCCCTTACGATACGGCATTTTTTCCTAATTCAGGTATTCCTTTTAAAAAGACAATTTGTCTGTCTGTTTTGACCGTTCAAAATGTGTAGTCGCAAAATGTCTGACAAAAATAAAAACCAATTAATTCAAAACTAAATTCAAAGTATTCAAGAACCTTTATCAACATGTAATAAACACTTGATACAATATCATGCACGTTGTAAAAATAAGGTAAATTTTACTACGGAACAAACATCATTACTGGGAGCGAGCGTTACTAAAACTCATCATAACAAGCAGAAAACTGCATGTATCAGCTCTTATCTCGCGAACTAAGTAAAAGTTCAGCGAGGGAAATACTTTATGTACGCTGAAGTTATTCGTAGTTTGACTAAATGCTACTTATGCTCTTATGAAGTTTCGCATGCGTAAAGTTTTCCGCATAGTAGCGTTCTTCTTATAATTAGGTGCTATCTGTTGTGTTGGAATCTTGGGTTATCTACTTTGAAACTTGCTTTGTGTCTCGAGGTGTTGTTTTAGATTTGCGATTAGATACTTTCATTCATGGCATAGGGTTCAATTAATTGCTTCTTTTTATTGGTCTTTTCACAATCTTGATAATAAGCGAGAAACTGACGCATACTTTGGATCACTTAAATTGCCAGGGTATACATCTGCGTGTGTACTGTGGATGCACAAATGCCTACATATTCAACAAGAAAGCAGAGCTGAGAAATTTTGAAACCTGGCACCCACTGACCCCAAACTGAACCCCAAGCGAACGCACGGTCAAACGTTTCCTTATTATGAATTTTATAAACCTTCTGCTTACAAAATAAATATATTATTTCTCCGCTCCAAATATAGCAGTAATAAAAATAAATTCCCACCCACTCGTTGTACCCAAAGTCGTATTATTCAGACTCCGTAGCTTTAACAAACCCGTTGACGCAAAGCTGGGTGAGTCAAAACCTATAAAGGTACACAATAAGCACCGTGTGACATTATAAACTCTTTTGATCAGTGGCACGTGAACGGCTGTTGTGAATAAAGGATAGAACAAGTTATAGGGTTTTCTGTTTATATTTTTGTTTGTCTTATTAATTTAAAAGAACGAATATCAAGCTCTTTGTTGGTATTTTCTTATTCACTATAGAAACAGTATTTTGCAAAGAGAAAAACCTACACGTATACATATGTGATTACGGCGCTGGTTGTAAAATAGCAACTTTCAACCTACTCCAAATAGACTGTTCTCGTGTCCGTTGATAGTATTATTGTAAAGATTTTATCAACAAAGCATATCTGGTCCACTGAAATAAAAAAAATATATACTAGCTAGATTTTCCCTCAAAAGTTTATTGTGTGTTAGAATGATTAAAAATTTGTACAACTTAGATTATAATTATAATTTGTAGAACTTTAGTAACATTAATAAAAATTATATTCACAGATATGTAGCGCAATTTGTAAAAGTTAATGCAAAAGTATTGCTTTTTTATTGCGAGATACAGCTACATAGTTGTAGACTGTAGAAGTTAAGGATATTTTAAACTCTTCATACTATATCAGGGGCATTAGTAACTTACCAGACTTAAAATACAATCAGAATGCATAATATTATGTAAATACATTTGCCATAAACCTATATGTACGTGTCAACCTCGCAATTTAACCGCAGTTGTAGGTGAGTAGAAAATGTTCTAAATAACGTACTAATATTACTAGTAACATTATCACAGCTAATTGGGCTTGAGTAATTTGAGAACAAACTCGATTGTTATTAACTTAACATGAATATAATGACTGAATCCTTATAAAGGCAACTGCGAAAACTAATACTAAACGCGTGACGCAATTGCCCGATTTCAGAGCTGTAAAATGAAGTATTTTGCGACGTTTTCTTCTGAACACGAGGAGATACGAATAAGCCTGGTACTGCTGTGTAAGGAACCACGGATTGTCATATAAAGAAAGCAGTATCGTTTTTCATGCAACCACATAGTCGGATCACTTTCAAATTCATGAAAACATTATAACTAATTACAATAAGAGATGGTACAATAAGTAAAAAAAATGTATATATGTGTATATATGGTTGGTAGCGCCATCTACCTTTCCATCTAAAACTAATCACATCAACGTCAATCGTTCCCGGCTTGCTTGTCTAGTGCGAGCGATACCATGTTTCCGTCCCTGTCTCCCATTCCCTAGAAGGGGCACGCCTTTCGCGGATTGGTCGCCGCGATCGTCGACGCGAGGGACAGTCCAGAACTTTCGATTCGCAAAATACGTGTCCGCCATACGGTACCGCACCGCGCCGCTCCCGCTATAATTATTACCGCTTACACAAAACCGCTCGCAAGTGAAAGTGATTTGTGTAGTGGAGTGAATCAAGCAGCTTCATCCCGTAAACACCAGGAGGCTGCCATTTGCAAGGAAGGAGGACTGACGTACAAGGTAAGTGCCCCTCATCATTAGAATATCCTATACCCACTCACAATCCTTTTCCACATCCTCTTCCCTTATCCAATCCTAGGCGACTAAAACCCGCCATCCTTTATATACAGTCCATTCCTTCTTCAAGTCGCCTAGAACCCTATGGTTTCGGTGTAACGCCGAACCATTTTTTTGATCCATACGAGTCGGATTCATTTACGTTTTTATACGTTATATCGCTATACCTAGGCAGTTATAGCACCTAGCTATACTCCTAATCTATTCACATAACCATCACATGGTTGTTTCCGCCCGCATCAGTAGGTAAACTCTTATGTAGCTACCTACTTACTCAATTATTATTTCTGGAACTATCATAGTTGTCTTGTAAATCTCATATTTCGAGCAACTTTTAATTCCACAGCTCTAAAGTGTTGCCTACTTAGCCTACTTAGGTAAAATAATAGGTACATTAGATATTCTTATTTTGTTTCGGTCTCATTAGCTTATACTTACGTAAGCATGTCACAACAAAAGAAGTCACGCGTGTCGGAAGACAAAGAGATGACAATCTTAGAAGCAAAATGCAATATTTTATTTGAGCGCATTCAAAACATATACGAGCGTTCAAAAACCGCCTCTATTTCTGACAGTAATAGCGAAGCATTTCTTAGTTATTGTATGACAGTAGATAGTATTCGAACAGATTTTCATAAGTTGTTAGACGATTATAAAGCAAGATTACTTTCTATCAATCCTGATGGAAAACCGAACTATCAGGCGTACACCTAATTCGAAGATCTTTATTGTATTATTAAGCGTATACAATCGCAATTGGAAGGTAAATGTTCAGCAGAGCCCGTTGCCGCGGCCCGCAAGCCGAAATTACCGCCAATCGAGATTATGTCGTTTGACGGAGATATACGAAATTGGCCGTTTTTCTATGCGAGCTTTAAGTCTACAGTGCACGATAATGGTTCTCTGACAGATGCTGACAGGTTGTACTATTTAATAGGTAAACTGTCACCGAAGGCCCAGTCCGTACTTGCAGGTGTCACACCCAGTGCTGAGAATTATCAGGTCATATTTCAGTCACTACTTGACAGATATCAAGACACGCGCGTCCTAGCGTCTACCTTCTTTGACCAAGCTTTAAATCTTAAATTGTCCGGTGCCGCATCTGTCTCGAATTTCGAGCTGTTTATTGATATCTTCGTAAGCGCGGTTAATTCTCTTAGGAACTTAAAATTAGAAGATCTTTTCGACTTTATGTTGCTTCAACTCGCTTTAAAAAAGTTTGACACTGATACAATTCGCGCATTCGAGATGACGGAACGCAATAATAAAATACCTACACTAGATAGTTTTATTTCGTTTATCAAAGATCAGTATCGAATATTTCATAATACGCAGTCTGGTTCACCTGGCCCGTCTAACACTAACAGCAACAAACAAAGGTTGAATAAATCGCGAAATGGTAATAATAACTCGGTCCCTAATCCACAATCTTACGTAACATGCTCGGAATCTAATAGTAATAATTCACAGAAGTGTCTGTGCAGTAATATAGTGCACGACCATTTATACAAGTGTCCCGCCTTCAATAATTTGAATCCAACCGCTCGTTTTGAATGCGTAAAAGATAACAAAGCTTGCGTTAATTGCTTAGGCATAAAACATAAAACAAGTAATTGTTCTAGTAAGACAAAGTGTCGCTTATGCAATCAAAAACATCATTCTCTGCTTCACTTCGATAAAGGTAACCCGTTGTCAAGCCAAGCCGCTAACCTTGACATACTTACGTCGCAGGTGCAGGCTACGGTGACTTCCCCCTCCACGCCTCAGGGCGAAGTATCGTTGTGTACAACGTCCATTGCGCGGGCGACGCGCACGCGAGGACGGCACTCGCGCATCTATAATGATCCACGCAGGGCTAAAACGCGATGTATGGCGTCTAAGACTGTTCTGTTTGCGACGGCGCAAGTTATCGTTTATGATGTTAATGGGTCGCCGCACATGGTACGTTGTCTGCTGGATAGCGCGTCTCAGACCAATCTAATAACATCGGAATGCTTCAAACGCCTCGGATTGTGGAATAACTTTAAAAATACTAACTCAACCGTCAAAGGGATAGGCGGATCAGAAAAACATTGCAAGGGTTCTGCCTAAGCCCGTCACTGCACCGTTCAGCTGACGACGGAGAACGATTGCCCTACGATCCAGTAGCAACGTTGCCGAGAGCAAACCGGTGGATGAGTACCGACTACATATCTTAACGATCTGCAACAGTATGCTGAAGCCAACAGCAACAACCAACTGCGAACGCTGGTAATGTACTTCCACCAAGAATATAGCCATGAATGGTCGAAAAATATGACTGTTGTACCAGGTTATTTTAACATGTTCATCAAAAATGTATCTGAGTATAAAACTATGTAGGTAATAGCGAAAAAGTTACAGAAAATGTATAATAGATTTTTAAAGTAGCCGATATTGTTCTAATCTGTTGGAATTTAAATAGGCAACATTTGTAGTGATTGACAGAGACTCGGTATGAGCATTGGCTGTGTTGTGCTTTGTTGATAACTCTTTTTAGTGTAAGTACTGATTAGCGTAATCGTACTGCATATTTGAATTCCAAGAATTAAGTGCTCTGAAGAATCTTTTCATTACAAGTCGAATATAAAATGATGGTGGGTAGAATACATTTCAGAGATTTCTTCATTAATTTTGTTGGCTGTGTATTCATTACATACAGACCAATATTGCGGTGTAGGAATGTGCCTTAGCTCTGTTTTATAAGCTGTTGTTAAATTTTCGCCACAATTACCAAATTAATCAGTTCATGCTATATAGTTTTATTAAATCGGATCCAAACTATAACGAAAGAAAAAAAATAAGAATATTTTAATGTTAAGATCTTGAATGTGTTGCCCTGGAGATAAAAATACGAAACTGTATATTCATCTTCAACATATCTTTAAAATATACTTAGGTACTCGTATTTTTAACTGGTTAATAATTGTTTATGGCACAAAAATTTGTGCATAGAATTACAATTAATAATGCACTTGCTATAATTGTGTAGTGAGTAATTGTCATGTAGGTACCCAGATAATTTCCACCAGTTTACTTGCAATAGACATACTTATGATTTTGTCACTTTGATTTCTATTGGAAGAACAAAACCAAATAGCTTCCATTTGTCTCAGAGGCACCACATTTGAATGACATGTTGTAAAGATAACCTATGAGTTTTGTATAACTATTACTACAAGCGAACTTTCTATATTATATCAAGCGGGTCTGTATCTAGCTAGATCATATCGATAAAATGATAGTTTCGTTTAGTAACTATTTCCTTTTATTTTTTAAACATACCTCATCCTCCTGAGGCCTGAGGGGTCATATATGCTACGTCTAAATATATAGCTCAAGGTATTTTTATTAAAAAGTAGTTATTGAAGAACGTTTTATATTACATAGGATTAAATTGACTTGTTAAAGAAAGTGACATCATTTTGCTTATGTCTGGCACTATTAGATGGCAGTGTATCCAATATTTTCAAGTAGTGTTATTTGGTTGATAATTTCCTGTTATTTATAACGATAGTAGCAGATAAAATAGTTAAAATGAAATGTGTAATAAATGCATACATCTGTCTAATTAAATGCATCCGAAATAAGCTATTAAACTAAATTGATTCAATTTGAAAATAGTTCCAAATTACATCACTGATTTTTTTTCGAAAACATTCTCATAGTTTATTTATCCATTCTCGGAAATAATACAAATAAATTCAATAAATTAATAAAATATTAGACGGTATTTATTTTTATCTGCTTTAATTCATTGAAATTATGTATTTTTATTATGAAGTGCCATGTCTTAAACTGTAAACCTATTTAGACCATAATTATAGTAATAATCAATCTTAGGATTAGCTCTCGGTAATGAACTATCTTATCAATTTAGTATGTCTGGTATAAACACTGCGATAGATAAGCTATTTAGAGATATTTTTTATGCAAAGATGTGTACATGTACTTTGTGTGGTTCAATTGTAGGAGACCATGGCAATAATGATTAAAATGGTATTTAATCATTCTAGGTGCTTGAAGGGTTTTGTTTATTTATTTTAAACAATACCTACTTACATGTAAGCTTACTATTTTTATACCAAACCTCTTACGAATCGTCAAATCTTAATTATAATGAAACTGAATGAACCAGATACCTAACGTAAAATACGTAAAAAAAACTAATTAAAAACGATGTCAGTGTTCTGATTGTGTAAACGGAATGAAAATAGCCACAATCACATGATACAATTGATAAATTAAACTGAAATTGATGAAATTAAATAAGATATTCTGCCTAATATAATAAGTATTTGTATAAGTACATTGATTTTTTTAAGTGTTACGACCTAAATTAATAAATCTAGGTACCTATGTATATTTGACTTATAGATATTGAAATATTAACCGACTGATCCGAATTCTAACTAGTGTCTGGTTTGACTTTCTACACGACTATTTATTATACCTTTTCTTACCAAGAGTACTTTTACTGGCATTTGCGTCTAGTTTAACTTTAGGCAGTTCACTGACTATTGGTAACATAAATAAACTATTAACTAAATTGGTTCATTCTTGATTACTAGTTATTTATTTATACTTTTGTACTGTTTGTACCTGCAATATATTCAGGTCAATTCAGTTTATAGCATTCCATACTGTACATTTACGGGTGGTAGACTTACAATTAGGAAACAATTATTATGGAACACTTAGAGAGAAGCAGTTTAGTAATATACTATAATAGTCTATATATTATACCTAGGTGCATTTGATATATTATAGTTAAAAGATGTTTTATAGTAAAATGCTTTTATAGGGTCTGCTGCATTTATTATTCTAAATTGATAACATTTTAGTGTATTTTTAATATAGATATCAATTTTGATTATGATAAGTTACATTTATAGATTTTCCTACAGTTAATTTTTGTGGAATATAATAAAGAACTTTGTACTTTTAGATAGCTACGATTTAAAGATTAATAACGTTTAGATATTCTTCCTCCTATGAAAGGAGAGGCCTAGTCCAGCAGTGGACTGTTAAAGGCTGATGATGAGATATTCTTTGATGACATAGTAGCTTTTACAGATAACATTTTTTTTTGTTTTCTTACTAAAGTATTTAAGTTAAATTTTAAAATACATATACAAAGAAAATAAAAGGGCGGTCTTACTATAGGTTAGAGGTTCTGATAACCATACACAGCATTACATATAAACTTCTTCTAAACAAGGATCGATAATGTAGGTAGCAGTGATGATATAAAGGTATCTGTAAATATCTTTAATAATGTGATAACATCGATTTATTCATTGATGATTAAATAGTTGACGATGATTGAATTATTATTGATGATTAACTTACCGATGGTTAAGAAGTTGATGATAATGCTGGCAATGATGACCATGTTGATGTGATTTTGATAATGATTTTGATAATGATTTTGATAATGATTTTGATAAGGATTTTGATAAGGATTTTGATAATGATTTTGATAATGATTTTGATAATGATTTTGATAATGATTTTGATAATGATTTTGATAATGATTTTGATAATGATTTTGATAATGATTTTGGTAATGATTTTGATAATGATTTTGATAATCATTTTGATGTTGATGATAACGATAATAATTTTGATGTTGATGATAATGATAATCATTTTGATGTTGATGATAATGATAATCATTTAGATGTTGATGATATTGATCATATTGCCTACGAATTGCTGAAGTCTTTCGCCTTGTTCTAGCCTGGACTCATGTGCAGCAGGTGTGGGGCTAGATAGTATCAAGGAGATTGACCGTTGTTACTTGTCTATTTAATGTGAAAGGAAAGGCAATGGCAATGAGTGTATTAGAATGAAAGTATTGTCCTAGTATTACACTACTGTTATCATACAAGTTGGTACCTGTATACTTGTAAATTAGTGAAATCGAATTTAATTATTTAACTCGGTTGTGAATTTAAATTATTTATTTTATTTCATTTATATATCAGCCATAAGCAGAATTACCTATTTTAATTTTTTATTCTTAAAACCTTTACTTAATTTTTTATGCTTCGTAGTGGCTCCTTTTGTAGTATATTATTTTTGTCAATTTGTGGATGGATAATGCAGTGGTGTAATATTGTAAAATTAAACTGTACTTCTATGTAACATGTGTATTGTGAATGTTAATGATCCCTTCATAGAATAGTAAATACAATTGATAACAATGGTATCAAAGCAGCTGACACAGAACTTATTTCTAGACGCGCAAAATGAAACCGTAATTACTGTAAATATGAGTCCAGTTTATTTTTGTGTAATTATTTCGTACAAATGGATTGTTGTTGTGATACTATTCTTATAATTGAACTTACTTAGATGACGACGTAAGTCAGTATAGCCGTAGCGGACGTAACGGTATTATCGTTTTTAGATGGCTTTAATCAATATGGTAAGAATTCATTGTTACATAATACAGGGCGCCCGTCGGGCGATTATTTAGTAAAGTGTTATTTAATTTATTGTACTTCGAGGACGAAGTAATTGTCAGTCTGGCCGTGAGAGATATGTAATAATATCTAGGCTTTGGACTGAAATTACTGATATCCAAGTATTTATACATATTATGTAAGAGGATAGTGGCAACTAAATGACACTGACTTGACGTTTAAAAGTTAAACTGTCAAACGTGTAAATAAGGTGTACCTATATAAGTCGACAGGCTCGGCTAGCTCGTCCTATTCTCCTTCGACGACGGCTCAGGTACGATATGGTTCTGACTATTTAATTGCCACTGTGTTCCAATATTCTGTGTTGCTTGTTCTTTTGTTTCATCATCTAGGAAACAATGTAAGATAGTGTAATCATTATCTTATTGATATTGTGTTGTGGGTAGTTTGATCGTTTGTGAGATATTATAGATTGTAATATAGGATAGAATAATATATTGTGGATCAAGTCATATCAATGAGATTCATTAGGTATATACCTATGGTAAACATTTAATAAATTGTATTGATGCTAAATAATGCTTATTATGTTCTGTTGTAAGACAGACCTTTCCAGTAATATAAAACTACCCACAACATTGATATTTGATATAAATTGGCTGTACCACTATTTGTTAATTATTGTTATATATATAGTTATTGAAAAGAATGATCAAGAGTTTTATTGCCCGTTCTTTCTCTTGGTTCTATGTCTTTGCTTTGCGAACTGGGCTGTAAATGTAAATGTAGAATCACGACGTAATCTAAAGATATATCCTTGTGCCAAACTGAATAAATGAAAGTATGATTTGATAGTTGTCTCTTTTATTTATCAAAACTGTCTCTACACTATAGGAAGCTTCCCTGCTTCTGACACACGCATACTAGATTCTCATAAAGCTTCTCCAGACATTGAGTTTGAGAAGTCTGTACCGCATAAAGTTCTCGGTTTACGCTAAGACAAAACCTGTGATAGTTTTCGGTTTGACGTCTCACCGCCAGATGATGAGTGCACCAAACGCACTATGCTGTCCACAGTGGCTCGACTATGGGACATAATGGGTTTTGTGGCTCCCACAATTTTGTACGCCAAGCTCTTGATCAAAGAGCTTTGGCTATCAAAGTGTGAGTGGGATGAAACACCCCCTGACCACATTGTCGCCGCTTGGGGCCAGTTTTGTATTGAGCTCACCGCGCTCAATCAAATTACTACTCCGCGTCATCTTGGGTTGGTAGATGGATGTACCATCAACTTAATAGGTTTCGCTGACGCCAGCGAGCGTGCTTACGGCGGAGTCGTATATCTGCAAGTCCGCATTGCAGACTGGAGTTGTGCGCGGCCCTTCTGCTGTCTCAGTTGCTCCGCAAGGTTCAAGACACGGTTTGGCCCCACTACCCTATTTATAGAATATACGCATTTTCTGACTCCAAAGTAGTGCTCGCTTGGATTTATTCATCTCCTCACCGCTGGCAGACTTTTGTTGCCAACCGCGTTAGTAAATTGATTGAACTTGTTCCCGCTACTGGTTTCAATCACGTCGCGGGTTATCGTACTCGTCTTCAGGAAGAACTTTCCATAGATCATATTGACTGGAAGTTTATTCCACCAGCATCACCACATTTTGGTGGATGTTGGGAAAGCATGGTCGAAGTAATTAAGGCGCGTCTCTTCAAAGTTATAGGTCAACAGATCCTATCTGACGAAGAGCTTTTAACTGTCCTTGCACAAGTTCAGGCACTGATCAACTCGCGTCCGCTCACGGCATTGCGTAGTGACCCTGCAGAACCATCCGCGTTAAGCCCTGCACATTTTCTGAACACAGTGCTATTATCGTCACTTCCGGCTCCTGAAGCACTCTTCAAGCTTGCTCCAGAGACATACTCTACTGGATAAACTCGTGCAGTCGTTCTGGCGGTGCTGGCGTGCGGAATATCTACACCAGCTTCAGGCTAGATCCAAGTGGAATAGTCCTGCATCCCCTATACAGGAGGGTACGTTGGTCGTCATAATACACGATAATGCTCCGCCGCTTTCATGGCCGTTAGCCATCGTAGAGAAATTGCATACTTCCAAGGACGGTACAACCCGCATTGTTACCGTGAAAACCGCTAAAGGGAGTTACGTGCGCCCTGTTGTACGTCTCTGTCCGCTTCCAACTCAGTGAGATCTAGCCTGAAATTGGACCTACCTCTTAGTTTAAGTATTTAGTTATTAGTTGTCGCTATTATTGCGTTTGTAGTTTTCGCTAAAGTTAATTTAGATTAATTTTATTATCATATCGCTGTCTTAGCCTATTGATGGGTTAGGCGGTAGTTCACCCAACATAGCTAAGTTCAATTCTATTTCTTTAAAGGCAACCCTTTAGGGCTGGGGGGATATGGTAGCGTCATCTACCTTTCCATCTAAAACTAATCACATCAACGTCAATCGTTCCACGCTTGCTTGTCTAGTGCGAGCGATACCATGTTTCCGTCCTTGTCTCCCATTGCCTAGAAGGGGCACACCTTTCGCGGATTGGTCGCCGCGATCGTCGACGCAAGGGACAGTCCAGAACTTTCGATTTGCAAAATACGTGTCCGCCATACGGTACCGCACCGCGCCGCTCCCGCTATAATTATTACCGCTTATACAAAACCGCTCGCAAGTGAAAGTGATTTGTGTAGTGGAGTGAATCAAGCAGCTTCATTCCGAAAACACCAGGAGGCTGCCATTTGCAAGGAAGGAGGACTGACGTACAAGGTAAGTGCCCCGCATCATTAGAATATCCTATACCCACTCACAATCCTTTTCCACATCCTCTTCCCTTATCCAATCCTAGGCGACTAAAACCCGCCATCCTTTATATACAGTCCATTCCTTCTCCAAGTTGCCTAGAACCCTACGGTTTTGGTGTAACGCCGAACCAATGGTGAATTCACTTAGTTCAAAATGTATTGTTATGGATGTCTTTTAAGTGACTGTCTCGGCGTTAAGCACTACGGCAAGTTTCATGGTCTATTTTAACACTAAAGCAAACTTTGTATGTTTCACAAAGCATTCATTCGCGTCTGGTTGTTTCAGCGTCGCAGTTTAAACTGGAAAAACTGACACAGTTATAATATTTTAAGCTTCAATTAGCTATCTTCAGAATTGTAACATTTTCATATGTTTGTATAGAACATAGAACAATCAACCCACGTTTGGTTTACCTACGCCGAAACGTCGAGACAAATAAGAGTAATTTCACCTCTATTTTCAAAAATTATACGATATTGACCGTTAAATAAACATAAGTACTTTTATATGGAGATGAAAATAGAACATTTCCTTTCTTTTTGTATCTGCTGATTCAAAGTTTGCTATGTATCCCGCAACGGAGGATTTACCTATACAGAGCGTTCACAATACGTCCAAAAATATTTATCTTTAGAAAATTACGTTTCACCTCTCGTAATTATAGTACATTTGTTAGACAGCCCTATTGTCAACATATGTAGGTGTGACGTAATTCTCATATGTTTTCCACATTGTATTTCCTGATTGTTGGAACGGTTACAATTTACCGTCAACGCCACAGTTCGGAAATTATTTGTTCATGTGAAATTTTCTGTTTTAACCCAATAAATATCAGTGTATAACGTTGTACCTATGTTAAAAATAGTTAAATTCATACGCTGGCTTTAACTTATTAGGAGTAAGTTTTAATTATTTAACAAAGTTTAGTAAAACAACTGTTAGCATTATTCGATACCTTCAAAAATTAACTCCTTCACAAAATGAACATACATACATAGTCTCACGCCTATATCCCCGAAGAGGTAGGCAGGGATATATTGCTACACCCACTTTTCGCCAGATTTATTTTAGTGCCACGTAATAGAGAGCAAACCTATTACCGTACCGGGCACATTACTAGACTCCATGCTGCTACTGAGAATTTCCTAACGGAAAAACTCAATAACACTTTGCCCGACCTGGGGATCAAACCCGAGACCTCCCACGTGAATCCATGGAGAATCTCAGGCGCACATTTATGCCGCGAGACTAACGAGGCAATGAGCCACCCTCACATTGGTCATGAGCGTTACTCGAGCGTACGCACAGCGTCCGTTCGGCATGCGCCCGGCGTTTACTTTGTACTACAGTCTTTTGTACTACAGCATGCGCTCGGCGTTCGTTCGTCTCATGACCAATGTGAGGGAGGCCTAAATGAAAATTATTACTTTAATTTATTGCGAACCATTTTTACTGATATGAATGTCCGTGATCCATCAAATGTTTTGCATACATTTATAATAGCGCTTAAGTGTATCGCGCCTGCTGAATACGTGCCAGGAAAGGATCCGGAGTTTCTTTGGGCACATAATGCGATCCCCGTTGCACAGCCTGTTGCTAGATGGGTGGACCAACTCAAAGAGGTGACTGGAGGCCGGATACAGGGTGCGGTACATATGGCGCATAACCGGACTGAGTGGAGAAAATTGACATACAGTCACGATCCTCAGCATTGAGGGAACGACCAGAATGAATGAAGTGTATCACACACAAAATATAAATTAAAAAACATATACATAAAAACTAAAAATAATTCAAGCATCACACCTCAAAACAAAAATATATCCACTTTTCATAAAAAATAATGACACTTGCTTCGTGTCAACAAAAGATATCTTCAAAGCGGCTACCAAGCATATATGCACTTTTATTCATATAAAAAGAGAGGATCAACTAAATCCTAAGTAAAAGTACAGTTTTCATACGTAAAACGAAATATTCAGAGCGTGACTCATTTGTCTCTGTTGTGTACCTACGTCGCATTCTGTCAAACTTTTCATTGAATATTCCAACGAAAGGCATCTTGTATTGGACCTATATGTATTCTTCATAGCTTTTACGTGAGTACAGTATTCAACAGTACCTACGTTTCAATTGCATTTACTGGTGGCAAACGTTTTCTTATAAGTTATACCATCATCAAAAATACAAGAATAAACCAATATAAAAAGTCGCTCTGAGGGCGATATAGAGAGTTATGCTCGGATTTCTCAAAGTGTGTTATGGTTTGTCAAGTTTTCTAGGCTAAGAAAGATCTGTATAATGTTTATTGGGGATGAACTGGTAATAACAAACATCTTTCTAGCCGTATCCCGGTTTAGGTCCGCTTGCCAGTCCAACAGATTTAACAAAATATCTGCTGACCCACAAAGCGACTGTTGTGTGGCCGTAGTTATTATAAAAAATACTATTTTACTATTAAATCCATATCAATAATATTTTATTGTTCGCTAATAAACCTTATCTTCAAAATAATTATGCTTTACTTAGTAGAACACTGGCATAAGCCTTAAATAAGTCTCCAAAATGATTAGTAAGCAAGGCTAAAATAAGATTAAGTCAGCTTTCATTAGTCTCAAACTTAAAGCTTATGTTATAGTAACGCTGATATATTCTGTCACTATCCTCTGTAATCCACCTACTGGGAAATTACTGATCTGGTTAGGGCTCGTATTTGTGCACCTGAAATATAGGACAGAGGAGTGTAGTGTTTATATACTTTATAAGTTTCACACTGAGGGTAACGTTAATATCAATATAAAAAAGTAATTAAAATAAGTTGATGATAATAAATATGAAAGTAATACATGTGGTTTAAGTATACAATACGTATTTTCTTAACTCCTATTCTCACATTAGTTCCAAATCCATGAAAATACAACGAAAAAAATTACAAAATTGTAAAAATAAACTAACTATGCAAATCACCATCTCAGCAACACAGCTGGCCTCTTTGACCCGTGAGAAGGCGCACTATGAGCATTTTGCTCACGCATAAATTTATTGCTGAAAATTTCAACTTTAGCCATACTCTGGCACTACAAGTTTCACAGTACCTTCCCAAAATTTCATCCCCTTTCCCCTGACGCAACACTCGCGCCAGTCATTGCCATCGCGACTGGGTGGTGATGGGTTTAAGTGCGGTGCCTCTTGAAGTGCGGCATTTTGCTCATCGTGCGCCCGTTCGTTTAAGTTTTTTTTTTCTTAGTAACAAAATTTATTTAATTGTTTTTTCGTACTTATTGTGCATGTTTATTGATTTACTTGGAGGATATATTATTTAAATATTTTATGTGTTTCTTATAGTAAACAAGGTCTACAATGGGTGATCGGCAAGTCCCTCAAATGAGAAAGGGTGGTTTCGTCCCAAGTGTTGTAAAACCTTAAGACTTATATCAAACTAAAGGGTGTCCGCTGCTACGATCGTACATTAACTGTTCCTGCCGGAAAACGAAGGAGTGTTGGAAAATCCCTTCCTAGTGCACCCCACGGTCTCCAAGGAAAAATATGCCAAAATTCAGCTTCTTGCGCCCATTAGTTTTGGCTGTAGCTTTTCTGTCAGTCAGTCAGTAGCGAAAGGATTTTATATATACAGATGAAAGATCCCAATGAGTGTATTTTTATGGTCATAATTCTATAACTGAAAATGTTATAGCAGTTAAAAAATTAAAACTTCCGCGGTCTTATTTTAGCCAAGACCTAAAAAATTACATGTAGAGAATCAAAATATGCATAGGAGCTATGCAAATCAATTGTTGTATCACTAGTAGGATTAGGCGCACAATCCTACATTCGCAAAATGACACATTGACGCAAAATGCCACACTTTATTGGAAGTGTGGCATGCCACATTAGCAAAATGCATTTATAAAAAAAAGCAAAAGGCATGCATTTTGAGCAGTATATCAGTGTTCACTGAGCATGTTAATTTTATGTGTCATATGTGTTATAAAGGACACATAACTCAAGATCTCATGGAAAGTTAAATCATTCCATTTTATTGCGATTTTGTATTTTTTTAGTTTTTTATGTAAAATTAGTCAAATATTGAGGCCTAAGTGCAATATTTTTTTAGTTCGCACATAGGACTGCATGTTTTTTTATTCACTATATTTAATTAAATAAAGAATTCTTATTTATTATAACGTGTAAATTTATAGAAAAAATTTAATTAATCTCAAAGAAAACGTCATTTGAAGTAGCGTGAGACTTTTGCTCACGCGCGCCTGCTCATGTAACTTTTTAGGGCGCGCCTTCTCATGGGTTAATAAACCTCCACTGAGCCTGATTTCTGGCTTTGCGTGTCTAGCCGCTGCCATATGCTTTGCGTAAACCGTCAATTCACCTAGCCAGAGGATGTTCCATTCCTCACTTCATTTGCCAAGACAGGGTCTACTAAAAATATCTTTACAACAAACTACAAATCCGATGCACCCGAAATATCCCAAAACTCACAATTGTGAGGAAACAAAACATTTCATTTAGTTACAACAAATGCATTGGTAATATGCCAAACCTTATAAATGACGCTGACAAACCTTCAGTACAAAATCATGTCAAACAGAATCGGTAGCTAATAATACAGTACGCTTCGTTTCCTTCAATTGGTTCTCAACTCACAAACGATATTACACAGTTGATATAGTCCAATTTGCTTATCCAGTTCTGTCGTTACATAATTCCAAGATTAAACTTATCCAGAACAGCTAGCTATCTCTTAAATCTATTTCTCAGTTTCAGAATAAATTTAAAAAACTACATTGGTTTAAAATTGTTCGCTACAGGCCGCTTTACAATTCAAATATAATCCGAAACTTTATGTTAACTTAGTTTTTTGCCGTATTTTAAGTGGAAACTTATTGATTTATTGTACGGGTTGTTGAAAGCCGTTTTTGATTGCGGGTATCTTTTTGCGTAGTGTCGAAAAAGGGATGAAGTAAAAGGATGTTTGGTAGATAAATTGGTAGGATATGAAAACTTCAAAAACTAAGACTGTGCGGCGTATTCAGTGAAGAAATTACGTAAGTACTTACTTCAGGTATTTTGTTGAGTCGGTTGACACGGTAAAAGGGCAAGCTCGTGAGATCTTCTTGTGTGTTGGATCTTAGTTTTAATGCGCAACAATTATACAAACTTTGAAATGAATATAAACCAAACGGTGGATAATTATGTAGGACATGACCAGTATTATTTTAAAAAGAGTTGGAATATAATATTTTAATGAGTTACTTTGCATTTAACATGTTATATACTGCATCAATTATATGTTGCGTGAGGATATAAATAAATAAATAGCTATTCACTTAAATAATCCTCGGATAGTAGCTAGTTAGACAATTTTGCTACTTAGTTAAAAATTGCAAAAGCTTACATTATACTCCAGAAAAAAATATTCTGCCTTGACAAGTTTTACAAAAAATATAAATTTACAACCTGACTATGACAGTCACTGACTGACTGACAGACAAGCTATAGCCAAAACTACTGGTCGTAAGAAGCTGAAATTTAGCATGTAGGTTCATTAGGGACTGTAGGGGTGCACTAAGAAGGGATTTTCTAAAATACCCACGGGGACGGGCAAAACGGATAAATTGAAAATGTGCAGGCGTAGCCGCGGGCCTCTAGTAATTAATATAAGTTTGCATGAGAAATATTGTTGTTTTTTATATTTAAGAAATACAAAAGGAATCCTCCTACTAGGAATAAAGTCACACTTGAATTCGGTGAATCCATTTGTGGGTAACATACATACTAGCGCACATGGGCTATCTTTTGTCCGATAGCCGTAATTTATTGATGAGCAACGATTGAAATGATCGATTTTAAACTTTCGCGATTTGTATACATCATACAATTATATTTAAACGGGTCTAATTCGCGATATTTAATTAATTTAAGGTAGGTAAAACATAGGTATTTATACCTTAAATTAATTAAATATCGCGAATAAGACCCGTTTAAATAAAATTGTATAACGATTGAAATGGATACAAAAAGTGAATTGAAGTTTGAGTTACTTCAATATTTTCCAAGTAAACCCGCTTTGTGCCACAGCTGGTTCGTTACAAGTATCTCAGACTAAGCTGCAAGATGTATAAACAATACATTCAGCCAAACGACGAATCATGATATCCAAAAATAATTACTAATAATACCCAATTATATCGCCTTTCACTCATTTAGTAGTGTTTTAAGCAGCCGCCTCGCCGTTTAATACGGAGCCTAGTTCTATAGGTTTGATTTCCACTAAAGACTTGTACTTGCCGCCTCGCCGTATTAATACAATACGCAACAAAGGACAAGTTTCCAACACAAATAGACCGCGAATCACTTCATGATTTTCAACTCAAATGTTTCTTGTACATATAAATGGCAACCATTTTGCTTTATGAGGAAAAAGTGATCCCGGACGTAGAACAACCGTTTCTGTAGGGTGTAGCAAACATTTCTCAGCCTTAGAAGAGATATATTATCATGTCGGATCGAGATCCCTTGTAATAAATAGAGGCTGATTGTTTAGGCTTTTATTTTGTGTCAGATGGAGTTGCACTATCAACATGTTGGTGTTCTCTGCGGGGATTTATTAGGTTTGTTAGTCTGGTTTGGTTTACATTTGTGTGAACAGAATGCGTTATTGTGTCTTGAACAAACGGGCATTGGAGTTTTTGTTGCTATGCGGTCACCAAGTATATTCTGTAGAATGTATTTAATTTGGTTACTGGGTTCAGCATAATTTCGGGGTCGGACTGAGCTGGTTTTAAAGGATATTTTAATGGTTGTTGGTACAGTATTTTAATGTCTGTAGCTAAAATAATAACACAATCTTATGCGTCCAATACTATTCGGGAATCTAGCGTTAACGGCTGAAGACTAAAAACAATAAATATTTACTAAATATTAATTGCAATAAGTACGAATTTAGGTAATGACGATATAATCATACGAGCAGACGTATAATCATCCGCGCTCCAGCAGAGAAGTAGCACTTATCTTGAGTGGTGTCCAGGGTCCAAGAGAGAGCGTTCGCTGTTGCGCCGCCGTATTTATTTGCCGCTGGGAGGGGAACGGCCGGCAGGAGAAGTGGTAGGGGCCAGCGCGACGTTTATAACGTCACACATATAAAGTCCCCTGCTGCGTCTATGACTTCGCTATAAACTAGACTGACAAACTGATTTGCATGCGGTTTTCATCAATAGACAGTGTGGTTTCACAATAAGTATTGACAATCAATGAGAAAAGTTTTGGTATACAACTTTTTAAATTTTTACGTGAACATTTTAAACCCATGCGTAGCCGGGACGTGTCTAGGTTTATACAAATTTATATAATACGGTTTCGGATGAAGAAACTCTTCCAAAAATGCTCAACAATCAAAATTCAATCCATAATAGTAGGTAGGGATTAAAATGGTGTATCCAATTCATTGGGCGCGTCTTGTGGGTGCTAATTAATTCAGTACAAAATATGGGTCGCTAGCGAAACATGCTTGTTTCACTCTGTTCGTACCATTCTGTGGGACGAATATCAAATGAAACCGTAGTATATTTTTACCGGTGAAATAAAGAGCATTATATAACATAATTGTGTGACATAATATCAATGCCGTATGCCGGAGTCTGAAATGGTATAGGTATATCGACTTCCGGGCGAGTCGAGGCGGCATTCACTATTTGTATTTTTTGTATCCACTATGTATCATTATTGTCATACACTTTTTGAGACCGCATAGCATGTTGCCTATAACTTTGTTGTCTGTTAGTTATTTATATATAAAATATGCTTTATGTTTGCTAGATGTAACAATGTTATTTTATCTATGTTACTATTTTATGTAAACAAATGATTTACGTAACTGAGTACATTGCGAGACGCAGCGCGTAGGTCGTAGGCACCGCGCGCGCCGATCGCACTGAGTCGTTGGATCGACGCGACGGATGTACGATAGGCATTAAGTTGTATGCACACATAGCGCGTACATGTATGGTGTTTGTATGTTAAGCTGCATATTTTGAACCATTTCTCCTGATGCGCTCAACCAGAGCATTGCTTATTGTTTTTTGTTTCTATTGCTGTAGTATGGTACTGAACTAATTTAATTCTGTGCTGATTTTTACGTCCGTGCGACACCAAATGGTCACACTGAAAAACAGTGCTCTATTGTGGGCCCTGTGGACCACAGTGGAGCATTATGCCGAGTGCGTACCAGATTCACCACAGATCGCACGTTTATTTTTTATTTTTTACTTATATCTTTCTCTTAGCTTTATCCCAGTTTCAATCTGGGGTCCGCTTTCTAGTCTAACCGGATTTGGCTGAATATTAGCTTTTCCACGGAGCGACTGCCTGTCTGACCTCCGCAACCCGAAGGGATAGCGATATTCCATGGTTTAGACTAGTGTCAGTTTATTTAGAAGGTACTGAAGCCCTGTAACGACTGTCAAAGATCTTCATGACAACCGGGACCGACGGCTTAACGTGCTCTCCGAGGCACGGGGCAAGCGATAATTAACAATTCAATACGCACATAACTCCGAAAAGTCATTGGTGCGCGCCGTGGATTCGAACCCGATACCCTCTGCATGGCAGTCTGTAGGTATATCCACTCGGCTATCGCTGCTTTTTTTACTTATATGTTTAACCTTTTTTACCCTGTTTTTGTTGTGTTTGTATCTGTGGGAAATAAACAGTTTTTCTTTCTTTCTTTCAAATGGTTCATTCATCATTATCATTAGCCTTGTATATAAACCAGACCTCACTATATGGGGTAAAGCCATAGCCCAACGGGTTGTCAGACTTCACATTTCTTTCGAGAACATTATGAAGAACTTTCGGGCACACAGATTTCCTTGTGATGTTTTCCTTCCCCGTTTACAAGCGATAATAAAAAATTAAACAGACAGAGTAACGGTAACCTGCAATTGCAATCTAGCTACATCTATAAGTATGTTTTACTAGGTTCATTGATTCAGAGCAGGCTGTGACCATTGTACATACACAGCTTCTAGATATTTCCAGGCTCCGGCCTTCAATATGAATGAAGAAAGATAAAGACGGTTGTGCTTATGTTTTAGGCTTTCCGTAGGACACGCTATATAGTCCACCAAGCTGGCCAAGTGCGGGTTGGCAGACTTCACATGTCTTTCGAGAACATCATGGAGAACTCTCAGACATGCAGGTTTTCTCACGATGTTTTCCTTCACCGATAAGCAAGCGATAATTAACAATTTAATACGCACTTAACTTCGAAAAGTTATTGGTGCGTGCTGTGGATTCGAACCCGAGACCCTTTGCGTAGCAGTCTGTCGGTCTCACCACTCGGCTATCGCTGCTTTTTTTGCCTAAATGCATTGCTGGTCATTAAAAATATGAAGAGTGCAAAAGGTGAAGGTTAGGCGATTATAAATTTGAATTTGTCTGCATTCACGTTACTTGAATTGAAATATGAAACGCGTTTCTTTCAAAGATCTACTAACTTGCCATACAAACTCAATTTTAGTACAAACTCACTGATTTAAGGTCTTTCAAAGAACCTGCAAATATATCACACCGTCCCCGTCTGATATTGTTGGTATTTAGAAATCCTCGTACACCAGCCCTACACTATACTCGTACCTGCTTTTTGACGGGATATTACTTATAGACGTAAACAGTTTTTGTAGTGTCGAGCGAGTAAACCAAGATTAATCGTTTGTCAAACCATCCGTCTTATGACGTCACTGCTATCAACGTACCTCGACGACGAAGTAAGAATGGATATTTACAAAATATTCTGTTGATGAAATATTCTGTTGGTTTATTTTGTCTGTAGACTATTCAAAAGAGATAATTTATGTCTGCGTGAGTGTGCGTCTTGTCTCCTTCTCTGATGTAAGTGTGGAAATCATGTTGCTCTAATAAACAACGGGGTTTATTGGACCACTGACAACCTTTACTTTACCAAAAAGGACACTGCTCATCTGTCACATAAATTCATGATATATTTTTGGCAGATAATATCAACCTAGTGATCCTTTTTGCATTTAAAATATTGCTTTAGACGTTTGTTCTGGAGTAATTTGGCTATATACGTAAGATCATACGCTCGTTGATACAACGCTATTTGCAAAAATCGCTGCTCTCAGGAGTCTTTGTTTTTCTAGTACATTAAGTACTTATATAAAAATTTTGTGTCGAGAAGTCTATAGTCACTCACGCCGACGGTCCGCGCTGATGGGTCAATAATGTCAATATGTATAGAGTAATAACTCAGCGCTGACGACCGACAGCGCTGAGCGGCCAGCGCGACTCGAAAACGCTAGAAGTACTTCATACATATTGACCCATCTGTGCGGACCGTCGGCATGCGATCAGCGTGACAGGAAAACCCGCCATAAAGTAACTAGCTGACCTAGCAAACATTGTTTTTCAGTATAAACTATTTATTTTTCTATTGATATGAAAATTTTACGACCTATAGCTACTTCAGTCAAACTGTTTCGGTGGTGAGTGACCATAGACTTCTAGATAAAGATATGTCACTATCATGTTTTGTTTGGCTTTGAAAATGATAAGCAATTTTGATCTTGCGAGACAACAAATAAAGTATATTTTCGTGTGAACTGATGTAATCTAGCAATACAGTTCTCTAAGATCTCTATAAGCCTTCTAAGATCTCTATCTGGTAAACAGCTTGCTAGTAGATGTAGTCTTTACTATATCTTTGTTGGCAGTCTTAGGTTTTAATAACGGTCAGTACTATGTTTTTATGGTTTTGTCCTGGCGAATGTGATCTGCCCGGGTCTTATTGCACTGGATCGGTGAATAGGCCGATAGGTTCAACTGCAGCATATTTTATATTAGGTAATAAGAACGTGCCGAACACGGAAAACGCACCTGTTTACTTCCATTCAAACATATTCGTTAAAACTTGAAACTCAATGAAGGAAGACATTCCTTCATTGAGTTTCAAGTTTTAACGAATGCAACATTTCCTGTAGTGAAAGCAATAGAATTCCACACTACACCACGCCATGTCTTTAACACACAAACACACAATTTTATGAGCCACTAGGCTCATTTAAATTACTCATACTCATTCAGGCTTCACGGGCACAGGTTAAGACCAAAACTCTCTTGAAAGAGCGACTACAACATACAACAGAACCGGGACAAACAAAACACATCATCGTAAACAAATGCAAAGACTGCAGCCCTACGAATACTACACTACATATTGAAGTCGACCGTACGAATGAGGCACCACCTGAACAGATATTAAATAATGATAGTTCAAAAAACATATTAACAGATGGCATTGTTAAGAATATAAATATCAGTAAGCTGAATGTAAATTCTGAAACACAGGTAATACAAAACGAGAGTCAATATTCTACCGAAACAAATAATCAACGACCTAACTTTCTAATATTAGGAGGACAGCAGTGTAAAGGACTGGCTTCACAACTCGTGCTCTCCAGAATAAGATCAGAATATGAGAACTTTCATATCACATCCTTCACAAAACCAAATGCGATGACTGAAGACATACTTGTACCTAGTTTTCAGTTTAATGATTGCAAAGATTATTGTTTAATTGCTTGTGTAGGAGAAAATGATACTAATCCGTATAAAGTAATTACTGAGCTTTCAGCCATGCTTAAATGCATACAAAAAAATCGTGTTATTATTGTAAGTGTACTTCATAATAAATGTCTCAATGAAAGGATGTTTTAATTAAAACTGTTTGTCAAAATTTCAAAAACTGTAAATTTATGAACATGAACACTTTTTATAATAAATATAGCTATTTCACTGAGTTATGTAAAGGAATTAATAAAATCATTGATTTTGATTATTACCATAGAGAATTTTTACAGTTTCATAGCCGATATGTTAGAAAACGACAAGAAGGAGTTAGTTGGTTCTCGTCTCGATCGTTGTTCGAAGTGGACGTGTGTCGCGTGTGTTCGCTTTCTCTACAAATATTTTATATTTCTAAATTTCTATTGGACAATTTTGTATAAATCAATTCTCGTTTACTCCTACGGTGAATTTACGACAAGACTCCACCCACCGAAAGGGATAGACTTAATTTGTGACATTTCGCCGATAAAAGTGGTTTGCTGTGTAATTGTGATTGGTGCCCCGGCTGCCAGGATTTGAGCTCGGACTGCCTGCGCCGCATCCACCTGCTGAACGCACTTGGCTAGCGAAGCGTAGGCGCATCGCGCGAAATAAGTGCTTACAAGCTCCGAGCGGCGACGCACGCCCCCCACCGCCGCGCCGCTGTCTACCTGCCACGGCCGCCCGCGCCGACGTCGTCGCCGGGCTAAGCGCTCTGCGTAGTGAGTATCTCACCTACACACTTATCGCAATACGTATAATGCCGCGCACTTTACGCTCGCCGCCTGTAACACCCACTACACCGAAGTCGCAAGTTACATGTTCGCCTGATAAAGCTAACGTAAAAATTTACACCGAACCTTCAAATGTTACGGCGAGAAGCAAACGCCTTTGCTCAGATTTCTCACCTGAAAGCTTAAACAGCGACTTCAAAGAGTTTGAGGACAAAATTATGAACATGCTGACGGCTTGGAAAAAGGACCAGGATGCTCTACTCAACAAAATTACTTCTGATATTAATGAGGTGAAAATACAAAATAAAGAAATTCAGAAATCCAACGCGGAGATTGAAAAATCGATTGAATTCATGAGTCAGGCTTATGAGAATATGAAGCAGTGCGTAGCTAAATTAGAAAAGGAAAGTCTGGAGCAGCGCACATATATTATGGAACTGGAGACAAAAATCAAAGATCTACAACAGGGACCGCGATCCGCCTGCCTTGAGTTGAGAAATATTCCCCTCGCTGAAAAGGAATCTACGGCTGACCTTACTACCATGGTAGTACAAGCGTGTAACACTCTTCAGGTTCCTGTGAAGCCGTCTGACGTGCGGGACATATATCGTATACCGGGCAAGAAGACTTCGATTCGTCCAGTCGTCGCAGAGCTTGTAACCGTGTCGCTTAAAAATCGGGTTTTGGAAGCCACTCGGGCGTTTAATAATGGGCGTTTATCAAAAGAAAAATTAAATACTACACATATTGGCATAAATGGAGATCCTAAACCGGTTTATATTGCTGATCATCTGCCAAATAGCTTGCGACAGTTATTTTATGAAACACGAAAGTATGCTAATGAGCACGATTACAAGTTCTGTTGGGCACAAAATAATAAGATTTTTCTTAGAAAACGCGAAGGTATGGCCTCTATTATTGTCACATCTCTGGCTTGTCTTAATAACCTACAAAAAACTCAATGATCTGCCTGATTTTGGGCTAAACAGAGCATACATCATCGAATATATAACACTACTGTCTGCATTTATTTTTTATAGCTATTTTTATTGTTACAAGTTAGTTTTATACATAATCTATTACTCACAACATTCACAATTCCTTGCACAACAAAAACTTACACACAATAATTATAATATACAGTTTTATTTAAGTATACCATGTTCATATATTTATAGTAAAGTATATCTTAAAAATATCCATTCAATATTTATAATACTTAATTATATGTATTTATCTCCGTATAACTATAGGGCTATCGATAGCTTTGGCTCCACGATTGGTTTAGTCTTCGTGAATGCGAGTGCGCGTTTGATCCCCAAATGGCACAGAAGTTTGACTCATCCACAAATTGAATTCCTAAATCTGAGTGAACAATATATACCAGATTTTAGTGGCAGTAATATCTCTTTGATATATGAATTACTGCATAGTGATGGCATTGTCTGTTTTTGTAAGCAAAGCATAGGCGTAACGTACTGGACTATTCTTGCCTTGCAGCTTTGTAGCATAAAAATAAAATGTCTTGTGCGCTTTGATTTTTCGTATTGTATCATTTATAGGGACAGGCAAATCAATTTCATTTTATTAATATGTGCGTGTTTATTGCCATCCGATGATAACAGTTGCGCCTTTTTAACAAACGGGATAATGTGGGTGATCAATTATGGACATAATTCGTTATTATTTGTAATCACGTATACACCTGAAATATTATTTACTGCCAACATTGCTCAGCTGATGCTGAAACCAAAATTATGTTGTACCTATATGCTATTTATATTTTATAAATGTTGGATCTTAACTCAGTATCAAGTGAGCTAGACAGTATTGGCTCAACTCTGTCCTATACCTGTAAACCTGCACAATGTAGTTACTATATTGATAAAAACATTGGTTCCATAACTATATTGCATGTTAATATCCGAAGCGTAAATCGAAACTTTGATGAACTTACTGTATTACTGAGTACGTTACCCATCATACCGGAAATTGTAGTTTTATCAGAATGCTGGTTAAGTAAATCCCCGCACATTCCAACATTGAATGGTTATGTAAGCTATCACACAAATAAGAACATCAATCAAAATGACGGTATTATTGTTTACGTAAAGTCAATGGTTGCACATGCTGTTACAGAATCGCACATTGTAGATACAAACTGTTTAATCTGCAAAATTGAGTCCATAAACCTTGTCATTATAGCCATATATCGCCCCCCCTGCAATCGCAATATAGATAGCTTTTTAAATGGGTTAGATAACACACTCACATCTATATCTAATTATAAGGACGTCATTTTGATTGGTGATACTAATATAAATATTGCACCATCACAATTGGATCGCCAGGCAAATGAATATCTTGACCTGACTGCGTTACATGGCCTCCTACCGACCCACAATCTTCCTACTCGGGTTCATAGCTGCCTGGATCATGTCTTGATAAAATCAGACCTTAAGAATATAACCTTAGTTCTCGAGTCGAGCTTAACTGACCATGCACCTATCCTATTTAATATTGAGACTAGATTGAAATTAACCAAACGACGAAGTGACTTTTCGAAAGTTGACTATCCCTCAGTGTTTACAGAGATTTTGAATACGGACTTCTCGTCAATGCTTAATATTTTGGACCCTGATCTTGCAGCTGATACTTTAGTAGCACAAATTAGGTCAATAATTCAAAGACACACCACAATAATCCAAATTCCATCTAAACACAGAATTATGAAGCCATGGATTACTAAGGGTTTGTTGCGTTGCATTCGTAACCGTGACTCTATGTGTAAACAACTCAAGAGTGAACCAAACAACTATACACTTAAGATTACATATCTCAGGTACCGCAACTTCTGTAATAAGTTACTTAAGCGCTTAAAACACTGTTATGAGAAGGGTGAACTCAGTAAAGCAAAAAATAATATACGCACTACCTGGAAAGTTGTCAAAAACATAGTTTACTCTGACTGTAAGAAGGACTCCGCAGAAGCTCTTTTAAAAATTGAATCTGACGAAATCACTTCGGTTAACAAGGTCAATCACTATTTTTCTAATATAGGTCGTAACCTAGCAATGCAATGTAGTCCCAATCCCGACAACACTAACCTAGTTGGGGACAATAGCCCTGTTGTTAATTCTTTTGTTCTCCTTCCTACGGACGAGGCTGAGGTTGAAAGGATTTTATTTGGCTTACGGAAAGACGCTGCCGTTGGTTGGGATACAATCTCAGCACATTTACTACAGAAGTGCTCTAAAGCCTTAGTTCCAATCATTACGCATATATGTAATATATCGATTGCGAATGGTATATTTCCTAAAGCCTTTAAAAAAGCTGTTGTTCATCCAATTTTTAAGAGCGGGAACAGAGACAGTGTTAACAATTATAGACCTATTTCAGTATTACCCGCTTTGTCAAAAATTTTAGAAAAAATTTTGAATAAACGTCTTATGAACTTTTTAGAAAAACATAACATTTTAGCTCCCAATCAATTTGGTTTCCGTAACATGAAATCTACAGACGGAGCAGTTTCTTCTCTTACTGATCAAATAGTTGACAATCTCGATAAAAGACTAAAGTGTTTGGGTATATTTCTAGACCTTACAAAAGCGTTTGACACTGTCTCTGTTCCACATCTTTTGAAAAAATTGGAAAAAGCAGGTATTCGTGGCTACGCGCTTAGGATTTTTAAAAATTATCTCGCTGGCAGAACCCAATGTGTAAAAATTGGCAATTCAGTCAGCAGCAGCCTCCCCCTTGATTTTGGCGTTCCCCAGGGCTCGGTTTTGGGACCCACTCTCTTTCTCCTCTACATTAATTCCTTGTGCACCCTCTCCCTCCCAAATTGTTCCATTTTCACTTATGCCGATGACACTGCATTACTCGTTCGGGGAAAAAGCTGGCACGAGGTTTTTCATTTTGCAGAGCAGGGCCTTCGTCGAGTGATGCAGTGGTTATCGGCTAACCTCCTAACTCTAAACCTTAGTAAAACTACCTACCTGACCTTCTCCTTGACTTCTGCCACCCAACCGTCTCTTGATACCTTCACCTTGAGAGCTCACACTTGCGCTGAAGACAAGACGGTAAGCAGTACAAACTGTAATTGCTGTCCCCTGAGTCGCTCTACTGCAATAAAATATCTCGGTGTCTATATTGATAACCGCCTGAGTTGGAAACATCATTTGACTACCTTAACTGCACGTGTACGTAAGATGATATTTATTTTCAAAAAATTGCGTCATGCTGCTGAGTTCAACATTCTGAAATTAATTTACTTCTCCGTATGTCAATCAATTTTGACATACTGTATATCAGTATGGGGTGGAGCTGCAAAGTCGCACCTATTACCATTGGAGCGGGCATTGAGAGCTGTACTCAAAGTTATGACCTTTAAGATCTACAGGTATCCTACAACTAAACTCTATACTGAATGTCAGGTACTTTCTGTGAGACAGCTCTTTGTGCTTGAGATAGTCTGTAGAAAGCACCTTAGTCTAGACTATGAGAATGGTGCTTCAACGCAACGTCGCAAATATAAGGTTTGTCAGACACAGGTATATAGGACTGCCCTAGCTGCACATCACTTCAGAGTACTTGGATGTCATCTCTACAATAAAATCAATCAAGTGTGTAACATCTACCCAATGACTAGATACCAATGCAAAAAGAAAGTTAGCAACTGGCTTATGTCAAAATCCTACGATGACACGGAAGATTTATTAAAATTGAGTATTTTGTGATAATATATATATATATATCTAAAAAAAAAAAGGTTTATGTAAGTACTTAATATCGCGCAAACAAACTCAAACTATTAAATATAACATAGTAATCTATTATATAACTGTCTATTCTTACTGTTTATTCTTATATATATCACACACACACACACACACACACACACACACATACACATGTGAATGCACTCCACACGTACACAACACAGCATTTCTACATAGTTAACCAAAAGATACATTGTTTTTAAGAATGAATGTTCATAACGTACGAGAGCCCTGGTACCCATAACACAAGTTCAATCTTAGCTTGGGTACCAGTGGACAACAAATTGATTGTAATACTTCATAACCTATGTTTGCAATGTTTATGTTTTCAAAGTTCTTGTATCTTTTGTATCAATAAAGTATTATTATTATTATTTATTATATTATTATTATTATATAGTTAAAGAGAACTTGACTCCTCCCAAAAAGGGAACTATTCCTTATTATTTTAAAATATTGAATTCAAAACTTGAAACAGAATTCAATAACGATAATGTTTTTTTCCCAAAAGTAAGCCAAGTAAGTGTGTCGAAATACACAAATATCGCTACATCACATTATTTCGCCAGAACATGGCAGGATTAATTAACAAACAAGACCAATTAGAAATATGTCTGAATAATTTCTTTGAGAATAATGAACTAGTTGATATTATATGTGTTTCAGAAACGTTTATACAATCCGGCGATGAGAGTAATATTAATATAAAGGATTTTAACTTATCTAGTAGCTTTTGTAAACAAAAAACAAAAAAAGGTGGAGTTTGCATCCTAACCAGAAAATACATTACTTGTCGTCCTTTGAAAGAGTGTGAAGATTTATCAATTGAAAAAATCTTCGAGTCCTGCGGGATTGAGATACCTTCTTTTAAATGCATAATTATATGTTTATATCGAACACCCGACGCAAATGCTTCCACATTTCTTAAACATCTTGACATGTTATTGCATAAATTAACTTTAAACAAAAATAAAAACATTATAATTGCCGGTGACTTAAATATTAATACATTTAAAAATGACAATGTAACCGAAAATCTTAATGATACTCTACTGAATTATAATTTGCAATTACATATACACCAAGCTACTTGTCGCAAATCGTGTATTGACCATATAATCAGTAATTTGAGCAATGCAGTAAGAAAAGTGCACCAACTATATCTATCCGACCATAATTCTGGACAAACTTTAACTTTTCCCATAGAAAATAAACCAAAAAAAACAAGACACTGGTATATAAATAAACGCGATTACTAAACTTACGCAAATTCAAATAGTACCTATCAGATCTTTCTTGGAATGTTATTTATGAAAAAGCAACATGTAATGAAGCATTTAATGAGTTTCATGAATCACTAATACTGTTTTATAATCAAAATAAGAGTAAACTGTAATTCAAATACCCCTAAATGGATAACCAAAGGTATTAAAATATCTTCAACACATAAAAGAAAACTCAGATATAACTGTTATAAAACAATTATGATGAAAATAAATGTCAATATTCCAGATACAACAGAATCTTAAGGCAGTGTGTAATAAATTCCAAAAATAATATACACAATAACTTTATTGAAAGATCAAAAAACAAATGTAGAGTGACGTGGGATTTCATTAAAAATAAAGCTGATAGGATTTAATACCCAGGCTATACACAGTGTATAAAAGTTGATAACTGTATCATAAGTGATACCACAAAGATTGCTATGGCTTTCAATGAGCATTTTATCACGAGTACTAATGTACAAAAGAATACTTGTCCTGATTATAATCTTGTAAATCAAGTAGACTCGTCCATATTTCTAACACTTACGTCGCATATTGAAATAATAAAGGTAATAAATTCATTAAATAACACCAGTGCAGTAGGATATGATTCAATATCAACATATGTGATCAAACCATGTAGCAAGCAAGTATCTGAAGTTCTTAGTTTCCTTGTAAATCTATCTTTCGTGGAAGGTACATTTCCTACTAAACTAAAATTATCAATAGTGAAACCTTTGCATGAAAAAGATAATAAATTAGACATGAAAAACTACAGACCCATTACACTTATTCCAATTTTATCCAAAATCTTTGAGAAATTAATGTATACTAGAATATTAAGTTTTCTTAATAAACACAATATTATAGTTGATGAACAAAATGGATTTCAGAGGCATAAATCAACAACCCTAGCTGCATTTTCTCTTGTTTACAACATTACTAAAAATATGGATAAAAGGCAACGGGTATCTGCTATATTTTTCGATATGAGTAAGGCATTGGACGTTGTCCGACATGATGTCCTACTCAATAAAAGTGACAGGTATGGAATTAGAGGAACCGCACTAAATTGGATCCAAAGTCACGTCACAAACCGTAAACAATATGTTGAGATTACCCAGTTGGATAAAAAAATTAATGTGCAGGCAATTCAAATCAACATATCAAAATTATAATTTCGGGGTCCCACAGGGTAGCGTACTAGGACCACTCCTATTTCTTTTATACATTAATGATATACCCAACGCAATAGCTCATAAATGTGTCCTTTTTGCTGATGATATTTCAGTTATTGTATCAGACAAAAATAAAATTTATAGCCATGAAATTATTTTAAAATCTAAGATAGATTCTGTAAGGCACTGGCTAGAAGCAAATAATCTTAACATAAACCTATCCAAAACAAAAATTATACAATTTCACAATTATCATAACAACCGTTACAAGTTATGTATTAAAGGTTCAGATCAATCCATACAAGAAGTGGACCACGTTAAATTTTTAGGTCTTATGCTAGACAAACTTTGCAATTGGAAGCCTCAAATAAAAAGCATCTGAAGTCGTCTTAATAAATTTGTATACGCGTTGAAGAATTTGAAAACGGTTGTTAGCGAAAAGGCTGCAATCACCGCCTATCATGGATACGTAGCTTCAGTGCTACGATATGGCATATTATTATGGGGTAACTCCACAGGCATTAATAGAGCATTCTTCGTACAGAATAAATGCATCCGTGCCATATGCGGTGCACACCCGTTTGATTCATGTAAGCCACTATTTAAAAAGTTAAAGCTGCTTACTTTACCTTCTTTATATATTTTGGAAATAGCTATGTTTGTTAGAAATCACCCAGAATGGTTTGAAAAGGCAAGTGACAACAAGAAACACCTATCCAGAGACCCCACAAAACTTGCTATGTCGCAATGTTCTACAGCTCTGCATAAAAAAAATAGCTACATGATGGTTATAAAAATATTCAAATCGATTCCTATTACGATTCGTGAGTTTCCCTTAAAATTATTTCGTAAACAATTATATTAATGGCTCCTAGATGGGTGTTTTTACAACATAAACGAATTTTTCTCTTATAGGCATTAAATATTGTACTTATTTTTTCTTTAGTTATTTAGTTTAATTTGATAATCCTCTTAACTCATGGTGTTGTTACTCATGTTAATGTTAGCATAAGTTTTTAAAATTCGCGTGCCATCTTAGGCGAGTATGTCGGGTTTTTCCTTATTATGTAACATATTTGTGTACCATATTCTCAGCGAATAAAAATATTTCATTTCATAAGAAACCCTGTTCTAAAATCTTCTAAAGCTCAAAATAAAAAATCAAACTTTCACGAAATGGAAATCCACAGCAATTGCTCTCAAAGCACACACTTCTAATAACTTCACAGCAACATACGACATTATTTCACACAGTTTGTTACTTCCTTATGTGTGAAGGACTGAAAAACCAATAACCACAATATGCCACAAGGAACATTAACAATGATTTACCACTACTATGTCCTATACCTTGAATGAGTACTGTGATTTTCCTTCTTCCTGGCCCCTTTGATGTGACGATTTGTTTAATGTGCATGAAAAGCGCTTTCTGTGTGTAATTTTCGTAAGTTTATGGGGTTTCGGTTTGTAAAAACTACATGAGACGGTAGTGAATTCAATGAGGCTATATCAAATGGGTAGTTTCGGCAAAAAGTTTTGATGGTAATGAGAAGATGTAGTTTTTGTACGATAAGGATATCTCCAGAAACCATACATTTCTTTTCGTAAAGTTGAGTTTTTGTGCCCATTTTATATCGTTAAAAGAGCAACGGACTTATAGGGCTATAAACCTCCGAAATTTTAATTTTATATATATTTTGTTTAAATAGACGACGCACACTTGAGAAATATACCCTTTATTGCGGAACATGACAACATAATATAACCAAAAGACCCAAAGGTCACGCAAACTTGAAATAAGAATCGGCTCTGTGGGAATCGAAGCTATGACACGTGAGGCAGTGTTAAGCACCGAGACGGCTAATTAAACCCCTGCGCTATTTCTTCAAAATTGTGTGATTTTTAACACGCTTTTATATATATATATTTTAATTTTTTTATAGTCTCACGCCTGTACCCCCGAAGGGGTAGGCGGAGGTGTAAATATTACACCTACATCTTGCCATGAATTTTTAGGTCCCACGTAATAGGGGGCGAGCCTATTGCCGTTACCGGGTACATCACCAGACTCCGGGCTGCTACTGAGTATTCGGAAAAACCCAATAACACTTTTGCCCGACCCGGGAATCGAACACGGGACCTCCGATCAGCAGTCGCATACGCTATCCACTGGACCACGGAGACAGTCTTTTCGGCGCTTTTGTTAGGTCGCGTATGTAGTCTTTCCTGTTCCAGCGCCCCACGCTTTTAAAATCAAATATTATAATTAAAAGCACATAGTCTACACTTCAGCCCAGAAATAGAGACAACTAGAACGATGCATATATTTTTTTTGCTTTTACGTGCATTTATAAAAGCGTGTTTTTCTAGTGTTTTTAAGCTATTAATTTATTCTATCTTTAAACTAGTTCTTATGCCTCAGACCAATACATATAAATTACATATAAAATATGTCAAATATGTAGGTATCTCTAGAACCCTAAACCATGGATAGATCAAATATTGGGACCGGTCGTCAGTTGTTTTTTTCGCCTACCACAGTTTCCCCTCTGTAGACGGGCAACCTTATATAGGATTCTACTCTTAATAGCCTTCAGTGCGTATAAAATGGCGTTCCAGCCCTGAGAGCCTTTTACGAGTTACGACTCGTATTCAAATTAGATTTATAAACGCAGGTGAAAGCGACGTATCTGGGAAATAGTAGGGATAATGGGTGCTGATGTCATGTTAAGTGATGGGTATAGTTTAATGGCTAGTATATTAGTTATAAAGTACCTAAATAGCATAAAGGTTCGGGTATATGAGAATTGTTAAGTGAAATATTTTTTTATGACAGCAGCTATAAATGGCTGCTTGTTTCAGTCTACTTTCCTGGTACGAACATTAAAGTAAAATACAGTGTTAATTGCTGCTTGATAAGATAATTTCATCACGACATATAAAATAAAGTCCGTTCCGTTTCTTTTTAACTAAGCGTTTTCTTTAATTGGTAGTTATTACATAGGAAGAAACAATTAACGTTTTTACCTTTAGCATAATTATTAAATTTAAACAATAGCCAGATATTATTTGTAAAAATCCTGTAAAATATAAGTTATCGCCTTCTCCCTAACCTTTGGTCCAGAGCGCGTGACGATCTCCGACCCCGAAGGACTTTAAGTCTGCGGACGGTAAGCTGACGAGTATTTTCGCACTTCAACCTTGAATAGACCATGGATGTGACGCAGTGTTTATATGAAAGAAGAGAAAGAAAGAAACACTATTTATTTGTCACAGACACTGGAAAGGTATAACATATAAAATATCACAAGGCATAACAGTAATCTGTGACAGATAGGTGCACACTCAGCTGTATTGTTGCATTGTGGTAGTGTCCACAATACAACGCTGTTATTCTATGTGCACCTTAAATGCCGCACGGACGTTAAACAGCACAATAATTAAAGAGAAAACATAAAAAGAAATAAAAAATAAATATACATAGGTACATAATCGAGCACATGAGTAGTTTATACTCATGTGTATCTAGGCAACAAAACAATTATTATTATTACACAAAAACAGGATAAAAAAGTACAAAAAGCAATATAATAAAATATAGTAACATAATACATACGCCGACTCAATTACTTCATAATTAAGTCGGCGCATGTATCACATCCAATCCATGGATTATATTTCCAACGCATAATATTTATGCTGCGGCGCGGTCACGGGAGACCGGTCCGTAGGACGCGGCGCGTCGCGCGTCGCATATAGGTGGCATACAGCCACCGCATTAGCTCGCGCGCGGTGCGCTTATGCAATCATTGTTTACATAGTACATAGTACAAATGGACAGTTTGTTATTTATAAAAGAAGTACATCAGTGTTATCAGTGCCACATTCATCAACCACAAACTTCAGCATAAATGAAATTCGTCACACTTCCAACCACCAGGCCTGATTGATACAATGCTGATAAATAATAATAATTTATCAACTAGCCGCCTCGTGACGCCCAAACGTCGACATACCTACCTTGTCCGCAGATCACAACCATTACGTACGTAAACACTGTGTTTTTTATGCTAATTATAACTTATTGTTTTGATAAAAGATATATTTTTAAGTGAGATTTAAAACATGCTTTTGTTTTTAGTGATCTCAATGGAGGAGGTAAATCGTTCCAGCAACGCGTAGCGCCATATTTGAAACAGCCCTGAAATGCTGTTGTTTTATACTTTGGCATTGTGAGCGGATTGGAAGTGAAACGAGTAGAGTACGAATAGTGGTCCTGTCTCCAGCTTAATTTATTAAACAGGTACATCGGTTTTTGTGTGCTTACAACTCCAAATAATAGCGTAGTCAGGTGAAGCTGTCGTCGCGCCGCTATTTTTAAAATATTGGCTAGATTTATGTATGGTGTGACATGGCTACGACGTGGGATATCGAAACAGAACCTGGCACAAGCATTTTGAACCCGTTGTATCAATCGAGTGGTTCTAGACAGTAAACATGGACCATACATAACATCCATATAGTTAAATTTTGCTAGTACCAGGCTGTCTACTAACCTCTTTCGCAATGCAACACTTAAATAACTTCTAAATCTATAAAGTAACTTTAACCTATAAAAACAATTTTTGCAACATTGCTAACATACGCTTCAAAGTGAAGTTCCGGGTCTATTATCAAGCATTTTTTTTTGTTTTTGGGTTGGAAAATCCTCATGGAGTCCCTCCGCCCTGGGGGGCAGGACGAAGGGGACTGTCGGACTCTTACTGACTAAAAACCAACCCGTGCTCCTCATGTACCCATGTGTCGGAGGGTAGGGTTTCCCCGAAGCATTCCTAGCTACCCCCCGACGGGTATTGGCCCGCCAGATGGCCAGGCGGGCCCCGAACGAAACCCCCTTGGCGGCGGATGAAGGTGTTGGGCTCGCAGAGGATAGGGAGGACGGCAACGCAACACCGCATCTCCTCTTCCTCTGCGGCCCCACCGCGACGCAACGATGGTGCGCCCCCATTTGGTCGCGGGAGATAGGGCGCGCGGCAACGCAACACCGACATACCTCTCCTTCCGCGACCGCACCCTACTGCGAGGGACAGACAGCACTGTCCCCCGCACCCGCACCCTGGGACGCATCCTACGCAGGCCCCACGCAAGCCCACGTGGAGCTTCCCCTCCTGGGATCCCGCTTAGCTTCACCGTGGGTGTTAGACCTCACCCACGGTTACTGAGCCCCCCACCACGACAAGGTGGAGATCCTATGGGGTGGAGGTCTAATATCAAGCCTAAGTTGCATGCTGAATCCACTCTTGATATGTATTTACTTTTATAACGAGCTTAGATAATAAAATGTATTTTATTTGTTTTTTACTGCCCAGTATCATATAGTTAGACTTGAGTGGATTTAAAACCAGGGAATTTTCCTCAGACTATCTGCCCACCTCTCTCAGAACTCTATTGATCTTCAAGGCCATAGCAGTCGTATCTTGCGCTTTAAATGACACAGTTGTAGATCATCCGCGTACATATGATATTGGCAATCTGGCAAACATTTTGTTATGTGAGCAGTGTAGATGACGAACAGCAAAGGTCCAAGGATGGATCCTTGTGGAATTCTTCGGGATACAGATTGGGGAGGGGATGATATTGAAAAACCATCCTCCTTCTGAATCTTGACGTACTGCGATCTGTTTGTCAAATATCCATTGAACCATTTGACTGCGCTTTATCATAATATTTTAATTTTGAAAGTAACAGTGGCACATTTATGGCGTCAAAAGCACAGGCATCCAATAATGTCAAAATAGTACCCTCCCCCCTGTCCCGCGCTTCAATTATATTACCTACCACATCCGCTAGAGCCGTTGCCGTACCGCGTCCCCGTCTGAAACCAGACTGTAATTCAGGGAGAATGTTGCTTGTTTCCAGATATTCCATCATTTGTAAATATACAACCCGCTCCAGAAGTATGGATAAGCAAGGCAATATGCTTATCGGACGCAGGTCTTTGTAAGTCCGAGGGGTATTATTTTTAGGTAATGGCAAAACTTTTGCACAGCGCCAAAGCTCAGGAAACGTATTGGTATTGATGGAAGTATTTATTATATCTGTTATTGCAGAAAGACTTCGTGGTAGTGTGAGCTTCAACATCTCTATGGAGATTCCGTCTATTCCCTGAGCATTTGTAGTAATACCTTTTTAAATATTTTCAAAATAACCTCTTGGTCTACAGTTTTAAGTGAGAACCCTGATTTTCCGTAACTATGAAATTCAAAAAAGGTGAATACAAACATTAATTTATGAGGGGCAGATTGTTGTAAGGTTCCGCTTATGCGGCCCGAATCCCATAGGGGGATGTTGAAGGACGACGCAGTTTCTGTTGCGGTAAGCCCTCCTCCCATCTTGTTGGGGGTCGCACATATCACACCCAAAAGGCTGCCGTGAAGGCTAAGGTTTCTTGCACTGCCGACGAAAGGGTTGCGGTTTCCTCCTTTGAAATAAAAAGTATTTCAAATTATTTCCATACCATTCAAAAATAATTACTTACCTACACACAATTTATTGATATGTTTTATCTGATATAAAACATAACATAAATCATAGACTATCGCTACGCCATAATTTTTGCATAAAATAAATGTAACCTCTGACGTACTTTAACCCTGGAATAAATAACGTGCGTGGAATTTTCCATTTATGATTTAAATATTTAATCGGAAGGGTAGTTGGTTAGTAAATAAGTATTAAGACACGTACGCAAAGGGTATAATATATCCTTTATATTTTTTTAATTAGATTCCACCTCACTATTGACATTTTGTTCGCAATTTTTTTTTGTCATTTTGAATTTAATGTGAAAATTTGCCTGCTTATAAAGCCTATTTACTGAAATGATCAGATTTCTGATACACGATGACGAAGTGGTGTGGTACTTACCGTCAAAGCGACGTGCCCTGTGGTGTGAAGTCTACGGTGGGTCATAATAAATGAACTATAGGAAAGGAAGGTGTGAAACTATTATAGTATATTTGTGATGGTGGCACAGAGTAGAGTAACTATACCAAATGGTAAAGGATATTCTAACGGAGCAACGACAACCCAGCCTACTAGACGGCAGACGTAAGGCGAACACTTTCTGATAACACGTTAGACTTATGCGTCTTACATTAGACCAATCCTGAACACTAGTTATGAATTATGACGTACCGCAAATTTGAACCGGCCAATTAGAATGCATTTTTGTAGCCCCCCTTCGCCCCGCATACCTCACCGCTTTGACAGAATTGTTTATTTGTAGAAATGAAAACATTAGGTGTCTAGTAGGCTGGGTTGTCGTTGTAACGGAGTGTACAATATTCTTATAGTCACCGGCGGAACAGGATTTATAGATAGTACATACGGTAGGTGTCTTTTATTTGTTTATTTATGCACATACATGGTGTACAACGGTGGACATAATGCCTTATGGCATTCTCTACCTGTCAACCTTAAGGTGGTGCAGAGTTAAAAGGAAAGAGATTATTTTATTTTAAATTATTTGAGGATACCGCCGGTGCACCCGCACAATTTATTTCAATTTAACCATCGCACCCCTTTCTAGTGCACCACTGTGGTCTCCAAAGAACACATATGCCAAATTTCAGCTTATTTTGCCCAACAGTTTGGGCTGTACGTTGTCTGTAAGTCAGTCAGCAACGCAAGAATTATATACATATACTAGCTGACCCGGCGAACTCCGTATCGCCTTTTTAAAGTATTTTTCTTTTTCATTTTTTTAACTCTTTTCGAATTCAGTACAAAGTCACCAAGAACATCAGTATTTAAACTCTTCATTGCCAGGCAAAGTTGTTTTGCCGTATAAATTCTTTCTAGGGTAGAAAAACTAAGTTATTGTAAGAAGATGCGGGCGTGATATATGAGTGATATGGGCAGATAACTGATCTAGTGATATGATTAAATTACTAATTTGGCAATTAAATAATTAAATCAAGTGCAAATCTGACTCGCCTATGAAGGATTCCATAGTAGAGGTACCCACTGAACATAGACATTATCTGCATCGAACATCAAATACCACTACCACTTTTTCACTACCAAAAATAACTTTGTTTCCCAAAGTGTTTGCATACATATTTTCTCCAGGTTTGTCAGTTTCGTACTTTAAAAGTAGTAACGCTCATAGCGAGACTTGACTTGCCATTCGTAACAGATCGGCAAAGTTAAGCAACGCTTGCACAGGTCGCCATTTGGATGGGTGACCGTGTGTGGCATTTACATCTGAGCGCTACCGTGCTTCGGAGGGCACGTAAAGCTGTCGGTCCCGGTTCTTGTCTAAGGATAAGGATCGTTAGGCCATATCGGAGGCCTTAGGGCGGTCTGAAAACTCCGACACCAGAGTTAGCCACACACTCACACGAAAAACAAACAACACTTTAAAAGTTAGAAGAGGCGGCACACACACTTTGGAGGCATCTATCTTACAAAGAACTGACTTTGAGAAACTATGGTTTTAGAAACCTCTATTTAATTTTCAAAGATCTATAAACACCCCGCAAATATACGTATGAACGATGATAAATAATTGTTTCACGTTATTCCATGTATGTAGAGCCCCCTCTGATTTTCTACTTCTTTTTCGTTTTTGTATACACGTCGTGTAGTATAATAAATATGTAGTCAAACAAAACTATTGAGTTTCGGAATAAAATGACTGAGACACATGGGCAGACTGACGGACAGACATGGCGAATATATAGGGGTCCCGTTTTTGCCATATTTGGCTACGGAACCCTAACAAAAGATTTTAGTGAAAAAAGACTAAAAGTTATGGATATGATTTTTATGCTACAGAATAAAAAATAATAACAATGTTTGGGTTGGACAACTCTTATGACTAGGGGTTTGCAAAGTAAGTATGTAGTAAGTTTATCAATTCTCAAATCTACCGAATATACACATAAAGTTTCACACAAATCGGCCAGGAGTAATGTGACTAACGTTGCGACACGATCTTTTTTGTCATCAGTATGCGCCTGGCGCTGATAACTGATCTAGTGATTTGATTAAATTATTAATATGGCTATTCAAAATAGGGGTTGATAATAAAAAAAATGAAAATTAGGGGTGAAAATACATACTATGTATTTGTTAATGCCACATCTGAAATAATAAAATAATGTTTGGGTTGGACCACGCCTATGACTTAGGGGTTTAAAAAACAGATGACGACAGAAGTTCAATATAAGTATAAAACTGCATAAAAATTGGTCCTGACTGCCTCGTTGGTCTCGCGGCATAAATGAGCGCGTGAGATTGTGAGGTCTCGGGTTCGATCCCCGGGTCGGGCAAAGTGTATTGGGTTTTTTCGTTATGAAATTCTCAGTAGCAGCACGGAGTTTGGTAATGTGCCCAGTACGGCAAAAGGCTCGCCCCCTATTACGTGGGACTAAAATAAATCTGGCGAAAATTGGGTGTAGCAATATACCTCTGCCTACCTCTTCGGGGATATAGGCATGATACTATAATATGTATGTATGTATATACAAATTGGTCCACCCATTGCCAAGAAGTATTATGACTAACGATTTTTTTTGACACCGGTATGCGCCTAGCGCTGCTAAAAAAGTGGAAGTTGGTGAAAATTAAGAATTTTATGTATTAAATACTGCCATATCATAAAAATACAGTGTGTTTCATAACCCCCTGTCCGATCCCGAAACCACATATTACTGACTTGCCAGGCATACTAGAAAATTCCCTAAACTAGCAACACTCCACTCAGCGGCGGTATCCTTTATGATTCTATTAAATTCTATTAAAACATTGTCGGCTTTTCGTGTCAAAGGGCATGCCGCCTTTAAAATAGTGCAATTTGACCGCCAAACGAGCCACTCGACACAATACCGAAACGCGGTAGAGAAGTTTACGTTCGATAGCAGCTAATATCGATTTAATGAAATGTGACACAACATTCATTTTTCAAAGAATTATTACATTAATGATAATACGATATCGACACATTACGTAAAAAGACTTACAAACAACAATTTTGCGTTGGTACGTGTCCATCTCGTACGGGGACAATAATAACATATCGATAAAAACAGAACTCCAATAAATATTATTGTTTACATCCCTAGCTGGCTATTTTTTACGACTTCAATTTGCCTACTGATCACTCAGTCTTGCCCTAGGATTATTTTCGTTCGGACTTCCGGAATAACTTACGTTGTGAAAAAGTTACGCCGTCGATCGTATTCAAACTCTGAATACTTTAACATTTTGATGTTTTAGGTAAGAGTGAATGCAATTCGTGAAGGTGCACGTAGTACTGCGAGAGACAGAAGAACTGTCCCTGGCACACTCCCCTTTGGACGCATCCTGCGCAGGCCTCCATCAAGCCCACGCGGAGCGTCAACTCCCGGGATCGCGCTTAGCTTCACTGTGGCCGTGGGTGGCCTAACCACGGTTATTGAGCCCCCCCACCACGACAAGGTGGAGATCCCCCGGGGGAGGGGGGGGTCAGTGTATGCCCCGTTTATCTTCACACAAGCTCTAGAATACTCATAAATGAATTTCAAAGCTCGAATGAGGCTGCTGTCTACCCCATTCATTAACAGCACCGACCACATTTCATTCCTCACCACTTTATCGTAAGCCTTTTCCAAATCCACGAATGCGCAATAGACCTTTTGACCTTTGGCCAAAAACTTTTCGGCTATGCTTCGCAAGGAAAAAACCTGATCCGTACATCCCATACCCTTTCGGAATCCCGCTTGTACATCCCATATTTTCTTGTCGGTTACTTTCATAACTCTTTCAATCAGTACCTTTGCATACAATTTGCCAACAATGCTGAGAAGGCTAATACCTCTATAGTTTTTGCAGTCTTGTTGCGAGCCTTTTCCTTTATAAAGAGGCACAACTACAGCTGTGGCCCAGTCTTTAGGTACTGGGCCGGTGCTCCAGCACAAGTTATATAACCGCTGCAACTGACCAACTATGATGCCCTGTCCAGCCTTCAGCATTTCGACTCTAATCCTATCATATCCTGCAGCTTTACCTACTTTCATACTTTCCAGTGCCTTCACGATCTCATCCTCGCCAATAACGCTTTCATCATTGCTATCACTACCATTCATTTCATCGATGGGTGTCTCTACCGCCGTTCTTTCAAATAAACCTTCAAAATACTCTTTCCATCTCTTAAGCACGCACGATTCACCATTCACTATCCTCTCATTCTTGTCTCTGATCGATGTGTATTCTATGGATTGAGTTGTTCCTCGAACTGCTCGAACGGATTTCCAGAAAAACTTAATGTTTCTCTGGAAATCGTCAGATAGTCTGCTATCAAACTCATCTTTTTTTTCCCCTTTTCTTGCTTCATCTGTGTCCTCACTCGTTGCTTTTTCCATTCTTTCATTTGCTCTGGCAGCCAACCAATCTAACCAAGCTTTCTTCTTCTCTGACACTGCTGACTGTACATCCTTGTCCCACCATGTATTCTTAACCTTTCGTATTTTCCTTCTCTTGATGACACCACATACTTCAGACGCCACACATACTACCTCTTCTTTAAATGATTGCCAAAATTCATCCATATTGTTTATGCCATCGAACCTCTCAAATCTTGCTATCAATCTTCGTTTATATTCATTTTTTACATCTTTCTCTTGCAGATTTACTACTTTTATTCTTTCTATTTTCATTATGCTCTCGGTGTCGCCATCCTTTAAAGAGCCCACTTATCCGGCTCAACACCAAGAAGTGGTCTGTGTGGATGCCGATCCCTCGATACACTCTTGTATCCAACACATTCTTTCTCAGTCATTCATTTACTATTACAAAATCAATCATACTTCTTCTAACATTTTTCACCTCACGCGTATACATATGTATCCTTTTGTGATCAAACATGGTGTTTGTCACACAAAGGCTCCACTCAAAACAAACCTCAAGCAGTGCTTTTCCGTTTTCGTTCACACTCTCATCACCGAATGCACCTAACACCCTTTCAAATCTATCTCGCTTTACTCCCACCCATCCATTGAAATCCCCTAACAAAATAAATCTTTCATTATCTTTACAGTTCCTCAAAATATCTCTTAAACTGTTCCAAAACTGTCCTGCCTTTCGTCTTGCTCTTGCTGTGACATATCCGTAATAATATTGACGGGGGCGTACACCCCTATAATAAAGACACGAGTAAGTTCTACTTGCATTCTCACCCATAGTAGCCTAACATTTACACATTCAAACTCTTTTACACACTCATTCATTTATGCAGATAGTATTACACCAACTCCCTTGCAGGCTCTGGTGTTACCATCTACCCCAGACCAATACGCCGTATATGTGCCATTCTTGGTGGTGTCACACCTTTTCCTTTTAGTTTCATTCACACAAAGAATATCAATCTTTCTATCATCAATCATCTGACCTACTTCATCCAATTTGCCATCCATCCCTTCTCCAACATTCAACGTTGCAAACCAACTTTCCGTAGGCCGCTTTTCGCCCTCGCGGGGAACGAGACGTGACGGGTTGCGAACCGCGTCGTCTTCGTATGGAGAAGAAGAAGTTTTTGTTCCCATAGCGTTCCCACGAGATTGAGGGATCTAGACGATCCATCCCCGCAGAGCCCTTTACGAGGGTAAGGTGGAATATCAGCTGTGCCCTGTGACCACCAACACAGGCACCCTCCGTTTACGACCAGCTTGCCCTCTGGCCACGAATCCCTCGGCACGGGTCGGTTCACACCTTAGATCAGGGTTTTGTGTCGGGTATGCTCCCTGAAAATTGGTTTAATTTCGAAGTTTTCCTTCTCCTAGGCAGGTTGCCAACAAGGCTAACGAGGCCCATCTCCCCGAACGTTTGGTTTAATTTCGGAGTTTTCCTTCTCCTAGAAAGGTTGCCAACCAAGGCTAACGAGGCCCATCTCCCCGAAACTTTGGTGAAAGAAGCAGAAAATATCTAGTGAAAGCAATTTACAATGAAATTTAATGTCTTGAACAAAATTAGAAATACAAAATACGAAACGGTTGTTTTTTAAACAACCCTTTCGTACTTTGTTGTAATTTTTTAGATAATTGACAGAAATGAGTACATACAATAAATTAAACAATCAGCATTAATATAAAATGTTTAAGTATCTCATACTATATTGGTAGCAGGTTTATATTTAAGATGTAGTATTAGGTAATAAAATGAGGATTGTTAAACTATTATGTAAATAGTATAAAACGGGTGCTAAATCTGGTAATAAACTGTTATACAGTTTGGCAGGAGTATAACACTTATGTAAATTACTGCAAAACAAAACGTGAATTAATACTTATTATTATTTATATTATTATTATTATAACAGCAAAAATGAACTGTTGGTCATAATTATATCTTAAACTACAAAAGCAACAAACATTAAAGCACTCTACAACATGATCAAATCAAGATTCGTTTGCGTCACAATAAATTGTGTGTAAGATTGCCAAAATACTCAGCATATTTCACGCATCATGATCATAAACTACGGCTTACTTCTGAGCGTAAAAATCGATCGTTATCAAATTTATTGAGTGGCAGTTTTTATGTTCACGAACTTTCTTATTCAAATGGGTTCTTATAAGTGTCGTCGAAATCAAAGTTAAGAGCCGAACGCTCAATGTGTAAGGACTATTAGAAAGTGATCTTGATTTACAAATTCTTGTAAATCGTTAACGTGTTTGGGTGAAAAGTTTCTCTTCGAATCGACTTCAAGTAAACATGGTCATAGATAACTAAGTTTTGTGGAATGATGGACATATTTGTTAAAGTACCTAGATCTCGCCTAAATAATTCTGAATAAATAATTCTAAAAGCAATAACTTTTTTAATTTGTAATGTATTGGTGGAGTCTGTAAATTGCCTGGCAACATTATAACAATCTTCGTTTGTAGATTTTGGTAAGCATTACAATTTTATAAGATACACAAAACGAAATTATAAAAAAATAATGTAACTTAAGTTCCAGGAATTTAAGTTTATGGCCTTCATAAGACGCCACATAAAACCTAGCGTAAAATTTCGTCTGCTTAGCTAATATGCTTCATACGGTACCTCGTATCATTTAAATTATGAGAGCTGGAGGTCAGGAGACATGATGGAACAGATGAATATATAAAGCGATTGAAATCATGATCCATATAAAAATACATACTCTCTGCAACATTTAAAATATTGCACATACAATAACGTAAAGCGCGCAGACCTTGCTTCGATATAAATGTTGAGATAAACACAAACTAAGAATTATAACGCAAGATTAAGAAGTAAAAAATGACGCTCGGAGACGAGGTGCAACTAAGAGGTGCAATGTATCAGGATTACTTTTGAGACACACTGCTCATTAGTTCAGACAATCGCACTAAGTGAAATAAATTGGTTGCCTTTTATCACGCAATGTTGTGTCTTGACAACAATATCTCTAGCAGGCTGACCTGATTAACGGAGAAAAATAGGCAGGTAAACGGTAAAATAATAACCTGTCTTCAATCGTGAGACATGTAGTATTAAGTATATTAACGAAGTCATTGGTAATCAGATTTATTTCATTCATTTCCCAGAACTAGCCGAAAACACGAGTATACGGGATCGCCGATAATTAATAGTTTAGTACGCAATTCATTTCAAACATCCAGTGGTGGTCGTAAGTTTAAATGCGAGACTCTCTGCGTCGCAGTCTACTAGTCGCTACTAGGCTATTGCTTCCTTGGCTACAATTTTGACACAGTAATTATAAAAGTACAATTTAATATTGAGATAGATAGAATTGATACATCAACATTTTGAATACATGTTGTCTCATTTAAAAGCTCGTACATCATGTTGTAGAGAGAAAAGCAGAACACTTTCATTTTTTAACGCAGCATTTTATGTAGATACTAGAGGACGCCAGCAACTACGCCTGCATTTTTTTTTAAATTTACCCGTTTTGGCCAATCTTGTGGGAATTTCGGGAAATCCCTTCTTAGTGCACCCCTACGGTCCCCAAGGAACACACATCCCAAATTTCAGCTTCCTGCGTCCAATAGTTTCGGCTGCAGCGTGTCTGTCAGTCAGTCAGTGAAAGAAGATTAACACCAAAGTACACAGAGGATCAGACTAAGCTCTTACTTCAAAAAGATTGCTTTACTATACACTTATTTTATTTATAAACTACACTTAATTCTGTTGGATAATCTAAAGTGCTTATGAATCAATTTGGCTTAAGAAGAGCAAAATAAAATACAACATTAATTGTTTATTGACTTATCTCTGACACAGATATGCCTAGGATTTACTTCGTAAAATATATGAAATTACTTGGAGACAGTAATAATTTACGATATAAAATGCAGCTAGCAATTTGCTTCAAAATACTGAAATGAAATGAAATGAAATGAAATTGTTTATTTTGCGATACATGGGTAAATAGATGGATACAGGTAAGGTAGTGTGTCACCATGATCAACCGTGCTAGAGCGGCATGCAAAATGTATTACCTTATAAGGCATAGAATTTACTATGAATTTAATACAATGAAAAAAAATTTATAATACATTTGAAAACATAATAAAAATTATAATGTCCAAATAACATAATTTTAGTCAGATTAATATGTATGTCAGTATATAGTAATTACAGGATATATATGTCAAAAATTTAAATTAAATTAAGAAATTAAGGCCCACTTGCACAACAATTCTTAAATTGAATTAAGATGTATTTAACGAGAAAAACAATATTAAACACCACTAGCGTCTTGCACAACGAAAAATTTGTCGAGTAATATGATTTAAGAACTGTCAAAATTAATTACCGAAAATCGGCTGTTTAGTGGCTAATTTCATTTAAGAACTGTCACACTGATGTTGGCATCTGGTCATTAGCGACGAAAATTATCAATAATTATATAACTGGACCGGACGACGCAGCAGGGGGAGGCCTATGTCCAGCAGTGGACATCCCTAGGCTGACATGATGATGATGATGATATAACTGATAACAATGTACCTACTTGTGTTATTGTTAACCCTAGAATCCCACACTATTTGGGGCACATGTTATTCCTACACTGGGGTGCTGGAACACCCCATACTAAAATGACTGTAATCCTTAAAATAAAAAAAAACAATTCATGAAAATACGTTTTATTAAACATAATCGGTAACTTGAGATCACAAATCAGCCTTATTACACAAAGTTAAATGTAGTTTGAGCAACAGCGCTTGTAGGATTTGGTCTTTTTTTAAGGATCACTGCAATGGACTAAGTTGACGGTCCTCCAAATGTTCATGTATCAGATCCAAACCTAATTTCAAAACTGTCTGCTGAAACTTTATATTTGGCTTATTATTTGATCTTGAACACTTGTAAAGAACCCAGGAATTACAACTGGTCCCAACTTCTATTCCTTCCTCGCCAGATTTGTGGTCTAGAATAGAGCTTATTTCTTCGTAATTCAAACCTCTGACAGCCATCCGAAACAAAATAAATAAACTTCATTGAATTTTACCTTCATAATATCTAAAAATATCTGTATTTAATTCAAAACATAACTTGTGTTTAAACAATGTGTCAATTGTAAGGAAAACTGTATACCAATATAATGGACCCCAGTCCTTTCAATCGGAGTGGCAAGACTGCTCGCTCTCCACCTCCAACGCCGGCACCTGAACCAGATCCCCAACGTAGAGCACCGACGCAAGGCAATCATGCCTTTGAAGCCATCTCTACCCCAGAAATCCAGTCCTGGATGTCGTCCATTGAGCAGTACCTCAACGAAGTATGCTCTGTAGCAGCAGAAGGAAAACTGAACACTGAGCAGAAGATGAAAGTCAGCCATCTCTGTCGAAAAGTGGGCCATAAAGTTTCCATGTTGGCAGTTCAGTACCAGTCCCTGAAGTCAAATGCTATCCAGGCCCATTGCACAATCAAATCTCAGCAAGACCAACTCGATTTGTCTCAAAGACTTCAAGATCTGCAACTATCTATACAAGAGACCTCGAAACCCACCACGAGTACACCGTCTTTTGCTGACATGGTTAAAAAAAGTGCTCACAATTTCATACAGTCAATAAGTGTAAGTTCGGTGGCAATTTATCCGAATGACAAGCTGAAATCTAGTGAAAACACTAAATCATTAGTTCAAAAAATCATCTGCCCCGAACAAATGCAACTCCACGTGAGAGGATTACGCAAAACTAAGAACGGGGGCGTGATAATCAGCACTGAGATCAAAGACGACATAGAGAAAGTGAAACAATCAGTACAACTTTCAAACGCAGCCCTTACAATCAATGAGCCACATAAACGGAAACCTAGAGTTGTGATCGTCGGTGTGCCCTCAGCTATGAAAGAGACGGAAGTTTTCACATGCCTTTACCACCAGAATTTAGTAGAGAAACTTCAGGACTGCAACCTTGAGACCTTTCTTAGTGAAGTCAAGTTGAGTCATAAATCGGGCCGAAGAGACGCTGATACTTGTAACTATGTTATAGAAGTATCGGCAGCCATACGCAAGGCACTGATTGTCAAAGACCGAATATTTATTAATTGGTCATCTTGCCCAGTGAAGGATTACACCTTAGTTACTCGCTGCTATAAGTGTCAGCAATATGGGCATGCGGCTAAGTCATGCAGGGAGTCACAAAACACATGCGGGCATTGCGGTAGCCAAGGGCATACTATAAAGGACTGCCCAAAGAAAACCGAAGACCCAAAATGCGCGACCTGCCTGCACTTTAAGAAACCTAGCAACCACAACACCGGCGCCAGTGACTGTCCAGCAAGAACAATGGCAGAAAAGAGGTATATCAGCTCAATTGATTATGGTGGTGCCTAAGAGCATCGTTTATTGAATAATTTGCTAATTCTTTTATATTTAAATGTATTATCTTTACATGTTATTTTATTAAGCCATTCATGTTTCATTTACTAATATTATAAACTTAACAGCATCTCATTAGAATAATGACCTACTAACATTAAACGTAAAATCATCTAGTTCGATAAAACGTGTGCGCATTCTAGTTTTAGTTATGTAAGCAAAAGTAAATAATAAAGGCTTAATGCAACTATTAATAAAATTTATGTCATTCGCGATTCTGCTGACCCACAGTTTTATAATTTACACTTGTTATTTCAGTAAAATGCTCGACACGCATTGATATTGTACAATACATGACCATCTTAATTATATATGTAGCTATTAATTACTTTTAAGTTTTATACGGTTCATACTGTTTATTGCTAAATAGGTGATATTATAGCTGTATTTTAAAATACAAATCTCAAATTTGTAAAGAGAGACCCTGCCGCCTGTGATACAGTTTATAACTAGTACAGGGGTATGGTGTTCTTTCCAATAGATTGAACTTCATAGCATTAAGAGTTATATTAGAATACTATTGCTTGAATTTATACTTTCTGTATTATTTTTGTGAATAAAATTTTATTTATTATTTATATAAGACTATTGTTTTAATAAATAATAAAATTTAATAACTTATTACATATAAATGCATCAATCGTAATAAATAAATAATCTTACGATTTTACTACACTGGGCTACTGGCGTACCCCACAGTACTTATACAGGCGACCACACAACGCGGTCCGTCTTCACGGTATTGACGTAACGCGAGCGGTTGACACCATACTAAAATACTCCGACGCGTGAATTCGTGGATATTAAAGAAATTGAGATATTTAGAAAACAAATCGGTGTGGGTTGCACCTGCACCCCATGTAGGGTTCTAGGGTTAATGCTCAAAAGTTTCTAGTTATTATTTGTCAATTGTCATTTCGTTGCTAGGCGACGACAGTGCGTTTTGTTTTATGCTCAAAGTATATATAGTCTAAGGTTTTATGCGAAACCATACGCATAACATCGTTAAAATCGTAACAAAAAGGCTTCATGCCATGAAACAAAACGTAGAAACTACTTTACCGACCTCATAAAATGTTTATCTAAATCTAAGCGTTGTTGTCGTTGTGCAAGAGGACGCTAAATACTTTTAACTTAAATTATTTTATGCTGTTAATTCTGTTCAAAAAATTTAAATTAAGGAGTGACTTAAATCAAACGTTACGCAAGTGGGCCTTAATGTCAATACAACATAATAATCAATGAATAAGTGACGACATTAATATTACTATTTACCAACATTGGCATTCTCATGATTCTAACATTATAATTATCACAATTCAATGTCTTCGAAGTAACTTGCAATGGTATAATATGATTTTTCAATTAAGAATGCAAATAGTTCATTTTTAAATTTGCTAATGCTCTCTGCTGTTCGTATGTATTTTGGAAGATTATTATAAACTTTTGGGGCCATTACAAAAATGCTATTGTGAAAAAGGCTACTTTTACACGGTACCAAGCGTAGTTTGTCAGCCCTTCTTTGGCTAGTAACTTTTATGAATTTACTCATATTGCGGCGCACGAACATGGCGGTTTCATATAAGTATAAGCAGGGCATAGTTAAAATTCCCAGCTTCTTGAAATATGGCTTACAAATGTCATCCCTTTGTAGGTTGCATATTGCCCTGATGCAGCGTTCTGCGCAATAAAAACTCTTTCTTTATCCGTAGCATTACCCCAAAACATTATGCCATACCTAAGAGATGAGGAAACAAAGCCATGATATGCAGTCAATAATACCGACTGATTCACAGTTTTGCTTAACCTGTATAGGGCATATGACTGCTGATGTAATTTAGTACATACCTTGTCAATTTGCTCATGCCATTTTAATGTATTGTCAATATAAAGTCCTAGAAATTTTGTTATGTCAGTTTCATTAATTCTTGTACCCTTATAATTAATATTTAAATTTAAATTATTACTATTTAATTGATGTCCAAATTGCATAATATACGTCTTGTCAAAGTTTATTCTAAGATTATTCAATGTCAGCCAAGTTACTACAGAGTCAATACTTTGATTTATATCATTTTCTAGGGCTGGTACATTGTCACTATTAAATACCAATGTACTATCGTCAGCAAACATAATCATAGGATATTTTGTAGCTGATGGAAAATCATTAATATAAGTAATGAATAATAAAGGCCCTAAGACACTGCCCTGTGGTACACCATATTTTACTTGTTTCTGGCTTGATGCATATGTAATATTTGTTTTTTTATGGTTGATTCTATTTATGACAGTTATTTGTTGACGATTATTTAGATACGATTTTATTAATTTTGATATATTTCCCCTAATACCATATGAATACAGCTTTTTTATTAATAAATTGTGATCCACATGATCAAAAGCACGCGTCATATCCATGTATAGTCCTAAAACAGGTAGCCTTTTATCAACTCTAGCAGAAATAAGATTAAAAAAATCATACACCGCTACATCAATTGACTTATTCTGTCTAAACCCTTTCTGATTGTCAACCAACAGATTCATTTTTTCCAAATATCCATAAAGACTACTGTATATTACCTTCTCAAATATTTTTGAAATAATAGGAACCAGTGCAATAGGCCTGTAACAGGCCATATTGTCCCGATCACCTTTTTTGAATAAGGGCTTAATAATTGAAAATTTTAATCTGTCAGGGAAAATGCCCTCAGTTATACATTGATTGATAACGTAGCTTAGGACTGGTGATATTAATTCGGATACTAATTTTAAGATTTTTGTGGCAATATCATCATAACCAGTGCTATTTGTATTTCTAAGTCCCATTATTATTCTAAAGATATCTTGTGGAGTGGTTGCAGGCATAAACATGGAATTAGTTGTACTAGCTATAGTGTTACTACACTTATATTCAGTATTGCATAGGGGTTGCACCTGATCTATGAAGAAATTGTTGAAAGTTTCTGCTATTTCACTCGGCTGGTGTATAACTTTCCCACCTACATTTATTTGGAATATACTCTCATTTGGAGGAGTGCTTTTACAATCATTTATTACTTTCCAAGTTGCCTTTGATTTTTTCTTGGCAGTTTTTATAGAATGATTATTTTGTGACTTTTGTGTAAGTCTTATAATCTTTCTAAATTTCACGTTAAAATTCTTAAAGTTATTTTTATTGTCCTTACTAGGTACAAGCCTATACTGCCATAATAACATACGTTTTCTTTTGCTACAAATCCTTATACCACGACTTAACCACTTGGGTTTTGGTTGGGTGTTTATTTTAACTCGAATATTCGGAAAACAGAGATTGTAAAGTAGTACAAAAGAGTCATAGAAACTATTAAAACAGTTCAACGCATTCTTGTCTTGGTATACTTCACTAAAACTGATACTTGATAAGTATTCTAAATTTTTGTACATTTTCTTTTGAGTAGTCTTTTTTAGTGGTGTACCAGTAGCTAAGACAACATGTTTTCTTAACAGGACACTTTAATATTTGTGCCGTGTGATCTGATACCGCAAGCTCTAAAATATCGCCTTTAGAACCGCGTATATTATGAATTATGTTGTCAATGCAAGTGCCACTACACAAACGAGTTGGTTGGTCTAATTGAAATTTAAGGTTAAAACCTCTGATTAAATGCTTAAAATTGTCTGAATACCTCGTCTTTTTCATTAAATCTATATTAAAATCGCCGCATATGATAACTTTTTTAGCATGTTTATAACAGTATAAATAGAGAATGTCATATAATTTATTATAAAAAATGTCAAATTTACTTTTAGCGTCAATTCATTGTGGGCTCCTATAAATAGAAATAATGATAATATTATGGTCTGACAACTCGACAGCACAAGCTTCAAATACTGATGGCACGCAGTATTTTATTAAAGAATCAAGTAATTTGAATTTTAAACCAACCTTTACCATTATGCAAGTTCCTCCATGCCTTGTTTCTCTCGTAAAATATGCTGCTAAATTATAATTAGGAATATGTAACATGTGTATATCAGATGCAATCATATTGTGTTCTGAGAAGCAAATAACATCCACAGTCTTATATTTCTCGATGACATCATACAAAGCAACAATAAAAACATCCAATTTATTTAACAAACCATTAATGTTTTGATGTAAGATATTAAGACTATTATACACGAAAAAACTCCTTAGTTGTAGTACTAGACATTTGAGTTGGTAGTATTTCTTTAGCAGATGGTAGTAGTATTATTTCCTCCTCAGTTTGAGTGGTCTTGTCAATAAATTTATTACAAAGCTTATGTTTAATTTCCATGTCAAAGGCGTATTTAATTGATTTCTTTAGATAGTCTATTTTTAAAATATCTCTCAGAATATGTCGACATATGTAATTGGATCTATGTGTTTTATACGGCAAATGCATACTATAGTTCATGTCAATAAAAGTTACATTGTCAAATTTACTACACATGAAACGCAATTCATAATTTAATGTTTTTTCATTGAGCGATTTATTGTATGGTATTTCACTTACCAAAATTTGAGGACAAGATACCGTATTAAAAAAATTTTGAAATTGCCATTTGAATTCTCATGGATTTATATCGTTTATACCACCTAGAACTATAATATAATCGTCTTTCGTTAAGGAAGACACTTCTGTTGAACGCAGCACTTCAGAAATGGTCGCATTGGGTTTCCAGAAACAGCTTACATTGTAGTTTAATCCAAGCAAATTTTGTAGTATCCTTTGAAGATATTTACCCTGTTGGTCAGCAAATATGGCTATTTTTATTTTAGTTGATGGACTTGTGTTCGTTACTATATTGTCAACGTTTTGTATCTGCTTTGGAGGACTTGTGTTCGTTACTATATTGTCAACGTTTTGTATCTGCTTTGGAGGACAGACTACTTCTTCAGTTCTGCATTCCTTATCGTCTTGTTTAGCATTTGTTAGTAGTTGTTGCGAGGCTTTTTTGACGCTGTTTGTTGTTGACAGGGTTGTAGATTTTGGACTTTTAGTCACTGCAACTTTTGAAGATTTTTTTATTGGCGTCGATGTTAGACTGCTTACTTTTTTCTGGACTTAGCGCTTGGTTCCTGGCGTAGTAATTCTTGGAGACCCTTGTTCAATTTTCTTATACAACTCGATTACCTTAGTTGCTTTTTCCAATTCTGATCGCAGATGGGTGTTCTCACTGTGTATATTATCGACCTCATGATGGGCGCTTTGCAGCTCAGTAGATAATTTATTAATTTGTTCTCTAAGAGCAGCAATTTTTTCCTCGTCATACAGTGTATCATTTGACAAACTCATCATACTAGCTTCAAATAACGATGATTCTGACACCGCGGTGGATAATTGATGCCTTCTGAATGTTATATTATCGTTCTGCATTTTATCGATTTGTTTTCTACCAGGTTATACGTATCTTTAAGTATGGCAACACTAGTAATGTCAAAGATATTGAGTGTGAAGTTGTGAACTGGAACGCGCCCTTGTTCGATGGGCTTAAGTTGGTAGCAATGTGATGTTAATATTTAAATAAAAATTTGTCACTAACGATTTTTATGCGTCTTTATAAATTTCTTTGAATATGGGTATTTAAAACACTTTTTTGTCAATTATACACATTATCGTTCCATAAAATTTCACTGATAGTTCACTGGTGTCACTGTTGATTACGTTGTTTTAGTTTTAATAGTCACTTCTGTTTACGGTGATTTAAGTTTACAACTTGTTTAAATCTTTATCAAAATAACAGCAAACGTTACCACTAAATTATAACATGAATTAGAGTTCACTTATACGGTTTTATAGGATTACTAGAGGACGCCAGCAGCTACGCCTACATTTTTTTTAAATTTACCCGTTTTGGCCGATCCCGTGGGCATTTCGAGAATTCCCTTCTTAGTGCACCCCTACGGTCCCCAAGGAACATACATGCCAAATTTCAGCTTCCTGTGCCCAATAGTTTCGGCTGTAGCGTGTCTGTCAGTCAGTCAGTAACGGAAGGATTTTATATATTAAGATAACTTATTTATTCTCAAAAAAATACAATTTTAAATACTGCGCCAATGTTTACGTTGCCGGTGTTGCCAGCTCTACTTGTATTTATGTATAAAAAAATAAAATAAAAAAACATTTTTATGTTAAACGGTTTTATTATAATAAAAAATATGTAGTTATGTTATGTACTAAAAGCTAAAAAATAATTCGGCAAGTCCTAGCTATCAGATTGCACCAATCTTCTCATTAATCTGGGGTGGTCTTTCATTTGATACCCATATAGAGGTTATTGTGAAGTAATATGTGATCCGCCATTTTGTATCGGCGTCCATCTTGGATTTACAATCATAAGGAATATATTTTGTTGTATTGTCATCAAGATTAAGAGTGTGTGCCAAATATCAGATCAATCTGTCATCAGGAAGGGGGTAAAATTCCAATTACTAAATTTGACCCAAACATGCAAACAAATAAATAAATAAACAGGTCAAGCTAAATAAAATCGTTTAATAATAAAACCGTTTAATAAAAAACCGTTTAATAAAAAACCGTTTAATACTAAACCGTTTAACAATAAAGATGTCATAAATTATATTCTTCCGACATTACCGCATTTTTACTGGCACAGAAAGTCCCATCTCACGCAAGTTTGAAAGTATGTGCTTGATCATCATGTGTTTTCTTCTAGCTTGGTTAGCAGACTCGTCAGCCATTCGCTAAATTGTTAGTTTAACGTACTAGAAGCTAATTCTCATCTACGAACTAACTTGCATAATTTTAACGCTAAAGATAATCGATATAGGTACAATTATGATGACTCCAAGGATACCATAGTAGTTGATTGAGGTATTATAAGCGGGCGCTAAATTTAAAATAGGGTTTGAAGTTTGTTTGAAAATCTACTGCTATTAAAACTAGCAGTATGAAAATATGGACAAAAGCTAGTATTATTATATAATATACTATACGCTATTATTATTTAGAGAAGTAAATGACAGAGCTGACGTCATATAAAATGACAAATGTAGCAGGTAATTGTTCAAAATGAATCGTTAATACTACACGCGAGCAGCGCTGCAGCGTAAATCAGTTTACAATTAAGGAGAGCTGTGCACATTTGTTATTCGCGGAACGTAACTCGTTTCGGAAACTGACGAGCTTCTGAATTCATTATCAAATTATATTTTTTTAACTAGCTGTACCCTAGTGGTTTCATCTGCTCTACATTCCGAATCATAATACATTACAACAGAGCCTTGATTTATGATTAACATAATTGCTTACAGAAATGCTTAGTGTTTTATATATTTATGTACAGAATAAATCTAGTTACCTAAAAGTGATGCATTTGTGACAAAACAAATAAAAATATTGGATCTAGTATTTCTTACAAAAAAATTATACACGGACCGTTGTTTTAAGGCACTACATCCGTGATCATTGTGTTTATAACAGTCCCGTAAGAGTAGAAAAAATACGGTGCGTAGTATAATATCTCGATAAATGATGAGTGATTATTATTATAATCGTAGTCAGCGTTATTATTTTCTTCTGTTAGAAAAAAAGAACTCACGTACATAGGTTCTACAAAGCCTCATTTTGCAACCAAACAACCGTAAATGCAACAACTCAGTATAAACACGAATGTAGTAGTATCTCAAAACGACAGTTACACGAGTTTAGTAGTGTGTCAGTACGACAGTTGTCGTGACGCCAGTCTATTACAACATACATCAAGCGGCACATAGTGGTTTTTAGGCGTCGTTCCATAGTATCACTCTGCCTGTACGTCACGCTTTACGTTTGGCGTATGAAATCCCACCGCGTCCCGTCACGTCTCTCCCCGACGTCCATTTGAAACGATACGGATAGATACATAGAGAGTACTCGAAAGATAAATACCGCATACCTCCTAGTATGTTCACACATAGAACGCTCAAATATTCTAGCCAGTTATCACATGTCTCTTTGCAGCCAGTAATAATTATGTTAATGAGTACACTTGCGCTGCAAATGCATTCATGAATAAACTACACTTGCTCTTTATCATAATCTAGTTACTGCTATACTGAGGCAGCGTTAGCCTAGTGGAGATACCAACAGACTGCCATGCATGATCGGGGAAAGTTTGTTGGTCTATTAGTTAGTGACTCTGACTGCTGAGCTGCAGATCTTGGGTTCGATTCTCAGCCAAACCAATTGGCACTGGCCTAACACGTAAAATATAACTATCCCTTTGAAAATGCTAATATCTGTCAATTCTGGTTTAAATAGAAAGAGAAACACGGGCTTTTAGTCAGAAGTCTGGATGCAACCGGGATAATTTTAGAAGGATGATGACACGGAAGTAGTACAAAATAAATATTTTATAATTTTCTCATTATTTGTTTCTGTGATTAGATAACAATTGAAAGTGAAAAGTTACAAATAAATAAAAAATCTCTTGCCTTTCCACCAGTGTTAAAGAAAAAAAGGATGAACTGGAATGGCTTGTACCTCTGGCTATCTCACTCACTAAGCGAACAATATTATGTGCGTCGTCGGGCTTTTAAAAGAAACTGGTATAATATGTGGTCAAACTGCGTAATTTGTCATACGATCGGCTCAACTATATCGGCTAATCTATCTCTCATAACATCATACCTTCATGCTCTGCTCTTACAAGAACAGTGACTTGAACTATATAAACAATGGCAGCGTAACATTTATGGCGAAAAAAGTGCTGAAATCACAACAGTTCATCAAATACATAAAGGTAAAATTTTGAATGTATGTTTAATTTTATCATGATCATATACGGATTTTTATATTCGGTGTTTCTATCGGTCAATTATTCAACCTACATAATTTCACCAGAGCGTTGCTCTTTCATTACACGCTAAACATTAAAATATTCAAGCTACATGTCTATTTGCCAGCAGTAATATACCAATGAGAGCACATTTGCTGCAAATGTATTCATGAATCAACAACACTTGCTCTTCAACATAATCTACTTACTGCTTAACGTTACCTATTTGACTATTTAGTACTTAATTGTTTCTGAAAGAACAATGGCCACTTCTCATACATTGAATGACCTGATAATGAATTATTGCGTATATATGTAGATAAAATGTACGAAAACAAGTAGCTCTATGATCAAAAAATTATACTGTAAAGACAGTTTTTCTTATAAAGGCCTAGGAATTACATAATACACCGAAATAAGTTCGTATTAATTTGACAGATTCTCTCATGTTCAATGTCACCGGCAGCGTCTTTACGTCAAAAACGTTCCATTGCATCCTTGTCCAATGTTTTCAACGGAATACATCTATATTTATCTTTTTATATCTTTTAAACATAAAAATATACATTCATTTGTGATCAGCTTTTAACAACTTGATTCAATTTATATATGCAATTAATTTTTCTCCAGGTTTTGACAAAACCAGTTGATATAGATGTGGTATAAGTGAAATGGAACGTAGCTAAACAAGGAAGTATTATCGAGCACAAATAATATAGCAATGCAGCGAATAAAAAATATTTTGATAAGGATGCGTTCACGAGTTCTAAAACATCCTTACAACCCAAAACTTTTCTTTTTAGCTAGGCTTCTATAAAATATAATCGTTAGTGAAATCATTACACTGTAAAATAACTTTAATTTTAAAATAAGTTTTATCTCTAGACATGTTTAGGTCAAAAATGGCCAATGTTCTTTAGATTGCATTACATACATTATTCGCATTGATACTGTTTTGTTCAGTAACTCTTTAAGTTAAATCGAAACGAAAATCTGTTTCGTCCTCACAGTTACCAATACAGCAGCTGACCTTGTTTTTCAGCCCTCTGCAGGCTTTTAGCCCACTTCAAGGTCGTCACCGCCGAAAAATATGGTTCCATAAGTACTTTGAAAGATCGGTCTGTGTGGAGAACCTTGGAGAAGGCCTATGTCCTGCAATGGACGTCTTTAAGCTGAGATAATGAAGGACTTTGAACCAATACACGAAAGAACCCACCCAAGGTTGCTTACTGACAATACCGCGTTATTTTTTTTGGCGCAACGTAAAAATATGTAACGCAAAAGTTACTGAATCATTCTATTTAACGCGGCAACCACACAATCTCAGATCCCGTTTCATAATTCATCCCTACTTTGTAAAGCAATACGGCGTTCCAGTAGCAAAGACCATGGACTTTGTTCGGCTAATCCACCGCTCAAGTGACCACATTAGGTGGGGTATAAACCGGGACTACCGCTAGTATAAATCCAAAACAGCCACCGTGTTTTATGGCCACTTTCGTTTTGTGGTGTACAAAGTGTAGAAGAGAGCGGGTTTGGAACTTCAATAAAACAATTATATAAGTTTATTTTTAATTTTAAAACAGGAGATGCTAATATTGATACTCATCAAATAGTAAAGTTGTATATGGAGTACTTATCTCTTATCGTGACTTCAAATTTGTAAGTTTCTGATGCTAGGATGTTCTTCTATATCTAGCTGATCAGGTTATTCAAATAATTCAAACAGTGGAAATCAACATAATATATTTAAATTGTTAATTATCGCTTGCCCCGTGCCTAGGAGAACACGTCAAACTGTAGGTCCCGGTTGTCATGAAAACCTTTGACAGTCGTTACGGGGATTTAGTACCCTCAAATAAACTGATACTGGTCTAAACCATGGAATATCGCTATCCCTTTGGGTTGCGGCGGTCGGACGGCATGAGTCGCTCAGTGGAAAATTTGATATTCTGTCATATCTGAACCGGTAAGCGGACCTCGAGCTCCAAGGCGTGTGAGTCTTGGATGCAACCGGGATAACTCTAGGATGATAATGATGGTCCATTCGCTTTCTGCATTTCTTTTTTTTTGTATATTTGCAAGTGCTTTTTACTTCAAATTTACCTGAAAGAAAATGTTACTACAAAAAATATAAAAGTAGTCTATTTATTAAATCGCTTTAGCTTCTACGTTCTACCAACTTTTAATTAGAACGTGTGGTTTGTACCAAACTGCATTACATATTTTATTTTGGAGTGACTGACTCCACTCCACAGAGATAAGCGTCCGTCCTAAAATACTCGCTATTCATTGTAAACCAGTAAACAGCTAGTATTTAAAAAATACAATTCTATGTTCGGCGAACCGTCCGTCATGAGATCGTAGGTTCTATTCTCGACTTGATATTTTTATAGTGTACCAAATTTGATTTTTATTTTATTTATTTTAGGACCACCAGTGGTTATTACAAAAATGCATTCACCATAAGAAAAAAAAACACACTAAATTCTTATTCACTTGCAAAACCTTTTAAGGTAGCTACTGTATGCACAAATAAGTGAGCAATATTGATAGTAAAAAAATGCAGGCCGTTAACTTTAAAAGATTGTATAGATAAACAAATAGTATAGTGAAAAGTAAAAAATATTTAATGGTAATACTAATGCAGAAAGATCATAGTAATAATAATTATTTAGAATTTATATACAGGCGAAATTCTCAATGTACCTGGTCACAGAACAATAAAAGAGGTAGCCAATAAATATGTCTAAATGAATAATGTTAATAAGTAACTGTCCATAAAGTAATGGATTAAGAAGCCAAAGTGTCACTACCCTGTTTCATTTCACAAACAGTATTTTTCGGAAGAGATGGAAATCTCAACATGTAAATGTATACGCTGTACGAACCTGTCCGTCCAGCGCGGTACTAGTGTAGTGAAATCCTCATACTGTCTCACAATGCTACTGTGACGCAAATTAAAAAAAGGTGATGTCTAGATGTAGACTACAAAAGGCTGGATGACGAATAATCAATAAATTATTGGATGAAATCTATTTGCTATAATAATTAAATGAAGAAAATATCATGATATTTTCTTTATCACGCAGTGTCTGATTTGATTGATTACAGCAATAATACTACCTATCATAATGCGGCAAGAACAGACCATGCGTTGATACCGTGACGTTACCTAATATTATACTAAAACTAGATTCTGTTGTGCGTTATCCCGCGTAGGTGTCGACTATCGAGACAAAAGACAGGCTGTGTTGTATTCTGATATGTTGATAATTTTGTTCATTCAGTCAAAAAAGTGTTTTCCTGAAAGTACCCAATTTCTCGATTTTAACGTTTATAAAAGTAGTATAAACTTTGCTAGGTATTACAAGTTTTATTCAGTTTATATTGGGTTCAATATATAGAGACACAAAAAACTAAACAATACTTAAAACACTTCATTATGTTTTGACACTTAACCAAAATCAAGACGAAAGACATTTTAACAAATCTAGACACTAACCAACAAAAAACTACAATATATTTTCAGTCCACAGCTGCAAAAGTCTAAATTATACCGAAATTTAGTTCACTTTTACAAAAAGGCTTGGAAACAGCCTTCCTTTGCGGCTTGCAAACGCTTCATCATCATTACCTTGTGACATCAGCCCTAGAATATTATTCACCAAATGATCGACGTAAGAACCGCAATTTGTAAGGTCAGTTACAGTCCCTCTGTCTGACTTTGAATACAAAGTGATTATACTGCAGTTGAGATAGTTGGTGTTAAGTAATCTTGCGAAGACGTTTGTAATGAGAATTTATGCTTCGAATGGAATTTTGCTGGGTTCAAATTAAGTTCATTAAAATATAATTGAGCTCCTTGTCTTGTAAATGTTCTCTTTTTTTGTAACTGAATATTAAGCCATATTGTATAACGCCCTCTGAGACTAAACTAGCTGATTGTACCGGATCGTGAAGTCGGTACTTTGAATTTTGTAAGTAATGACCTGACGCAGTGGTGAACCAGGTGAGAGATTAAGATTTTTGGGAGTTTTGAGTAAAAGATGCGTATTGTTCGAAATCAAAAACGATTATATTTAAAAAAAGGTGGTTACATCGGTCGAGGAGAGTGGGTATTGGGAACAATACAACAGCCAATGGCAAACGTTTATCGCGTCACTTAGAAAAACCTTTGACACATAAACATAACATAAGCTGGCCGCACCACGCCCGAAGACGTTAGTATGTCCACCACCCTTGAAATGCCATCCCTGCCTGGGATGGATCGAAGCGCTCGACCCATGTGCCATTTTAAAGGTGGAAAGTTACTGTCCTTAATCAGGACAAGTGCGTTGTCCTTCAGCTCCGTCTTGTTGTCGGTCCATTTAGCGCGCACCTGCAACTCAGTGATGTACTCCTTGGACCATCGAGTCCAAAAATGCTGGCGAATTTGCTCCACCCTTTGGTACCTCTTCAGTCTATGTAAAGGCATGTCGGTGAAATCATCACATACCGGTGCAGTCAGCGGTCGACCAACTAAAAAGTGAGCGGGACTTAGAGGAGAAAGGTTTTGGGGATCTGAGGAAAGAGGAGAAATTGGTCGGGAATTTAGAACTGCTTCTATTTGTGATCTAACTGTGCTAAACTCCTCAAAGGTGAGATGCGCGTTTCCTACTACTCTGCGAAGATGAAATTTGCAAGATTTTACTCCTGCCTCCCACAGACCACCAAAGTGAGTGGAAGAGAAAGGCGGAATGAATTTAAAATTAATTTGTTGACTAATAGCATAATCTCTTAATGCTGACAAGCATTACATCTACTTAAGAATTCAGAGAAATCATTCATCAATCCCACAAAGTTACGTCCGTTAACAGAGTATATTTCTTTCGGTTTGCCACGCCGAGAAATAAAACGCTTAAGCGCTAATAAATATCCTTCGGTAGTGAGATCACTGACGAGCTCCAAATGTATTGCGCACGTAACAAAGCATACGAATAAACAAATGTACGCTTTCATCGTTTTGACTCCCATACCTTTGCGATTTAGTATGAGGACTGGCCCGCAGTAATGGACACCACTTTGAATAAATGTTAAAGTAGGTGTTATCCTTGCCTTTGGCAAATTACCCATTTGGGGGGTTAAAGTCCTACCTTTGATGCGTGTACACGTAACACAAGCATTCACTACACGTCTAGACAGGCTCCTGCCACCTAAAGGCCACCAGGTTTCGCGTAAATGACAAAGTAATGCCTGGGGTCCAGCGTGAAGGAGCTGCAGGTGCTCATGCCGAAACAACAACACAGTGAAATTATGTTTGCTAGAATCTATAACAAATACATGCATCAAGTAATTATAATATTTGTTTACCATTAACAATATAATTAAATTAAATCTTAAAATAATAAAAAAACGAATTAATATATACAAGGGAAAAATCAAAAAATTAAAAATTAAAATTTAGAAGGCGTCATGAAACTCATCCGCATCGCAGTCAATTGGAAGCGTGCCCAGAAGACTGGCAGCATTGCCTCGTTGGATGGCTATACTTATTTTTTGAGCCAAATACGTGCCAGCCCTCTGGTCACGCGAGGCGTCTATAAGTCTCTTTGCGAGATCTCTAAAAAGTGATCACGCACTTGGACCCCATGGCCCCAATGTTTCGACCCCAAACGGCTCAAATACATAATCTCCTATAAGATTTACATATTTGCGCCGTTTGAGTGTCTCCGCTGTAGCAGCAGCAGCGCCCGCACAACCTGCTGTGCTGGGAAGATGAGATGGCGCAAGTGTATCGACACATGTTGCGTCCCATACCAAAGGCCTACCCAGCTTCCACGGCAGTAACGACATCCCGTCTGGTCTTTTGCCATCGTCGCGTGCCAAGCCTTGAGGTTCAAGTTGGGCTGGAACGCCAGCGGTGGCAAGAGCACGGCGCAGTATGTCATTGAGGTTGGCGTGTCGAGAAATACGACCCGCGCTCCTGCTGCATGATAGATATTAAAATGGGATGCATTTTATTAAAACTAAATTCTTCTGAATTAGACAATCGACCACCCACATGAGTAATCTTATTACTATCTAAAAATAAATTCAATCGTTTTAAATTATTCTTACCTTTAAATTGCGCACAATTAGTTAAAAGTCTATATTCATTCGGATAGCTTTCCTTGGGAGCCCATCATACTAAAACTATCTGAGACTCGTTCAACTCTTCTGTACCAAGAAGACCAATGCGTTTATTATTTTTATTACGAGTATTGTGTATGAAACGTAACATATATGCGACGGCACGCTTCATACGCATAAATTGCGAGAATCGGTTGAACGGAAAAAGGGTTAAATTACACGAATCATGAGTCACGAAAGAAATAGGCGATCTAACCTCAGGCAGTTCTACGTCTACTTCCGTGACAGCGTAATTATCAAGTGATAAAGACGAATTTCTCACAAAATCGGGTCCTTCCCACCATAACCGGGAAATAGACAGCTCCTCTAAGCATAAACCTCTCGATGCTAGGTCTGCCGGGTTATTTTTGCTACTCACGTGGCGCCAAAGAACATTTTGCGTAAGTTCATGAATCTCCGCCGTCCTATTTTGAACAAAAGTTTTAAGTTTGTTTGGAGGCATACGCAACCAACCTAACACAATGGTTGAGTCAGTCCAAAAGACTACATTTTTAAACTCACAACGCAACGAACTGCGAACCTTGTGGAGTATTTTAGCACCCAGCAAAGCACCGCAAAGTTCGAGCCGCGGTATGCTTAATGGTTTCAATGGCGCAACGCGAGATTTAGAAAAGAGCAATCTTACTGTGATTGTATTATCTATACATATTTTTATTTATTTATTTATTTATTTATTCTTCATATACACAAAGTATATAGGCGGACTTAATGCCTTGGGAATTATCTACCAGTCTACCTTAGAGTGGTGCAGAGAGATAAGAAGTAGGAGTATTATAATTATGATGTACCTAGTTTACGAAAAATTACTAATTATTAAATAATTAGTTATACTAAATATACATACTTACATAAATATATTATGATAAAAATACATAAATGTAATACACACACAATAAATGCAAATATTTATTTAAATATATATATATAATTACAACTAAAATGATGAGATGAGTAAAATTATAGACTTACTTAAACTGATACATGTAAATATACATATATACATGAACATATACCTAGTTAAGATATCGATTATGATACATTCAAGGAATCAGCCAACAAGAGTTCCCTTACTTTGGACTTGAATATGAATTTGGTTTTGGCCATTCTGATCTCGGGAGGAAGGGCATTCCATAGAAGAATAGATTGTACGGTGAAAGAGGAGTGTAGGAAACGAGATCTGTGAGTAGGAACCATAAGTTGAAGATTATTAGAGGAGCGAAGATTTCGCTCATGATTAGAACATAAGTACTGAAAGTAAGGAGTCATATACTGAGGAGATGTGAGAATAGTGTATAGGGTAGTGAGAGCACGCAAACTACGGCGCTGGCGTATAGGGAGCCACTTTAATTGGGAACGATAAGTAGACACATGGTCATACTTACATAACATAGTGCGCACATAAATACACGCGCCGTACGCCGACTGCGAAGCGTCGCTAAACACATGTAGTTCTATATACATAGGTTGGCTACCTATAACATGGCGAGAAACCTTAATTGTTTTGAGCGCTTGCAAAGAGATAACAAACCGGTTCCACGTCTGGGCGACATTAGATGGAACTATGTCATCCCAACCGATTTTGAGAAGCCATAATTGTTGTAGCAACACCTTTGCAATGATTATGGTTGGACTCAACAAACCAAGAGGGTCGAAAATTTGGGAAATATTCGAGAGGATAGACCTTTTAGTGACTGGCTTGTTGTCATTATGAAATTGCGTATTAAAATGAAATATATCGTTGACATTATTCCAGCTTAAGCCCAAAGTTTTAGTACTTATGTTTTCGTTAGATTTAATTTCTATTGATTGGTTTGCTAGTCCATCACTATCGTATGGAAAGTTATAAATCCACTTTCGAAGTAGAAAACAACCTGACTGCAGCGTGTTCTTTATATCAGTGCATAATGTATTAGAGCTGATTTATCATATAGGCTCGTAATAAAATCGTCTACGTAAATATCCTCCAGATTAGCTCGCTGAACCCCAGGGTTGGAAGACTCCATCCCCAATTGTTTTAAACACCGCACACTAATGAAAGGTGTGGAAGCGGTCCCGTACGAAACGGTATTCAACTGGTAAATACATAAGGGTTGCAACGGATCCTCGTGCCACAGAATCATTTAAAGCTTGCGCTGGTCTTCGGCGATTAAACAATTTCGGAACATTTTTTCGACGTCAGCGCACGTAACAAACTTGTAATCTCTAAAGCGGAGAAGAATGGAAATTAAGTCGCCTTGTATCGGAGGCCCTATCATTTGCAAGTCATTGAGTGACTTACCGGAAGATGAAGGTGCACTGGCATCAAAAACCACGCGCAGCTTAATTGTGGTGCTATGCTCCCTAAACACGCCGTGATGCGGCATGAAATAGCACGGTGGTTCATAAAAGCTCACTGGGTTCATATGGCCTAAAGTCAGGTATTCCTGCATAAATTGCGTATATAGTAATTTGTAATCGGATGAACGTTGTAAACGTTTCTCTAAAGCGAAAAAACGCCGCTCAGCTTGCGTATACGATTCGCCTAAAAGATCAGGAGACTCCTTAAATGGAATGCGTACGCAAAACTTTCCATCACTATTGCGCGTAGTAGTGCGAATGAAATTATCTTCACATGCACGCTCTTCCTGAGTCAGCGTATCCCTGACCTTAGGGGGCTCTTCGATCTCCCAAAACAAGCGAAGTTGAGAATCTAAAGAGCTACTTAAGTTACAGTGCACGCGCCTCGCATTCTGCGTATTATTTGTAACCGAGCCAGAGATAATCCAGCCTAGCTTAGTGTTTTGTAGGTAAGGGCCATTGGGAAGTCTCATTTTACCTTCCGCCAACAAATCCCAAAACCTATCTGCGCCTATTAAAATATCTAAGTTTTTAAAATCTAAAAACTGCGAATCCGCCAGCTTTATATTGTCCGGAATTGAGAACTGCGCGTTTATTTTACACAAAGCCGGCACCATAGACGTTATTTGCGATAATACAAAACAAGTGATGCGTGTTTTGAACGTATTATGGGCTCGCGATTTACTTTCAATGTTACAAGTTTCCGAATGTGCATATTGCTTTTTGAGCTTAGTGTATAGGTTATTTATAAAGCTATTATTTTGAGTAAGTATGAGTAAGTATCCTTTGTTTTTGACTGTTTGTTTTAAAATAAAATTGCTATTTGTCGGTTCCTAGGTTTAAAATACTCAAGAATGATTGTTTAGATTCAATATTATACACAATATAATTGTGAGTCAGAAAGACGGCAAAAGCACGGTCATACAAAAAAGAAGTACCTAACTATGCAGGTGTCCTTTGGCTGATTTTTATAATTGAAAACTTCTATACCTACTTATTATAGAATTTTTGTTCTGTCTGTCTGTAAGAAACTATACATTCAAGAACTACCGAATAAGTCTAGTATTGTTTATTCTATTGTTATTATAGATATGAGTTAATTAGCGGAGGAATAAAAACCTTCATATTCAAACTAGATTTTGCCTGCGACTCCGCTGGCGTGGGAATCAAAGTCAAAAGCCTTTATTCATTTAGATCACAAAGTGACACTTATGAACGTCAAATTTAAAACATTATTACTGAATGCTTCTACATTTACATTTACTGCCACCTTCGCAAAGCAAGGGCGTAGAACCATGAGAAAGAACGGGCAATAAAACTCACGGTCACTCTTTTTCATCGCCAGGTTTTTAATAATACATAACAATTAAACTTTTTTAAGGTGCTGAAACTGTTATACCTTCTATGTTACTTGTTATACCAACTATATTTACTGTACATAATACTCAAGCATAATCAAGTAAAATTTTGATGTTCATTTAGTTAGCCTCCTGAACATAGACATGGTGAAACAGGAGCATCCACTTACATTATGCACCTAACAATGCAGGCAATCCGCGCAAATGTTCAGAACCATGATGGAAATTATGAAGTTAAATATCAAAAACAATTATACCAGCCCATAAGACCGCCATCGACCAGTCATCGCAAGTAGCACCCGTTCACGAGTATGACGCACGTGCCAGCCATCATCCCTCTCGCCATATCAGAGGGACAGGGATGACCCGACACACGACGCCACCACAAGTAATGACATTTTAGTGAGCATGACGACAACGGTATACGAACCGGCAGTAATAAAATTAACAATCTGTTGGTATACTGACCATGAACGCGAATTACCTCCATTTTCCAGAACATTAATATTAGCATAAAGGACGATGGGCGGAATCGTCCCCACCCATCACCAAAATATAAATGTAGCTCAATTAACACATCTTGGCAAGATGATATATTTTTACTATGGGGACGTTGCCCAAACGCATGGGGTTGTCATAGTAATTAACGGTTAAACAAATATTCGTATAAGTACGTATTTTTGACGATTATTTGTAAAACATCTACTCATTTATGTATTCATTAGTGCACAGTGCACATAGACCAGTCATATTAACACTCACTATTGTTATTTTCCTACAATGAGCATTATAAGAATGAATAATTAGAAGAAAATGAATTTAAATGATTCATTTATTTATATTATACTAGACGGCGCCAGCGGCCTCGCCCGCGTCAATTATACATATAAACCTTCCTCTTGAATCATTCTATCTATTAAAAAAACCAAATTAAAATCCGTTACGTAGTTTTTAAGATTGAAGCATACATAAGGACAGACAGACAGAAGACAGACTTTGTTTTAAACTATGTAGTGATTATTATATAAGGGCAGCGATAGCCTATAGGAGATACCAACGGATTTCCATGCAGAGAGAATCGGGTTCGAATCCATTGGTGCGCACCAATGACTTTTCGAAGTTAAGTGCATCTTAAATTGTTAATTATCGCTTGCCCCGTGCCTTGGAGAGCACGTTAAACCGTCAGTCCCGGCTGTCATGAAGATGTTTGACAGTCGTTACGTGGAGTCAGTACCCTCAAATAAACTGATACTGGTCTTAACCATGGAATATCGCTATCCCTTTGGGTTGCGGAGGTCAGACGGCAGTCGCTCTGTGGAAAAGTTGATATTCTGTAATATCTGGTTAGACCAGTAAGCGGACTTCGGGCTCTAAGGCGTGTAAGTCTTGGATGCAACCAGCATAACGCTAGGGCGATGATGATTCATTTATATTCGTTATTTTCCTATTATTCATTCATTATCATTTAAATGCTTAGAAATACATAAATTTTATTTTTTATTGTTTGTTTAGAGTCCGGGCTAAAAATGGGTTAGGTTGCAGTGGAAGCGATTAATTCATCCAGTCTTAGCCCAGGGCAAAGGTTTAAACATATTACTGCGACTGCACAGTGATGAGTTCAAAGTACATGCAAGTAACTTACCAAATTTTCACTGATGTTCTTGAGTGGACCTATAAGATTAACTCATAATTTTGGCCAAAATAACAAGCAAATCGTTATGAATACCACTACTCGAGGTCCAGTTCGGCGTCGTTCTTCAGACCACGATGCACGTTGGCGGATTCACAGTTTTAAAATGTTCAATATGTTACAAATGTTCAATAGTTCACAAGTTTGACTTTTATCACAATGTACCGGTGCCGGTTATAGATCAAAAAAGCGCCATTCACTCAGGTTTTTAGTTTTACAACCAAATAAAGGATCAAAAACGCGCTCACAAAACGGAATCTTCCAGAGCGAACAAAAAAAAAGGTTTCTTTTTTTCTCTGACCGCGGGTAACGACAATAAACGAATGGATTGACAGTTCATAGTGTGACCATAGTCAGAAATTTTCAATAGACTAAACTAAACGTTACTATACCGATATAATCGATTTGACTTATCATAAATAATATTTCTATTACAAACATAGTTACTAAATCATGTTTTGTTCTGTAATATAACCATAATGTCAAAATAACTTACAAGTGTAAAATGAAAATATAGGGTAATTCATAATCCCGACGTCGGGCAGTGACCACCCCATCGCCCAGTGACTTGTCACAGCAAGCAATCACCTTTGCTCCTCTCATAGAGGAGTGAAGGATATCCCGCGACGGGTCCAGGCACTCGCGTTTTACGAGTGGTGGGACAGGAAAATCTGCCAACCGTGGCAAATCGTAATCTCGGCATTGGGTCGCAGTCATGTTTTGTGACCTAATGCTGGGAGCGAAGGTCTTGGCTTAACCGCCCGGGCCGCGAGGAAGATAACCTCTATAAAAAATTACTCCGACTCCAAGGTTTGGCGCGCGCCGATGGATGCATGGCTGATGGGTAGATCAGTCGCGACCGCTCCTCCAGTCAGGGCAAAGGCCGTCCCCCTGGTTGGGTACTAAATGTAGGCTTACCCGAGTACAGGGGGCACCACCCGGGCGGACCATCTATTCACCCACTCTCGTGAGAACCAAATGAATAGTTCGCAAGCCACTAATTCGAGCGAGGAGCCACGCTCACTAAACTTTGGCTCCACTCTTCGCACCAATAATGACGCTGATGATGAGGTGGAGGATCCATCACTACCAAGGGTAGCTTTACCTGGTGTTGCAGCCTGTGACCGAGGCCGCTTTCGGTCCTTGGGCAGATCGCGGGGGCGTTCGGGTCCTTCTCGGTCAGCCACCCCTTGCCCGGGGCTGTCACGGGTACCAGCCACTGCCATATCCGCGGCGGTCTCCAAGACCACAACCACCACCCTATTGGGGGCCGAAGGCCCTGGGTTGATTGGGCGGGCGTCGCCAGACGTTTCTGATGGCGGAGGCCGCGTACGCCGCTCGGGGAAGAAGAAGGCTTTGGGTGATCCAGCTGCGCATACCCCGGAGTCGTCAGTTGAGCGAGCCGCGGACAGTGCGCGTGAGAGCGATAGCTCTGCCATGTCTGTGGCATCAGTCTCGACCCGAGGTGCACGAAAACTCGCCGTGAAACGTCACCCAGAGGGACCGGATGAGGGGCTGGCCCGGGTTAGGGCAAGGACGGCGGAGGTCTCTGATTCGGGCGGAGAACTAAGGTTATTGTCAGATACGTTAGCTTCTTTATTCGTCTCAACGAAACGCGCTCGCGAGATTAAACAGCATTTAGAGGAGCTGCGCGGGCAACCGACAGCCGCAATACAGGAGAAAGCGCTCCTCTCTGTTGTGGTTGTAGAGAGAGTGGCCAAGGAGAGCCTGATAGACGCGGCTCAGGACATCGCTGCCGCAATTGCGGCTCAGACTGAGCGCATTGGGCGGGAGGAGGCATCTAACGCCGAGCTCCACTCCCGCCTAGCCTCCCTTGAGGCTGCGATGGACGCGATGTCCAGGGAGCTCGAGCAGCTCCGTAAGAGTGCGCCGCTGCATATCCAGCTGCTCAATCACCGCTAACGCCAAGGACGGAGACTTGCTCGCCTCCCCAGGTGTCCGGGTCACCTCCTCTTCCGGTCGCCAAGCACCCAACAATGAGCGCACCAGCCAAGAAGCCTCCAAGGAATGGAGCCCCACTTTGCCGAGAGGAGTTCCCTCCTCTTCCCTTCCACCCCACCCAGGCTCAGACCAGCGATCGGGTCCAGCAACAAGTTGTCGTACTTATACGGACCTGACGTCGCAAATCTCGGCCCAACTTGCGATTCAGATGGATCGCAAGTTCGAAGAACTTCGGGCCCAGATCTTCTCGGACCGTGTGGCACGGCCGCGGCTCACGCGGCCAATAGCCGCGGCACATAACGCCGCGCCCATAGCTGCACCAGACCTCGCCATTGCCACCGTGTCCACTACTGCAGCCGCAGTCATGCCCGGTGGTGGGAGCAGGAAGAAAAGGAAGAGAAAGACAGCGCCGCCTACACCCGCTCTTGTCCCATTGTCAACTCTCAACCCTGTTGGGCAGGCACCCGCAGCTGAGTCCAGTGCCTCCTGGGCCACAATGACAAGTCGCCCTGCAAAGGCCAGGGCCCGAAAGGCAAAGACCAAGAAGCCCGCGTTGCCCAAAGTGCCGTCCACATCGGCGGTGATAGTGACCCTTCCACCGGGGTCCAACACCACCTTAGCTATGGTGATGAGACTGGCCAGGGAGAGGGTTGACCTCAACGAGCTGGGGCTTACTGAGGGCCTCCGTCCGAAACGGGCCATCACCGGAGGACTTATACTTAAAATTCATGGTGAACAGGGCTTGGAAAAGGCGGAAGAGCTTAAAAGGCGCCTTCAGACGGCGTTATCCGAAACGGATGCAATCGTGGCGCGTCCCGTAAAAAGGGCTGAGATCCGGGTGAGATACTTGGACGACGCAGTAGTCCCTAAGGATATTGCGATGAGGCTGACGTGAAGGTTGGTCTTGGGGACTGCGTGGGTCCGCTGCCCGCTCACAGCTGCCCGCGAGTTGGTGGCCGCGGGAATGCTCCGAGAGGCCCTGGCGGCTCGACCTCTACAGTGCTTCAGGTGCCTGGAGAAGGGGCACGTGCGCGCCCGCTGCACATGTGATAGGGACCGAAGCGCTCTCTGCTTTGTCTACGGCCAGGCGGGCCACAAGGCAAGCGGTTGTGAGGAGAGTGCTCCGCGGTGCCCTGTGTGCACGGATGCGGGGCGCCCGGCTAACCACCGGGTAGGCACTAAAGCCCCTCCTGAGAAGAGGGGTGGTAGAGGTTGGACTGCGGTTACCGCCGCTCCTGCCACGGCGGTTACCGAAACCAGCAATGGTTTTGGGTTGTTGGAGTCGGTTGCCGGCTCTGGGGAGGCTATGGAGGCATAAAATTATTTTCCCATTAACCTCTTGTATGCCGGAATACCAGACACAATTAAAAAGCTATTGTGTCTCGCGTAGATCTGCGTTCCGGCATACAAGGGGTTAAGTCGTTCTTCAGGGCAACCTAAACCACTGCCGTGCTGCGCAAACTTTGCTTACGCAGACCATTGCAGAGCGTTCGGTTGCCCTGGCTATAATGGCGGAGCCGTATTTCGTCCCGGACCACCCTCGTTGGTTCGGGGCATCAGACGGCTCCGTCGCTGTGTACCTGGGGGTATGGGAAAGAGAGCCCCATTGCCGCCTGCTCCATCAGGGGCCGGGTTTCATCGCTGTCGAATCGGGTCCTGCGATCGTCGTCGGCTGCTATGTCTTCCCAAACAGCGGCCTTGCCGCTTTTGAGGCCTACCTCGACGGGCTGACCAACTACATTAGGGTTTACCAGTCCCGTCCAGCGTATGGGGTGACACCCGGAACAACCTGCGTGGAGTTACGGCGCTCGAATGGGCGACTGAACTCGACCTCCGGCTTTTAAACCGGGGGTCACTTAGTACATGCGTCCGCTGGCAGGGGGAGTCGATCGTCGATATTTCGTGGGCGACTCCCTCTGCCGAGCGTCTCGTCTCGGGGTGGTTTGTCGAAAATGTGACCACGCTGTCAGATCAGAGATTGATTGAATTCAGCGTGACCTTCCGTTCACCCCGCGACATCCCGTGGCGCCCAAATGCGATTCCGACGCGTCGGAACGCTCGACAACTTGACGGAGACATGCTAGCAGCCGCTGCCCACGTAGCCGAGTGGGAGGCCGCCAATTTGGGAATCCCGCCCAATTTCGACTCGCAGGCGTACTGGTTTCGGCTCATTATGACATCTGTCTGCGACACGTCTATGCCCCGATCCAGTCCGAGGAGACCCAAATCGCAGTACTGGTGGACGCGCGATATCGAGCGCATTCGCCTTGACCATGTCGCCGCGCTGCCAGTACTTGCGAGCCCGGAGAAGAAGGAGAGCCACTGCTGAAGAGATTGCTGGATACTCTCTTCCCGCGGGCCGAGGAAAGTAACTCGACACCTCCTCCGTCACAGTCGTCCCAAGTCTCTTGGGACGACCGACTTGACAGAAGACGAGCTGGACCGAGCCATTCGACGGCTTTGAGCCCGCAACACTGCCCCAGGTCCCGATAGGATCCCGGATCGGGCGTGGGTGCTTGCGCTCGCAATCTTGGGGGACAGATTGAGGCAAATGTTCACCGACTGCCTCCGTTGTGCCGTATTCCCATCCGGTTGAAAGGAGTCCGATCTGGTCTTAATCCAGAAGCCCGGCAGGACCGCCGATTCTCCCTCGGCATTCCAACCCATTTGTTTGCTGATCGAGGTGGGCAAGCTCTTTGAGCGCATTATTGCTGCCCGCCTCCAGGATCACCTTTCGAATGTGGGCCCCGATTTGTCTGAGTGCCAGTTCAGCTTCCGGCAGGGGCCTTCGACTATAGACGCATTCCGTCGCGTCCGCTCCCTGTCGGAGCCGGTGCTCAGGGAGGGAGGCGCTGCGTTGGCGGTCAGTTTTGACATTGCCAATGCCTTTAACTCCCTCCCCTGGCAGTCAATTAGGAGGGCGCTGATTTATCATAACGTGCCCTCTTCTCTGCGTGATATAATCGGGTCGTACCTTAATGGGAGGTCCATCAGGATAAAAGATCGGAACGGAGCTCTGCTCACGAGGGAGCTCTCAAACGGAGTTCCACAGGGGTCCGTGTTAGGACCCCTTCTGTGGAACATCACGTTCGATGCGGTCCTGCGTATCGGTCTCCCCTCTAATGTCAGCGTCATCTGCTATGCGGACGACACATTGGTGCTGGCGCGGGGGACAACCGGCATTCGCAGTGTCATGGCTCTCGCCAATCTTGGCGTGGCACTGATCGTCTCGGCGAACAGCCAGCTGGGCCTTCGAGTATCGCCTCGCAAATCTGAGGCGCTATGGTTCCATGCCCTTCCTCGGGGCCGGGAACCACCCAGCTTGGTGGTTTCGATTTGTGGTGCACGCCTGCTCCCGAACCTGGGTGGGCCACGTGAGGAAGTTCGCCGCATCTACTGTGGCGTCGTGCGGTCCATGATTCTCTATGGGGCGCCCGTGTGGCATCATCGTATCCTAGCCAGTCTGCAGCGGTTAGTGGCCATTTGGGTCGCACGAGGCTACGGGACGATATCCCATGAGGCGGCGACGCTCATTGCGCGCCATCCACCGTGGGATCTCCTGGCATGGGTGGATGCCCGTCTTCATGACGAGGTTCGCTCTCGTCAGCTACGCGGGGAGGCGCCGAGTGAAACGCTCGAAGAATACCGGCGAAATGCGCACCGAAGCGCGTATGAGGAGTGGCGCGTGCGGCTGCATCTACCGCGTTGCACGCGCCAACGCATCTGAGTCGGATCGGACGTGAGGAGAGGACACAGTATCACCACTGCGATGACGACCTGGACTCCGCCCAACACACACTAGAGATGTGCCCCGCGAGCGGACGAGCGGAGTACCCTAGTTGCCACCATCGGGAAGGATTTGTCCCTACCAGCCGTAGTAGCGGCAATGGTGGAGGACACCCACAATTGGCGTGCAGTAGTCTCCTTCTGTGAAGCCGTAATGCTCCAGAAGGAGGCTGCCGAGCGGGAGCGTGAACGAGGCAACCCCGCCCGCAGGCGAAGGCGGCGCCGAGGCGGCGGCAGCGGCCGTTGAACCCGACTCTTCCTCAGGTCTGCGAACGTTTTAGGGGGAGCCTCTAACGACCCACCATAAGCGGATCCGAGAAGGCAGCGGACTGTGTGGCGCAGTCTGCTGTGAAAGGCATTGCACACCCCGCCTTTCCCAGGCAAGCATCCCAAGCAAGGGGACGGACGCGACAGGTACAGCGAAGCAATACAACCACAGTTCCCGTTGTACCTGCAAGACGTCGAGCTACGGAGCCACCGTGTGGTTTTTAGTCGGTAACCCAGCCCACGGGATGGGAGTCCGACATACCCCCTTCGACCGCTCCCCGGTTGGAGGGGCATGAGGTAACTCATTTTCCACACGATACAAATAAAGGGTAATTCATAATAATAAATTATTTTTTATTTATATATCCCACGGATTTAAGTAAAAAAAGGATTTTAATCAAATAGTGGATACTTAAGGTACACATTGGCATCAGTTCCATGTGTGTTGCTTTATGGGGACGGAGCTCATACATTTTTGCCCATAGTCCTTTGTAAAACGCGTGAAGAAATGCAAATGTAGTACCTACATTTAGTTGAAATGATACCTTTTGAAATACAACCACCGAACCAACCGATTGAGTACAAGATAATAAAATTAAACATAATAAATAAATAGTATCTAACGACATGAAAGACATTTAATGATATGGTGGCGATTCCAAAATAACTTCATTTATATAATTTTATTTGGAATAGAATCATATTTAATTACATGTCATGAAAATTTTAATATTATCTACCTATTTACCTAATCATAATGAGAATACTGAAACAGATTATTCCCAAGCGCATTTGACATTAAGATTATCATTTAAATTGGAATAAGCCTTTTGCATAAGGCTATTTTTCATCTTTACCTTAAATGCGCTAAACGGCAAGTCCAAAATACATATCGGTATCTTGTTGTAGATACGTAAACTAAGTCCTATAAAAGAATTATGAGTTTTACACAAGCGGAAATACGGAACACATAATTTATGTCTATTTATTGTATTAATAGAGTGAATGTCACTATTCTTTGAATATGAATTTATATTTTTACACACATGAAAATCACTGGCATAAATATAATGAGACGCTACAGTTAAAATACCGATTTCCTTAAATCTTTCCTTGAGCGAAACTCTTGTTCGTAATTGGTAAATGGTGCCGAACTGCTCTTTTTTGCAATATAAAAATACTTTCGATATCAGCAGATCTACCCCATAGTAATATGCTATATGACATAATACTATGAAAATAGCCAAATTATACCAGTCTAGCAGTATCGACATCTATTAAACTACGCACCTTCTTAATGGCATAAGTAGCCGAACTAAATTTCCCTGACAGATATGTAATGTGTGCGCCCCATTGCAACTTCGAATCAAGCGTTATTCCTAGAAACAACGTAGATCCGGTTGTTTCCAGTGCATCATCATTTAAAACGATGTTAGTACCAAGGTTCTTGACGTTTGGCAAAGCAAACTTAACAAATTTGTTTTTTTGGCGTTCAGTACTAAGTTGTTTACAGTAAACCATTTAGTCACCTGAATAAGAGCACTGTTTATTTCGGTAAAGTTTTTCTTATTTCTATCTACTTTAAATATCAATGAAGTATCGTCAGCAAACAATACCACGACACAAATGTTTATCAGGTAAAATGGCAAATCATTAATGTAAACAAGAAACAAGAAAGGCCCTACGATACTACCCTGCGGCACTCCCAATTGTAAGCCACTGGACTTTGAGCCATTTATTTCGACACATTGGATTCTGTTATTTCAATATGCCTTAATTACATCCAATGCTTTAGTCTGGACGCCGTAATGTTTAAGTTTACACAAGAGCGTATCATGGCAGACACAATCGAATGCTTTCGAAAGGTCGCAAAATACACCAATAGCATTCTGAGAGCTCTCCCATGCATTGTAGATGTGTTTGAGTAACGCTACTCCTGCATCTGTCGTCGAGTGACCCTTAGTAATACGATATTGCTCAGTATGAAGGAGGCTGTTTAAATTAAAGTGTTTCAGAAGTTGCTTGAGTATGATCTTTTCAAAGATTTTACTAAACGTAGGTAGTATTGAAATTGGCCTATAATTACTAGGTTCAGTGTTACTGCCGGATTTAAACAGAGGTATTATCTTACTATGTTTCATTTAATCTGGAAAATCGCCTGATTCTTTACACTTATTAAATAACTTGCTAAGATAAGGAGCTACTATATCTATTATACTTTTCAAGATCTTAACAGATATTTCCAAGAGATTACCTGTATTCTTAGACCGGAAAGGTGAAAGGTGTTTATAATGTCAGTAGATAATAAGGCTGAATTTAAATATTAATTACATCACATTTTTGTACACTAGATTCTATTAAATTCCTTGCCCCTGAAGCTGATGAGTTTAAACCTCTAGCATTAATAATAGGTACATACATACAGTCATACATACATACATAGACTCACGCCTGTTTCCCGGAGGAAAAGGCAGAGACTACGGAACGCCATTTGCAACGATCCTGACATATCTCTCTTGCTTCATTCACTCCCATCAGATTCCTCATGCATGCTCTTCTGTTCAGGCTGCTTCTAACCTGTCCTGTTTTTAGGATGTCTCCAATCTGGTCAGAGAACGTCCGCCTAGGTCTTCCCCTTCGTCCTGTCCCTTCCACACTTGCCTTATATATCTGCTTGGTCAGTCTTTCGTCATCCATCCTCTCCACGTGCCCAAACCATCTTAGCATACCTTTCTGGATGCTTGTCACTATTATATCTTCTTTTACCCCACAGCACTCTCTTATCACACAATTCTTTACTCTGTCAGTCAGAGGCACCACACATACTTCTCTGGTAGCGCCATCTACCTTCCTATCTATAACTAATCGCATCAACATCAATCGTTCCATGCTGTTCTAGTGCGAGCGATATCATATTTCCGTCCCTGTCCCCCATTCCCGAAGAAGGGGCACTGCCTTCCGCGGATTCGTCGCCGCGATCGTCGACGCGAGTGACAGTCCAGAACATTCCGCTCGCTGAGAACGCCGTCTCGTTCGTATCGCGCCGCATCGCTGTATGTGATTATTACCGCATATATAAACCGCTCGCAAGTGGGAGTGATGGTGAATTGAAGTGAAAACAAGCAGCTGCATCACGAAACCACCAACAGACTCCCACACCGCCAATCATTAGGAAGGTCATCAGGAAGAAGAAGGTGTATAAGGTAAGTGCCCTCTATCCTTGAAATATCCTATACCCACTCAATCACCCCTTCCCGTAACCATCTCCTAGGCGGCGAAGAACCGCTATCCTCTGTATACAGTCCATTTCCTTCTCCAAGTCGCCTAGAACCCTACGGTTTCGGTGTAACGCCGAACCATTTTTTTGATCCATACGAGTCGGATTCATTTATGTTTTTATACGTTATATCGCTATACCTAGGCAGTTATAGCACCTAGCTATACTCCTAATATATTCACATAACCGTCACATGGTTATTTCCGCCCGCATCAGTAGGTAAACTTTTATGTAGCTACCTACTTCTTAAATTATTAATTCTGGAACTATCATAGTTGTCTTATAAATCTCATATTTCAAGCAACTTTCAGTTCCTCAGCTCTAAAGTGTTGCCTACTTAGCCTACTTAGGTAAAATAATAGATACATTAGATATTCTTATTTTGTTTCGGTCTCATTAGCTTATACTTACGTAAGCATGTCACAAAAAAAGAAGTCACGCGTGTCGGAAGACAAAGAGATGACAATCTTAGAAGCAAAACGCCATATGTTATTTGAGCGCATTCAAAACATCTATGAACGATCAAAAACCGCATCTATGTCTGACAGTAATAGCGAAGCATTTCTCAGTTATTGTATAACAGTAGATAGTATTCGAACAGATTTTCATAAGTTGTTAGACGATTATAACGCAAGATTACTTTCTATCAATCCTGATGAAAAACCGAACTATCAGGCGTATACCTCATTCGAAGATTTTTATTGTATTATTAAGCGTATACAATCGCAATAGGAGGGTAAATGTTCGGCAGAGCCCGTTGCCCGCAAACCGAGATTACCACCAATCGAGATTATGTCGTATGACGGAGATATACGAAATTGGCCGTTATTCTATGCGAGTTTTAAGTCTACAGTGCACGATAATGGTTCTCTGACAGATGCTGACAGGTTGTACTATTTAATAGGTAAACTGTCACCGAAGGCCCAGTCCGTATTTGCAGGTGTCACACCCAGTGCTGAGAATTATCAGGTCATATTTCAGTCACTACTTGACAGATATCAGGACACGCGCGTCCTAGCGTCTACATACTTTGACCAAGCTTTAAATCTCAAACTGTCCGGCAACACGTCTGTCTCGAATTTCCAGCTGTTTATTGATAACTTCGTAACCGCGGTTAATTCTCTTAGGAATTTAAAATTAGAAGATCTTTCCGACTTTATGTTGCTTCAACTCGCTTTAAAAAAGTTTGACACTGATACAATTCGCGCATTCGAGATGACGGAACGCCATAATAAAATACCTACACTAGATAGTTTTATTTCGTTCATCAAAGATCAGTGTCGAATATTTCATAATACGCAGTCTGGTTCATCTGGCCCGTCTTACACTAACAGCAACAAACAAAGGTTGAATAAATCGCGAAATAGTAATAATAACTCGGTCCCTAATCCACAATCTTACGTAACATGTTCGGAATCTAATAGAATAATTCACAGAAGTGTCTGTGCAGTAATATAGTGCACGACCACTTATACAAGTGTCCCGCCTTCGATAATTTACATGCAACCGCTCGTTTTAAATGCGTAAAAGATAACAAAGCTTGCATTAACTGCTTAAGCATAAAACATAAAACAAGTAATTGTTCTAGTAAGACAAAGTGTCGATCATGTAATCAAAAACATCATACACTGTTACATTTCGATAAAGATAACCCGTTGTCGCTAACCTTGACACACTTGCGCCGCAGGTGCAGACCACGGTAGCTGCGCCTTTCGCGTCTGAGGGCGAAGTATCGTTGTGTATGACATCCATTGCGCGGTCGACGCGCACGCGAGGATGGCACTCGCGCATCTATAATAATCCGCGCAGGGCCAAAACGCAGTGTACGGCGTCTAAGACGGTACTGTTAGCGACAGCGCAAGTTATCGTATATGATGTTAATGGGTCGCCGCACATGGTACGTTGTCTGCTAGATAGCGCATCTCAGACCAATCTAATAACATCGGAATGCTTCAAACGCCTCGGATTATGGAATAACTTTAAAAATACTAACTCAACCGTCAAAGGGATAGGCGGATCAGTAAAGCATTGCAGGGGTTCCGTAGATATTAAAATACATTCGCGTTTTGATAGGAATATTAATTTTAACATTTCTTCGCTTATCGTGGAGCGTATCACGGACGCATTGCCGAACGCTAATGTAGACGTAGCGTCACTCACTCATCTCGAGTCATTGCCGCTAGCCGACGCGGAGTTTGCGAATCCGGCAGGCATTAATCTTTTGATCCGAGCTTCAATATTTCCGCACTTGCTACTAACTAAAATAGTACGTAGTGAGCGATATGATTTACTGCCCGCTATTGAGACGGTACTTGGGTATGTGATTATGGGTACCGTACCTACGTTACATACTTCTCATTGTATTACGTCTTGTTGTTGTTCTGCTCTTCAAGAGATCAAGGTGGGTGCTAAAACTATGTGTAAGATAAAGCACTAATTAGCTATGCTATGCTATGCTATGCTATGCTATGCTATGCTATGCCACGCCATGCTATGCTACGCTATGCTATGCTATGCTACGCTATGCTATGCTAAGCTACGTTACGCTACACTATACTATACTACCATCCGCTTTGTATATAGATGACATTGCCTGTAATATCATACCCGCTCCGCTAGCAATTTCGCTTTGTGAAGAGCTTATTCAGCTTTTCAAGCGAGGCCAGTTTGATCTTGTCAAATGGACAAGCAACTCTAAGGAGGTTCTCGCACGCATACCAGATTCTCATAAAGCTTCTCCAGACATTGAGTTTGAGAAGTCTGTACCGCATAAAGTTCTCGGTTTACGCTGGGACAAATCCTGTGATAGTTTTCGGTTTGACGTCTCACCACCAGATGATAAGTGCACCAAACGCACTATGCTGTCCACAGTGGCTCGACTATGGGACATAATGGGTTTTGTGGCTCCCACAATTTTGTACGCCAAGCTCTTGATCAAAGAGCTTTGGCTATCAAAGTGTGAGTGGGATGAAACACCCCCTGACCATATTGTCGCCGCTTGGGGCCAGTTTTGTATTGAGCTTACCGCGCTCAATCAAATTACTATTCCGCGTCATCTTGGGTTGGTAGATGGATGTACCATCAACTTAACAGGTTTCGCTGACGCCAGAGCGTGCTTACGGCGGAGTCGTATATCTGCAAGTCCGCATTGGTTCTAACTACTCGGTGCAGTTAGTTTGTGCCAAGTCTAAGGTCTCGCCTTTTAAAACCATTTCGGTTGCGAGACGGGAATTGTGCGCGGCTCTTCTGCTGTCTCAGTTGCTCCGCAAGGTTCAAGACACAGTTTTGCCCCACTACCCCATTAATAAATATACGCATTTTCCGACTCCAAAGTAGTGCTCGCTAGGATTTATTCATCTACTCACCGCTGGCAGACTTTTGTCGCCAACCGCGTTAGTAAATTGATTGAACTTGTTTCCGCTACTTGTTTCAATCACGTTGCGGGTTATCGTACTCGTCTTCAGGAAGAACGTTCCATAGATCATATTGACTGGAAGTTTATTCCACCAGCATCACCACATTTCGGTGGATGTTGGGAAAGCATGGTCAAAGTAATTAAAACGCATCTCTTCAAGGTTATAGGTCAACAGATCCTCTCTTACGAAGAGCTTTTAACTGTCCTTGCACAAGTCGAGGCACTGATCAACACGCGTCCGCTCACGGCATTGAGTAGTGACCCTGCAGAACCATCCGCGTTAAGCCCTGCACATTTTCTGAACACAGTGCCATTATCGTCACTTCCGGCTCTCATGGCCGTTAGCCATCGTAGAGAAATTGCATACTTCCAAGGACGGTACGACCCGCGTTGTTACCGTGAAAACCGCTAAAGGGAGTTACGTGCGCCCTGTTGTACGTCTCTGTCCGCTTCCAACTCAGTGAGATCTAGCCTGAAGTTGGACCTACCTCTTAGTTTAAGTAATTAGTTAGTAGTTTTCGCTATTATTGCGTTTGTAGTTTTCGCTAAAGTTAATTTAGATTAATTTTATTGTCATATCGCTGTCTTAGCCTATTGATGGGTTATGCGGTAGTACACCCAACATAGCTAAGTTCAATTCTATTTTTTTTAAAGGCAACCCTTTAGGGCCGGGGGGATATGGTAGCGCCATCTACCTTCCTATCTATAACTAATCGCATCAACATCAATCGTTCCATGCTGTTCTAGTGCGAGCGATATCATATTTCCGTCCCTGTCTCCCATTCCCGAAGAAGGGGCACTGCCTTCCGCGGATTCGTCGCCGCGATCGTCGACGCGAGTGACAGTCCAGAACATTCCGCTCGCTGAGAACGCCGTCTCGTTCGTATCGCGCCGCATCGCTGTATGTGATTATTACCGCATATATAAACCGCTCGCAAGTGGGAGTGACGGTGAATTGAAGTGAAAACAAGCAGCTGCATCACGAAACCACCAACAGACTCCCACACCGCCAATCATTAGGAAGGTCATCAGGAAGAAGAAGGTTGTATAAGGTATGTGCCCTCCATCCTTGAAATATCCTATACCCACTCAATCACCCCTTCCCGTAACCATCTCCTAGGCGGCGAAGAACCGCTATCCTCTGTATACAGTCCATTTCCTTCTCCAAGTCGCCTAGAACCCTACGGTTTCGGTGTAACGCCGAACCACTTCTCGGTACTCTCATTTCTACAGCATTTATTCTACTTTCATGACTCTTCCGCCATACCCAACTATCACTACCATACATAAGATTAGGTACTAGCACCCCTCTATGCACAGCCAAACGTACCTTTTTGGACACGTTTTAGCTATTCATAAACGCCTTCAGAGCTCCATTCACTCTATTACCTGCATTAACTCTTCTTTCAATATCTTCTACATTCTTACCATCTCTTGTAAACAGCGTACCTAAATATACAAACTCATTCACTTGCTCCACTAGCTGTCCATCGATCATAACATTACAAGCCGTAACGCATTCCTCCTTTTCAAAAACCATAACTTTCGTTTTACTTACATTCACTTTCATTCCTTTCCTCTCTAACGCACCATGCATGATTGTTACCATCTCCTGCAACTCCTCCGCTGAAGACGCAAGAATAACCTGATCATCAGCATAAAGGAGGCATTTGACAAATAACTCATTCATTCTTAATCCACAATCACTATGTTTCAAATCTTGCAAACAACTGTCCATGAAGAGGTTGAACAGCCACGGTGACGCTGCACATCCCTGTCTAACACCTGTGTTGATGGTAAACCAGTCAGTGTATGCCCCATTTATCCTCACACAAGCTCTAGAATCGTCATAAAGGGATTTCAGAGCTCGAATGAGGTTGCTGTTCACCCCATACATTGACAGTACCAACCACATTAATTCATTCCACACCACTTTATCATAAGCCTTTTCCAAATCCATGAATACGCAGTAGACCTTTTGACTTTTGGCCAAAAATTTCTCGTAGTAATAGGTATGCTAGCAAAAAAAATATTGAATGTGTATGCAACTTCTTCTTTTGTTTTGCCCGTTGCTTCGTTAATAGCTTGCCAGATGGCCTTAACTTTATTAGAAGACTTCCTAATTTTATCACTAACGAATACTGCCTTAGCTATACTGCATACCTTTTTAAATTTGTTAGAATAATTTCTGACATACTCAGTGAAGCTCGCATTAAAATTGTATTTCTTCATACCATACAACTCATACATCCTTGCTCTGCTTTTGTAGATACCTACAGTAGCCCACTCACTAAATGCTCTAGACTCTTTGATTACTTTTTTCTTGGTCTTAAAAGTAATTCTAAATTCGTTTTGCACTATATTAAACATCGTATCATAAATCTTATTCGGTGATTTAAGCTCTATCATATCAGGATTAATTCCTACAAAAATTTTGTTTCTAAATTCAATAAATTTACGCCTAGGTAACCTTATGTACGACATTTTCATGAATATATGAAAATTCTGCCAATTGACCACAGTGATCCGAAGTTAAGTCAGTAATAACTAATTTATGTGATACTGTATGATTACTAAATATATTGTCATGACAAGTGGAAGTTGATGCTGTTATTCTAGTAGGTTCAAAAAATAAGTTTGTCAAATTAAATGATTTAAAAAGATTTAAAAGCCAGCTAGTCATTGGTGAACTATCTAATAAATTAATATTTAAATCACCACACACTATTATACCTATTCGTTACCGGGCCTACTACAAATACATGGCCTAAGAGTTTTATCGCTACACACTACTCCCCTTAGCATGTAAGATACTTTAGATAATAATTATACTATAACCATGTAGGATGCTGTGTTAAGTATCATAATAAAGCTTTGCTAGTTGATTACAATCAGTTCATATTTTTGAAACATGTATTTAACATGTAATATATCGCTGTACTGGCCTGTGGGTCACAATCGCCGAGTGTATATGTTACTCGCGTGAATTTCGTATTTCATGCTCACGACGTTATTGGGAACAATTTTCAAACATGTTTAATACAGCCTCTATAACTAGTAACTAGATTTACATGCAAAAGAGATATATATACATACATACATATACTCACGCCTTTTCCCCGTCGGGGTAGGCAGAGACAACAGAACGCCACTTGCTTCTATCCTTACAAACCTCACGCGCTTCCTCTACACTCATTACTCTTTTCATACATGCTCGCCGGTTTCGGGTACTTCGGACTTGGCCGTTTTTTAGGACGTCTCCAATTTGATCGACGAATGTCCGACGAGGTCTGCCGCGACCGACTTGCCCACACACATTTGCCTTATAAATCTTATTCGTCATTCTTTCTTCACTCATTCGCTCCACGTGTCCAAACCACTTTAGCATTCCTTTCTCAATCCTAGTCACGACATCTTCTTTCAGACCACTGCTCTCTCGTATGGTTACGTTCGGAATTCTATCGATCAGTCTCACCCCACACATACTACGCAGTGATCGCATCTCAACTGCGTTAATTCTACTTTCATGCCTTTTCTGCCATACCCAGCTCTCACTTCCATACATCAACGTGGGGACAAGCACTCCATTATGAACCGCCAATCGCGCCTCTTTCGGCACAGTCTGGCCGTTCATAAAGGCATACAGTGCTCCATTTACACGATTGCCCGCAGTCACTCTCCTTTCAATATCTTCTTCACATCTTCCGTCTCTTATAAACACGCTACCCAAATATACAAATTCTTTTACTTGCTCTACTTTTTCATCTTCAATCGTAATATTACACTCAGTCAAACTTTCAACTTTTTCAAACACCATCACTTTCGTCTTTCTTGCATTAATTTTCATACCTTTAGCTGTGAAGCTCTCATTCATGCAGTCAATCATTTCTTGCAACTCATTCGCCGATGGTGCAAGGATGACTTGATCATCGGCGTACAACAGGCACTTAACACGCAATCCTATCATATCAATCCCGCATTCAGTTTCTCTCATATCATTCATGCAGCTATCCATGAATAAGTTGAACAACCAGGGTGAGGCTGGACACCCTTGTCTGACACCTTTCGAGATGACGAACCAATCCGTATAGGCACCATTTATTCGGACACTTGCTCTAGAATCCCTATACAGGGATTTCAGAGCCCTTATTATACAGCTGTCCACCCCATACATGGATAACACCTTCCATAAGTCCTTATATATATATATATATATATATATATATATATATATATATATTATCTTTATACAAAGCACTAGCGATGTTTAAAATTCGAGTCAAAGTCGCGTGAAGAGAGGATTCCGTACGTTATGTATGTGTACTTATGAGTTTCATTCAGTTCATCATTCAGGTTTCAGAGTTTCATCCTTTTGTTTGTACGAAACTTAATAAGAATGGATTAAAAGAAGTGGTATGCAAAATTGGAGCTATGTTTTTAGCAATTATTTTTTAAATCAAGATCCGGTAATCAAAATATAACTGATTATATGATAATCAAAATTTTACCTTCATGATTTGAGTAGATAATGGATAAAAATGTATTCTTATTAATTTGCTCCGGTACAAGGTAACATAAAATATGCAGATTGTGGTTTGAATCGCTAAAAACTAGGTATGAAGATATATTCTGTAAAACGATTTACAATTTTTATGCAAAAATAATGGAAATTAAAAGGGCCGGAACATACCTGACGGAAGATCCGTCGCGTTTTATCGGTCGCGTAACGCCAATACATACAAATGTATAGAAAAACGTTCAACCATTCACACCTGACCGATAATCCGTCAGTACGTCAAGCGTACTAACGGATTATCCGTCGACGTCGCGCGCACCACGCACCACGTGAATTTTGACCTTTGAGTAAGGAATAAAAATGGAGAGGGCAAATAGTAGGTACATATAGAAAAATTACATTATTCACATAATATATTATTATATTTTATATTTGTATAGACTCACGGCTGTATCCCCGGAGGGGTAGGCAGAGGTGTAATATTACACCCACATTTCGCCATGATGTTTTTATACACATATATACGAAACCGACATAAAGCCACCAAACATAGTGTTGTTTCGTTTTGTCTTAGGGATATCTCAGTCAAAAAAAAGAGATAGCCATAGTTTACTGAATAAATTGATCATGACGATATTTTATTAGAAATGTCATTCATGCCATTATCGCTATATTTTTCGCCAAGGTTTGTGGTACATCTGCTGTGAAATCGTTATCTATCGAACACAATAATTTTGTTTTTGTGCATAAATATGTCTAAAAGTCCGATATTGGCTCTCAGAGAATATTTTGTTACATGTTTCATACAAGAGTCGTCTTTCGCTTTGTCATGTTCGCCCACATTTGCATTATGGAATAAACTAATCTGGCAAAAGATTTAAATTAACAAAGGTAACTCACTACAAAAATGTATTATTCTCCTCTAACCGGCTCCATATCGATATCGATTACATTCTGGAGAACAATTTGCATTGCATTTGGGCAAAGCCATTTTATTTGCCCAACGTTTCGTAGGTGTGCACGCTAATTTCGTAGGTGTGCACGCTAAATTCGTAGGTATTGGACATACCATATCCATGTCATTCCTAGATCGGTGATTTTAAGATCGTAAGATTCCAGGGCCGCCAGACCTTACTTATTTTTTCAGAAACGAAATGTGTAGAATAATGTAGTGTTAGTACTATGTGCTATGAGTGTACGCATATTTGCTAGCTTGGATCGAGGGCCAATTTTTGGGTATGAGGTGCTTAAGGTCCACGGGAACAATTTCCATACATACCTATAGAGAAAACATTTTGTGTCTTGCTCTGCAACTGTACCTAGTCTGTAACCCCTTCTATATCATTTGTATAAGTTTTGTGAAAAACCGTAACCAAATCGTATTATCATCTTTTATTTTTGAACCTCCATACCTAAATAGGATATATATTCGAATAACGCTTGTTGGCTACTATAAAAAATCTTCGAAGTCCGACATATTTTTAATAGTCAAACTCGAATTGCAATAAAAATAACTACAGAACTTCAGTGACTACATATTAACATCAGGGAACACGAAAAATGGTTAGGTAAAAGAATATGACAGTAAAATATTGAGCTGCCCTGAGTACGGCCCTGCACGAACAAACTTATATGTGTGCATAATAGCCACGCTTTCAGCGAATGTGTGCAGATACGTTCGACGCATTTTCCGTCAGATGTGTACCGATTCATTTGACGGAATAGACGCGACCGAAGATACGTTCGACGCATCTTCGGTCAGGTATGTGCCGCCCCTTAAGGAGGCTTTATACATGGAGCGGAATTGTTTTTTTTTTTCATTTGTCCTAACTATTAGCTGCACGCTTGTGGAATGCACTGCCGTTGTCCATAAAACGAGATCAAAACATTAGTTCATTTAAAAAGTTGGCCAAAGAGTACGACTTATCTATTTTACCTTGATATTCTAGTAATACTGTGTTTATTTTATTTCCTTCTTCTGTTATTTATTTAAGTGTTAATATTATCAGTATTTATGCATTTATGAATTCTTATTATGTATGTCTATAGTTATATGAACACCAGTGGTATTTCACGGGACGTATAGGCACAAATTCCTAAAAAGGGTCGAATTTTGGGCTCTCATCCGATAATGTATATTCTAAGTAGATACCTCTATTACGGGACCCTTCATGAGCGTGTTCAACTAGCACTTCATATAATTGTATACTGATGATTATTTTTCATTTTATACAACCTTTTGTTTTTTTTATCACAGACTGTCTAAGCCTTTACGCAAAACATTGCTCCTATTTCCAGTATCCAACATGGTTATAAAGCCACAATCGTCACGGGGCATCGCATTCAGCTGACACTGACGTCAGCAATGTTAGGTAACCGAAGTAATATGCTTGATTTGCCTTCCGCCGTCAAATTGCCAGTTTAAGCGTCAATGGACAAAGTCAAATGAGTAATATGAACGAGAAGTAGCAGTCTGTTACTTTGCGTGTTGCGCGACGACTGTGGAATAAGGCGATCTTACCCCTAAATGGCTCTTACTAAAGAAATAATTATTGTCGTACAGAAAAAGTCTAATCATATAATATGATAATGTATAGTCATAAGGTTTATTTAGTTCTTGTTTAATCATTTTAGTGGTGAGTATTACCTACTATTGATGTATTTGGAGCTGCAAGAAACCATACAAAATTTACCAGAGCTGATTCTAACTGTCGCTTAATAGGTTTGACTAGCAATTTTAGAATTGACCGTATATCGAGATTTAACACTGCAGTACTCGCGCGAGGTGAATATTCACCCCAGACCAATGCTTTCATCCATATTTTTTAAATTATTTGAATACAGACTGTGTAGCTTAGCGTAATCCTCGTCAAGTAAGCTAGGTTCAAGGTCAGTACGTCACCGGCACTGGACAAGGCCGCTAGTGGCAAAAAAAAAGCGGCAAAGTGCTCGGGGACGGAATTTCACCCCACGCGAGTATCGGCGTTACAAAATCTCTCGTTCGATTTAAGAGAAGATTGAGTGTTTCTTGTAAGTATTGGTTTTATTTTTCTTCTATTCGAGATGATTTCAGTTTCCATAAGACTTTTGTTTATTTTGCTATGATTTTTGTGTTATAGATTACAGATTTGTCGTCATTATGGACGAACGTCAGGATAATATGATACGAAGCTAGTTAGAAGAAGATGTAAAGGTTCCCCGCGGGATCTCCACCTTGTCGTGGTGGGGGGGCTCAGTAACCGTGGCTTGGAACCCCGCGGTGAAGCTAAGAGGGATCCAGGAGGGGACAGTCCGCGTGGGCTTGACGGGGCCTACGCAGGATGCGTCCAACGGTGCGGGTGCGGGGGACAGTTCTGTCTGTCCCTCGCAGTCGGGTGCGGTCGCGGGAGGAGAGGCGTGTCGGTGTGGCGTTGCCGCGCGCCCTATCTCCCGCGACCAAATGGGTGCGCACCATTCGATGCGTCGCGGTGGAGCCGCAGAGGAAGAGGAGATGCGGTATTGCGTTGCCGTCCTCCCTGTCCTCATACCTGAGGAACACGGGTTGATTTTTAGTCAGTAAGAGTCTGACAGTCCCCTTCGTCCTTCCCCCGGAGCGGAGGGATTTCATGAGGATTTTCCAATCCGACACCAAAAAAAAAAAAATGAAAATATTGCACCGAGTGATACGGAAAATAATGAAGAGAAATGTGTTACAGAGCTAAACTATGACTCAGAAACGGAGCAAGAATATGAAAGTAGCACAAAAGAGATGGAAGAAAGGAGCACAGAAGAGAGGGTAGATTTAGATAGATAGATAGATAGATAAATCTTTATTGTGCAAATACAGTTGGTACAATAGCTTAAAATGTAGGTAATTGGTATACAAATAGTAAATGCACAAAGGCGGCCTTATCGCAAAGTGCGATCTCTTCCAGGCAACCTTAGGATGGACAGACTGAAAAAGACAAATTTGATGGTGTAGTGATCAGATATATACGGACACTAATAGTTATTAAATAGAATATACATACATGTATAAGTATATATCGCCTATACATACAAATACCTAATACTTAATATACATACAACCTATACTTATAAAACATATAAAATTATACATACAAACTATACATATAATACATAGCTATACATACATACATACATATCCATATTATAATGATATCAATGCAAAGTACAGAACCAATAAATAAATAAATACATCGAGAGAATTTCAATTAAAATGACAGGTAGTGCTTCTTTAGTGCGTCTTTAAATATGTTGAGTGATTTTGCTTGCTTAATCTCAATTGGCAGCGCATTCCACAAACGTACAGCCTGAACGGCAAAGGATTTATCGTAGAAGTTTGTGGAATGTGTTGGCATCTGCAGTCTCAGATCCACTGACGACCTCAAGGTCCTTGAATGTGTGTCATGAAGGAACTTAAAACGTTCTTTGAGATACATGGGGCTATTAGGATTGAACAGCGCATTATATAGTTGCGTAAGAATATGAGTATTCCGGCGAAGACGAATTGGGAGCCACTTGAGTCTGGATCGAAATTCAGATACATGATCATATTTGCGTAAACCAAAAATGAATCTAATACAGAAGTTTTGGAGACGCTCAAGTTTGTCAAGTTGGTCCTCATTAAGATCAAGATAGCTGACATCGGCATAATCGAGTATAGGGAGAAGCAAGGATTGTGCAAGCGCAATCTTGGTGGTTGTGGGAAGAAAGTTCCGCAGCCTACGCAACGACCCAGCTGAGGCAAACAGCCTTCGACTTGTCTCCTGTATTTGACATCCCCAAGATAAAGTTTTATCTAGATAAATCCCCAGGTTTTTACGTTATCTGAGATAGTTAATATTTTGCCGTCGAACTGAATCTCAGGCAACTGTGACCAGTTGACCTTGGATATCATTCTGGAACTGCCAATCAGAATAATTTGTGTTTTGGATGGGTTCACTTTAAGGCCATAATTTTTACTCCACGTACAAATTTGTGCAAGGTCAAAGTTTATATTAGAAAACGCCTCTAAAATCGCTTCTAGTGGTGCCTGTGAGTATATCTGTAAATCATCTGCGTAAAGGTGGTAGGACGAAAGTAAGTGCTTAGAGATAGAATTTATGAAAATTGCGAATAGTAATGGAGATAGCACGCCACCCTGTGGTACACCGACAGTTGTGTTACACCATGACGAGTACGACTCATCAACGCGTATACGCTGTCGGCGTCCAAACAGATAACTATGAAACCAGTCAATTACCGTTGGAGATATGTTAATAGAGCGGAGTATGGCGAGCAGGATGTGGAAATCCACGGTGTTAAATGCGTTGCTAAAATCAAGTAGGGACAAAAGCGTGAGTTTTCCGCCATCCATGCCTAGCCTTATCTCATCAGTGATATGAACCAATGCTGTAGTAGTACTATGACCAGGACGAAAACCGGATTGGAATGGATTCAGGAGAGCATTCTTGGAAAGGAAAGTACAGAGTTGTGTATGTACAAGACGCTCAAGGACTTTGGAGAGGAATGGAAGTATGGATATAGGACGGAAGTCGGTAAAGGAACAGGGTTTGGATTTTTTAGGGATCGGCACAACTTGTGCATCTTTCCACGCGGATGGAAAGACTCCGCTGGTAATTGAGTAGTTCAGGATATGACAAAGGACAGAGAGGATTTCATCTAGGATAGGTAGGATCATATTTCGACTGATACAGTCATTACCAACAGCATTGGATGATATTGAGATTATGCTCTTTTTAACATCACAACCGGAAAATTGCTCGAAAACAAAAGGTGAGTAGCTGGGAGTTGGGATACGTGAAAGATCTTGTAACGTGTTTGTTTTTCTTGTCCCATCAAAGTTGGACGAAGCAGTGAAATGTGCGTTAAGCGAATCTATATTTATATCTTTGGGGATTGCGTCATTGCGCGACTTACCAACTCCCAGTGTTCTAAGAAATTTCCAAATTTTAACTGGATTTCCGCATTCAACCGAGTTGTGAATATGCTGGCGTTGTGCTTTCCTACACACCTTATTGCAGAGATTTCTGGCACGTATGTATTTTTCCAAATTTACAGGGTTTGGACGACATTTGTACTTCGCCTTGGCAGCCGCTTTCTTTGACATAAGAATTTTGATTTCGTCAGTAAGCCAAGGTGCAGGTAGGTGTTTTAATTTAATGGCACGGATTGGTGCATGCACATCGTACAGCTGAATTAACTTATCTGTAAACATTTTGACTTTGTTATCTACACAGTCTGATGAATACAAGGGAGACCAATCTATGCTACGGGCATCTGCGCAGAGCTTTACACTATCCATCCCACCGAAGTTGCGTTGCATAATAATTCTCGGTTTTGCCTTTGGTGGGCGTATTTTATATGAAAGATAGATTAAATCATGGTAAGAAAAAGTGTCTGCAGAGCACTGACCATGCTTGGATACAAAAGTAGGGGAAGAAACGAAAATGAGGTCAAGAAGAGAAGGTACAGAGTTTGGAAAATGATGTGTAGCATGAAGAGGAAGAATAGATAAATTGCTGGAATTTAAAATACGCCTAAATGTGGTGGAACGATTATCCTGCTTTAAAAGGCAGGTGTTAAAATCACCCATTATAATTGTGTGACTGTAAGAAGGTACCAAAGTTTCTAGGATGTGTTCAAAAGAAGGAAAAAAATTTATACGTAACGAAGGGGAATAATAAACACCTAGAAGAACTTTAGCACGATTTAATTCCACTTCTAAGAATAGATGCTCGCCGGCATTCGAGGGTGGAGGTTGCGGCGAGATGCTAACAATACGGTACGGAATTTGAGCACGTAGGTAAATAGCAACACCGCCACCCCCACCAACCGCACGATCATTTCTTATTAGGTGGTACCCCGGAAGAGAATATGAAGTTGATGGGAGACATGGTTTGAGCCATGACTCTGAAACGAGAATAGCATGAATGTTCCTACAGTCAAAGGTTGCCAGCATATCAGGGAAATGAGCTGGAATACTTTGGGCATTTAGATGGACTACATTAAAGTTCCCCGCGACATCAGAGAACTGAGACTGAAGAATCTCTGCAAGTGAAGGCAAACTGGTAAAACTATCATTGAGACTACTAGCAGTTAAAAAGCTGTCATCGTCACTATTTGCATCTAACATAATATGTCGAATATATAAAATAATAATATATTAATAATATATAAAAATAATTAAATATATCGATATAATAAAAAGTTATATATATTATATAGAATACTTAAATAAAAATATATTGTAAAGTGGTGTAAAGTCAAATGTCCACCCGCCAGTTGCGTGTTACAAGAAGACTATTGTAAATGTAAATATCAAACACAGCTTTATAGAAAAGAGAAACAAAGAATAAAAAAGAAAAAAAATAAATAAAATTAAAATGCGTAATGAGATTTGAAACAGGTGAATATGTTGTTAACATAATTATAAAAAAAAAAAAAATAAAAAAAAAAATCATAGCTTGAAGATAAAATACCAATGATTCAAATCGGCAGTACATATACGTCATGCAAATGACATAACTGACATATGATATTAGGATAGGTACGTCAAAGTGAAAAATATTGTGGAAGTAAATTATCAAGTTATGAAGAAGGTAGAAAAATAATACAAATTCACCCACTCACAAAAAGAAACAAACAAGAAACCTATTTTTTTGAAGCCGCGGTCCGCTTGGTTTTCGCAGCAGCCTTCCCCGCAGGTTTCTCTGGGTCTGCGACTTTAATCTTGTTGAGGTCGCCCAAGCACAGCACCCGATGCCGATGACCATCCGCGCCAAGGACGAATACCGAGCCCTCCCTGGTCCAGCACTTCGTCACGCCAAACTTCTCCCGCGCTGCCATGAACGCCATATGTCGCGTTCGGGTCAAAAACTCAGACAGCGTTACACCGGATCCCTTCAATTTAGTTTTGGCGAACCATATGCTGTCTCGAACTGATGTGCTCCGGAACTTGACGAGAATAGGTCTAGGCTTATTTGCTTGGTGACGGCCCATTCGATGACAACGCTTGATATCGTCTGTAGTGAATGTATCAAACTTCAGCCGTTGCTTCACCACTTGGACGACCATTTGAGCTGTATCCTGACTCTTCTCCTCCTCAACGCCATGCAGAAGAATCATATTTCGACGGCTGCGTGTCTCCATACTGTCCACAGTGCGGGCGACGGACTCCAACTGTTGCGAGAAGGACTTAAGTGACTGGATTATGAAGTCCTTGAAGGCCCCAAATTCTTCTGCCAAGCTGCCCGTACCAGTAGAGCTCTTCTTGAGGAGATCCGCTTCGAACTTGGCCATCCTTTCCTCAAAATATTGTTGTATATTATGGATAGAGGATTCCATGCTGCAGCGTGTGACTGTGTTAGTGCTATTAATGTTGTGTATATATGGAGATAACACTAGACTGGCAGGTATTCAACCTCAACTATGTTTATATGACATTAAATATATTTATACTTTATTTAAACTATTTTATTTAAAATAATTTTAACAGCTGTTTTAAACTAAGTGTTTACTCAACTACCCACCAATGTGGTTTTTTTTATTTAGATATAGAAGAAAGATATATAGAGATATAGAAGAAAATATTGAGAATAGTTTTTCAAGCGACGACAATGTTCCTTCTGAGTACATCAAGTTCTAATTTGTACATCTTGTAATCAAAATACATAAAAACTGTTAAAACTAAATAAAAAATGAAAATGTTTCAGTGTTTTTCCTATTTTTTTTAAATTACATAATTTTTTGTTCATTTCATAAAATACATTTTTTTATAATATTTGGAATCAAAAATAAATACTTTTCACTATTTAAACGCATTTTATTTCATATTATATTATATTTACGTAAAAACGATCAATGTAAATGGTCTGAAAATTCACCCCACGCGAGTAAAATACTAGAAAATTAGGGCGCGAGTACTGCAGTGTTAACAGAAGCTTAAATAAAAATATTAAACAAATTTCAGACTACTATATTAAATTATTAAGGAACCGTTCATTTCAACTAGCTTCAACATTTTAAACCTCTGCATACGAACAAATTAACGGCAACTACAATTTCATTTAATCATCTTGTTTTATTTTCACATTTTTGTTATTTGAGAAATTGTTACTTGAAATAATTTTAACACTACCAGGGTTGAACGAAGTTTCTAGCAGAATGGGAAAACAGCTCCAAACCGCTTTTAGTTTAAAAATGGAGATAGTATCGTAAATCAAATATAGCAACAAAATCTCGTGACATGAACTCGGATCAAAAGTTCTATGTGCTGTGAGAAGTAGAACTGATTTATAATACTTTATATCAAATCAAATCATTTATTTGTAAAATGTGGTATACATAGGTGTTACATTATTATATTATATCCAGCACATTTGCCATCTTCTATACATGGCATACAAATATTTAAATGTATTACATAAAGGTATAAAGAATTACATTTTATTATTTGAACAGTATTGAACATATTCATAATTAAATAACAATATAATAATAAATAATTAATGTTACAATCAGTGGCATTATTTACAGTTTATAATTTAAGTATTCTTTTACTGAATAAAAACATTTTTCAGCAAGCCATTTAAATAATTGTGATTTAAATTTATTTATGGGTAAGTCCCGAGAATCATGTGGAAGGTGGTTGAATATGCGAACTGCCATTACGTAACTATTACGGCTACATATATCTGTCCTTATTGGAGGCAATACAAATTGTTCGGATATCGGTTATGGAACTGGAGCACATCTTTCTTACGACTAAACAATTTGCTATTATTCTTAACAAAAACACATATTTCGAAAATGTAAAGACTTGGCAATGTTAATAAAGAAAATCTGTGGAACAGAGGCTTACAGGATACCCAGGGGGCTACGTTGCAAATGGCTCTTACACACTGTTTTTGTGCAATGAATGCTCTATTTATGTTTACCGCTTTTCCCCACAACACAAGGCCGTATCTTAGTGACGACACTACAAATGCATGATAAGCCTGAAGTGCTGTTTCTTTGTTACATATTTTTGTTAATCGCCACAAAGCATAGACAAATCTATTAATTTTATTGCATGTATTCTCTACTTGTCCTTTCCAATTACAATTGTGATCTAGTTTCATACCTAGAAAAGACACTTCATTGACCTCCACAAAATTTTGATCTTCGTATTTCAAGTGTAAATCTAGATTTTTACCTCCTTTATTATGAAATTGAATATATTTTGTTTTATTAATATTTACAGTCAAATTGTTTTGTCTTAGCCATTGTATTATTTTATTAATATTGTCATTTATCAAATCATTATAGTTAGAATTAGAATTATTAGGTATTATTATTGAAATGTCATCTGCATATAAAATGGATTGGTATTCTGTTATAGATGGTAGGTCATTGATGTATAACAGGAATAGAAGTGGACCAAGTATGGTTCTTTGGGGAACACCTACTCTATTTTGTCTCATGTTCGATTTAAAAGTCACCTCTTCATTTTTGGAATTAATAAGATAGCTTTTCAGCCAATCTTGTGCAGTACCGCGTATACCATACAGATTACATTTATGCAGCAGTAGGTCATATTTTACAAAATCGAATGCCCGACTCATATAAAAAAAAAATACTGTAACAGGGGTCTTTACGTTTACACACTTTACTATTTCATTCATAAGCTTGAACGTTGCTAAGGTAGCAGATTTCCCCTTCAAGAATCCGTGTTGTTGCGGACAAAGTATATTAAAATTATTCAAAAAGGATACCAGTCTATTATGCATAATTTTTTCAAATATTTTAGCCAAAGCGGGAATTAAAGCAATTGGTCTATAGTTGCCTGTTATATGTTTATCACCTTTCTTGTGTAGCGGTTTTATCACGGTTACTTTTAATTTGTGAGGAAATTTACCGTGGGTAAAAGATAAGTTGATTATGTGCGTAAGAATCGGAGCTATGAGCTTGCTACAAGTTTTTAGTATTCGCGTTGGAAAATGATCATAACCTACAGCCGATGTATCTCTTAGAGAACCAATTACCCTTTGAACTTCATTTATGTTTGTTGGGGATAAAAATTTTATAGCACTATTCGATTGTATATTATTATTATAGTTTATAAATTCGTTATTGTTTATATTTGTCATGTCAATATAGTAATCATTAAATATGTTGGCAATGTCTTCAGGATTCGATACAGATTTATTATTGTGTGAAATATGTGATATAATTCTAGCAGAACAGTCCGGCTTAATATTGCCATTTATCACTTTCCATGATGCCTTACATATATTCGAGGATTTCGTTATAAACTGTTCATTGCTTAATGTTTGAGCAGTTACAATTTTTTTTAAAGTTTGTCATATCTACAATATTCAACTTTGCTAGATTCTGTACCAATTATATGCCTCTTATAACGTAATCGTCTCTTAGTTTGCGAAGAATTTTTTATACCTTTTGTAAGCCATGGGATCTTTTTCTTTGTTCTATTACATATTTTTATAGTATATGTTGGAAAAGATAAATTAAAAAATAACAATACATTATCGTAGAAAATCTCAAAAGCCAGATCAGTATCACTTTCAGAGAATACATCTGACCACGATAGTTTACTAAGACAGTTGAGAAATATATGAATATTTTCTTTGTGAAAATCCCTTTTAGTCTTAAATATAAATCTTATCTTATCTGGGTCCGGATAAAAGTGGGCCTGACACCTCTTTTTTTGGTAGGTGTATACGCTCCGGACTCTTCCTATAGTAAGGCAGTAAGAGAGGAATTTTGGGCACAAATGAGAGAAGTCGTGTTATTGCGTAAGTGGAATGAACGTATTGTCATGCTTGGAGATTTTAATGCAAGGGTGGGAGTGAAGCGTGATGGGTATGGAAGTGAACTAGGGACGTTTGGAGATAAGAGTGTCAATGACAACGGCGTGTACTTGTTAGATGTATGTGTTGAGATGGATATGTCTGTGATGAATACATGGTTCCAGCATAAAATGGTTCATATGTACACGTGGCAAAAGAAGGAAGGAAATGTTGTGTTAAGAAGCATGATAGACTTTGTGATAGTAGATGAAAGAATGAGAAGGAAAGTAGTGGATACCAGAGCTTATCGCGTACCTGATGTTGGCACAGACCACTATTTGGTTATCAGTAAAATAAGTGGTCTTTTCAAACGCTGGCGGCACCGAGATAAAGGTTCCACTACAGAATTAGAACATATAAAAGTGGAAAGATTGAAATATAAGGGTATGAAAGATATGCACAAAAAGCAATTGAGCGAACGGATGGACAAAAGTTGGAATCTTGTAAAGAAGGAAAGTGTGAGTGAGGTATGGTCGGTATTTAAAACCAACATTGTGAAATGTGCTGAAGAAGTATGCGGTTTGAGTAAAACAATAAGTAAGAAATGCGAGAAAGCTGACTGGTGGAATGATGAAACTAGAAGAATGGTTGAGGAAAAGAAAAAAGCATGACTGGATATTCTAGCAATAGAGGCAACGAATAGAGCTAGTGGTGGTATGAATGAAGATAGTGTTAAAGAAATGAAGGACAAGTATAAATGTGTGAAAACTAGAGTCAAAGAATGTGAGAGGAAGAAGAATGAGAAAAAGAAGAAGTATGAGAAAAAGGAGAAGTATGAGGAACAATTCGGCGCAAGTTTCCGAGAGAATATAAAACTCTTTTAGAAACTCGTGAAAGAAGCGCGAGGTAAAAATATGAGTACATCGATGAAAGTGATTAGGAATGAAAGAGGTGCAAAGAGGTGAATCATGAATGAAGAAATAAAGATACTAGAGCGCTGGAAGAATTATTTTGAGAGTTTATTTGAGAAAGATGTGTGTGAAATAGAGAAAGAAGAAACGATAGATATGTTTGTGAGCCCGACTGATGAAATTGGCATGGATGAAATTATGAAAGCGTTAAAAGGTATGAGGTCAGGCAAGTCTGCTGGATGTGATAGGGTGACGACTGAGATGTTGAAGGCTGGCGACGGACTCATAGTTAACCTGCTGCATCGCCTTTTTAATCTATGCTGGAAACAGGGCCAAGTTCCAGATGACTGGACGAAGGCAGTGCTTGTTCCAATTTATAAAGGCAAAGGTTCGCAGCAGGAATGTCAAAATGATTGCGGGATCAGCCTTCTTAGTGTAGTTGGAAAAATGTATGCCAGAATTTTGATTGACAGAGTAATAAATGTGACTAATGACAAGATATGGGATGTGCAAATGGGATTTCGGAAGGGAATGGGATGTACGGATCAAGTCTTTTCCTTGCGCTGCGTCACCGAAAAATGTCTGGCAAAAAACCAGAAGGTGTATTGCGCGTTCATAGAATTGGAAAAGGCTTATGATAGGGTGAATAGAAAGGAATTATGGAAGGTGTTATCCATGTATGGGGTAGACAACTTTATAATAAGGGCTCTGAAATCCCTGTATAGGGGTTCTAGAGTGTCCGAATCAATGGTGCCTATACGGACTGGTTTGACATCACCCAAGGTGTCAGACAAGGGTGTGCAGCCTCGCCCTGGTTGTTCAACGTATTCATGGATAGCTGCATAAATGATATAAGAGAAACTGAATGCGGGATCGATATGGTAGGAGTGCGTGTTAAGTGCCTCTTATATGCCGATGATCAAATCATTCTTGCATCATCGGCGAATGAGTTGCAAGAAATGATGGACTGCATGAACAAGAGCTTTAAAGCGAAAGGTATGAAAGTTAATGCACGAAAGATGAAAGTGATGGTGTTTGAAAAAGATGAAAGTGTGACTGAGTGTAATATTACGATTGGAGGTGAAATTGTAGAGCAAGTAAAGGAATTTGTATATTTGGGTAGCGTATTTGCAAGGGACCGAAGATGTGAGAAAGACATTGAAAGAAGAGTGACTGCGGGAAATCGTGTAAATGGAGCACTGTGAGCGTTTATGAACGGTCAGACGGTGCCAAAAAGGGGGGGGGTTGGCGGTTCACAATGGAGTGCTTGTCCCCACGTTGATGTATGGAAGTGAAAGCTGGGTTTGGCAGAAAAAGCATGAAAGTAGGATTAACGCAGTTGAGATGCGATCACTGCGTAGTATGTGTGGGGTAAGACTGATTCCTGTGAGGTAAGACTGATTCGGGATAGAATTCCGAATGCAACTACACAAAAGGGCAGTGGACTGAAAGAAGATGTGGTGACAAGGATTGAGAAAGGAATGCTTAGGTGGTTTGGACACGTGGAGCGAATGAGTGAAGAAAGAATGACGAATCAGATATGTAAGGCAAATTTGTGTGGGCAAGTCGGTCGCGGCAGATCTCGGCGGACATTCGTCGACCAAATTGCAGACATCCTAAGAAATGGAAACGTCCGAAGTACCCGAAACCGGCGAGCATGTATGAAATGAGTAATGAGTGTAGAGGAAGCGCGTGAGGTTTGTAAGGATAGGAGCAAGTGGCGTTCTGTTGTCTCTGCCTACCCCGACGGGAAAAAGGCGTGAGTATATGTTTGTATGTATAAATGATGAGTCTTGTTTTCTATCGGTAGACTAATATATTGACCAGTATTATGACCAGATAACTTCAAAGGTAATATACCCGCAGCTGCCACGGGTATGTTACTCAAGATCTGATCTGATATAGTTTACTACAACCACTTTTCTTCCTCTAAGCTAGTGGAGGGATTGACTACATTGTTGCAAAGATATAGTCATAAAATCAAAACTATAAATGCAATAAATCAAATAGTTTGTAGTGGTTTAAAACAATAAATTATGAACATACAAAACAAATACCAGATTATGGTATTTGTTCAACGCTGGGAAATTATTGTTTAAAATCATATCAATACAAAATAATAACATTATGACTAATGAATTTAGCGAAATTTATGTATTCATTTAGGATTATTATAAAAGAACAAAACGCCAATTTGTCAATCAATAATTTATTGACAAACAATCAGGGCCTCAAGTCTGTTATTACAATAGTGCCAAAATGGTCAATCACTGACTTCATAATTGTTGATTTTGACAAGTTTGGTAGTCTACTGTTACAATGGTGCCATTATGATTTTCCGATGGTCAACCACTGACACTCCATTGAAAGAGATGGCATAGATTGGTAGTCTCGTACTTAATGACAAATCGATGACTGACGTATGCGGTAGTCTGGTAATATTTTGACAGTTCTTTTGATCAGTGACCTACCATCGTAACGCCATCGTGCAATCATTGCTTTTGTCTAGTGTTTGCTTGTGAAACATAGTGATAGACAATCAAAAAGTTTAATGTACTACAAAAAAGAGATAATGTATTAACTGCGAACTAATATTCTCGAGCTAACTAACAAGCCAGTCGCTTAACGAGGATGACTACAAACCCTTTTACGGATATTCCCGAGGCGAAATTTGTAAAAACGTTTCATCTTAGAGAGGAAAGGATTCAGTAAGGGAGTTATTTCAAAAACTCATTCCCCTTAAGGCCAGACCGCGTCAAAACGATAGCGTATCGGCAGAAATAAAGGTGAGAAAACTAAAGTTAATATTGATTTATTATTCTATTCCTATAAAGAAGAAATTGATTAATTAATGTTATATTTTTATTGCTGATTCTGGTAGCACTCATTTTACGCATCAGGATCTTACCAGACCTTGATTGGACAGGGTGCCCTCCATGACATTTAGCCAATTACAGTGTCGCAGGCCACTAAAGAAGTTACAGAGGCGTTATATAAAATATACCATCAATATATTAAATGGAAAGGAATATCAAAGTTCGCCTAGTTCAGTTTGTGGTTTTCCAAATTTGATGTTCAAGTGTCTACTTGAACATCAAATTATACATGTACATTCTTCCTTCCGAAATATACAAGTACGTCAAAGCTAAATACTCATATTCCAAACATAAGAAACAGGAAATTAAATAATATTTTCAAACGTTGTAACTGTGCTTTTAACCCAACTATGGTAGAGCTCAGATGAACTTAGTTCATCTGAGTGACGGAGCTAAAAAGAAAGAGTAATGTTTTTACACATTGGGAATGAAAGTGTTAGTAGTAGATAATGATATGAATATAGATAGTGACCAGCAGTGGTTTGGTACTTAAATAAATGATAATGTCATACCTATGTGATAGTTTGAAGTATTAGTACAATAAGATCTTCCTGCTTTTTAATATTGCCATACCTACCTGACAGGAACAGTTATGTTAATGATGACTAGATAGTGACCAGGCTTTATATAATGTTCCTAATTTATCAATATATTCTACCTACATTTTATGGAGTCTTGTAAAGAATTTAAGTAATGATGAATTTAAATAATGTCTGAATTATGATGAAAAGTGTTTTTAAATTAATTGCATAGTATAGAAGATCTTAGTATAAAAGAATATGATGTAATGAGTGGTGTGTTTATAAATATTTACTTATCTCTCTTACAGATACAAAATTCAAGCAAACGGGCAACTTCTTTATGAGTTTTGTGACCGCTCATATCCATCTGTTTCAGACATACATATGTGTGAGGATTCTGCAAAGCCAGTATGAAGAAAGTTGCTTTGCTAGTAGATGCAAAAGTGAAGATTTATGATAGTTAGTATATGAGAATAGTGTTCAATTTTTGTGTCTATAATTGGAACCAATAATTCTTAATAAATTCATGTACCTACAGAAATTATTTATCTTTAATAAAACAACATTGTTAATAATAACACATAATTATGAGTTTTATTTTCCTTCTTGATACAGTTACAACACATGAAACACAAATAATATTTTAATTGTAATAGGAATGTATCTATGATCTAACTCAATCTTCAATTTTTATGTTTTGGTTATGCCAATTCTTCTTCGAATATAAACACCTTTAGTAGTTAACTCGCTATCTTTAATTATAGTATTTACTCCTGTCGATATAATCACTTTTCTTTGAGGTGTGAACTGCATAACCTTGCTGTATCATTTCCTTTCGAATTTGTTATCCATAGAGCATTTTCCATTGATATCTTCGTTTTGGCTCTAAGAGAAACATACGAGCTACTCGGTATTTAACAATTCAACGCAGTGCATTGAGATTATTGAGAAATACCTAAAACAAACTAGGACTTTGTTTACAAAAATGTATGAGTTTTGAACTTTTGACAGTTCTTACGTCAAAACATGATTTGACTTTGACAGCTAAACAGAACAAATATTATTGAGTTGAATGGTTAAATTCATGTTTTTTTTGCTATTTACGAACTTTAATACAACTTTAGAGTGCTTATAACACTAGTAATGAATATTTAAAAAATATATAAATGAAATCTGGCATGGAAAATGATCAAATTTCATGGTAGTTTTTCAAAAATCATTTCTTCTAATGGTTTTTTTTATCTATGGCAATACAACAATGCCATTCTGCCACCATTCAATTACGAGACCACTGATCGATCACTGAACTATCATGATGAATTACCAGACTACGAACTTTTGTCAAAATGACAATGGGATCGTGTTGGAATGACGAATGTGTTTAAAATAGCAGACTTGAGGCCCAGAACGTTAATACACTGTAATGGTTGAAAGAATATTTAAAAAGAAATGTTTATTACACAGCTACTATATGGACCTTTTTCCTGCGATTTATAATAATTGTTAGACGCAATACAGTAAGTAAAAGACCTCACGGAAAGACCACCTTCAATATCTTAGGACCACCGTTCTAAGAAGATGCTGAAAATAGAAATAGATGGAAGAAAAGAGTGATGGTCTTTGCCTTGCACTGGGACAATAGCATTAAACGAGTTTGATTATTTTAGTGAAGTATAACTGTTATATCTAAATATGATGTTCATTTATATATATTATATTACAAAGTTTTAATTGTATAAAGCATTAGATGTTTTCTAATTGGTGATGGATTGAGAATGCGGATGTCGTAAGAGCCGACAGAGGGAGCATATTATGCAGAGAATAGTACCGTAAGAGAAGGAAAACTCGAAATGAAATGAAATGATTTATTCGCATAAGATAGGGTTATACAGGTGTTACAAATTTATTCTAGGTACATCATATCTCGCCGTAATAGGCATACGAATGTCAATGTTGTTAATGTACTTTAAAATTATATAATTATTAAAATTGTTGAAAAATTGTTAGATTATAAATTGCCATTAATTATTATTATACATACAATTACAAATGTCAATTCCATATGTCATTCTATCAAAATTAATTATATTTTTATCATTTATTATATCTTACCATTCAAAAATTCCTGTACAGAGTAAAAACATCTTTCAGCTAAAAATTTAAACAACTGATTTTTGAATTTTGTTATTGTTAGATCTTTAAGACTCTGTGGGAGATGGTTATACATCCTGATTGACATAACATAACAATTTCTACTAGATATATCGGTTCTTACATTTGGTAACACTAGTTTGTTAGGGTATCTAGTATTAAAATTACAAACACTTATTTTTGTCATGTACATATCAGGGTTCATTTTAACGAATATACAGCTTTCAAATATATAGAGACATGGCACAGTTAACAAAGACAACTTTACAAACAGCGGTCTGCAACTATCCCATGGAGCCACATCACATATAGCTCTTAGACAACATTTTTGAGTTATAATTACCCTATTTATTTGCACTGAGTTTCCCCATAACATAATGCCATACCTAATGTTTGAGACAATAAAGGTACGCCTTTAAGGCGGTTTCTTTGTTTGTGATTTTTGTAAGTCGCCATAGCGCATATACAAATCTGTTTAGTTTTTTGCATATGTGATCTACATGGGGCTTCCAAGTACAATGGGAGTCAAGCATCATGCCCATGCCCATGCCATCGATACAAACCCTATACCAACCCGTTTGGCCAGCGTGGTATAGTAGGCAAAATCCTCTTTTTAAAAGCGAGGTCTAGTCCAGTAGTGGAGAGTTAAAGGCTGATGATGAAACAAATGAAGTATTACAAAGTATTACCAAGAACACCCATTATCTCCTGAATATTTTTTTAACATCTTTTAAAAGCATGTATTATATTCACACCAATCAAAAAGCAATTAAAAGTACGACTTATATTTACTGCAGGGTCTAAAGCGACCATACCTTGCCACCAGTAGCTTGAAGCTACGTGAAATACCAGACTGTTCTATCGAACATGCCGAACAGTGCCAACGGAGCGGTTATTCATCAGCCATGCCAAATTCAGTGGCCTTTGTGTTTCCGTCACGCCAGATACAGAATTGAATGGAGTTGCATAGTGATGTTACGTTCCAAATTAATTATCGGGCAATCGTGGCCAGGATTATACGTCGTAATAATGGGTTTCTTAGTATAATTTATGGTGTGTATAGCAAATGTTGTTCTGGAATTATTTCTGCATTCCAGCTCCGCGTTTTGTGGAGTTAAACTTTACTTTGATTATATTGATGGTATTTAGGTGAGATAGGTGTTTTATGTCTCTAAGGAGAACGAAATTTGTGTCTTTCAATTAATAATAATAATAATAATATCACTTTATTTCAGACACGGGGTCCATATATCAAAAATTAATTACCAAAGAACATAATAATAAATCAATCAGTAAAAAATTAAATTAAATAAAAATCATATAACACGTACAATAACATAATCATTAACATAAAAGTATAATAATATAAAATCACAGCATTTAAAACATTCGGCATAAAAATATCACATTTACATAATAAAAACATAGAAAATAGTCAGCTGTTATAGGAGTCGATATAAAGAAGCAATTTAATGCCCACACTGCTTTTTATTACTAATCTGTATATATAAAATCCTTGCGTTAATGACTGACTGAAAGACAAGCTACAGCCAAAACTATGAGGCGCAGGAAGCTGAATTTTGGCTAATATGGGCCTTGGGGAGGATAGGGGTGCACTAAGAAGGGATTTCCTGAAATTCCCACGGAATCGGGCAGAAACGGTTAAGAAAAATAAAATTGGCGGGCGTAACTGCGGGCATCCTCTAGTTGTGATTGAATACTAAGTTACATTAAAAATAAATTGCTTATCAACTTATAGTGAAGTGATGATTTAATTTCTATCCTATGTTAGAGATAAAATCATCACGCATCAGCTAGTATATACCGATTTGAAGAAGCGTTAGTTGGGTTCTATGATTACCTGGCCATAAAAATATTAATCATTTTGTTTAAATGTTGTGTCATATTTTAGCCCAAGTTATTTTTGCATATTAAGAGGTCAACGAAAGGTCATCACTTCATTTACCTACGTTTGAAATTTAACTCGAAGGCTATTATTTAAATTTTGATTAAATGATACCATAAAAACTTTTGTAGTGTATTATTGTATGTGTATAGCGTTAGGGTGATAGGGCGTTTAAATCGTAGGCGTTGGTATCGAATCGCAGTAGAATATGCTGTGGTTTAGTGAGTTGGGCTGTAGGCCTTTTTCTCAGACACCTTCGCTAGCCCAACTCGTCTGAATAAACTCTTACGACCGACAAGCGGAGTCGTATATACGCAAACAGTTTCCACCGCGTCCTGGTGATAAAGTGCTAATTATTTCTTCTCTTTACTTTCTTTCATGGTAGCCTAACAACCAAGAGACCAAGAGTAAGACAAATACTTATAATTGTTTAATCTCAAGTGGTCTACTTACAGCTAAAGTGAGGTTTTGCAATTAAAACTAAAGCTATCTCGCCTTACTTACTTGCGTTATTATATCGTTGACCCATATTTTAATGTACCAAAAACCTAGAATAAGTTAGTAAGGTTGATCGACGGTAGTACGCACAAAATAACTGTATTTATTATTTTAGACCATTAAAATCACCGAGTCACTCGTTAAGCAAGGTTTTCTAACAAAACAGAGTATAAAATATTTCATTACAGGATTCCCTTACCCATTTGCTTCAATATTTCCACGATTTATTTTGCATATTTATTTAGGATCAACCGTAACCCTTGAAAAGTGATCGCGTTTACTTCCTTCAAATTAATCTACCGCTAGCGCTACTTTATGGATGAAATTATGAATAGCACAGACTTGATCGTTATGTTTACGTCAAGCGAAATGTTTCAATAACCTTTCAGTTTATTTCTCGGTACTTTTATTTTTGCTACATCTTGCTCACGCTTTAAAGTGTATCTTTCATGTTAAAAGTTGCTGCTATAAATTGGGTAGTGTAAAGTGGCTGTTATACTTTAATACATCCAGGTTCTCGAAATGTATATGTCTGCCGAGCCATATGTCATACAATAGACACGTTTCACCGGTTACATTCACAGCAATAGGAAGCCGTTTCACCGTTTACCGGTCACTTCTCTACTCGCTCGTACGGAAAGTGTGGAAAGTGCTACTAAGAATTGAAGGAAAAGATCTTAAATAACGCTTTGAACTGCTTTGTGCTATCTATGAATGAAACGTTTCTAACAGCGAATATGTAGAAGTCAGACTCGTACTGATTCGGTATTGTTATAACTATTAAAGCATTATTACTTTTACTAGTTATATCCTTATACTGTGGAAAAGGTTTCAAGTACAAACCCAAGGCGTAAATTGTGCATTATAGCTTCCTTACCGATGCACGAAAACATCGTGAGGGATTCTGCATGCGTGAGAATTCTCCGTGATGGTTTCGAAAAAACTGTGGTTTGTGGACTGTGCTAAAACCAAATTATTTATGGTGCCGAAAAAACGATAGTGGTCTTTGGTTAGGTGAAGATAGTGGATACCTCTACTATCCCCCCCGCGGGATCTCCACCTTGTCGTGGTGGGGGGGCTCAGTAACCGTGGTTTGGAACCCCGCGGTGAAGCTAAGAGGGATCCAGGAGGGGACGCTCCGCGTGGGCTTGACGGGGCCTGCGCAGGATGCGTCCAACGGTGCGGGTGCGGGGGACAGTTCTGTCTGTCCCTCGCAGTCGGGTGCGGTCGCGGGAGGAGAAGCGTGTCGGTGTTGCGTTGCCGCGCGCCCTATCTCCCACGACCAAATGGGGGCGCACCATTCGATGCGTCGCGGTGGGGCCGCAAAGGAAGAGGAGATGCGGTGTTGCGTTGCCGTCCTCCCTATCCTCTGCGGCCGCTGAGTGTTTTGGCGGCCGAGCCCAACACCTTAATCCGCCGCCAAGGGGGTTTTGTTCGGGGCCCGGCTGACCAACTGGCGGGCCAATACCCGTCGGGGGGTAGCGACGAATGCTTATGCGAATCCCTACCCTCCGACACACGGGTACATGAGGAACACGGGTTGGTTTTTAGTCAGTAAGAGTCTGACAGTCCCCTTCGTCCTTCTCCCGGGGCGGAGGGACTCCATGAGGATTTTCCAACCCAACACCAAAAAAAAAAAAAATACCTCTAGTATGGAACCCTTCATGGGCGAGTCCGATTCGCACTTGATTTAATTTTTAGAAGCTTCTTGACGCTCAATGTCTTCTTACAACTGTCACAAGCATATTATAGATATACGTATATTTGCCCCCATTGTTTGACTAAGATCATTCATCATAATATCAGCCGAAAAACGTCCACTGCTGGACATAGGCCTCATTGTTTGACTAAGATCATTACTGATCTTCAATTAGGCTTTTAAACCTGAATACATCTGTACTATTAATTAATTATTCATCGGCATTACTGTCATTTTCTCTTCATGAGCGCGATAGGTATCCTAAGTGCTACCAGTGCCCATAGACAATAGTAACCACTTAATATCACCAGATAAGACGTATGATATTGAGATTGTACTACACTATAATCTATGTATAAACAGAAAATATATGACAACGATGCCCTATTTACGTTATTTTATAAATCTTTTTCAAATCGGGAACAACGAATTAGACCCACCTCATACATATTTAATCCACATTGACAAAACCAAAGGCAGTAACTAGTCATTACAAGACACCGATAACTTGCCTATTTGAGCATGAATCCTCCCTCTTATTCATAAAGGCTACAATGGATAGCGTCATGAATATGCGATGCTATTGTCAACGGTTTTAGGACCGGTAAATAAATGGGCCCTTAAGGGCAAGTGAGTGGCTAGCTTTAGTGCCGTGGTGTGGTTAACTAAATTTGTATTTTGTTTGACGGATCTGAATGTGATTTGGTTCTAAATATAAATTATCTAGACACAGATAAAGACTTTAACCCGTATTCCTATTCTATATGGAGAATTGTATTGTTCCAAATTACAGTATTTTATACACTTTCGACATAGTTATCATTTTAAATAAGCAATACCGACAACATAATTATGTGATGAGTATTTTTTTAGTTTTCATCTAAATATTTATACTGAAGTGCTTGTTATAGTAGAATAAGTATTAAGTTATACCATCCCAGCAAGACTCCAATAAAAACATGCATAATTAAAAAAAAAAACCGTTACTTGAAATTTACTTGTAAAGTATCTCGACTATTTTTAATACTTTAAAAATGTTTGGATATGCCCTTGCCTTAATATAAACACTCAGCGAAGGCTTAAATGATTCTTTGTCGCTAAAACCTTCGCTATAGTTCATGAAAATTTTCCATAACATTTAAATAATAAATATACTTGAGATGGCTGTTGTTATTTTGTAAAATCACCACGGGTTTGGTTTTAATCACGGTATTATTAACGATCTATTGACTTGAACGTAAACAAGGTTTGAAGGTTGCATTAACAGATTCAATACAATGGGTTGTTCAATACGATGTACGATTTTTGGTGTTGGTGATCAGAATCTGGCTAGGAGGACTGGAATTGTTTGCAGAGATTATTGGAATCGTGATTATATTCATCAGTCCTTGTCAGCCACAACAATCTCTGACATAAATGTACTGTGTTATTACAGCGATAAACCTCTCGTATGCTGGGTTACCAGACATAATTAAAAATATGTTGCGTCTCGTGCAGATCTGCTCTTAAGCATACGAAAGGTTAAATTAAACTAATACATGTGCAAATTTACCTGATATCTTCCCTGATGATGTTCTGGAGTAGACCTATAAGATTACACTCATAATTTTGGCCAAAATGACAAGCAAATCGTTATAGCTACCAGAAGGTCCAGCACGCCGTCCTTCTTCAGAACACGATGCAAGTGGATGACGACACACAAATTTTACAAGGGTTCAACAGTTCACAATTTTATCACAATTCTTGCCGGTAATGTTCAAGGGGCGGCAGATACAAGAATTTACAGTTCAGGTTCACTTCAATACCACTACGATTCGCGAGGCACCCATGTGCTTTCAAATGGCGACATTTAAGGAGGACAAAACCGTGTTAATTTTACTTTTTGTCAATCGCTCACTCCTCGTCGGACAAATTTATATAGCGACGGTTGCGAGGTTGTTAATCAATTCCAAAATGCAAAATCACAAGACTGAGTGAGCGCAAGACAATTTTTCTTACGGATCCGACAAAGACTGAAGAGTGAATGAATTGATAGTTCATGGTGTAACCATAGTCAGAAATTTACAATCGACAAAGTAACACGGTACTAAACTGATATAATCGATTTAACTTATCATAAACGACATTTCTATTTCAAACAGTTGGGCTGACCTATTTTTGTTTGTTCGAAGGTTTCGTTTGCCTCGTGGCAACACAGATTTCTGACTTCACTGTTTCAGTAATATGAATATGACGCCGGTAGCCAATGTATAGAAATCCCACTAAAAATCTACATCTTCGTGTTAAAGGTTTTTGGTGGGATTGTGTAAATATTTTTGTTAACTTGCCTATGTAACGGTAGCAAAATATATTCAGATGCCTTATAACGCAATCAATTTTTGAGAAACTCTGCGCTTACTGTCTTAGGCTTAGTTAGATGAAGATTTAATTGTATTCTTACAAAAACAAAATTAAATTATTTTATGTAACCCACTTTTTAGGAAATAACGTCTTAAAAAGTGTGTCAAAGGAAAGTAATTTCTAAAATCGCCTGACTTTCGCCGCTCAGGTGTTAACCGTTTCCTAGAACAGCCACCTAATCGATCGCACTAACCTTAAAGGGGCAATGTATTTAAAATAAAACATTTACGTAAAACGTTCCCTCTATTTACATATACAGTGAGTAAATACCCAGAATTCCCTTCGAAAACAAAGCATCGTACTCCCAATGCACCAGTTCTTTTCGCTCAACCGTCAAAGTTTAGTTAAATGTAACACACCCGAGGGATACTCGCCGGTGACGGAAACATACGAAGAAGTATTATGTATCAAAACGCTAGTGAGTAGTGACGGTAGTAAGCTAAGCTACAATAAGATTTAAATAAAAAGGAACCCAAATAGTATGTAATTTAAGATTGGTCTTATACTTGCCGCTTGAAAATCTAAGAAAAGATAACCAATATTAACGTGACAGAATACAGCACCCTTATTTTAGCCATATTTGGTAAAGGCAGTGAACAAGCGCACATCATGTTTAATTGCAACCTTACGTCTTTGGCCGTCTACGGGCAAAGTTAATATTATAAGGGACCGCTAGGCTTCAAACTACAAGATTGATAAAGGCGGAAATTAAATAATTAAATAAAGAGTGAATTGGACTCGCCCATGAAGGGTTCCGTAGTACTTTATTTTCTATATCTCACTTTATTTTCATTTCTTTTTTATATTGAAATCGTGAAGTGGTTCACACAATACATCTACATACAAATTTTCACATATGTAGTCTCAATAGTTTTGGAATAAAATGGCTGTGACAGACATGGCGAATCTATAAGGATTCCGATTTTTGCCATTTTTACCCAAATAACCCTAAAAATAAAATTTAAAAAAAAGGTAATATAAACATTTTTTAAGTCAATGGTTAAATGAGCAAATTTAAATGTATAGTTACAAGCTAACAAAAGTTCATAGAAAAAAAATTCTTAGGTGCTTGTATATAAACCTCGAAATAGATTCTTCAAACTAACGATGCAGCCTTTAAACAAAATACAATCACATAATAATTAAATACAGATTGTTATATTCGTCTCTGACGCTCAAATCATTAAGTCGTACCTGTGTTCGCGTAAAGTCAATTATAAATTTTTCTAATTACAGAAGGAAGACTCCACGGGGTAGGTAATATGTGGACTGACTGATTAATCGCGTTATTTTGGTACGTTATATCATGATGCCAAATTAAGAATGAAGGTTTCCTTACCGGTTCGTTTATAGACACATAAGTATAAATAATATCTTGTACTAAGTTGATGTACAGTCATGGCTGGTATGGCCAGTAAGCGGACCTCGGGCTCTAAGGCGTGTTAGTTTGTGGTACTCTTTCTTTCAAACTGTCTTAAAAAAATAGAACTTGAGACCTGCTCTAGGAATAAATACTTAATCTGGGCCTAGACCTACCCTTACAAGCATTCAGTTAACTTATGCCAGTACTACAACGAAGTGCTCCACTAAAACGATGATGATACACGTAAGTCATTTCCTCAGTCCAGAGACACACGTATTCAAAGACTGGTTTCGACAATAGTGACTGAATTCTATGTACCCATCGTATTCTGAACGTGATCGGTGCTGGTAGGAAAGCAACAGGCTAGGCTATTGTTGCATTCCAATTATTTTGAGCTAAAACGTAACTGGCTTCATTTTGATGTATAGTTCACTTCCCTTAAGCAAAATAATGAGAATATGTAGGATTTTTTAATCATGCTCTTAATCGTAGCTGGCCGATTCAGTATGTTTTGTTATAAAATTGTATTTTTCAATAATAATTGACGGCCGGTTGGCGCCGTGAGAGTGCAAGCGACTGCTACGCCGAAGGTCACGGGTTCGTTTCCCGCTCAAGTCAAACATTTGTGTGCATGAACACGGATGTTTGTCTTGGTCTGGGTCTATGTATAATATGTAAGTATTTACAAAAAAAAAGTATATATAATTCAAAATTCTTTATTGCAACAACAAGGTGATTACAAATTGTACGTAGTTCTGACTTCCAAACTAGCGTGAGCTGTATGTTGAGAGTCAGTTCCTTCCCAAAAATAAGTGAAACTAAATACTCGTAGTTGCAATCTGATTAGTAGATACATAGTTCTAGTTGAATTTAATATAATAATTTGTATGTTTATCCATTGTCTAGTACCCATAGTACAAGCTTCTGCTTACTTTAGGACTAGACGGTGATGTGTGAATGTGGTGGAATATTATTATTATGTGACTACCTCCGTGGTCCAGTGGATAGCGTATGTGACTGCTGATCGGAGGTCCCGGGTTCGATTCCCGGGTCAGGCAAAGTGTTACTGGGATTTTCCAAATTGTCAGTAGCAGCACGGAGTCTAGTGATGTGCCCGGTAACGGCAATAGGCCCGCCCCCTATTACGTGGGACCTAAAAATTCATGGCGATATGTGGGTGTAATATTACACCTCTGCCTACCCCTTCGGGTATAAAGGCGTGAGTCCATAAAAAAAATATGTAGGTAAGTAATAGAGAAAGTGGACTAGGAGAGCCGACCCAAGATAATAAGTGAATGAAAGAAGAAGTATTTTTCATAACGGTACATCAGTTTTATGTTACAGTAAAAAAAACATTTCTCCTCTAAAAGTATTAAAATAGTGTTTTAATTATGTATTCGTGGAGTGATCAACATAATGTGTCGATTTTTAACAATGACGTCCCAAAAAAAACTGCGTCTACATTTCACAATTAAAAGAAATTGCAATATGAATGGCAAAGACTGATCGGTTCTATTGTAAGTTATACAAAATAATAACACAATTTATGAATAACCCTATGTATACACAGCTAACCCCAATTGCCCTTACAAGGTCACATTAAATCATTCCGCATCAGCGTTATTTTTTACCTCGAGATCTAATACAGCTCCTACGTAACCCCCGTCATTAATTCTTCTTTGAACAGAGAAAAAGCACACACCACATTATTTAGTCACTGTCAGTGGGAAAGCCGAAACGTATTTATTCAAGCGGACACGTACCAAGCCGCCTGTTCGCGTGTTTACATCCAATTCTACGAATGCTTATAACGTTGAATTATGATTAACGTTTTGCATAGAATTGGTAATGAATGGAAGATATTTGAGATAAGATAGTATGGTTTTAGATGCTTACCACTCTTTAAGGAATAATTTTGACAGTATGAATATATATTATAAGTCCTCAGATTTTACAACAAAGTTGCACACAGATTGGTGTAAAATGTGGAGTAGAATAATAATTGAAAACAACAAATATTTATTTTAGAAATTATCGAAAATAGAACAGGCATGTTATAGTTACGACAGGGTAGTGTCGTAGCTAAAAGAATATGTTGGACAGAACAAAAAATTCCTCCAAAATAATTCAAGTTCTGAACACTGTTTTACTAAACAAGGACCTTATTTATCCAATTATAGTCCTTATTATAGTCAATTGATATCCTTCATATCATCTTTAATTAATCTATCTCATAAAATTTTCAACGCAGTTTTCAACGAGATGTGTGAACTAAGTTGCGTCTTAAAATATATCATATTATTGCACTACGTTTGTAAATTAAAGAAAAGTTTTGTTTTTAGTAAGCCACTAATAACAAAACATAATTATGAGGACATCGTCTAGTTTTTCTTTTTCTTTCGTTTTCGTGTGAATGTGTGGCCAACTTTGGTGTCGGTATTCTCAGACCTGAAGGCCTCCGACAGCTTTTCGTGCCAAAGTGCGGTAGCGCTCTGATGTAAAACCCTCACGCGGTCACCCATTCAAATGGCGACCTGTACACGCGTTGCTTAACTTTGCCGACGAATTACGTAAACCCTGCTCAGTCAAGCTTTGAGCGCTACGTCACGTCGCTAAGATTATGATTTAGTGAGAACGATCAATGTACGAAACATCTTTACACAGCCACTCAATGTCACATAACATTAAGGCTTGAAAACATATAACCAAGATACGGCAACTGAATTCTCGAGCCCAAGATATGCGTACAACATATCACATTATGATGATAAGCCCGCCAAAAATCCATCATTTACAAGCCTAAATAAATATCCCGAGCTAGGGTAAAATTCATCTATTTTAGTTTTAATCAAAAACTTTATATATTATTCATCTCGCATATTCTTCTGGATAATGTTGAATTTCATTAGGGTCGTTTTATTCCTATAATTTTGCGGCCGAAATTTAATCGGCCTTAATGAAATTTCGACACGGCTATTTATATTTTTACTCAGTTTTTCATCGCTGCAGTCTGTTATTACCTTACACTTAAATATTTTATTTATACTTACCTACATTTTTTTGTTTCATGTTTAGTTTGTAGCTCTACTGATTAATATTATTATACTTGGATGCAGTCGGGGTAAACGTTAGGACGATACTGAGATACGATCAAATATATATTAAAGATGTTAATTAAGGTGTTCTTTCTCGCTATCTCCTATCATTGTTCTTCAGACAATCTCCTATCATTATTTTCCAAATTGATATAATTATACATAATTATTATAATATATTGTTACATTAGTGACATTAATTGTAATACATGTGAAACAAGATAATTCAAATTAATACAAATGTAAATAAAGTTGAGAAGGCTGTTTGTTTGAACACGCTAATTTCAGAGGCATTATCTGACTGACAGCCCAATTACTCATATCCGGAAAAAGTTATAATTATTATGCTTTGTACTATCACGGCACGATTCTCAGGATCTTAGAGGGGTTGGTGAATAAACACCACATTTGACAAACCTGTCATAGAACTACTTAAGTATCGCATCCTTACTTATGTCTTTAACAGGTTTTACAGTAGCACTGAGAGTCAATAAGAGCATTACACTAAGGGCATGTTTCACCACTGTCCAGTAAGTTCTGATTAAATTACTTGGCACATAACATAATATAATATAATATTCTACTACATTCACACAACACCATCTAGTCCCAAACTAAGCAGAGCTTGTACTATGGATACTAGATAATGGATAAACATACATAATTATATACTTTTTTTTGTAAATACATACATACTATACATCGAAACACCCAGACCAAGACAAACATCCATGTTAATGCACATAAATGTTTGACTTGAGCGGGAATCGAACCCGCGACCTTCGGCGTAGCAGTCGCTTACACTCCCGCTACGCCAATCGGCCGTCGCCGACATAAATACATGCAAATTTCGTTTTAATTTTGAATTTACTCCAAAGATTAGGCTTACTTATTAGTGAAACAGGGCCTAAGTAAAGTATTACGTCATCCGTCAAAAAGATGCCAGTAAAAATATATTGGATTAAAAGATTATTTTTTTCATTTCATTCCTCATAAGTAAGTTTAGAATACACTTAAAAAAGCACTCTTACTTCGGAAATAAAGTGTCAAAATGTCAATATCTATTTTACTTCCTTTTTTAGTTATTTCGAAGTATTTATTCAATGCCCACGCAACCACTTAGGTACTCGTGTGGGATCTAAATTCCACAGAATATAGTTAGTATCGATCCTTGCGACAGGAGACAACATTATATGCCTAGGGCGTCAAAGAATTATGGCACCTGGTACTGGCATTTTATAATCTATTATTGTTATATATTTTGGGAAAATATGAGCAGTATCAAGAAGTAAATTTATTTTAATCTTTCGCAACTTGTAGCATAGATACTTACAATGAGGGTACCTCTTTTCGGCCTGACTTACTGGTCAGCTTATTTAAGTAATCAATTTGCTTTTTAATACTGTTAAAAATAGCATAGGTGATGTCAGCGTGATTCACGCTTAAAACACGTTAGAGTAATACTAAACATAACTTCATGGTTGCACCAACAACATGCAAGTCATACGCCTATTTCTGCGTTTCATACTGAGAACGAAAAGAATGGCTGAGCAGCGTAGATAAAATATTTCGAGTGTCTTGAAAGTCAAAACCTTACCACATTGAAATAAGGTCCTTCAAAGAATGCTGAGTTCAGTGCCAAGAGCTTGTGTGGTTACAACACTTGACGCCTTTACATACCTACGCATTTCTCAGGAACAAAAACACACAAGTCCTCCTCGTAGCGTTATCCCAGTTAGAACCCGGGATCCACTTTCTAAACTAACCGGATTTGACTGAATATTAGCTTTTCCTCAGAGCGAATGTCTGTCTGATCTCCGCAACCCAAAAGGATAGCCATATTCCATAGTTTCGACCAGTGTCAGTTTTATTCAAGGTACTGAGTCCTTATAACGACTGTCAATGATCTTCATGACAGCCGGAACTGACGGCTTAACGTGCTCTCCGGGCATGGGGTAAGGGATAATTTACAATTCAATACGCACGTAATTCCGGAAAGTCATTGGTGCGCGCCGTGGATTCGAATCTGATACCCTCTGCATGGCAGTCTGTTGGTATCTCCACTGAGCTAACGCTGCCTAGAACTTTCATGTAAATAACAAATAATTTATGTGAACACCATAGATCAAATGTAAAGCAAAAGTAGGTCGGTTGAAATAATAAAATGAATGGTGCGAGAATTATATTACCTAGACTTAGTGGGATCAGGAGGGTTAAGTGTTGATTTAGTAGAATACCGCACTCTGAAGGCGTAGAGATATTTATTGGTCCCTACCTTCCAAACGATGCCTTTCTCACGTGTTGTACATAAATAATCACTTAAATATTGTAAAAGTCTGGTGTGACCTCAACTTAATATGTGTTAAGGTGTTTCCGCTTTGTTTTTTTTTTTTGTAGTGCGTTTGAAAGCAAGGATCAAGTACATTTAATAAAATAACAAAGTATTTACATTTACATCTTGTAAGGTATCTTATATCTATTACATTTACATCTTGTAAGGCTGCGATAGCCTAGTGGAGATACCAACAGACTGCCATGCAGAGGGTATCGGGTTCGAATCCACGGCAGGCACCAATGACTTTTCGGAGTTATGTGCGTATTGAATTGTTAATTATCGCTTGTCCCGTGCCTCGGAGAGCACGTTAAGCCGTCGGTACCGGCTGTCATGAAGATCTTTGACAGTCGTTATAGGGCGTCAGTACCTCTAAAAATAAACTGACACTAGTCTAAACCATGGAATATCGCTATCCCTTCGGGTTGCGGAGGTCAGGCAGGCAGTCGCTCCGTGGAAAAGCTATATATTCAGCCAAATCCGGTTAGACTAGAAAGCGGACCCCGGGTTGAAACTGGAATAACGCTAGTAGGATGAGGAGGATGATCTTGTAAGGTATCTGCTTCTTCTTCTTATCGTGTCAATGACGATTTAAATTATGTGCAATCTGAAATCGCCACTGTTAGTGGCTTTGTTTGTAGCCCCATACAGCATTTCAAAGAACACTTAGCTGGACAGGACAGCAAGTGTGGCATGTCCTGCTTTGTAGGCCCCCAACCGTACCGCAAGGAGTCTTTAGCCGCTAAGCCAAAATTTTAGAGTGGTACTTTGTCGGTGAAATACAAACAACAAATCGCTCTAATAAACTATCTCAAGTATTGCGATCGACACGATAAGTAATTAATAACATCGCTGTTCGACTATCATGAATCTCATTTTTCGAAAGAGTCGAGTATTGAAATGTTGGCACTGCGCCGTATCTGTCTAGTCTGATGTGTGACTGGCCACTAGTCTGTAGTATGTAAAGTAGTTCATCTTTTAAGAACCACCTACATAAGAGTGATACACCTAGGCAATACTAGCATCAATTGACTCTACTAGATAACCTACAGAGAGGCATTACGCTATGTTTATATAAGAAGTTACAAGTTAATAACGAGATTAAAATATAAATATTTTCGCGCTATTGGACAGCTAAGGTCATCTGGAGTGATTTACTGGTAGAGTTGGTAATCAATCATTTTAGATTAGTTGGGAGGCATGGCCTTCGATGTTAGTAATACACTTCAAAGTGTTCGATTTTTAATAAATTCTTTTTTGCCGTTCAGCATGTATAAAGCTATCAAGTTTACACTAATATTGCTACATCACTTAAAACCACTAGGTAAATTTTAGCCTATCTAAAACATTTTACGATACTTAGAAATAACCTTTACACAAAAAAGTTAACGTTGGCAACGCTTAGGCATATTGACCTTCCACTCAAAGAAAATTGCCTTTTTCTACTTATACTAAATAGGGCGTACATCCGTGCCATCAGATAAGTACTGCAATCGTAAACTCTAGGTCTATCTTATTTAGACTGTGATACTGACATCCAAGCTGATTCGCTTTAACTAGAAGCAAAAGTCTTCAAGTAACATTATTCTAGATAACATTCTATCTTCTTTCGTTGTTACTGCTTTGATCTATTAATTATATACATTTTTTAACCGACTTCAAAAAAAGGAGGAGGTTTACAATTCGTCGGAATCTTTTTTTTTTATGTATGTTCCCCGATTTCTCTAAGACGCCTGGACCGATTTCAAAAATTCTTGTTTTGATTGAAAGAGTATACCTCCTAGTTGGTCCCATGATCATCAGGTCAGGATCTGATCATGGAATCCTGAGAAATCGAAGGAAATCTTCAAATTTTATAAGCACACTTGAAGCGATTTGACCCTAACAACCCAATGCCGTCGAGTTTGGGCTCGTTTGAGTCGTCTTTTACATGGACTTTGATGCTAGATGATTTCCATGGTCTGATGATAGAGTTGGAAGGTAACCAAGAGATCTTTGTGATACAATAACCCAATCTCATCGAGGTTAAGGTCGTTTGATTCGTCTTTACACTGGACTTTGGTACTGGATGTTTTGCAGGGTCTGATGATGGAGCAGGAAGGTTGCCATGGGATGTTTGAAATACAAAGACGCAATCCCATTGAGCTTGGGCTCGTTTGATTCGTCTTTACATGGACTTTAGTGCTGAATGTTCACCAAACTCTAATGATGGAGCAGGAAGGTAGCCATGGGATATTTGTAATACAATTACGCAATCCCATCGAGTTTGGGCTCGTTTGAGTCGTCTTTACATAGACTTTGATGCTGGATGATTTCCATGGTGTAATGATAGAGCTGGAAGGTAACCCAATATCATCGAGTTTAGGGTCGTTTGTTGGTCTTTACATGGACTTTGGTACTGGATGTTTTCCAGGGTCTGACGATGGAGCAGGAAAGTGGCCATTGCATCTTTGTAATACAAAGACGCAATGCCATTGAGTTTGGGCTCTTTGGATTCGTCTTTACATGGACTATAGTGCTGAATGTTTACCAAACTCTGATGATGGAGCAGGAAGGTGGCCATGGGATCTTTGTAATACAATAACGCAATATCATTGTGTTTAGGCTCGTTTGTTTTGTCTTTGGTATTGGATGATTTCCGAGATCTGATGATGGAACTGAAACGAACGTGTTTAGGCTATTTAGTTGAAAACAAAAAATACTTGAAATTGCCAGAAAGGTACAGGTCTACATTTCAGAATTGAGGCACGTAAGGAAGGCCTACCCATCATGTACCACCTACACTATCCTATGTACCACCTATTACTATTTTTTATTAGTATACCACTAAAAAGCAAAAAATAAAAATTATTTTTAAATAAAAACAAACCAACTTCAAAAAACACTAAGGAACTAAAAAACAAAAAATAATTGGTTTTGGAGCAAACATTTTTGAATTCGGTGCCAAGCCCTTACGCAAAAGTTACTAAATTACAAACTACCTATTCTATCAACAACGAAAGTTATATAAAAATGTGTAGAGGTTGTATAGTCAGATCAGAAATACTTTGCTTGGCCGGTGCCAAGCAAAGTATTTCTGATCTGACTATACGACCGACTCCAAAAATGTTTGCTCCAAAATCAATTATTTTTTGTTTTTTAGTTCCTTAGTGTTTTTTGAAGTTGGTTTGTTTTTATTTAAAAATAATTTTTATTAACATAACGTTTTATAAAACTCTCTTTACCGTATTAGCCATTGCTTCGGTATACCTACCTTGAAGAATTAAATTTAGCGTGAATGCATATTCTCTACAGCACTGTTTTGTCGATAATGTAGGAACAAATTATGAGCTTATTTAAAATCCATATCTCACAGCCAGAAGACTCTGAAAAATGATAGTGCGAATACCTGCACCTCTTTCGAACAAGCATATCGCCGTGTTTTCAAAAATATTCTCAGAGGAAGTGTGAATTCTGTCAACCCGCAGTTGACCTGAGTCGTGGAATACGGCCAACTGCTTTTCAGTGTTGCAATGCTAAGATACTTATTTTAAATTTATTATTACGCTCATGACGCCGGTTAATTTTCATCATCCTCCTAGCGTTATCCCAGTTTTAACCCAGGGTTAGCTTTTTCTACAGAGCGACTGCCTGTCTAACCTCCGGTACCCGAAGGGACAGCAATATTCCATACGCCGGCTACTTTTATTTTACCCGAATTGCTAGTACTACCTCGAAACGATCTGTGGATTACATAACTGTACTCTATAAATGCATCTAACTTACTTGGTAGCAATTTATTATTCTGTGACTGCAGTCCAATTAGGAAATTTAAAAAGCGATGTTTTCAAATTATAGCTAATATGAATTAGTTGCATTCCAACTCTTTGATAAAATATTTGTATGAAACGTCATGATTTAGCAACGTTTTCTTTAATTCCATTTGCACTACTCTGTGTCCAATCGTCCAATCCAAATTCGCACGTTGGTTCTGTAATGTAACTGACATTGCAGAACTAACGTGCGAATTATTTTAAAGTCACAGTTTATAAAGAACCATGCATAACGGTTTTGTAATATACTGGTAAAATTTCAACTTCAAAGATTTATTTTCCAATAATTACGCGATATAGACCCATTCCATAAATATTACTATGTGTACAAGTCGCGAAAATGAAAAAAAATTGTATATCTTTCTAAATATAGCGATAAAACAGTAACAATTTGTAGTCGAGTTTATTTTACGCCGCAGTTATCTTTAACTATAATTATGGTAATATTCCTTATGATTGCCTCGATATTTGGGCATAGGTTAGACCAGCCGTGATCACGAGAAAGCTACAAATGTACTGTAGCGCCTTCTCCGAGAAATGCGGGTTACGGCACCTACCCTCACTTGCTTTTCATATATTTCACACATTTTTACAAATAATTATGTGATATACATAGACCCATAAATATACATTATAAATTTACACAAGCTATTAGCGAATTCTTTGCAAGTGACGTTATAATTATTACCTTCAAATATACCTAATTTCTGTGTATTTTATCCCATGTATTGTAACAGCAAGTCTATAAAATGGGGATATTAACTTTAAAATGTATATAATAATCATAATATTATACCACATATATACAACACCATTTAAGGTTGGTGCCACGAGAAGATAAAATATTTGTAAACAGACATTCAGGGCTTTACAAACTTTGTTTCAAACAGTTGTGTTTTAGATTTTATGCTTTACTGAACTTTTATAATTTTTGAACAGTTGCTTCTTTTTTCTATGCTTAGTTATGCTACCATGTATTCGAATTTACAATTTATTATCTGTGACTTTTTGGCGTGTCCAAAAATTTTCAATTTTCCAAAAATAAACATTTGATTTTGTAGTTTTAAACGTAAGTAATTGTGTAAATGCAAGTCAATATAACATAGTACCACTTATGTCAACGATAGAGTACAAACATGGTACTTTATTAATGACTCGATTTTTTATAATAGGCAATAAATGATTTGCTAAAAAATAGATAAGCTAGCCTAAAAAAAAATACTACAAATGAATAATAATTATTACAGACAACTAGCTAGTACATCGCATTAAAATTTCTAAGCATAGAGATTTTACTTTGCGTATGAGTTAAAACGTCAGAATGAACGTAAACAAAATCTATTAAAAAGTTACGGTAAAATAACATTTGGGGTAACCTTCGTCAGAAGACGCTATTTATTTTATGATGTGTAAAGAATCTTCTATGCGACTACTAGTTTGCCAACCACAATCCTGCACTGCTTTTTTCAGATGCCGGCCGCAGGACGAGCGTTGCGACCCCATAAACCATTTAATTTTAAACTTACCTCATCTTGACACCTTTTTTTTTGCTGACTACGGTGGAAACTCTCCTTATGAGCCATCTCAACTCCACGCCAACCCGGCCAGAGTGTGATCGACCGGGCTTGGGACTGGCGGAGGAGGTGTGTGAAGGCTCTCCCCAAGTGTTCGGGGCATACCCACTAAAAACACCGCGGTGTCCCTACGGGTCCCGTGTAGTGGCGGGGTTACGTGATTTGCGAATAGCATTCTTTGCCCTGACCCCGCCCGGGACTGGCCCGCCGTTGGTGTTGGCAGGCATCGCCTCGTTATGCTACCTCCTCTACCTCTGCGGCCCCAACGCACCGCATCAAATGGTGCGCCCCCATTTGGTCGCGGGAGATAGGGCGCGCGGCAACGCAACACCGACACGCCTCTCCTCCCGCGACCGCGCCCGACTACGAGGGACAGACAAAACTGTCCCCCGCAATCGCACCTATGGACGCATCCTACGCAGGCTTCACCCAGGCTCACGTGGAGTGTCCACTCCCAGGATCCCTCTTAGCTTCGTCCAAGCCACGGTTACTGAGCCTCATCTTGACACCTAAAAAAAAAATTATCCTCTGATAAATGCCCGCTAAGCCCAAGACAAGGCCGGTAATATTTTAATGGATTTGACATTATTTTTTTTTGATAGAACTGTCGCTCAGTCACTTAGAAATTCTTCGTTTACAAAAAAGTCTATGTTCTTGTGGCACGGACTATAGTGGTTAATAAATAATGGATAAACAAACATGTATAAATAAATATTGCGTCAAACAAAAATATTTTTTAACTAATTTGAAATAATATAGGAATTTAAACTTTCGTGGTCATTAAAACTTATTTTAAATTGTTTTTCGGGATATATACCACGTACCTTTGTTTGGAGTAACCGATATTTCGGCACTGTTGCAAGCGCCATGTTCACGGATGTACTGAGGGTATTGCGGGTGGGTGAATGTTACGAGCAAGTATAGCGGTCTACCCGCTTTCTTACTCGTTTTTTGCGTTCAACACCACTAGCACTGTTATCACTATCGCACTGTACCCGATCACGACATACTATACTAACTACGTCAGCTCGCGGTTTGACTTTGTTATTTTCACGGGTTTTACATAGACGTACCACTGGATGCCAGATACTCGACAGTTGAAACCCATCCTCTCTATTGAAATTTTTGTACTTTTTAATTTCAATCGCCTCCCTAACCATTCGAGGTATGTAGTGGCGTTCTGTCGAAAGCACCTGAGGGTTATGTAACTCAATCCAGTGGTCGGTACCCGAGTCTAAGAGGTGTTGAGCTATGGCCGACTTGTGTGGTTCATTATTTTTGACTGCCCTGATGTGTTCCTTTATCCGGCAAGAGATGGTGCGTTTAGTTTGCCCTATATAGGAACTCCCACAGCTGCAGTCAATTTTGTATACACCTGGCTTTTCCAAGGGATGACTGTCTTTAGGCGTTCTTATATATTGCGACAGTTTCTTCAAAGGAGTGAAGATAGTTTTAACTGATACCTTCTTGAGGATGTTAGCGACCTTATCTGTCACTCCTTTAACGTACGGTAAGTACGCTGGGTGTCGTTCAACCTTGAAGTCCAGGTGTTTGTGAGTATGTCTGGGTGGTCTAATTCGCCTACTGTACCCGTTCTTGTGTAGAACGTCGCTTAAATGTGAAAGTTCCTTATTCAAATGTTCCTCGTCACACAAGCTGTATGCCCGGTCGGTAAGCGACGTTATGACGGAATTCAGTTGACGTGGGTGATGATGCGAGTCAGCGTGTAGATAACGATCTGTGTGCGTTGGTTTTCTGTATACGGAGTGGCTCAGGGAACCGTCACTACGTACGGCTATCATAACGTCAAGGAACGCCATTCTTCTATCCCTTTCTATTTCATAAGTAAAATCCATTTTGTTGTGGATGCTGTTTAGATGTGCCAAGTATTGATGAACAGTTGCTTCATCGCCTTCCATAATACAGAAAATGTCGTCCACATACCGTTTCCAAATTTTTATTCTTAATGGGGCAGTAGCAATGGCTTGGTTTTCGAAATGTTCCATCCATAGGTTGGCTACCACTGGAGCTACCGGGCTGCCCATTGCTACGCCATCAATTTGTAGGTAGTACTCACCTCTGTATAGAAAATAATTTGTGGTCAGGCAATGATGCACCAGGTCGGCATATACCACAGCAATATGGTCCTCGCTGATCCTACGTCGAATTACTTCCATGCAGTCTGCTATCGGCACGTTCGTGAAAAGCGATTCTACGTCAAAACTGACCATCACTTCTTTTTCACTTACGTTATTCTGACGTAGAATCTCAATAAAATGTCGGGAGTCTTTGACATACGATGTTGTTCTACCCACCAATGGCCGCAGGACCTTAGCTACGTGTTTAGCTAGTTCGTAAGTAGGTGAATCAACTTGACTGACGATAGGCCGTAAAGGAACGTTGTTCTTGTGAACCTTTGAAATAGTTTTAATTGATATTTACTTTTCAAAATGTATGTATATGTATTCCGTCGATCTGAAACAATAGCCTAGCAAGATGCCAAATGACTTTAATTTTATATTTGCACTAGATGGTGCCCGCCAGCTACGCCCGAATTTTTTCAATTTCATTATTTATGCCCAGTCCCGTCAGAATTTCGAAAAATGCCTTTTTAGTGCAACCTTACGGTCCCCAAGGAACATTCGTGCCAAATATAAGCTTCATGCAACTAGTAATTTGGCTATGCGTTGTCTGTTAGCCAATCAGTCAGTAAGTAAATATTTATATATTATATATATATCATTATATAGTATAGTAGAGGATGCGCATAATTTTTAATGTAACCTTTTCTTGACGATCCCGAGGGACTTTCTGAAAATCCCTTCTTAGTGAACCCCTACGGTGCTCAAAGAACGTTCATGCCAAATTTCAACTTCCTGCGCTGAATGGTTTTGGCTGTGGCTTGTCTGTCAGGCAGTCTGTAACACAAGAGTTTTTTGTATACAGACTTTCTACAATCAAATGTAAATCTGAATTTTCTGCTACTACTTAGTTTTTGTCATCCCACAGGAATTAATCTACGCAGATTAAACATACAAACCCGTTTCAGCGTACCATCGACAAAATAATGTGCGATCGATTATAAACTTTTAATTGATCCTTCGTGGATACAGTATAAATTCATAATAACGTTTTTGATTAAATATCGGATATTTCTATTTCGACGCTGTGGTTTATTGTGTAACCGCTGGAAGTTTGTTATATTATAATTAAATTTAAAATTGCCTAGAGCTGTCTACCGTGGAGCGTTATTCTTAGAAGTTATCTTTTGGCTTCCTTCGTTAAAGTTTTGATACTCGTAGTGAAAATATTTGCTTACTTCCTGCGTAAAAAGGGTTATACTATATATTATGGGTTTTTGTGCCTTTGGTGTTTTGATTGAAACTCAGCCTATTATAGCATTTGAGTAGTAGTGTCAATATTTCTTTACTTCTATTATCGATAATCTGTGGCGCTATATTGCAACTCAATTTTTGAAACATGGATGAAAAGTAAAGCCTGAAAGTGTTAATTTTATCTCTTTTTGTGATCTACATCGAATATATATACAACGCACTTGCATAGGTCTAATTTCAAAATATAGCTATATGCTGCATAAGAATCTTAATTCAAAACAGTTTGTTGTTATTTTATTATATTTTACGTTAATTGTTCATACAATATTCACGAATCTGCAGCGAGCAAGCGATAATGAACGCAAGTGTTACGTTTTCGCTAATACACTGCTTATATTTAAGTTCCATATTAAGGCGAAGACTACACGTTTGATATATGTGTATACAACATTATTCTAATATAAGTGCAAACCGCTTTCAGAATTATTAGACTGTTTAAGTAGAAAGAACTTTTGATAAACGAGACCTTGCCGAAGTCACGAAAAACAAAGCTATACCATAATAAATTTAACTTTGGTCTAGACGAAATAAAGGGCTGATCAGCTGATCTTTTTTTTTATTCGATTTCTTCAAAAATCAGTGTTTACTGAGTTCAATGGTATATATTGCTTCACCAGAGTATTCGGATTTATTATATACATGCCGCACCACGAGCACAGGTGAAACCAACTGCCTCAAGCTTGCCGAGGATTGCAGGTTCGATTGCCGCTCAAGTCAAGGATATTTTGTGTGCATGAACACAGATGTTTGGTTGGGTCTTGGTCTGGGTGTTTATATGTAAAAATATGTACAGATTAATAAAAGTGGTATTTAATTTGTATGATTATCCATTCTCAAGTACCCAAGGAACAAACTCTGCTTAGGACTACATGGTGTTGTGCGTGTGGGGTAGATTATTATATTATGTTCAGTCGAAGAATGTCTGGATAATTATTGGTACAAGGTATATGTATATCAAACTGAGTAATATTCACAAAAAATGTTGTTATATTTTCGATTAATATAATATATATATTCTATTCATTTTGCAAAGCAAAAATTCAACGTGCAGTCTTCGCATTATTATTTCGCTAATACAATGCTTATAGTTTTCGCTATAACAACGCCGTGCACTCTATTATAAAGTTTTAATTGAACCGCTCCATAGAAGCAATTAAAAATAATAGATACAATACGAATATGTGCTGTATTGATATAGTGTTAGTCTGTTTCATTGCTCAGGTGAAGATTTATAATACATGATTGGATGGAATGGCGTTATTTAGTATAAGAATTTAGTAGAAGTATCAAATATGGAAAGAATATTGACTAGACACTTTGTGATCCACAATTGATGTTTCGAGGCTGGATATTGTTTGTGTCCATTGTTTGAATGATTGTGGGTTCTTTCGCGGTAAAGTGTCGGTTCTGGGTGGCGTCTCAAAATAAAGGAAAAAAAATAACTGGGTAATAATTTATCTTTCCATCATAAATTATTATGCCATTGGAGAGACCTTTATCCAGCAGAGGGCTATGACAAGCTCATAAGGATGATGATGAAAAATTATCATTTATCCAGAGAATCATCTCGAGTAGTTAAATAATGTAATATACTTCTTTTGTCATGGCTTACTGCTGAACATAAACACTTTCAGATTGGCGACACAGCGTCCTCTCGTGACGCTACAATAAAGCCAGCAATACATGTTGGACGAGCGTCGCCGAGTGAACGCCAATACCAACGTATATAGCGCGGCCACACATTGGATTCAACTTTGCGTCCAAGCTGGACTCAAATTTCAAATGACCAATATTGAACCCAACTACTGCACCACACATTGGCTTCAATATGTACTTTGTAGCCAAATACTGGAAATAGACCAAACATTGGACATGTCTCAGTAGTAGTCGCAGAGCGACAAGACGATGGACGAAAACTTATTTGCACTAGCCGCTTATGCATATGGTTTAGGTACATATGCCTATTATTTGCATTGTACAAGAAAACAACGAAAAAAAAGGAGGTGGTTATATAATATTATTACTACTAGACAAATAAATGGAAATGTCTATTCCTACCCAGAGAAATACATTTTAACTGTTTTTTTCATAGATACGGAAATAATTTACTGGCGGAGATGCTTCATGAACCTTCGGGACATTTTGAGAATTTCTGCAGAATGTCATCATCTGATTTTGAATATCTGCTAGAAAAAATCGGCCCATTAATAGCAAAGAAAGATACCCTCTGGAGTAGGGAATGCAATGTCTCATGAGATCTCGCGAGATCTCGGCCTTTTTTAGCGAGATTAATCTCGGTCGAAAAAAGGGCGAGATCTCGCGAGATTTACGAGATTGTACTCGAGCATAAAAAACGTCATATTCGAAGCGCGAACTGACACGAACCAATAAATCCCATAAAAACATTTCTGTTTTTATGGAATTTATTGATTGAATCCCATAACGCTGGTTCCCCTTGGTATAATTCAATAAACTCCAAAACATGTTCATTTGACCAGTCAATCGACGGCATTGTCATTTCGAAAATAATTACGTACCTACACAACCAAGTAACACGTACGAACAACAGCGCTGCTCGCGACGAATGAACAAACCAGTGTGTGGCGCGGGAGCGGAATTTTGTCCAAGATGCCCGCGCGCACTCCTCCTTCATACCCCTCGCCTTTGAACTTACTTGAAAAACCGACTCGACACGGGTCGGTGTTGGACATTCGATTGTGATTGGACGCAATGTTCACATTGTATCCAAGACTGATCCACACATTGGTGTGTTGGGCCCAATACGTAACATTGGTGCAAATATACCCAATGTGTGGCCGCGCTAATAGACAGTATATTTGCATTGTCTTGCCATCGCTCGGTGTCGCTCGCCTAGTTGGCCATTTGCATTGGTTTTCGATATACTTGCCAAACGTGTAGTCAGTAACACTTGACTTGTATTAATTTGCCTACGCTCGCGTTGGCCTAAGCTCGACCAACATGTATTGCAGGCTTAAAATACTAGCTACTTTTTAAGCTCTACTAATCTCCTACTGCCCTATGCAAATAATTTAAATACAATAACCAACTAATTAATTCTACTAACCCTTCCCAAGTCGACACGCCATGTAAACATTCAAGTACAACGCCATCTGTTATCCACAATCGGTGTTAGTAAATGTCCTTTGCTTTCAAAAGCGATTCATTGCCGTGAAGCTGTTAAGACAATTCCTTAAAGTAATGGCATCTGTCCTTAAGTTTTATGGGCAATTATTAAAACATGTCACTTATTTGACAGAATATATTTGTATGATGAATGATTATGAGTTCAAAGTTACGATGTTGTGTTAATTTGTCTTTGTATGCTGTGAGTATGTTAGCGATTGTTTTGTGAAATTGATGTGTTGAGTTTTAGGTGATTAAATGTGTAACATTCTGTGTTTAATCGTATGTTATACTGCCTCGTGGGTATTACGGAATAATTTTGTATTAAGCTATCATGCGATTGAGCTTGTATTAAATACGTAGAATTCAGGCACGGAGCAAATGTTGTTTAGTTTTAATGAACTAAATGCAATCAGCTACATCTAATAATAGCTCGTTACACTTAGGTTTAACCAACGGCTACAAGCTACACCTAGTTTTAGCAGTCTAGAACTTCGAGTATTTGTCCTTGTATTTAAAATTAAGCTCCAAGTCCTCTCAAATTGTAAATAAGCTCGTTATAATCACAACCAAAATTAAAAACTTTACTCCCATAAGGAACTCCATATGCTAAAAATCCTAAAATCCTTGTCACCAATTTAAAACCGGACACCGGGGCCTATGATCCGTGAAAATGTAACAGACTCTATTGAGATATTTTTGGCTCTATGCCAAAATGCGAATCGAAAAAAGCATTTTGAATTTGTTTGAAAAATAAAACTTGGTTTATTATTTCTACGTATAGAGAGTACGTGCAGTAAATTCAAGCCAATTGCGCGTGAATTCAGTTTAAAAATATATCACGGGTATTGAAGTTTGGATTAATCTTAGCTAAACTGCAGTATTTTGCTGCTGTAAAGTGCTTTTAGTATATTGATAGTCTAGTAGTTAGTCTCTCGGACTGCTAGGCCGGCGTTCATTTCCCACCCAGGACAAATCCTTGTCTGTATTTCATCGCTATACTATAAGAAGAAAGCAAGTTAGTTTATTGTTGCAGTTTTTTCGTGCCTGCTAATGTACTCAGTGTACACTGTATCGCTGTAGCTATCGCTGAATAACCAAAAGCATGAATACCGTTGTTTCACCTCTAGAAAATTAGATGACTACTTGTTTTTAGTTTCCGTCCGATGACTTTTCAAATAACTAATTAGTTAAAATTCATTTGATGAATTTCGTCCCTAAAAGAACCTTGCAACTTGGTGTACAGATGTATTTGACAAGAAGGAAAAGTATTTGATTTATCGCTTCCGCTTATGAGTAACGAAGGTACGCTTTTAATTTTGCTTGTACGTTGATTGGCAGGGTACAAATTTTCTCATTTATATTGAAGGTAGAACAAGTGGTTTCTTCACTTTATTTAGTAAATTTGATTAGTCTATGGCTATAAGTTGTATGTTTTTCTCAAAAAGCCTTATTTATTTTCGGGTGACTTCGTACACTGCGATATACAAAAGTGTAAGCTATAATGTGCTGTAATCGCTTTATGAAAACACCTGTACTGGCAAACTAATATTCACCTGGTTAAACATTATTTTATTAGCCCAATCGCCCGCCGGGATATCAATATAACATATGACTTGAAATAGATGTAAAATGTGACTTAACACTTTCACTGTCCGACGCCAGACACAATAGAAATTCAATTGTTATGAGCCACATGTGGTTCATGGGACTGGGAATGGGTTAAAGTCATCAAAAGGACTGTGCATATACAGGATCAGGCGCCTAAAATCTCAAATACATTTCCCCAAATAATCACATTAAAATTTTAGGTAGCACACAATCTTATTTTAGATGTAACCTTATTATTAAGACGGCTTACACTTTTCATTTCTGCTCTAAAAATTGTAGATAATGTAATTTTCAAGGCCTCATAAATTCACCAAACTTTGAAATCAATTAGCGTAAACTTGCTTGTTATTGGTTCTTCAAGTGTTTGAATCGAAATTAATTGAAATTTCAGTCTTAAATGTCTCTTTAGATAGAAGAAAACCCGAATAGATAAAGGTAATGGATTATTAATGAATGCAAGGAACAAATTTATATAGCTTTAGTTGAGCTGTTTGTCTCGATGTGCCATTTGTGGAAGAGAGATAGTCAATACTAACGGTTTTTTGCAAAGTATCTGGCAGCGGTTGGACACAGAGAGCCGACAATCGAACTCAGTGGTTTGGAGAAGCTTTCAATTTCATCAATCCATAGAGTATAGAGTCCGAGTATGTAGATTAGATCCTCTTATATGTTTTTCTCAAAAATGTGGGATTTTCGGAGTACCTACTTACTTTTTACGGATTTTCATATTGGTTAAGTTTTGATGATATTCCATTTTTTATCATGGCTTGATAATATATCTAAAAATAGCTGAAATCTCCCGAAAGATTGTCACAGCCAGTCTATATACTTTACCTATGGTTCCGTACCGCAAGGGTGGCAACGGAATTAGGTTTCCAAGAACTCCTGAATCTCCGTACCACCTGCCTGTTGCTTTGACATTATTTCTCAAATTACAACAGCATGTATATACATGCTGTTGTAATTTGAGAACTCATATAAGTTACACTTATCATCAGGTGACCAGACGCTAATTACAATTAAGGCTTTCTAAAGGACTTTGGTTGACATGAAGTAGGAACTAAATTGAATGCTGGGTCTAAATTCATTATTGATTTGTCTTATAAAAAGTCTCAAAGTACTTTTAAAAAATTAACCAAATAAATAGAGGTTAAGGCAATTTCAAAAAGCTATAATAATAATAATTCATTTATTTCATAAAACAGGTTCCATTTACAATTACATAAAATAATAAAAATTAATTAATTAGGTACACATTCACATAAACAAAAAAATTTAATTAAAATTATTATTCATTTAAATACATAAGGCTACAAATTTAAAATATTATATCAAATTAAAATGTCATTTCATTAGTAATGTCACAGTAAATAAATAGGATAAAATATTATTTTTCTTAAAACATGAAGACAAGACAATAATAACATAAAAATCGAATAAATAAAAATCAAATAAAAATTATGTCACAAAATATATAATAATTATACATATCAAGCAATGGTAGCTTAGCCTCACCTAACTAGCACAGTCGTCCAATGGTGGCTGATAGGACACTCGCACTTACCCCCCACCACCCTCAGGATACTGTTGCGGCTGCCGCACACTCTGTTCATAAGTGAGGCTACCTTTTTGCGCATAATTGCATAGAAGTCGTTAGTCCGCGCCTCGGCAAACATGCCAGACGCGCTGCAGTGCCACGGCAGCCCCAAGAGTAACCTGAAGGCATTGTTGTATTGAACACGCAGGGCGTTGTAGGTCTTCTGCGTGTATTTCACCCATAGACCGGCAGAGTAAAATGATTGGCAAAAGGCTTTAAAAAGCGCTATCTTTACTTGTTCTGAAGCTCGTGCAAATCTACGGGCGATCATATTGCTTCTAACCGCCAACGCCCTACGCTCACGTTCAATGTCTTGGTCATCTTTCTGGTCTTCTCTTACAATGTGACCTAGGTATTTGTACTGTTTGACCCTAGATAAGACTGTCCCGTTAAGCTTGACAGAAGGTACGACATGTGGGTAATTATTGGTCGCGGTGAAGACCATGAATTCGCTCTTTTTGCAGTTGTATTTTAAGCCATGGGCTAGAGCATAGTTCTCACACACGAGCAACAACCTCCGGAGCGCGCTGATCGACGGGGCCAAAACTACGACATCGTCCGCGTAATTGATATTATTGACATTGACGCCATCGATTGAACATCCCGCATGCATGTTGCTGAGTTCGCGGATCAGCTGGTCAACATAAAGATTGAACAACCTAGGAGATGTCACTCCTCCCTGCCTCACCCCGCACTCCAGCCTATACTCTGCCGAGCACTCGTCCCCCCATCTTACACAATTAACCTGGTGCTCGTACCAGTGCTTGAAGATGCCCGTGAGCTCAATCGGGACACCCACCCTATCCAACTTGTCCCATAGTACAGGATATGACACCAGATCGAAGGCCTTGGATAAGTCTAAGAAGCACGCGTATACCGGCGTGCTTCTATCAGTATAATACCGGACGGTATGCTTAAGCGCTAGGATGGCACTCTCAGTTGACAACCCTTCCCGAAAGCCGAACTGGGCATCATGGAGAGTAATATGCTCGTCCAAGCGCGCATTAAGCACACCATCAAGCACCTAAGCTGTTATTGTGGCCAACGAAATAGGTCTGTAGTTGGTTTTGTCTGATGAGTCCCCCGTTTTATTTTTAACGATCGGTACAACAATGGTCTTCATTAGATCTGGTGGCAAGTACGAGTGTCGTATACAAAGATTAAATAGCAGAGCCAAGACCCTAGGTAAGTGAACCCCCGCATGCTTAAAATGCTCTATACTAAGTCCGTCATGACCAGGAGACTTTCCTCTGGTCATGCGCCCAATAACTTTCTCAACTTCTTTGGCTGTAATAAGAATTAGGGGTGTATGTGAACTTTCGCATCTCTTTGTATCGGGCTCAGCAGTTTTGCTGGTTACCAAGGGCTGGGATGGCACCCTGAAATGTTCCTTGAACATCTCGGCAATAGCCTTGGGCTCACTCACACCGTTCACACTCACGGGCAGACGCGGCTTGCCATTTAACTTATTTACACCCTTCCAAAAGTCTTTAAAATTTTTCGAATCATGTGAAGTAGCCAAAATGTCAATTTTTACTTGTTCTTCATATTTTATACACCATTTCAATTAAGCTTTAAATTTCTTACGACTTTCACTCATATTATTATAAAATACACCGCTTTTCGGTTTGCCTTGCAAATCCCATATTTCATAATCAAGCCGCGCCTGCCCGTGCAGATGTTTTACGTGTTTATTCCACCCAACAACGTACGGCTTTTTGTTAGAGCGCTGCTTAGTTTGCGTATAATACCTATTGCTTGTTAGGACAGCTGCGTCCCGAATTATGTCAGTCAATCTATTGTACAATTTGTCAATAATATATCTATGGTCAGTGTTTTTGCACAAACTATTACAACAATGTTCACATTCTGTAGAAAATTCCAAGTCTCTCAATCTTTCATGACAAAACTTACTATAATTGTTAATTTGATTCATGTCCCTCTCCCCCCATATTACATTATTTTTACATTTAATTTTGTTGTCAACTTTACATTTTAATATTTCTAAGTTACACTTTATAAATAACGGATAGTGATCGGACCAGTAAACATCATAGCAAACATGTACATCTACTACAGAATCCCATATCGCCTTCGTGACAAGGCAATGATCGAGCCAACTGTGTGTTCCGTGTATTTCACTAACATAGGTATAACAACCCGAGTCAATACCCAGTTTTTCTATGTCTGCACACAACCACTTTTGTTCGTTACAAAATAGCAAAAGTTCATCGCCCAACTGCCTGCCTGGGTGCGCATTGAAGTCAGCCAAGACAAAGACACTGTCCTCTCCCTCGCTATCCATAATAGCACTAATTGCGCTTAAACAGTCTGTAAATAGCACTAGGTTTTCAGAGCAGTCCGTCGGTAAATACGCACTAACTACCATGAATGAACGATTACTCACCGAAACTTTAATGGCACAAATCCTTTCATTATTGCACTGCACTATGCTCACATGTGAGAAGGCGTCGCGACGCCACAGCAGAGCGACCCCGCCGTGCGGATGCCCGCGCAGCGGCCCCGCGCCCGTGTCTACCGCTGACACGCCCGTCGCAATAAACTCGGGGTGTATTTCGCCCAGCAGTGGGATGTCGTGAGGAAGTAGCCACGTTTCCTGCAGTGCTATCACATCAGCCTTGCCACATAATCCTCGAACGCATTCCATTGACTTCTTTATATCTTTACAGTTGAAAGTGATGAGTCTCAATTGTGTTTTATCCATCATAGGTGTACGGTTTTATATAGACTATAATCAATTCAATCTATTTTCTATTACTGTTAACCGAGTCACGAAAAGTTATAAACTGCCTGAACTTTATAAATCTGATGGCCATAATTTACTATCCAGATAGAGAGCCAGTTTGCTTTTTGACACAAATATCTTATATGAATCGTAGCTTTTCGCACGCCGCATCTTTAGCTTATATATTGATACTTGCTCTTTGGTCTTGCCGTATATGTACTCTTTGATATCCATTTCCGTGACATCCTTAGCTACGTTGTAAATAAACAACGGCACTTTAGCCTCTGCAGCTTTGAACCTTCCACTTTTATTTATTGCACTGCCTGTATTTCCTATAAACTGATTACGCAACTTTTTTCTTTGCACATGGATCCACCCCTCATCCACCTTTTCGGGTTTCCACTTGGTGCCATCACCAGTTATTTCAGCTAACGACTTATTCCCGCATGACGCATTTATTATATCATCTTTTTGCAACAAATCTTTGTTTACATCAGCTGACCGTAGCGATAGCGGCGACTGCGCGCAAGACGGTATAGCTGTCTCGATCATATCGGAACCTGTTTGGCGGCAGCTAGCACTCACTTCGTCGACGCTGCTCAATATAATGTTCTGATTGCTTATATTTTGTGGCAGTTGCGGGTGCGAAAGTAATGTTGCATTATTTATACCGTCCTCTGGTTTTTTATTGTTAATTTGCAAGTCACTACCATGTATCAATGGAAGTGGCGATGCAAATTTGTTTACACTGACATTATCATCCTCACCCGAGTCCAGGGAAGGTCTGTTTATGCTTATAATGCCTAAAGGTCCGCTATTTAGGTTGAAGGAACCCAAGTAGGCACCTCTCTTAAAATTAACATTTGCGCGGCTGTCAACCGATCCCGAAGGCTTTGGAGACGAACCTGGAGATATTGTAACTTGCTGTTTATTGCTGAGGGCTTCCTGTAGCTCATTTTTCGTTACACATTCCGTTTTCAACTTGGTCAATTCTTCACGCATTATTAATATGTCCTTTAATAGCCTTGTAGCATCAATGTGATCAAATGTGACCGGTGGTAGTCGGTGTAGTTCCCGGGCCGCAAAAATGGGAATTTTCTCGGGATCCGTTTCCTTAAAAACTGTGATAATATCCTGAAGGTCCCGTTCAGCTTTGCCGTCGTTTCTTCTTGATATTTTACGTTTGTCAGTTCGCACCGATTCAAAAAGTAACGATTTTGCATCCTCAATTTCTCGCGTTGAAAAGCTAGTATGACACAAACGAATCAAACTTTCATTGTCCATAACTTGTATTTTACAGTCAATAAACGTTAAGATCTCGTTAATTACAATATTACACGAATTACACTTTAATAGATTCGTCATTATGCACTGTAGCACTCTGACACGCGTGACACAACGAGCTGCGATGACGCATGCGGCGAGACTGAATATCTTCTGATTATCTCTGGGCTAAGCTTCGCATAGTGTAAATAAGTCCTTGCCCAGCAGTGTGACAGTTTATATATAGGGCCTGGTAGCGCCATGTACCTTCCTATCTATAACTAATCGCATCAACGTCAATCGTTCCACGCTTGTCTAGTGCGAGCGATACCATATTTCCGTGTCGTCTCCCATTCCCTAAGGAGGGGCACGCCTTCCGCGGATTGGTCGCGGCGATCGTCGACGCGAGTGACAGTCCAGAACTTTCGAGAACATTCAATTAGCTAAATACGTGTCGGCCATACCGTACCGCTCCGCGCCGCTCCCGCTATAATTATTACCGCTTATAAAAAACCGCTCGCAAGTGGAAGTGATTTGTGTAGTGAAGTGAATCAAGCAGCTTCATCCCGAAACCACCAGGAGACTGCCCTTCTGAGAAGAAGAAGACTGCCGATCAAAGTAAGTGCCCCTCATCATTAAAATATCCTATACCCACTCACAATCCTTTTCCACATCCTCTTCCCTTATTCCTTTCTAGGCGACCCAGAACTCGCCCTAATACAATCCATTTTCCTACTCCAAGTCGCCTAGAACCTTTGGTTTCGGTGTAACGCCGAACCATTTTTGTGATCCATACGAGTCGGATTAATTTACGTTTTTATACGTTATATCGCTATACCTAGGCAGTTATAGCACCTAGCTATACTCCTAATATATTCACATAACCGTCACATGGTTGTATCCGCCCGCATCAGTAGGTAAACTTTTATGTAGCTACCTCAATTATTATTTCTGGAACTATCATAGTTGTCTTGTAAATCTCATATTTCGAGCAACTTTTAATTCTACAGCTCTAAAGTGTTGCCTATTTAGCCTACTTATGTAAAATAATAGGTACATTAGATATTCTTATTGTTTTTCGCTCTCATTAGCTTATACTTACGTAAGCATGTCACAACAAAAGAAGTCACGCGTGTCGGAAGACAAAGAGATGACAATCTTAGAAGCAAAACGCAATATTTTATTTGAGCGTATTCAAAACATTATGAACGCTCAAAAACCGCATCTATTTCCGACAGTAATAACGAAGCATTTCTCAGTTATTGTATGACAGTAGATAGTATTCGAACAGATTTTCATAAGTTGTTAGACGATTATAACGCAACATTACTTTCTATCAATCCTGATGAAAAACCGAACTATCAGGAGTACACCTCATTCGAAGATCTTTATTGTATTATTAAGCGTATACAATCGCAATTGGAGGGTAAATGTTCAGCAGAGCCCATCGCCGCGGCCCGCAAGCCGAAATTACCGCCAATCGAGATTATGTCGTTTGTCGGAGATATACGAAATTTGCCGTTATTCTATGCGAGCTTTAAGTCTACAGTGCACGATAATGGTTCTCTGACAGATGCTGACAGGTTGTACTATTTAATAGGTAAACTGTCACCGAAGGCCCAGTCCGTATTTGCAGGTGTCACACCCAGTGCTGAGAATTACGAGGTCATATTTCAGTCACTACTTGATAGATATCAGGACACGCGCGTCCTAGCGTCTACGTACTTTGACCAAGCTTTAAATCTCAAACTGTCCAGCAACGCGTCTGTCTCGAATTTCCAGCTGTTTATTGATAACTTCGTAACCGCGGTTAATTCTCTTAGGAACTTAAAATTAGAAGATCTTTCCGACTTTATGTCGCTTCAACTCGCTTTAAAAAAGTTTGACACTGATACAATTCGCACATTCGAGATGACGGAACGCCATAATAAAATACCTACACTAGAAAGTTTTATTTCGTTCATCAATGATAAGTGTCGAATATTTCATAATACGCAGTCTGGTTCACCTGGCCCGTCTAACACTAACAGCAACAAACAAAGGTTGATTAAATCGCGAAATAGTAATAATAACTCGGTCCCTAATCCACAATCTTACGTAACATGCTCGGAATCTAATAGTAATAATTCACAGAAGTGTCTGTGCAGTAATATAGTGCACGACCATTTATACAAGTGTCCCGCCTTCGATAATTTGAATGCAACCGCTCGTTTTAAATGCGTAAAAGATAACAAAGCTTGCATTAATTGCTTAAGCATAAAACATAAAACAAGTAATTGTTCTAGTAAGACAAAGTGTCGCTTATGCAATAAAAATCATCATTAATTGCTACATTTCGACAAAGATAACCCGTTGTCAAGCCAAGCCGCTAACCTTGACACACTTACGTCGCAGGTGCAGGCCACGGTGCCTTCCCCCTGCACGTCTCAGGGCGAAGTATCATTGTGTACGACGTCCATTGCGCGGGTGACGCGCACGCGAGGACGGCACTCGTGCATCTATAATGATCCGCGTAGGGCCAAAACGCAGTGTATGACGTCTAAGACTGTTCTGTTAGCGACAGCGCAAGTTATCGTATATGATGTTAATGGGTCGCCGCACATGGTACGTTGTCTGCTAGATAGCGCATCTCAGACCAATTTAATAACGTTTGAGTTATTCAAACGCCTCAGATTATGGAATAACTTTAAAAATACTAACTCAACCGTCAAAGGGATAGGCGGATCAGAAAAACATTGCAAGGGTTCCATAGATATTAAAATAAATTCGCGTTTTGATAGGAATATTAATTTTAACATTTCTTCGCTTATCGTGGAGCGTATTACGGACGCATTGCCGAACGCTAATGTAGACGTAGCATCACTCACTCACCTCGAGTCATTGCCGCTGGCAGACGCGGAGTTTGCGAATCCGGCAGGCATTGATCTATTGATCGGAGCTTCAATATTTCCGCACTTGCTACTAACTAAAATAGTACGTAGTGAGCGAAATGATTTTCCGCCCGCTATTGAGACGGTATTTGGGTATGTGATTATGGGTACCGTACCTACGTTACATACTTCTCATTGTATTACGTCTTGTTGTTGTTCTGCTCTTCAAGAGATCAAGGTGGGTGCTAAAACTGTGTGTAAGATAAAGCACTAATTAGCTATGCTATGCTATGCTATGCTATGCTATGCTACGCTATGCTATCCTATGCTATGCCATACCATGCTATGCTATGCTACGCTATGCTACGCCATGCTACGCCATGCTACGCTGTGCTACGCCATGCTACGCTGTGCTACGCCATGATACGCTATGCTATGCCATGCTACGCCATGCTATGCTATGCTATGCTATGCTACGCTATGCTATGCTGTGCTACGCTATGCTACGCCTTGCTACGCTGTGCTACTCCATGCTACGCTATGCTATGGCATGCTACGCTATGCTATGCCATGCTATGCTATGCTATGCTATGCTATGCTATGCTATGCTATGCCACGCTATGCTATGCTAAGCTACGCTACGCTACACTATACTATACTACACTTCCGCTTTGTATATGGATGACCTTGCCTGTAGTGTCATACCCGCTCCGCTAGCAATTTCGCTTTGTGAAGAGCTTATTCAGCTTTTCAAGCGAGGCCAGTTTGATCTTGTCAAATGAACAAGCAACTCTAAGGAGGTTCTCGCACGCATACCAGATTCTCATAAAGCTTCTCCAGACATTGAGTTTGAGAAGTCTGTACCGCATAAGGTTCTCGGTTTACGCTGGGACAAATCCTGCTGTAGTTTTCGGTTTGATGTCTCACCACCAGATGATAAGTGCACCAAACGCACTGTGCTGTCCACAGTGGCTCGACTATGGGACATAATGGGTTTTGTGGCTCCCACAATTTTGTACACCTAGCTCTTGACAAAAGAACTTTGACTATCAAAGTGTGAGTAGGATGAAATACCCCCTGACCATATTGTCGCCGTTTGGGGCCAGTTTACCGCGCTCAATCAAATTAGTTTAGTTAGTAGTTTTCGCTATTATTGCGTTTGTAGTTTTCGCTAAAGTTAATTTTCATTAATTTTATTGTCATATCGCTGTCTTAGCCTATTGATGGGTTATGCGGTAGTACACCCAACATAGCTAAGTTCAATTCTATTTGTTTTAAAGGCAACCCTTTAGGGCCGGGGGGATATGGTAGCGCCATCTACCTTCCTATCTATAACTAATCGCATCAACGTCAATCGTTCCACGCTTGTCTAGTGCGAGCGATACCATATTTCCGTGTCGTCTCCCATTCCCTAAGGAGGGGCACGCCTTCCGCGGATTGGTCGCGGCGATCGTCGACGCGAGTGACAGTCCAGAACTTTCGAGAACATTCAATTAGCTAAATACGTGTCGGCCATACCGTACCGCTCCGCGCCGCTCCCGCTTTAATTATTACTGCTTATAAAAAACCGCTCGCAAGTGGAAGTGCTTTGTGTAGTGAAGTGAATCAAGCAGCTTCATCCCGAAACCACCAGGAGACTGCCCTTCTGAGAAGAAGAAGACTGCCGATCAAAGTAAGTGCCCCTCATCATTAGAATATCCTATACCCACTCACAATCCTTTTCCACATCCTCTTCCCTTATTCCTTTCTAGGCGACCCAGAACTCGCCCTAATACAGTCCATTTTCCTGCTCCAAGTCGCCTAGAACCTTTGGTTTCGGTGTAACGCCGAACCAGGGGCGATGATGAAGAAGCCAGTCTATGAACAAAACAAAAACATACCTATGAAAGTAAAATATCATCACGCACGTTTAGACATAAACCGAATATAGAAAAAGTGAAAAATCCCAATTCATAATAACCTAAAATGTACTCTGTACGTAATACAGATCCCTATCAAAAGCTAAAGTAAGTTGTCATACCCTTCAAGAAAATTGAAAATATAAAAGGGCGAGCTGATTAAGTGGCTTTTCAAAGCCTACCGGGTTCTACACTTGGAGCGTCTTTGTATGGAAATCGCTTGTCCAGTGTGTGATATGGGTAGAAAATTATTTTACCCAAATATACGAACGAATATCTTGGTATTCCTTTTGAAGTGTTCACTTTGCTGGTACTTGAAGTGTATTGGGAAGAGCATAAGTTTTTTATGATATTGAAGTCTGTAAGATTTTTTTGGTGTGATTTTTTCTATTGGTGTTTGTTAATTAATCGCCTTCAGGACAAAAAAATATTGTAACTGAATATATTATATTTTAGTTATATTTTTTTTCTTTTTTCTGTAAAGTTGCATTTAGTGATTAATGGCTCACTGCACGAGAGTCGATAATTTTCAAACTCTGCAGTAAGAATATAGGCAAATACTTAAACAGACAAATTTACCACTGATTTACTTAATTTACCGACTCAAATAACTTCGTATTTCAAACAAGTAAGTTATATAATCGAATCTGCAGAATCAGACAAAAAGTTTGTGAGAAACTTTGGGCTGATATCAACGGTACGAGGAAGAGCCTTGCTATATACGTACATTGAATCCTTCGTTGACAAAACGAGCAGTAGATAATTAATCGTACGAATTCATGTATGAATTATGGTTTTGAACTAAAATTATTAATATCATCATCCTCCTAGCGTTATCCCATTTTCAAACTGAGGTCCGCCTACTAGTCTACCGGATTTGGCTGAATATTAGGTTTTCACAGAGTGACTACCTGTCTAACCTCCACAACTCAAAGGGATAGTGATATTCCATGGATTTGAAACTAAAATTATTAATATACAGATAAGTACATAATCATTATTAAGTTGTAGAATTAAGTTAAATAATCTAAGCAGCACTGGCGGTTCGAGAGCTTTAATATGTACATAATGTATTTATAATTATCCAAATGCTGGTCACGGCCCTCTTTTCACTATTTTAAGGGTAAGGCCACAGTCCACCACGTTGCCTTAGTGGCAGACTTCAACTATGTTCTGAGAACATTATGGAGGACCCCGAAAGATGCAGATTTTTCTTACAATGTGTACTTTGCCGTTTATCAAGCAATAAATAATTCATAAGCAACGAAAGCCGAGTGGATAGACCTCAACACCACCACAACAACACCAACACCTGTAGCACCCAAAGGGTCTCGGGTTCGAATCCACGGCACGCACCAATATCTTTTCGAAGTTAAGTGCTTATTAAATTGTTAATTATCGCTTGCTAATCGGTGAAGGAAAACATCGTGAGGAAACCTGCATCTCCGAGAGTTCTCCATATATATATAGAAATTAATAGGAGATATGTAGACGAAAATGTATCGGAAACCTGTGTCGCCAGTTTGCCCCTACCACGCGGCTAATACTACACATGCAGATCTGTAAAAGCAATATGAAAACGCTTTCGCGCACACACTCGCATTTTTAATCAAAACTTACAAAAAAATAGCGTGTGTTTACCAAGCAACGTTCAACTTACTCACACAAAAACATCGGCCACTATCGTTGTGCTATGCAAAAGAACTGTACACTAATTCGTTGCTAGATGCAGCGGCCTTACTAATTCCCTTAATAAAGTATCGTTCGGTCATGACTACGAGTACATTGCTTGTCTAGTCACTTCGCGACAAATTTAGGTAGTAGTTAAAGAGCAATGTATTTATTGAAAAATAATATAGTCGTTGTGAGATTTGCAAACAATAATAACATAATAACAGTGAGGAATATTTTACGATTTGTTGTTTTTCATATTTTTAAAGACAAATATAGTAAAATACTTGTAGTTTCAAATGGTAAGTAATTCCATTCTTCACAAAATTTTGGTTTGAGCTTCGGTTTTTACAGAAAACCACTGAATAAGACGGCATTCTTATAAATTGTCGCGATCACGGTCGAAAATGCACTAATTCGCGGCAACGGCCATTTGCTTGCGATATGTACTCTGGGTGCATTTTGCGCGGACACCGACATGCCCCCTTGGCACCTCTACTCTTATTTATTTTTCTATGGTTCTCCACAATATTCTCGAAAGACATGTGAAGTCTGCCAACCCGCACTTGGCCAGCGTGGTGGCCTTACCCTTCTCATGATGAGGAGAGGCCCGTGCCCAGCAGTGGGATAGTATAAAGAGCTGACGAAAATTCATAATTTGTTTGTCTGTTACATATTCAGTAGTATTATTCAAAATGTGTTGTATGGTTAAAGTGTCAGGAATAGATAGAATGAAAGTATAAAAGATTAGCTTTTACTCTTAATTGTGTTCGCGTTGATGTTTGTTATGAATTGCACCTTATAAGGTACTAGAGGAAGCCACCAGCTACGCGCGCACATTTTTTTTGTTTAACCTTTGTTCCCATTCCCGTGGGAATTTTGGGAAAACCGCGCCACCAACCTGCGCCATACGGTACTCAAGAAACATGCATGCCAAATTTCAGCTTCGTACGTTTTATAGTTAAGGCTGTAGCTTGTCTGTCAGTCAGTAGTAACGCAAGAATTTTCCATAAATCGTAGTAAGTAAATTGCAAACTGTATGTCACTGGTACCGTTCGACGTTTGCGAAGCAATTTTAAAGTTTTGAATTCAATTCAAGAATTGTTATGCAAGTTTTCGTAGTCAATGTACACAAATAGGCAATGAGCCGTTTGAGTTCCAAATTTGACTGGAACTCAGTCGTCTTCGAAGAAGGACTTGAAGTTCTGTGAACTGCAGGATGCTACTCTTAGACTGCAATGGCGCTATAATATCGAAGGAAGCCGATGAAGTTCTGAGTAAAATAAACTTAATCTATGTTGTTTTATTGTAATGGTTGGTGGGTGAAATCGTTCAGAAGTTTCCTTTGACGGCATGAATGGCACAGTGGTTTAAGCGTTCGCTTCGCCTTTTTACGCTTTGCTGAGTTTTGTAGGTTCTATCCCCATACGAGACAACATCTTGTAGTATGCACAAATAATGGTTACGAATTTATCTGGGTGCTCTTTTTGTCTCCTGATTGAATGTTTGAGAAGCCTCCGTAACAAAGATTATATTTACTAGCGCGGTAGTTCCTTATTTAAAACGTAATAAGTGTAATTTAAACATTTAGACCAGAAAGACGCTGATGCGTGTCTTTTAAATAGTTTGGAGATTTCCAGTTTGTCCAATTTGTTCTTGAAGCTGTTCAGTGAGGGTGCCATAATCACATATTCTGGAAGTCTGTTCCAGGCTGTAACAACCCGGTTGGCTAGAAAATACTTCTTGGGATTTTTATTTGAAAAAAATCTTGGCAAAAAAATCTAGGGATGATAAATACCCTGTCTGGTACACTACAGCGTTAAAGAAAACTATAAATGAAAAATCTAAATATTTAAGAAAATTTAAGAACTATGGCAACTTCTCAGATGGGGCTAGTTATAAGTTATTGAGAGCAAGAGTTAAAAGATTAGAGATTGAATGTTATCAAAATTATATAAATTCTGTTGAAAATTCGATAAAAAACAATCCTAAACACTTTTGGAAGTTTGTCAAATCTAAATCAAATTCTTCGAATATCCCTAGCACATTAAAGTATGGTAATATTATTGCTAGCGGTGGCATAGACATTTGTAATTTATTTTCCGACTACTTTTATTCTACATTTTTAAGCTCGCCTCAGGGTTTACCTTCTCGTATTTCACAAAACGTTTCCGATTCAACATCATATATCTCAAATATAGAAATAGATCATAATGAAGTAATTAAAGCAATTAAATCACTGGATCTGAATAAATCTGCAGGTCCTGATAAAATCCCTCCTCTCTTACTGGTTAATTGTGCTAAAACTATCTCGATACCTATCAGTCTGTTGTTTGAAAAATCATTGAGTGAATGTGTTATGCCTTCTATTTGGAAGTCCGCATTTATAACACCAATACACAAGAAAGGTCCTAAAAATGAAGTGTCTAACTATCGACCAGTTTCAAAATTATGTTTAATTGATAAACTTTTTGAAAAGATTATTCATAATCAGTTATATGCCGCAGTGAAGAATTCTCTCAATGATTATCAACATGGTTTTATGAGGGGGAGAGCGACTATTTCTAACCTAGTTCTCTTCGATGACTATATCACTGATAGCATGAGCCGGGGTAAACAAGTCGATGTCGTTTACACAGATTACTGCAAGTGTTTCGATAGAATAGATCATTTTACTTTCATTCACAAACTAGAATCAATAGGGATAAGAGGCGATCTTTTGAGATGGTTTATATCTTACATTTCTAATAGATCTCAAGCAGTGGCTATAAATAATTATTTCTAGTTGGGTAACTATCCCTAGCGGGGTTCCACAAGGTTCCCTGTTAGGTCCTTTGCTCTTTGCAATCTTTGTAAACGACATCGGCAAATGTTTACATACTGCAAAATTACTTAGTTTCGCGGATGACATGAAGATTTTTCTACCGATCTCATCGCACGATGATGTTCAATCCCTTCAATCCGATTTATCGCGTATAGAGGATTATTGCGTAGAAAATAAGTTAGATCTAAACCCATCAAAATGCTCTATTGCTACCTTCACTAGGAAAAATACTGTTATTACCTCAGAATATATGTTAAAAGGACATAAATTACTCCGTAGCCATAAGGTTCGTGATCTTGGTGTAGTGTATGATTCGAAGTTATTATTCGAGGAGCATGTGGACAGTATTGTAAAGAAAGCATCTCAAGTTCTTGGGTTTGTCATGCGCACATCGACTAGTTTCAAAGAGGCTAAAACTTTTAAGATACTATACTGCACATTTGTTCGCAGACCCGTATTCCAGATACGGGTCACAGGTCTGGAACCCCAGATACGACAAGTATATAATCAGATTAGAAAACATTCAAAAAAAGTTTATTCGATATTTATGTTATCGGATCAAACACTGTTATAAAAGTGAAGATTATTTTAAATTATGTGCAAAATTTCACCTTCTTCCCCTAGTTTAGAGGTGAGAAATAGCAGATGTCATTTATATGCTGAAAATTATTTCTAATTCTATTGATTGCCCTGAACTTCTTGGTAAAATTGGATTTAATACCCCTGTTAAAGCTATGCGACATTATACACCCATTAATTTACCCCTTGCGTCATCAAATTACCGACAGAATACTTTCCTTTGGCGAGCTAGCAGGACTTTAAATAATATTTGTAAATCTCACGATATCGATATTTTTAACGTTAATTTAACATCAGTGAGGCGGTTGCTAAGCCGAGATTTCTTCCTAGAATACCAGGTTTGATTATTTTTACAAATGAAATAATATTAGTTATTAGTGTATATTGTTCTTTATATTCTGTTATCCACACGTATTTACAGACTTTATTAGCGCTTAAAAGTGAAGACCTGTAATTGGCTAGTTGTTGTCTATTTATGTTACAAAATTCATTGTAAATGCTGTTGGTTTTCCATAAATAAATAAATAAATAAACATTGTGCCGGAGTTTCAAGGTATGCCCACTTAAGTGCTTATTCTAATTCATTGCATAGAGTTCCTGAAATCTGGGCATGTCGTAGTTGTGATGTGTTTTTTGGTTTTGTTTCTGGTTCGTTTTTATGTCATCATCATCATTTCGTATGGCGTTCTTTGCGCTGGATCCTATATGTCTATTTTTAGGTTTATTAGCCAGTCTTTGGCCGCTGCAGAGAGCTGGTGCAACTCGGACATACCGCCAGGGAAGCAGTGGAGCGGACAATCATTCACGATGTGGGCTAGAGTTTGGTCTGGCTCTCCGCACTCGCAGGATGGCGACTCTCTGAGCCCCCGTTTGTGAAGATGATGGTTGGATCGTCCGTGTCCGGTTCGAAATCTGTTTAGTTTCACCCACATTGGACGAGGAGCATCAAAACCAGGGGGTTTTTTGTTTGGGTCTGCGATCAGCTCTTTTTGGGGGTGGTCTAATAGCTCCAAAGAGGCTCGCCACTCCACTTTGACGTCAAAATTGGTCCCCAAACGTTCATCTGTCCAAATTGGATGTCTTGATTTTTTTATGTGATCTTACAACATTTTTAAAAGTAATGAAACCTAATAAGGCTGCGTACTCAGATTATGTTGTTAAGCTCGTGTTATATAACGCGTGTTAATTCCAACGGCAACTGAAAATCATAACAGTGCGTTGACTAAAACTACTGTAACAGAAATCATAGAACAATCTGATGTACCGGTTAACTCATCCCTTAAAACTACAGCAGCACCGCATAAACAACAAACTGCCGACCACAAGCAGTCAAACAAACTGACGCATCCTGCCGACCACAAGAAGCCAAAGAAACTGACGCATCCTGCCGACCACAAGCAGCCAAACCATGAAGCTCCTTTCCAGTGTTTAGTACAGCAGTGACGAACGGCGACGCAGTAGGGGATGGATGGACGGAAGTTCGACGCCGCCGCCAACGAACCTCTCTTAGCTCCGTGCTGCGCCTGGTGCTACCAAACTGGAAGCTTCTGAAAGGTGGATGTACCTTCATCTTTACTACTTAAAGTAAGGTACTTCTGTCAATCAGGTACGTGAGCATCTGAATATTATCTGTGGAAGTGATGTCTGTACCGTAGAAGCTCTCAAAGCTCGAGGTAATTACGCATCATTTAAGCTTGCTGTGCCATCGAGATTAGCCGAGCAAGTAATGTCGGCTAAGAACTGGGCAGAGGATTAATTTGTGTGAAGCCATGGGGCCGTAATTTTCGTACCAAAAGTGATGAAACCCAGTAAGCCCCGTCTTGATCATAGTGAAGGAACCAACTTGCGATTATTGTACCAGAATGTACGTGGACTGAAAACAAAACTATCTACCTGGAGATCAAGTCTGTTACTCACTGAGCACGATTTAGTGGCCGTGACAGAAACTTATTTAGACAACTCGGTAGATAATCCTGAGATATTAAGCGTGGGTTGGAGCATACTACGCAGGGATAGACTGATTGCAGGAGGCGGCGTATTGCTGGCTGCGCGCCCCGTTATCACAATAGGAAGATGAAGTGAGCTCGAGACAATCAATGGCGAGGACTTGTGGGCTTCTTGTACTATTTATGGCCAAAATGTATCTGTGTGTGTCGTGTACATTAAACCTTCTGCAACTGATGATGATTACATGACGTGGTTTTGTAAAGTTGAGAGCTTTATACTCAATTTAAATGGAACTGTAATGATAGTGGGTGACCTCAATTTAAAAAGCGCATCCGTCAACATTAATAAATATTTGTTATTTTTTAAGCTTCTGTAATTTGATTGATGTGAATGAAGTGATGTTTTGTTAAGTAGAGAGGGTACTGAGGCAATCTGCGAGTATGTTAAAGGCTTGGAGCTGGTTCCAATTGATCTGTATCACCCCCCTTGGATATAGCAGTCCCTATTAATTATAAGGCACTACACTCCCATTCATCTCCTTTTAGTTTCATCCTACTATCAGCAAAACGCGTTTCTTTGGCGAGCGAGCAATGCACTCAACAAGCGATGTAAGCAACATGATTAAGACATATTTATTACCAAAGTGGAACCGGTGAGACGATTGCTAAGTCTAGAGTTTTTTAATAAATATTCTTAAATTTTTAAGTTGATTGGTTCTAATATTTTCTTAGCAATTAAGGCATTTGGTACGAAAAATGACGGTAATATATATAATGTTTTGCTTTATGTCCACATTTTAAACTAAAATAAAAATAATGAAATGAAATGCTTTGCTACTACTGTATATTGTATTTATGTGCTGTTGGTCTTCCATGTAATAAATAAATTACAATATATAAAGTAAATGAAAAGTTGGCTCCCAGCAACATTGACCGTAGTTGTGACTGGAACTGTATTAAAGGAAATTACACACTCCTCTATGAGTAAATATGATTAGCTCCATTGCATGAGGTTCTTAGCATTAACGATGGATGCCTGGCCACGGATATTTTTTATAAAATGATGTACAAACTATTTGACTCCTCCATCCTAAAAAAAACCAGACAGACTTCAGGCAATAGGTGGTATCCAATTTAGTACACGAGACATATAGTCGACAATGTTAAGCATAAAAACAAACTCCATCAGAAATGGAAAAGTTCACGATGCAAACACACATACGCAGAGTTTAGTGCTTTACGATCAGATCTAAAAACTAGAACACAAGCAGCCTATAAGTCATATTGCTACATCGTTGAAAATTGTTTAAAAAAGAATCCTCAAAAGTTCTGGCAACATGTTTCTAGCCTAAGATCAAAAGGTGGTTTTGAGCCAAATGTTACATACAATGGAGAGACGTATTCGGGTGTCAAAGCGGCCGAAGCATTTGCTGAGTATTTTGCTAGCGTATTCTTACCTGACGTACCCAAAATAGACATGAGCAATACGAACTGTAGAAGCGATGGATCTAATATACCTCTTCCCTTTTTGACGCTTCATGATGTAGGAAAGGGGATTGATAAACTTAGACCTTGTAGCTCGATTGGCCTCGACAACATTCCAGCTTACATCCTTAAGGGATGCAAAGACATCCTGGTAGTACCTCTATGTCATATTTTTAACTTGTCTCTTCGGTCTGCGGTGTATCCTAAGCAATGGAAACTATCCCGAGTCACTCCGATCCTCAAAACGGGTGACAAAACCACCGTAAACAAACACAGGCCCATCGCTGTCCCGACTATTGCTAAAGTCTTTGAGCATGTCCTTCATACGATCATTTACAAAGCGGTTAATGTGTATCTGACAGATACTCAGCACGGTTTCCGGTATGGTTGCTCCGTCAATTCGAACCTACTAATCCACGTGGACAGTATTTTTAGAAGCCTAGACACCAGAAAGCAAAGATGTTCTCTATTTTGATTTCTGCAAAGCATTTGAAAGGGTCGATAACGATGTGCTCCTAAGTTAGTTGGGAGCTATTGGTTTCACTCCGGGATTCCTCAATTTTTTCGTTGACTACCTACGCGATCGCAAACAGTTTGTTAAGCACGGCTGTTTTGCGTCAAAACCATGTAATACTCCTTCAGGCGTGAATCAGGGTTCTGTTCTGGATCCGCTTTTGTTCCTGATCTTTGTTAATGATCTCATTAACAAAGTAAATTTTGCACAATGTCTATTATATGCTGATGACTTAAAACTATCAATGCAAATAAAGACGGATGAAGACTGCAAACACTTGAAAAATGACATAGACCCTGTTTACCAATGGAGCATAGAGAACAAGCTGATGTTCAATAATAACAAGTGTAATGTCATGAGTTACTATAGAGGGTTGCGACCAATCCTTTATAACTACACATTAGATGGTCAAGCAATAGTTCGTGTCACCAGCATAAAGGATTTTGGAGTGACCTTCGACCGTGGTTACATTCGGAGATCATATTAACGATCTTGCTAAGGAGTCTTATAGACGATTAAGATTCGTTTTGCGTAACGCCCGGGACTTCACGAACCCACAGGTTATTAAGCTTATATACACCATACCTTTTTCTGTCATAACTATTCATTTTATAAGCATTGTTTCCATGTTAATTAATGTAACTGGTTTTATTACCGTTTTAATTAACTATAAATAAATAAATAAATAACACGTTCCCACACACAGTTTCTACATTACTGAAACATGTATATGTTCTGTACAGACTGTTGTATGTCAATGATTTTTAAATATAGCAAGGTTTATAATGTAATGTATTGATTTCCTTTAAAATATTCAATTCACCTGTAATTTTCTTTCAGGTTTTTGGATTGCTTCAGATAATGGCCCATATTATGACTGTGTGATATATTCTCATTATTTGCTGCTATAGTATATTTTTCCCAGAAAAGATAGTACCTAATAATAATAACAATAATCATCTTTATTGCACCAAAGAAATTTACAATAATGAAAACTTAACAAAAATAACAGATAGTACAATTGGCGGCCTTATCACTATTTAGGAATCTCTTACAGGCAACCTTTGTATGGATAAGAACTATACGGATTTAGAAAGAGGGTAGTTTGGCAGTCTTTATTGATGAATATTAATAATACAAATATATACGTAGATAATGAACTGTATACATACTTAAATTACGATATACTTACATAAATAACTATATACATACATAAATATATAATAAATATATAATTATTTATTATATATTTATGTATGTAAGTAAATACATAGATATTAATATTAATGATACATAAATTAGTGCTAAATAAGCTAAAGGAAATAGCAAAAATGATAATTACAAGAGAAATAAGGTTAAAGAGACAGGTAATGTTCTTTGAGTAGTTTCTTGAATGATGTTAGTGATTGAGCTTGTTTAATTGACATCGGCAATGCATTCCACAAGCGTGCAGCTTAAACAGTAAATGATTTATCGTAAAAGCGACTGGAATGCATTGGTATTGCCAATCGCAAATTCACCGATGACCTCAGAGATCTACAATGCGTATCAGAAAGGAACTCGAAGCGTTCCTTTAAGTAATGGGGAGTAGAAGGGTTGAAGAGAATGTTATACAGTAAAGAAAGTATGTGAGTATTCCGTCGAAGGCGAATTGGGAGCCACTTGAGTAAATTGCGGAATTGAGAAACGTGATCATATTTGCGTAATCCAAATATGAATCTAATGCATAAATTTTGAAGTCGCTCAAGCTTATCAAGTTGCTCCTCCGTAAGATCTAGATAGCTGACATCAGCATAGTCAAGGATAGGAAGAACAAGAGAATTTGCAAGCGCAATCTTAGTGGCAGTCGGCAGAAAGTTTCGTAATCTTCGTAACGTCCCAGCCGCAGAAAACAATTTTCTACTTACTTCCCTAATTTCAGGGCCCCAAGATAAAGTTTTATCAATATAAACTCCTAAATCTTTCACGCAATCACTTATGTGTAAAGGAGTACCATTAAAATTAACTTGGGGTAAACAAGTCCAGTCAATACGCGCAATCAATCTGGGGCTACCAACAACAATAATTTGCGTTTTCGTAGGGTTGATTTGGAGACCAAATCTGAGGCTCCAGGCAGCTATGCGATCTAAATCTGAATTTATTATACGAATTGCTTCAGACAACTCTTGGACGGGAGCTTGAGTGTAAATTTGGAGATCATCTGCATAAAGGTGGTAGGATGACTGAAGTTGATAAGAGATAGAATTTATAAAAATTGAGAAAAGCAAGGGAGATAGAACGCCACCCTGTGGAACGCCGACTGTAGATGTACACCAAGAAGACAAAGAGTCTTCAATCCGTATACGTTGTCGGCGCGCGGCGCCCAAACAGGTAACTGTGAAACCAATCAATCACTGGTGGAGATATGTTAATAGAGCGCAATATGCCAAGCAGAATATGGAAATCAATAGTATTGAAGGCATTACTAAAATCAAGTAAGCAAAGGACAGTCACGTTGCCATTTTCCATACCGAGCCTGATGTCGTCGGTAATGTTGATCAGTGCTGTAACTGTGCTGTGACTTGGGCGGAAACCGGATTGGAGTGGATTGAACAGAAGGTTTTTATTGAGGAATGTGCTAAGTTGAGCATGGACAAGGCGCTCGAGCACTTTAGAAAGGAATGGTAGGATGGAGATTGGGCGGTACTCAGAAAAGGAAGACGGATTTGGTTTTTTAGGTAAAGGAATAATTTGGGCGTCTTTCCATAAGGTGGTGTAACGTAATACTACACGTATTGCGTTATAATATCTCGCAGGCGCTTAACGCCAGCTTAGCCAGACATCGTTCGCAATATTACCAAATATGGTCATATTCACTAGCCAAAGGCAGTTGTGAGTCATAGGCTACATCTATATAAGATGGGTGCGCGTTGTAGAATGGTCACTTTCCCTAGACATCGGAACGCTGCCGCTACACCTCGCGATTATTCTACATTCTACTTCCTATCTACTGTCCCGCTGGGGGTAAGCATATTCTAGTTGTCTGTGTGCCTATATGTTCTGTCTGTAGTATCTGTGTCTCCTAAGCATAACAGCCGATCTAGGGACCGCCTGTTCCTGACCGGTTGTTGTGTATTCTCTATGCTGTTTCCAGTTCACCCTACGAGCTCACTGCACCTGACGTTCTTCCTACGGGCTGACGTTCTTCCTACGGGCTACAAGCCACGAGCTGCTGGCGCCGTGCCGCTACTAGCCAGCTGCCACCCAAGCCTCCGTTCCTGCCTACGAGCTCCTACAGCCAGGCCACGGACGCCTGAGCCTGACCGCTCGACCCACATCGGCTGCACCGCCTGAGACCCGCTCAGCCTGAACATCGACCACAGAGCTGCCTGCGCAGCGCACCTTGGCCAGCTCATCGGCGACCCTTCGAGCAGCTACCCTGCGAGCGTCGGAGAGCAGCAGGAGTCTACACTCCAGCCAGCTCAGGCCAGTGCTTACCTAGTTCGGTCATACTGTATGTAAGCGGTAGTGAGACATAATAAAGAACCTGTTCAGCCTAGCAGTGTTTCTCTCGAACCCCGACATCCTACCTGAGACCCTCCGTCACAGTGGCGCCCAACTCTATTTGTCTCACTTCCAATTACTGCAGTTGTTCTTCTTTAGGAGGTCAGTCCTTGTAAACGAGGAGGTGCAGACATCAGCGAACTGGTACGTAATATCTAACTTGTGTGTATCTGTGTATTGCTGTCTATCTTTAATTTCTATTCTTGTATACCTATTATGTGTTATCTTACTATTGTCTAATTCAAATTTCAACTACCGATTCCCTACGTAACTGTTCGCAATTTGAAATAACCGTTTTTTATTTTTGCAAGTCACTATCTATTGTCTACATTTTTACACCGAATCGTCGTAGTTTCTTTGTAAAGCAGAACTATTGCACACGGGGGGCTGTAATATACTTACGTTCTTTTCTATCATACTTATTTTATATCATCATGAGCACTAACCCTATCAAGTACTTTCTACTTAATAAGAATGAATTGGCCTACGAGGTCGCTATTCGCGGAGAGGAGCCGGCTACCTCTGTTTTAGGTTTACGGAAGCAGCTACCTAAACTACTCGAGCTGATTCCGAATGACGAAATCCTAGAGTCAGGCCTAGACATAGCAGACGACTTCAAGGGAGCTAGCCTGTCAGTTACCGATTTAGATTCGCGAATCTCTTCCCTTAAGGAATTATACGACCACAACTTGGCGAAGCGAACTACGGCTTTGCACAACCAGGTCTACCACAGATTGGGCAGATTAGACAAATCCGAACCTAAATACAGCAAGAAAATATCCGACCTGACTGAACGCTTTCGGATGCTGTCGGCAGAGCTATCTAAGATAGAACACTCGAATGTTCCGTCGGCGGAAGTCGGAGTCACGATGACTTGCACGGATTCAACCCCTACACAGGCAGCGTCGACTCCGGTAACTGTCCACTGTGAGCATTTGAGGGTTGGCGAACTATCAAAACTCAAATTCGACGGAACAGGCTGCGTTCGCGAATTTCTACAACGCGTGACGGAATTTAGGACGGTTAGAAATCTACCTGCCAATAGATTATTCGATTACGCGTCCGAAATTTTTACTGGTAATGCGTTACACTGGTTTCGCGGTGTTAAAAATTCCATTTCTACATGGGACGAACTAGCTAGTAAACTCACAGCTGATTTTACACCGTACGACTATGATTATAAACTTTTAGCCGAGATTCGTAATCGTACTCAAGGGCAAACTGAAGGTATAATCATGTATTTATCAATTATGTTCCAACTTTTTGCGCGATTGTCACCGAACACGGTACTAACCGAACATGAAAAACTAAATATATTGCTTCACAATATTAGACCGTGTTATTCTACAGTACTAGCTTCATGTACTACGGCTATAGACACTATAGACTCTCTAAAAACACTATGTCTAAACTATGAGAGGTTCCAGTGTTTAAGTGCACAATTTCACGAACCTAGTTACCCTACGTCTAACACAGTAGCACCTGATTTAGCTTACATAAATAAAAAGGACACGCACGGTCACTATAATAATTCACAGTACTATAAACCGTCTAAACTAAAAAACTACGCTTCTGTCGCATCTATAAATGTCGAACCGAACGATACACCTGTGCCTAACCCACAACACTATAATGTCAACATGATATCTAAATCAGCTGTTCCTACAAAAATAACTAATAAGAGGTCTGTTTTCTGTCCGCGATGTCGTTCAACTGATCACTCGCTAGGGACGTGCAAGCGTGAACGTTATCCGATATGTTTTAAGTGTGGCCTTAGGGATGTCACGTTCGTAAATTGTCCTAACTGTAAAAATAAATCTTTTTCAAAAAACTAATTTACTCGGATCGTAGTTCGTCAAATAAGATGACAAACCCTACCGTTTGTACATCTTCTAAACCTAAATATTTTGACATAGAAGACTGGAAAAATTGGCTGAACACTCTAAAAGTGTATTTTTCCAGTTATTCTGTGGCTGCGATCCGTGGTCAAAAACCTAATACTGATTTTCGACCCTACGTTAATGTAACCATTAAGAATCTACCCCTTACTGGGTTACTTGACTCAGGTTCTGCCGTGACTATTTTGGGCAATAATTCTCATATAAAAATTATTTCTCAAACTAATCTCCCTTTGAATAAGTGCGACAACCCTACTATATTTTTTCGATCGGCGGGTGGTCATCGTTTGACACCGATCGGCTATATCAACCTACCCACCACTTTTGAAAATAAAACTTATAACTTAAAAGCGTACGTAATTCCAGAAGTCACTAGTTCGTTAATTTTAGGTATTGACTTCTGGAAAAGATTTAAATTGTTACCAAATTATATTTACTCTGTCTCTTTAGCTAATAATGACCCTTGTAGTCATTCCTTACCTAATAAACCTAATGCTGCCTTACAATCCTACAATGAGCTTAATGACTACCAAAAACGTTTAGCGGATAAGATGATTAAGCAATTCGAATGTATATCTTCCGAGAAGAAAGGCCTTGGACGTACCCATTTAGTCGAGCATCGTATTGATACAGGTGACTCACCGCCAATACGTCAGCGATACTATCGTCTGCCGCCAGAAAAATTGCGTGTTATTATTGAGGAACTAGACGAGATGCTTAAACTCGGAGTCGTAGAACCGTGTGAAAGCCCATGGTCTTCGCCTATCCTATTAACGCCTAAGAAAGATGGTAAGCTAAGGTTTTGTTTAGACAGCCGAAAACTAAACTCGGTTACACGTAAGGATGCGTACAAACTACCGTATGTTTCCGAAATCCTAGATAACCTAAAAAATGCTAGATTTCTAAGTAGTATTGATCTATCTAAATCTTTTTGGCAGACGCCTATTCGGAGTAGCGATCGGGACAAGACCGCGTTCTACGTACCTACCCGCGGAACATTCCGATTTGTTACTATGCCGTTCGGCTTAACTAATGCGCCGGCTACGCAACAAAGATTGGTCGATCAATTATTTACAAATAGTCCAGAGTTCGAAAACGCGGTGTTCGTATTCTTAGACGATATTTGTATTATAGGAAAAGATTTTGATCATCACATTCAGCTGTTATCTAAAGTATACGCGAAACTAAAATCAGCTAACTTAACTATTAATTTAGAAAAGTCACATTTCTTTAGAAACGAATTAAAATACTTGGGTTACGTAGTCAATTCTAAAGGACTTCACGTAGATCCTAGTAAGGTGGAAGCAATAATGAACTATCCTGTACCTACAAATAAAAAGGAGGTAAAACGGTTTTTGGGTACCGCGTCTTGGTACCGTAGATTTATACCTAATTTTAGTTCAATTGCAGGGCCTCTAAATAAACTTACTTCTACCAGTAAAAAGGCTGCTCCTTTTGTGTGGTCGGAGGAAGCTAATAACTCATTTATTAAACTCAAACACCTGTTATCTACCGCGCCTATTCTATCTTGTCCGGACTATAACAAACCGTTCGAAGTGCACACGGATGCTAGCGACTATGGCGTAGGGGCTTTACTCACACAAACTACTGACGGTGTGGAGTATCCTATAGCTTATATGAGCAAATCCTTGTCTACACAGGAACGTAATTATAGTATTACGGAACGGGAGGCGCTAGCTGTTTTAGTCGCGGTAGAACATTGGCGATGTTACTTAGATAACGGTTTGAAATTCACTGTCTACACAGATCACTCAGCCTTAAAATGGTTTTTAAATTTAAGTAACCCTACGGGTCGCTTAGCGAGATGGGGGGTGCGCCTGTCTTCTTTTAATTTTGATGTGAAACATCGCCGCGGCGCGGATAACGTCATACCCGACGCACTATCGCGGGCAAGTGCCGTGTCGGCTATTGATACTAACACTGATAATGATACTACCGTAACCCCGGATCAGTGGTATAGTACTATCTACAATGGCTGTAAAAACTCACCTACATCTTTTCCTAACTATTCCATCAAAAATGATAAGTTATATCGATATATGGTATCGAAATGTGCACTGCGGAAAGAATTCGAATGGAAAGAGGTTCTACCTACCTCGGATAGATCTACAGCTATTAAAGAAAACCATTCGGAACTCGCTGCGGGTCACTTAGGTATTTTTAAAACGTATAAACGTTTAGCACAGCGTTATTTTTGGCCCGGTATGCACGCCGACGTTGTTAAATTTATATCTTCATGTGATACTTGTGTCGCACATAAACACCAAAACCACGCTACTTTAGGTGTTATGGGACGACCAAAGGTGTGCTCTCGTCCCTTCCAAACAATTAGTATCGACCTTGTTGGACCCCTTCCCTCAACTAGAAAACAAAATAGCTATATTTTTGTTGTTACTTGTTGCTTCAGTAAATATTGTCTTCTCTTTCCCATCAAGCGGGCTACCGCCGAGATTATAACTAACATTCTCGAGGAAAAAGTTTTCTTAATACATGGCATACCTTCAACCGTTATTCTAGACAATGGTAAACAATTTGTAAGTGCAACTCTAAAGTCTATGATTAGAAAATATAAAATACCTAACTTGCACTTTACACCGAAATACACTCCGCACGTAAATTCTGTTGAGAGATACAACAAAACCATCGTGACTACTATATCTTCGTTTATCGAAAACGACCATAGAATATGGGATACTTTAATTCCAAAAATTCAATTCGCGCTAAATACTGCGGTTAATGAGGTAACTGGTTATACTCCGAGTTTTTTAGTGTACGGCAGAGAACTAGTAACTTGCGGTTCACACTATATTGATGCCGAGTCAGATGATGTTATTTATATACCTAGGGATTCTTATGCTGAAAATATAGGCTGTCTATCAAGTATTTTCGATAAGGTCCAGTCTCTTTTAATCCAAGCTCACGCTAGAAACTCACACACATACAACTTACGTCGTAAACCGGCTGAGTTTAACATAGGTGATACCGTATGGAAAAGAACCTACTATCTAAGCGATAAGGACAAATCATTTAGCAAAAAACTTGCTCCCAAGTTTACCAAGTGTACTATTATTGCTAAAAAGTCACCACTAGTATACGAATTAGCGGATTCGTCGGGTAAATCTATTGGCAGTTGGCACATTAAAGATTTAAAACTAATTAACTACACTGATTCCTAACCTAACTAGATTCTTTCATTGTACCTACCTGCAGTTTGAGTTTCATAGTCACTATCTACTTAGCACTGTCTACAGAAGTTCGGAGGACTTAGTTAGACGGATTTTTCTTGTCTAGACACGAAAAATCCTGCTGTACAGAGCGGGGTATTGTAACGTAATACTACACGTATTGCGTTATAATATCTCGCAGGCGCTTAACGCCAGCTTAGCCAGACATCGTTCGCAATATTACCAAATATGGTCATATTCACTAGCCAAAGGCAGTTGTGAGTCATAGGCTACATCTATATAAGATGGGTGCGCGTTGTAGAATGGTCACTTTCCCTAGACATCGGAACGCTGCCGCTACACCTCGCGATTATTCTACATTCTACTTCCTATCTACTGTCCCGCTGGGGGTAAGCATATTCTAGTTGTCTGTGTGCCTATATGTTCTGTCTGTAGTATCTGTGTCTCCTAAGCATAACAGCCGATCTAGGGACCGCCTGTTCCTGACCGGTTGTTGTGTATTCTCTATGCTGTTTCCAGTTCACCCTACGAGCTCACTGCACCTGACGTTCTTCCTACGGGCTGACGTTCTTCCTACGGGCTACAAGCCACGAGCTGCTGGCGCCGTGCCGCTACTAGCCAGCTGCCACCCAAGCCTCCGTTCCTGCCTACGAGCTCCTACAGCCAGGCCACGGACGCCTGAGCCTGACCGCTCGACCCACATCGGCTGCACCGCCTGAGACCCGCTCAGCCTGAACATCGACCACAGAGCTGCCTGCGCAGCGCACCTTGGCCAGCTCATCGGCGACCCTTCGAGCAGCTACCCTGCGAGCGTCGGAGAGCAGCAGGAGTCTACACTCCAGCCAGCTCAGGCCAGTGCTTACCTAGTTCGGTCATACTGTATGTAAGCGGTAGTGAGACATAATAAAGAACCTGTTCAGCCTAGCAGTGTTTCTCTCGAACCCCGACATCCTACCTGAGACCCTCCGTCACAGTGGGAAAAACGCCGCTAGATAAGGAATAATTAAAAATATGACAGAGGATGGGAAGGATTTGTTCTAATATGGGAAGGATCATTTTGCGACTGATACAATCATTACCGACTGCGTTAGAGGCAATAGATAATACGCTCTTTTTAACATCACACTCAGATAGCTGATTAAAAATGAAAGATGGATAATTTGGGGTTGGAAGCTATGAAAGATCATGCAAAGTGTTAGCTTTGGTTGTCTGATCAAATTTAGACGAAGTAGTGAAATAACGATTTAGTGAATTAATATCTATTTTATCAGAAACAAGATCATGTGATGATTTTCGAACTCCCAAAGTTTTTAGAAATTTCCAGACCTTAGCTGGATCTTCGTTCTCAACAGAGCTATGGATTTATTGGCGTTGTGCTTTCCTACACACCTTTTTACAGTGATTTCTGATAGCAATGTAGTTGTCCCAGTTGCGAGAAGTAGGTCGACATTTATATTGTGTTTTGGCTATAGCTTTCTTGGACAACAGATCTTTAATTGCCGTGGTTAGCCAGGGTGATGGTAACTGTCTAACTCTAATCGCACGGACTGCTGCATGGACATCGTATAGACGAATAATAGAATTAGTGAAAAGCTCAACTTTCTCGTCAATGGTCACTGCGTTCTGTAAAGGATTTCAGTCGATCCTACTAGCATCTGTACGAAGATTTTCTAGATTCATGCCACCAAAATTACGTTGCAGAAGAATTTTTGTTTTTGTCTTAGGAAGACGAAGTTTATAAGAAAGAAAGATAAGGTCATGGTATGAAAAAGCATCAGCTGGAAGCTGGCCATACTTGACGACAAGAGAAGGTGAGGAGACAAACATGAGATCAAGAAGAGAAGGAGTAGAATTTGGAAAATTATGTGTAGCATTTAAAGGGAAGATGGACAGATTACAAGATTCTACAATACTACACAAGGAAGATGAGCGTGAATCCTTTTTCAACAAACAAGTGTTGAAATCACCCATGACTATGGTATGACTGTAAGCAGGAGCTAGATTTTCTAAGATACGTTCGAAAGAAGAGAAGTAATTTATACGACAGTTAGGGGAATAAAAAACACCAAGTAGAACCTTGGTATAAGCTAGATCTAGTTCTACAAAGAGATGCTCGCCGGCATTAAGCGGTGGAGGTTGTGGTGACACATTTACAACATTGAAAGGAATGTGTGAACGGAGATAAATGGCAACACCACCACCACCACTGTCGGTACGGTCATTTCTAATGAGTCGAAAGTTAGGAAGAGAGTAAGACACAGACGATAGGCAAGGTTTTAACCAAGATTCGGAAACAAGAATAGCGTGAATATTCGTACAGTCAAAAGTGGTCAGCATATCCTGGAAATGGGCCGGAATACTCTGAGCATTTATATGAACGACATTAAAGTTCCTACCTACGTACAAAGTATTAATGACCAAAACCCATGGTAATTAAAAGTCCCGGCTCTTATTTTCTTTTAATTTCCCCATAGGTACATCAGTATGTCGAGCTCAATCGATCTCCTGGCGATTCCATTTAAAAATCCAACTGAAGCATCATATAAATTATTTTTCTAAGCTGTAAGATTTTAGTATCGCTTTTTTTGCATTGAACCATTAATGATTAGATCATTATATAAACGATTCAAAGCTTGACTGAACCGTTTGTGAACCGTTTGTATCATTTTTAATATTAAAATAAAATTATCATCTACGATATTATTCTGATGCCTTTTAACCTCGGATTCCTTTTCAAGTTTAACCAGGTTTGACAGAACATAAGTGATACTCTCGCTTAAAATACAATCTGAATATTTGGTCTACGTAGTTATCTATAGATTTTCACAAGGTCTGATATTTTTTTTTTTTTTTTGATGACTACAGTGGAAACTCTCCTTATGAGCCATCTAAACTCGACGCCAAACCGGCCAGAGTGTGATCGATCGGGCCTGGGACTGGCGCAGGAGGTGTGTGGAGGCTCTCCTCAAGCGTTCGGGGCATACCCACTAAAACCACCGCGGTATCCTTACGAGTCCCGTCAAAGAGGCGGCGCGCCGCCTCCTTGCCTTTTGGCGGACGGGGAGCAGGCCCAGCGCACGCCGTTCGCAGGCACTAAAACGGCCGCAGAAGATAGGGAGGACGGCAACCTGACAACACCGCATCTCCTCTTCCTCTGCGGCCCCACCGCAACGCATCAAATGGTGCGCCCCGATTTGGTCGTAGCAGATAGGGTGCGCGGCAACGCAACACCGACACGCCTATCCTCCCGCGACCGCGCCCGACTGCGAGGGACAGACAGAACTGTCCCCCGCACCTGCACCTTGGGACGCATCCTACACAGGCATCACGCAAGCCCACGTGGAGCGTCCACTCCCGGGATCCCGCTTAGCTTCACCGTGGGTGTCCAAACCACAGTTACTGAGCCCTCCCACCACGACAAGGTGGAGATCCCACGGGAGGGACAAGGTCTGATCTGATATCCATAAGGGATAGTACGTTAGACGTTTCTAACCACATCAGGCAGCCATATTTTAATATGGAATGAGTGTAAGTATTTTTCGTCGTTTCTCAGAGATACTATTCAATACTTAAGGCGAGGTTGCAGTACAGTGCGTAGCTCGACCTCACCCCCCGCAAAAACAAAAACACGGCGGTGGCGTCAGCGAGTGAGCGGGGGGAGGGGAGGGGGGGTTTCGTGTGTGCGTGTGCCACAGCGCAGAATAAAAAAACCGTAGATGAGTTATGCGAACTTCAAAAGTGGCACATTAAAAACTGACAAATTCATGACAAACTTTTTTTTTCTAAATGTCTCATTTGGCTTTAGTCGCTCACGCGCTGCGGTCGGAAGCGCTCGCTCTTTTACTGGCGTGTATGTACGTTACATTTGAAAATGCCGTCGTGTGTAATGAGATTTTGCTAAAGTAGTTAAACTATAGTAGGAAAATGACTAAAAGTTATGGAATCACTTCTCATTCATGAGTATTACAATATTACGTTTTATTTTCAATTTATAATAAATTCAGTATCACAAATAATAGAGTGAATAAAAAATTGGCATTTAGCGAGTGTAAAAGAGAAGCAGTATTGTGCGTGTTCAAAGACTAAAAAACAAAGAATCCAGATGGGACATTCGTAATAATAAAATACTGATGTGTATTTTTGTCAAGTAATAAAAGTGATTTGAGGCTGAATCAACACAATATATTATTATAGAAATACAAAATCATACGTAAGTTACAAACATTGACGGATGATCAAAGTCCATACACTTGTTCTTGTTTTTCTCCTTTTAGTATTAAACAACTAAGTAGATTGTACTGCACAGTTTTCGCTGCCGACCCACCGTACCCTTGGCAGTACCCCTGGGGGTATGGTGGGTCTTTCAATGCTTAACCGTACTCCCAGATAATATTGTTGTGTAATTAGTTTATTAATTTCAGTTCGTTAATTTCAAGTTCTACTATTTTGTGGGATCATTCCCAGTATAGTAGTAGTATTGAACAATTCTATGATAGAACTGTCCTAATTCTATTAGCACAACTTGATGAGGAGAACAGAACTAATGGGATAAGTAATAGGAAATGTCCCAGTCTAGTTCTATGTATGTTTTTACAAGGGTATTCAATAGAACTACTGAGAATGATCCGTAGTGTCACGATATCGCGCTCATATATCCGAATAAATATGTTTTGTAGACGTTCATTTGTTTAATGTGTAAAACAAATGAACGTCTACAAAACAAATGAACGCCTACAAAACAAATGACTTACAGAAAGTGATCAGCTATCGATAGTGATTGCAGAAAACAGGTGCATGCGATTTTCAACCTAATTGACATTAGTCAGAATTTATAATTTTATTACCCTAATATTGCCAGAAAGCGAGAAAAAACAAAAAAAAAGTTTGTCATGAATTGTCAATAAGGTCGAAAATCGCATGCACCTGTTTTTTGCAATCACTATCGATAGCTGATCACTTTCTGGTAGTCATTTGTTTTGTAGATGTTCATTTGTTTTGTAGACGTTAATTTGTTTTGTAGACGTTCAATTGTTTTGTAGACGTTCATTCGTTTAACACATTTTTATAAATACATATTTATTCGGATTTGTGAGCGCGATGTTGTGACACTACCCTTGTAAAACATACATAGAACTAGTGGTAAATTTCCTATAACTGTTTCCCATTAGTTCTATTCTTCTCATCAAGTTGTGCTAATAGAACTAGTGGGAAAAAAAGTATCACTAGTTCTATCATAGAACTGTTCAATAGAACTAGTGGGAATGATTCGACAGCGCAAGGATGATGATGATGACAGGTCTTCAACAGTACCACAGATTATACCTATAATATAGAAAGCATTATAACCATTAGCAGTAATACCTAAACGTTTTATTCTCTAATTTATCTCCTTGTTGCACTATATCATCGTACTAGCGCTTGTCTTCGCTTGTCTAAAAATACAAAAACGTAAGTAGTAAGTCATATTCATACGAGAGATAACACTGTTCAGTTTAATGTCCACGTAGCACGTTGGTATAACACTACGAGCATTTCAGCCAGGAGTACGGTTAAGCTTTAAAAGACCCACCATACCCCCAGGGGTATTGCCAGGGCTACGGTGGGTCCGCAGCGCACAGTTTTTATATTAACGTACTGTTTTAGGTTTCCATTGAATGAAATGAGAAGAATAAAATGTACTTTTTTAATAAATGTTATAAATAAATCACATCGACTTTTTATTTCCCTACCTAAAATGAATTAATCAAATTTACTTTGAGGCGAATTGAATTTACTCAAGACAAACAAAGTGATCATGTCGCATCTGAGTCAAATTATTGTTTGTGAAACGGTCAGCATGATGTCACAATGCGCGTCGGTCCAGAGAGTATGTTTATCTCTATTTCGCGCTTGCGATTAGATGTGCTATCTCACTTACACTTCTTATCTAATTCTTAGTGTGTCGTTTTGACATATTTATATTAGTGTGTATACGCTTTTCGCGATGCGTGCCACTCGTAAGCTCCGTCATGTTACCTTGTCAGTAACCTGTCTACGGTTTCTTACTAGTATGTCTATGGTTTGAACGATTGAGTTTGGAATACGAATTACTTTGTACTTTTGCGAAAACGTACATGCGGGGGTGGAGGGGGATTTTGCGGAGCAACGACGTACGTCCGCCCTCAATCACGCCTAGGCAGGCACTGATGAACGGCCGGCGAGCGATATAATGCCAACATTTTGACTATTTTTTTTATTGGAGAAAAATGATAACGAAATTACAAAATCTGTTTTTACCATTTATTTTAAAATAAAGAGCTGCTTCTATTGATAATACTTTCATATAAATTCATTATGGAATGTCTAAGCAGTACACGTTTAAAATTGTGATTTAGTGCCATGTTTGACATTTTTTTTTATCGAGCCAATCATTCCAAATCGTGTTTCTATCTTTACGATTTACTAGAAGATATGTTCAACTTTTATAATTTAATTTTTATTCATTAAAAATATCATAGTTCATGTGACTTTCAGACGTTCAAAAATCTTAAAAAGTACTGCAACCTCGCCTTAACTTAAAAATATTTGAAATAACATGACTGGATGTAGAAATAGTTCATTGCCATTCATCAAAAGTATAATAATAATTGATAATTTGCATATAAAACTTTTCCCTACCTGGAAACACCAGAAGCATTTTTCACTATACGAGCATAAATTTCAAAAGCAAAGTAGTACGGTATTGCATATCGTAGGAATTTAATTTGAAGATCGCACGAATTTCAGTTCAGAGGTGCTTGTTCCTTTATCGTCTACAAATTGTGCAAATACCCATTTCAAAGAGACACTCAGTGTTCGAGCTTCAGTTATTTGGTATTATATCTGAAATGTATAGATAATCTTAGTACCATTAAATTATAGATAGTTCAACTCAGTTGTGCGCGCGGCCCTATGTGTGGGTAAACCTTGTACATATACAGTGACTTTGGGTGCGTGATAAGAGGCACAGTCGGGTACATATACAAATACAGTTATTTACGGGTTATATACGGGTTAAAAAAAAAACAGTTATATCGTAATTTAATGTTTATTTATTAAACATTATTCTGAATCGCTACTTGAAAAATCAAATGATGATTTTTCGGATTCGCTGCTCTCACCAAGGTTAATTATGATTTCTGACTCCATGTCATAATGTCTATAGTATTCTTCTTCTTTCTTTTGTACATGTTGACAAGAATTACCCCACATCCCTTCATCAATATGACTTAAAAGTTCATATATGAGTTTCATTATTACCGTCACATTTTGGTCGACATTATGTGAAGCAATATAAATTTTTTAAATTCCCCACACATTTTCTATGGGGTTTAGGATGATATGGTGGCAATTGAATAACTTTTATGCCATATGGCTGAAGTATGTCGTCAATCTTGTAACAGATATATTTTTCTTTATTTTTTTTAATCAAATCATACAGTTCAATTTTTTTCATATCTTGATTAAAAGCTATATTTTTTTCTGCCAGCCATCTCTGCTTTTCAATTTTTTTGGCATTAGAATTTGGGGCTCTGTCATTTTGAATGTTATGGCATGAGGCATTATCAAGCACAACCACATAGTTAAGTGGAAGATTCGGTACTAGACGTTCTTTTAGCCACTTTTCATAGTTTTCTGCGTTCATGTTAGAGTGGTAATCACAAGAAACACTATTTGCTTTGTATGTCAATAGTGCGTTAGGTACGAAACCTTGTTCTGAACCAGCATGCATAATGATAATTCTTTGTCCTTTCGACAGGTTTCTCTTTAAAGGTGATCCATATTTATTACCCCATCCTTTGTTTTGCACATGATTAGTTAAGATGTAGCTCTCATCTGTATAATTATACGATACACCGATTTTCTTGACGGTATCTGAGTAAATTTTTTAGGTAGGAAAATCGTAGTTTTTGGATGTCATGCCGCTCTTTAATAACAAGTCTGTTATCCACAGTTTTTCGCCATTTGTATCCCAACTTTAACAAAGCTGTACGCAGAGTCGAAATACTTCCATCTTAGTTAAGTTTATCTTGAAATATTCTTTTAAACAAAAAGGTAGGTAACTCACGATGTTCTAAATGGTAATTTTGAATAGTGGAACGTATAACATCAACGTTAAAGTTGTCTAATTCTAACTTCCTTAAAAGCTTTTTACGGTCTTTATGCGGAGATTTAAATTGAGAGTCAGATTATTTTCCTTCAGCCAATATATTAGTAATTGTTCTTTCTGATACCCCACTGCCATTGCTATTCTTTTCCGTACGCTATATAAATGTTCACTTAATTTCGATATTAAAATTGGACTTGCACTGCAATCTGGATCACTTACTAGTTCCAATATATCTCTCGCATCTATTTTCAGAAATTCGTATACCTTAGCAATGGTTTCTCAAGTCTAAAACAATAATACGTAAACGTCAACAAGGATATTTTTTTCGTATATAGAATCATAGTAAATATTAATAACATCTAAATTTAAAATTAAAAAATATTTACCTGACTCCTTAAACATTTTTTCCGTGAAGAACTAGACATTTTCGTAAACTACTGTACCCGTAAGAAAAAGCGATAAGAACACGTCTTGCTCGGACGACGACTGCCGCGTCACTGCCACACGAATGAAAGTTGTATATTTACAAGCCCACGCACACATACGGCCGCGCGCACAACTGAGTTGAACTATCTGTACATTATTATTATAACTTGCAATTTCCTACCTTCATAGATCCTACTTACTTGGTAGATGAGGAATTTAATCCTGTACCTGCAATTAATACTGTAAGTGTTCACATTGGGAGCGTGAGTCCATTGCAGTAACTATACACAAGGACGAAACTTAATATTGCTCAGAGTCGATTAATAATGCCTACATCTCACTTGGCCGAGGTAACTTGGGCTTTGCTGCAATAGCGAGCTATACTCCAGCTTCATATCATCGTCGTAATCATCGTGGTCCTAGGTCAACAGCAGAAAATGCATCATGTATGCGCAAATCCCACGCATTCATTTTTCGTTCACTGACATACACATTTACAGAATAATGCGGGAAAGGGGAATTAACCTAAGATTATGAGGTCTCTTTTAACACATCAATCACTAAATGAAACTACAGATAGACGAAACAAAAATAAAAATTTTGGAAACACTGTCTTTATATGAATGTAAGTTCATTTTAAAATAGTGTGTCAATTTGCATGTCAACTAAATGAACGATACATTCAGCTGTAAATGAGATATTAATTACCAATGTTAAGTACACTGACGATGCGTGCACCACAGCGAATGATCACTTTTGGGTAGCGTATCGTTCGGCTCGTTTGTCATGAAAATGTTCGAAACAGGTTATAGACAGCCTCCTCTACAGCCTTTCGCAGGCCACTGCTGGACTGAGGCCTCTCATAATTTGATAAACAGTAGCACTGTGTGTTTATGGAAGGATTTAGCCTACTATATAGCACGCTGGGCAGACAAGTTGGTATAGGGTTTGATACCGCGTTTTCCGTCTCTTCGCATCTTATTCTATTTTGTGTATTTTCCTTAGTCGCCTCTTACGGCACCGACGGAATGAAATGTGTTGGTGACATTTAATATTGCTACTCCATCACCGCACAGCTAAGATAGTGACAGAAGACATAGACGGTCAGGGTTCTTGAATTTCACTGGTTTAACACTACTGTTACCATTTGACTTTAAGAAGTCAGACGGCATTCGCTCTGTTGAAAAGTTAATCTCCTCTCATATTTGATTCGGCTAAAAGGCGGACCCCAAGCTCCAAGGTATTTGCAGCATGGAATAAAGTCTCAGTAGGAAGAAGAGTATAGGAAGAGAGAAAGGTAAGGTAAGAGAAAGGTATATGCAAGTTTCTTTACGACCTATTCTTCGCTTTTTAACAAACAATAAATTTTATAATAGGTAGGTAGTATTCAATATTGATTTTTCGTAGCAGTATCTTGTACTTACTGCTCACGAGGCGATTGCTGGAAACTAAATAAATAGAATGATACTTGTGTTAGATATTACTATACTCATTTAGTGTTCAGCAAGCTAGGTTGTCTCTAATGAATACGCGCTTCAATGAACTGCAAGAATTGCCCGGCAGTCATGATGGCTGTAACAGATTGTGTCAAACTTTGCACTTGATTTTTTATAGACTTAGCTATCTACTAGATGAGCCCGCGAGCAAAAGGCGCGAGAGAAGGGTGAGATCCACTGACTAGGAACAACAAAACCCAAAATAATTATAACAATGCCTGGCTTAGCATTACTTTAGAAGCCACACAACTCACCTCGATTCGAATGGCATTTGGCGCACTAATAAGCCCGATTAGGACTTCAGTATGAATCTGAATGCAGCGCAAACTGCGCTACTCAAAATACGTGATTGACTACTCACAAAAATACGTTCATTAGGCCTTACCCTTAAGGCAATACTGCCAAAAAAATCTCGGTGCAAGCCAATCTGATCAAATAGGGTTGGATATAATTACACTAATAGGCGAATGCTCCGCTCATCACTGAACGGCCTCGTACATCTCATTTGAACACACAGTCTTAATGGCATAATGCCTGTTTATCCGGGTAATAGTGTCGTGTTGCGTTGATGCGACGGTTTTTATCTGTAGTATGTATGTAGGGCCCTTAATTAAAGAATGTGTAAAATATTCATCAGCCCTGAGGCTGTCGCTCTCATCAGTATGTAGATACAATTATGACCTTACAGTTCTGTTCTTCTTTTAGCACAACCACTAAAAAGTATGGCGTTCTTAATTTGGTAATTTTTTATTTTTCTTATTTCCGAACTCGGTACTTATTAAAAAAAATTCTCTTTTTTATTTTATATTAAAATATATAAAATAACTATATAAATTCAAAATACATACCAAGTTTTATAAATAAACTTTTTGGCTTAATATCATAATCATTCTCTATTAATTAACAGTTTTCAACTCTATGAACAGTATCCGATCAAAGAGTACCTAACTAAGACAATTACATAGTTACACAACTTTACAAGTAGCAACCACAAGTTATTTCAATTTTGTATGCAGTTGACATAACTATTAGGAGAAAGAAACGACATAAAAGTAAAAATTACCCATAAAGTGGAGTAGGCAAATTTTCGTTTGGTACAAGTTGTAAGTTTGTTTTTGTACCTAATAAATAGCTTTTAGGATATCTTCAATTTCCCCCCCGTGGGATCTCCACCTTGTCGTGGTGGGGGGGCTCAGTAACCGTGGATTGGTCACCCGCGGTGAAGCTAAGAGGGATCCAGGAGGGGACGCTCCGCGTGGGCTTGGAGGGGCCTGCGCAGGATGCGTCCAACGGTGCGGGTGCGGGGGACAGTTCTGTCTGTCCCTCGCAGTAGGGTGCGGTCGCGGGAGGAGAGGCGTGTCGGTGTTGCGTTGCCGCGCGCCCTATCTCCCGCGACCAAATGGGGGCGCACCATTCGATGCGTCGCGGTGGGGCCGCAGAGGAAAAGAAGATGCGGTGTTGCGTTGCCGTCCTCCCTATCCTCTGCGGCCGCTGGGCGTTTTGGCGGCGGAGTCCAACACCTTAATCCGTCGCCAAGGGGGTTTTGTTCGGGGCCCGCCTGACCATCTGGCGGGCCAATACCCGTCGGAGGGTGGCGACGAGTGCTTTGGTGATGCCCCACCCTCCGACACACAGGTACATGGCGGAAGTCGAGGTGGTTTTTAGTGGAAACACCACATACTCCGGCTCTTATTTCCCCCAAGAGTCGGAGATCCGAAGGGATTTTCCACCTCGTAAAACAAAACAAAAAAAAAAAAAAGGATATCTTCAATTTGTTCAGACTAGAACCGCCACCTAGGTCTATCCCTTCCTTAAGTATAGGGGTTCCGTATTTTCCCTTATATATCTTCTTGAAAAGATTGACGAGAGTGATTGAAGGAAGAGGGATGGATGGAATGGCGGCCCGTAGTCTCTGCCTACCCTTTCGAGAAACAGGTGCAATTATATGTATGAAATAACTTCAGTAGTAGGTAGAGCGGTTATTTAAGCGTTAAAACTTTATCGGTCTTATTAATAAAAAATGCTTATTCTTCTCTTACTCCAAAGTAACACCGGGGGTAGTTAATTCTAGATTAGTTATGGAATAGCTACGTGTTAATAACGGTATTAATAAATACGAAGTAAGTTCGGAGTAACAATACTATTCTTACCCTGAGATTAAGGTATACGTTATGGCAACCCACTGATATTAAAAGTAAAAAGAATGAACAAAATGACCTGGTCGAATAAAAACTTTTTATTAAACACTTTTATTTGACAACTAGCTTTTGCCCGCGGCTTCGCGCGCGTATTATTCAAAAGACTTCAGAAACTATTGGGTACAAAGTAGCTCGGTCAGTAGGTATTCATGACACTATATACCTAGTATTATATTAACATAATAACATCGCCTTGCATACAGTCAAATGTCAAAGCCATGTTCCAATACATGTCCAATATAATATCTTATAAATAATATCTATAAATACTTTTGCGTTTATAATATTAGTAGAGAAAACTGTTTCAGCCGTTTAAGCGTAGTACTTATATAATTATTAGTTTATATATGCGAATAATGTAATCACCGTGCACAATATGACATTATATTGTATGATGTGTCAGTACTGACAGATATACGCACAGCGCACTCAATTATCATAGCGCATGCGTTCTTACTTCCAAGAGGTAAATTTGTGCCGTACAAACTTCTGCCCTTTGCAAGGGCAAGCGTTTGTGTTGGTTGGCAATCTTCAATGAAATAATCTCAATTAATTTTAACCCACAATAATAAAATTACAAAATCAGATACTAGTAAGTACTCTAACGAACACCAAACAAATGTGAAAATATATTTGGGTTATGTACCTATATAAATCTCAATTAAAGTTGGAAATACAATATAAATCTACGAGCTTTTGCCCGCGGCTTCGCTCGCGTAAATTCGAAGAACACAATTCTCTCATAATAGACGGATACTTTAATAATCATTGTCGTTTAAACAAACTGTTTATACCGATAAGAAATATATCTAACTGCAAGAAGTATAATTTACACATGGTATACAAACTACATAGTAGATACTCAACATGATTGTTATTCGGTGACAGTGACGTTTCTGTCTTTTTTTATTATTATAATTTCTAATACTGTCAGAAGCATTAGAAATTTACAAAATACTCGACAATCCGAATTTTGCGGATATATGTTGTCGACTCGAAATCTTTATTTTTATGTTTTAGTATTCAAGTAAAGTTTCGATCTAGTCTACCGTACCCCGTGACAAATAGATGCTCACTCCTTGCTTACTCCAGCGTTAAACCATGGGTCTCCGCGGAGTAACTTTTATTCCCGGAGTAAATTATGAATAGTTAACTCCGTCCTTATTCCTAGTTTATTAATACCATAATTGCCTAATCTTGGCTTAAGTCTTGGAGTAAAGTTGTTCTGACGCTAATCCTAGTTTATTAATAAGACTGTGTAAGTTTAATTTTAGCAATAGAATAGTCTGATTTTAAATATCAAACAATGATGATACCTAGTCATCCATAGACATTTTCAGTCTTATTAATAAAGTAGGATTAGCGTCAGAACAACTTTACTCCAAGACTTAAGCCAAGATTAGGCAATTATGGTATTAATAAACTAGGAGTAAGGACGGAGTTAACTATTCATAATTTACTCCGGGAATAAAAGTTACTCCGCGGAGACCCATGGTTTAACGCTGGAGTAAGCAAGGAGTGAGCATCTATTTGTCACGGGGTACGGTAGACTAGATCGAAACTTTACCTGAATACTAAAACATAAAAAATAAAGATTTCGAGTCGACAACATATATCCGCAAAATTCGGATTGTCGAGTATTTTGTTAATTTCTAATGCTTCTGACAGTATTAGAAATTATAATAATAAAAAAAGACAGAAAAGTCACTGTCACCGAATAACAGTAATGTTGAGTATCTACTATGTAGTTTGTATACCATGTGTAAATACTTCTTGCAGTTAGATATATTTCTTATCGGTATAAACAGTTTGTTTAAACGACAATGATTATTAAAGTATCCGTCTATTATGAGAGAATTGTGTTCTTCGAATTTACGCGAGCGAAGCCGCGGGCAAAAGCTCGTAGATTTATATTGTATTTTCAACTTTAATTGAGATTTATATATATAACCCAAATATATTTTCACATTTGTTTGGTGTTCGTTAGAGTACTTACTAGTACTTATCTGATTTTGTAATTTTATTATTGTGGGTTAAAATTAATAGAGATTATTTCATTGAAGATTGCCAACCAACACAAACGCTTGCCCTTGCAAAGGGTAGAAGTTTGTACGGCACAAATTTACCTCTTGGAAGTAAGAACGCATGCGCTATGATCATTGAGTGCGCTGTGCGTATATCTGTCAGTACTGACACATCATACAATATAATGTCATATTGTGCACGGTGATTACATTATTCGCATATATAAACTAATAATTATATAAGTACTACGCTTAAACGGTTGAAACAGTTTTCTCTACTAATATTATAAACGCGAAAGTGTTTATAGATATTATTTATTAGATATTATATTGGACATGTATTGGAACATGGCTTTGACATTTGACTGTATGCAAGGCGATGTTATTATGTAGATATAATACTAGGTATATAGTGTCATGAATACCTACTGACCGATCTACTTTGTACCCAATAGTTTCTGAAGTCTTTAGAATAATACGCGCGCGAAGCCGCGGGCAAAAGCTAGTTGTCAAATAAAAGTGTTTAATGAAAAGTTTTTATTCGACCAGTTCATTTTGTTCATTCTTTTTACTTTTAATATCAGTGGGTTGCCATTACGTATACCTTAATCTCAGGGTAAGAATAGTATTGTTACTCCGAACTTACTTCGTATTTATTAATACCGTTATTAACACGTAGCTATTCCATAACTAATCTAGAATTAACTACACCCAGTGTTACTTTGGAGTAAGAGAAGAATAAGCATTGTTTATTAATAAGACCGTTTAAGTGTGACTTTGTCACATCGTAGCAGTATAATTTTACGGATCGCGTTACGTTTCTTATGAATACATATATATGTTGTAGTGGCTTAAGGACGCGTTTACGCTTGTATCAAAAAACCACATATTTCCGGTACATTTTACGACAATTTTAGATAATAACTAATAAAACTAATGATTACGATAAATTGATTACTTTTTTATCTATAAATCAATTTGAAAATAAATAAAAAATATTTAATTAATATTAATGTAAAATCGATTCGAAACGGCCTCTTAAATCAAAAATAGGCATATACTGCTATTTTTGGGTACAACTTTCTCTCTATTTTTACATTTATTTAGATTTTCAAAGATAGAATAGGGTAGTAAATATAGTCAACTCAAAAACAATTTGATTATTTTTTTTCAAAATATTGTAAATTGACTCAAAAAAAGCAAAAAATCATCTTACATTTTTCTTCTATTTTGCTCGCATACGTGTGTCTTAATATGTGGCAATAAGGTTCGTTTTATTTAGCCACTTTCTTGATTTATATATCCAAATTCTGCAATGAGATCTCAGTCTGCGCTTGAGCGCCGTCGGGAGTGGACTCTATGTCGCTTGTCGCTGCAGCCCGAAGACGAAAAAAGCAATATACGAATACAAAATATTCGCTAAAATCAATTTGATACTTCTCGTATTCTGTGCGAATTACGTACAAGCAGAGACGAGCTAGAATATTATTACTTTATTTTCTCCGTTATGTTGAGTCAGGATATATTTCGGTATTTAGATATTATTTTGTGTCTTACGTTGAAATCTGGTAAGATTATCTGGACTGATGGTATACCATCCCGTTCAAGTGTTGCGACTGGAACTCATAAAAGAGTAGACCTAGTTATGCCAGGTTGGGGCTCATTTTATTTGTTTTGGTGAGACCCTATCACTGGTACTAGTGAAGTAACCTTCCAAGGTTATTCGATGAGTCGTGCTGGTACTCATATGTGAGTAGAGCTAGGCATGCCGAGTTTGGCCTTATTTTGTTTGTACATAAGAGACCCTACCACTGGAACTTATGAAGTAACCTTCCAGGGTTATTCAATGACTCTTGCTGGTACTCATGTGTGAGTAGAGCTAGGCATGCCGAGTTTGGGCTCATTTTGTTTGTACATAAGAGACCCTACCACTGCATTTTATGAAGTAACCTTCCAGGGTTATTCAATGACTCTTACTGGTACTCATATGTCAGTACAGCTAGGCATGCCGAGTTTGGGTTCATTTTGTTTGTACATAAGTGACCCTACCACTGGAACTTATGAAGTAACCTTCCAGGGTTATTCGATGACTCTTGCTGGTACTCATATGTGAGTAGAGTTAGGCATGCCGAGTTTGGGCTCATTTTGTTTGTACATAAGAGACCCTACCACTGGAACTTATGAAGTAACCTTCCAGGGTTATTCAATGACTCTTGCTGGTACTCATGTGTGAGTAGAGCTAGGCATGCCGAGTTTGGGCTCATTTTGTTTGTACATAAGAGACCCTACCACTGGAACTTATGAGGTAACCTTCCAGGGTTATTCAATTACTCTTGCTGGTACTCATGTGTGAGTAGAGCTAGGCATGCCGAGTTTGGGCTCATTTTGTTTGTACATAAGAGACCCTACCACTGGAACTTATGAAGTAACCTTCCATGGTCATTCAATGACTCTTGCTGGTACTCATGTGTGAGTAGAGCTAGGCATACCGAGTTTGGGCTCATTTTGTTTGTACATAAAAGACCCTACCACTGCATTTTATAATGTAACCTTCCAGGGTTATTCAATGACTCTTACTGGTACTCATATGTCAGTAGAGCTAGGCATGCCGAGTTTGGGTTCATTTTGTTTGTACATAAGTGACCCTACCACTGGAACTTATGAAGTAACCTTCCAGGGTTATTCTATGACTCTTGCTGGTACTCATATGTGAGTAGAGCTAGGCATGCCGAGTTTGGGCTCATTTTGTTTGTACATAAGAGACCTTACCACTGGAACTTATGAAGTAACCTTTCAGGTTTGTCAGGTTTATTCGAAGACTTTTAGTGGTACTCATATGTGAGTAGAGCTAGGTATGTTCCAGTGGTAGGGTCTCTGATGTTCATACAAAATGAGCCCAAACTCGGTATGCCTAGCTCTACTCACATATGAGTACCAGCAAGAGTGATCGAATAACCCTGGAAGGTTACTTCATAAGTTCCAGTGGTAGGGTCTCTTATGTACAAACAAAATGAGCCCAAACTCGGCATGCCTAGCTTTTCTTCCATATGAGTACCAGCAAGAGTCATCGAATAACCCTGGAAGGTTACTTCATAAGTTCCAGTGGTAGGGTCACTTATGTACAAACAAAATGAGCCCAAACTCGGCATGCCTAGCTCTACTCACATATGAGAACCAGCAAGAGTCATCGAATAACCCTGGAAGGTTACTTCATAAGTTCCAGTGGTTGGGTCACTTATGTACAAACAAAATAAGCCCAAACTCGGCATGCCTAGCTCTACTCACATATAAGAACCAGCAAAAGTCATCGAATAACCCTGGAAGGTTACTTCATAAGTTTCAGTGGTAGGGTATCTCATGTACAAACAAAATGAGCCCAAACTCGGCATGCCGAGCTCTACTCACATATGAGTACCAGCAAGTGTCATCTAATAACCCTGGAAGTTTACTTCATAAGTTTCAGTGGTAGGGTCTCTTATGTATAAACAAAATTAGCCCAAACTCGGCATGCCTAGCTCTACTCACATATGAGTACCAGCAAGAGTCACTGAATAACCCTGGAAGGTTACTTCATAAGTTGCAGTGGTTGGGTCTCTTATGTACAAACAAAATGAGCCCAAACTCGGCATGCCTGGCTCTACTCACATATAAGAACCAGCAAGAGTCATCGAATAACCCTGGAAGGTTACTTCATAAGTTCCAGTGGTAGGGTCTTTTATGTACAAACAAAATGAGCCCAAACTCGGCATGCCTAGCTCTACTCACATAAGAGTACCAGTAAGACTCATCGAATAACCTTGGAAGGTTACTTCACTAGTACCAGTGGTAGGGTCTCACTAAAACAAATAAAATGAGCCCCAACCTGGCATAACTAGGTCTACTCTTTTATGAGTTCCAGTCGCAACACTTGAATGGGATGGTATACCATCAGTCCACATAATCTTACCAGATTTCAACGCAAGAAACAAAATAATATCTAAATACCGAAATATATCCTGAATCAACATAATGGAAAAAATAAAGTAATAATGTCCATTTAGGTATATAAAAATAAGAAACTTATTTGTACGTAATTTGCACAGCCAGGCCTATAACACATAGATACATATCACAAAAAATTCTAAGTCTCAAAGTTATTTAGTTGAACTACATTTCCGCAAATTACCGTACGTAGTACGTACTGTTGCTGCCGTGTCGCTGTAGTGACGCGATTTTGTACCTACTAATTTTGTAAACGCGTCCTTAAGCTGCCGCTCCGTCTCGGTGTTTTAATGGTTGCATTATTTCACGAGAGCAAAATAATTATGAACAAACTTTGGACCAATTTTTTAAATTGAAAATCTTGGGCAGGAAATGTTTTGGAGTCCGTAACGAATTTAATTTGGTATATTAGTGGTATTTTATTGGTATATTAGTGGGATGCTACAGGCTGAAAATATATAAATATATTCAGGGTTTCAGAAAGGTATAATTTTCTGGATATCATATCGGCCTGTTTTATCTTTAGACTACAGGACGCCTGCAGCTACGTCCGCACAATTTATTATTATATGCTTCTTTCCGATCTCGCGGGAATTTTAGGAAATCCCTTCTTAGTGCACTGCTGCGGTCCCAAGAAACATACATACCAAATACGACGAAACGACTTCTTTACTACACGTTATTAGCTATTTGGTCATAACACAATAGGTGCAAAGGCTCTGTATAATGCGCTTATTGTGAATCTGTGAACCTGCACAGTCTATTGAACCTATTGTGCAGCTTTTGTTCCTTTTTTTTGGTGTCGGGTTGGAAAATCCTCATGGAGTCCCTTCGCCCTGGGGGGGGGGGGAAGGACGAAGGGGACTGTCAGACTCTTACTGACTAAAAACCAACCCGTGCTCCTCATGTACCCATGTGTCAGAGGGTAGGGTTTCACCGAAGCATTCCTCGCTACCCTCCGACGGGTATTGGCCCGCCAAATGGTCAGGCGGGCCCCGAACTAAGGGATGGCTAAGTATCGCGTGCCGTGAGTTTGATTCTTACACGAGACAACACTTAGTGTGTTCTACACACTGTTGTTATGAATGGGGGTATTTTCTGTGTCCGTTGATTTAATGTTTCTAAAGTACCCGCAAGACGGAACTTTTATCTAGTGCGGGAGATGTACATACAAAATAAAATAAATATTCTAAATAGTCGTACCTAAGCATGTTGAATCCAACATAATAGCATATTGCTTGCATCTACTCGTCACTTTACTGTAACATCCTCATGGAGTCCATTTCATTACTAAGTGAAGCATTTAACACTCTACTGATAAGAAATTGTTATTTGTGCAACAAGAGAGCAAAGTCGTTTTTTGTTTCGAGTGCTGATTTTGAGTCCCGAGCAAGCGAAGGATTCTATGATGATTTAGGTATTGAGCGAAGGATTCTAACTTTGATTCACTCGCTACGCTCGTGAATCAAAGTTAGAATCCTGAGCGTGGTGAGGGACTCAACAGCATGAGATACAAAAAACTTTGCTCTCATGTAGCACACATAACTTTTCACCACAGCAGTGAGAACACATATTACTTAGGAGACATAGAAATGAACAGGAATAGATTGAATTCTGCATAATCACTTGTTGATTTAACTCTTCTGGTGTTAAAGTACAGTCATCATCGCTAGTTTCACTCATCTTTTTAGATTATTTTATATATTAATATAATTTAACACGTTACGCTATACCTACTGTATCGGTGGCTCTAGAGGGAATGACGCAGCCGACGTACTTGCCAGAAGAGGGGCCACTTTAGAGGTGGTGGAACTCGAGCCCATAATTCCCCTCCCTTCTGGATTTTATCGCAACCTGGTAAGAAATAGGACCAGGACCCAACACAACCAGTCCTGGATTGGTATTGAAACATGTAAGCTGGCCAAGGAGGCTCTTCCCGCAGTAGACGGTAAGATAGCTAAACAAATGCTCCGGCTGTCCAAACAACAACTGCGGACAGTCACGGCCGCCTACACAGGACACGGATTCCTTAATAAACACCTATTCACTATAGGTATCACCGACAGCCCGCTGTGCAGGGCCTGTATGGCAGCAGACGAGACGGCAGCCCACCTGCTCCTCGACTGCCCTGAGGTCGCACAGTACAGGCAGCAGTACCTGACAAGACACAGCACCCTGAGGGAAGCAGTGGGCCACATCAAGAGTCTGCTGGCCTTCCTCGAAGAGCTGGGGTGGCTGGAATGACGACACCATTCCCACCCGCACGCAAAATACACGCCAAGACGTGGAGTTGCGGAAACAGCCCGTGCCATCAAGTATCAAGTATCAAGTATCAAGTAAGTACCTACTGTATCAGCGGCAGCGAAATTTTTATTCCCGCAACTTTTTTAAATCGCGTTTTAATACCGCGTCCCTGATGTGTATTTTTCAAATGTATCATTGTTGTAATTCTAAATAGAAATGTATTGGTTAAATACTAATTTTATACTATTAATTAGACTTATTTTTATAAAAATCCAATAATAAATTAAACATGTGAACAATAAGATATAAAAAAAGTAATTTCTTTATTACAAATATCTTTTCTTTTGCGTTGCCGTAGGTGTTTTCTTTGAGGTTGAATTCCACAATCGAATTTCGAATTCGAAGGGGTTTGTTTTTTCACTCACTTTTTATATGCATGTGAAAGCGACAGAGCACAGTAAAATTCGAATGTTTGAAATTTATGGCTGAACAATGTCAATTCGTGGCACTGAAGATTGAAAAATTAAAAAGCTACTTTGCCTCACGCTCGAATCAAAATCGCGTTTTGTTCACTGTTGTCTCGCAGCAAAAGCGGCATGTTTGAGCTGCTGTGGTGAAAATAGTTTTAGTTGAAACTAATTGTCCTCGAAAAAACAACAAAATTACCTTACCTATACACGTACACGTATGCAACATTACAGAGAACTAGTCTTTATGTATTGACCTCCCCAATTACATTCATTTGGGCAGCATAACTCACGTGAATGTATCGATAGGTTTTGCCACTGTCTCTAATGTTCAAATTCAGAGCATTTGAAGACGCAGAATTTTATCTAAAACGTTTGGAACATTCTCGACTGGCATTATAATTTTATGCTGCTTTATCTACCCAGCCTTCGCGATGTGCGATTCGGCCTAATGTCTTCTGAATATTCACTTCTTTGATACGTTTCTTTACCTCACGATACGTTAACGGGACGATACCGGATAGATTTTATGTGTAAAGCTCTAAGTCATTGAATTTTATGCCTATTTGCCTTGTTTGGTAAACGGCATCAGTATGTGAAAAGTGATGAAAATTGCGGAGGTATTTCTTTTGAGTCAAAATAAACATTTTTATTAATATATTTCTTTAAATTTACCCGTTTTGACCGATCCCGTGGGAATTTCGGGAAATCCCTTCTTAGTACACCCCTACGGTCTCCAAGCAACATACATGCCAAATAAATAATGCGCCCAATAGTTTCGGCTGTATCGTGTCTGTCAGTCAGTCAGTAACGCAAGGATTTTATATATTAAGAAGATTTTATATGGAGAGCCAATACCGGCTTGTAAAGGTCTTGATCGCGGTTGAAACGTTGAAGAATAACCGAGGTATTTATACCTTTAAATAAGTCGAATATCGCGAGTAAGACCCGCTAAATAATATTGTACAATGTTTACAAATCGTGAAAGTTTAAAATCGATTGCTAACCAGATAGGCCAGAATATCATCTAAGAAAAGAGACACCGTCCAAATATCGTATAGCCTAAAGTGCCCAAGGGTTATCTCGGAGCGTAGGTAACACGGCTGTCGCCGACCTCGTCTGTAGCGCACAATTTATGCACGGGAAGTTATATTTCCTGATTGATATTGTTCTGTTGGAAATTGAAATTAATATGAACTGGAGGTGTTTTGATCGTACCTTGTTGCTAAAGTTTGTTCACCGTTGTTTTAAAGTTTTGTTTCACGCCACATAAGAGCATTAACCTTTGAATGCTTGAGGAATGCACGCTTATTTGGTAGCTGTTGTTGACTTTCATTATTTCAATATATGTGTGACCTTTTAAGTCTTCTTAGTGCATAAAACGTACCCATACATGATTAAAAAACAAGTTAACTTATAATGACATAGATTGATTTAGACTATCCTTTGTGAGGCATCGATAATATCTAATTATTTGCATAAAATACATAGGTAAGTACTTCTATTGTAAGAAATGAAGACAAAGGCAATGGTTACGCTCACCAGTTAAAAGTTGACAGTTAAAATCATGTTTACATAAACTTCGTTTAAGAAAACAATTCGAATCGACTACACTAAAAAATCGATAGGCGTCTTAAGCAGTCAGTTTGTGTTATTCGTATGTTTTTATCTATGGCTAGAAACGTTGATGTTATTTGCGTATATTCTTGGAATTTATGTACAGTCTCCTTCGACAAAATATTTATTCCTATTTCGGTAGGTGTATTTTGAAGAAGAAATAATAATTTTTTTTTACACAGGAGAGCACCGTTACTGGGAACGTATTCCAAAGTCTGCACGCGCCAGTAAAGCACAAATTCCGAGAATGTACTCAGCTGAACATAGAGTGTCTTCATGAAAATTCCAAGTAAATAACTAAAACCTGCCTGATACGAAGAAAATCAACAGACTTCAAAGCAGTAGGTAACTCTTTAAACAATAAGTTTTTGCTAATTAATATACTTTCGCAATTTATACTGGTTTTGGCGAAGGGTTATCCTAACTAGTTATTTTTTGACAATTTCTGGAGTATTCCATGCGGCAACACTGAAGCAATTAGGTTCTTTGAAAATAACTATGCAGTTAAGACTCCATTAATAAATATAAAAAAGGAACCTCTTTACTACTCAAAGAAGTTACAATAAACGTTCTAACAGGAGTTGATCAGATCAAAGATCTGGATGCGCCTATTGTATGATTATTCTACTATAATATTTCAATCATTCATTTAGCCATTCAGTTATTTAATGTCGACTTTCAGACACCAAAAAACTTCAAAGTTCAACCTGTTCAGTCATTCTAGTAATATATTTTCAAGTAGGTGTTAGGTATTCGTAATACACATGCCACACCTCTAAAAAGCGTCCGTTATTTATGTATTCTTAATCGGTTATGCATCGAATTTACACAATATATCCAAAAATGAATGAATCTTGGGTGCATAGGGTTCCCACCAAGAACTTAGGATCCCAAGCCAACCTCACTTGCAAGTGGTGCACCTGCCGATCAACGGACGAGGCTCTGGCAAACAAAATATCCCGTAATAATAATAAGCAGCAATAGGCTCGCCACCTATTACGTGGGATCAAAACACTGGCGAAAAGTGGGCGTCTAATATGCCTCTGCCTACCCCTTCGGGGAAACAGGCGTGAGTCTATGTGAATGAATCTATAGAAGTATGTCAGGACTGTAGCAAATAGAAATCCGTAGTCTCTGCAGCCTCCCCCCCCTCCTTCTGGAAAACAGGCGTGAATCTATGTATGTATATTCAAAGTACAGTCTAAGTGTAAAGATCAAAAGATTCTTCTATTCAGATTATCTGACAAACATACATAGACTCACGCCTGTTTCCCGGAGGCGTAGGCAGAGACTACGGAACGCCATTTGCAACGATCCTGACATATCTCTCTGGCTTCATTCAATCCCATCAGATTCCTCATGCATGCTCTTCTGTTCAGGGTACTTCTAACCTGTCCTGTTCTTAGGATGTCTCCAATCAGGTCAAAGAACGTCCGCCTAGGTCTTCCCCTTCGTCCTGCCCCTTCCACACTTGCCTTATATATCTGCTTGGTCAGTCTTTCGTCATCCATCCTCTCCATGTGCCCAAACCATCTTAGCATACCTTTCTCGATGCTTGTCACTACATATTCTTTTACCCCACAACACTCTCTTATCACACAATTCTTTACTCTTTCAGTCAAAGAAACACCACACATACTTCTCAGTGCTCTCATTTCTACAGCATTTATTCTACTTTCATGACTCTTCTGCCATACCCAACTATCACTACCATACATAAGAGTAGGTACTAACATCCCTCTATGCACAGCCAAACGTGCCTTTTTGGACACGTTTTGGCTATTCATAAACGCCTTCAGAGCTGCATTCACTCTATTACCTGCACTAACTCTTCTTTCAATATATTCTACATTTTTACCATCTCTTGTAAACAGCGTACCTAAATATATAAACTCATTCACTTGCTCCACTCGCTGTCCATCGATCAAAACATTACAAGCCGTAACGCATTCCTCCTTTTTAAAAACCATAACTTTTGTTTTACTTACATTCACTTTCATTCCTTTCCTCTCTAACCAACGCACCATGCATGATTGTTACCATCTCCTGCAACTCCTTCGCTGAAGACGCAAGTATAACCTGATCATCAGCATAAGGAGGCATTTGAGAAGTATCTCATTCATCCTTAATCCACACACAGTCACTATTTTTCAAATCTTGCAAACCACTGTCCATGAAGAGGTTGAACAGCCACGGCGACGCTACACATCCCGATCAAAACCTATCTCGATGGTAAACCAATCCGTGTACGACCCATTTATCCTCCCACAAGCTCTAGAATCTTCATAAAGGGATTTCAGAGCTCGTATGAGGCTGCTGTTCACCCCATACATCGCAGTACCGACCACATTTCATTCCTCACCACTTTATCGTACGCCTTTTCCAAATCCACGAATGCGCAATTGACCTTTTGACCTTTGGCCAAGAATTTTTCGCCTATGGACCGCAAGGAAAAGACTTGATCCGTGCACCTCATACCCTTTCGGAATCCTGCTTGTAAATCCCATATTTTCTTGTCGGTTACTTCCATAACTCTTTCAATCAGTACCTTCGCATACAATTTGCCAACAATGCTGAGAAGGCTAATGCCTCTATAGTCCTTGCAGTCTTGTTGCGAGCCTTTTCCCTTATAAAGAGGCACAACCACCACTGTGGCCCAGTCATCAGGTACTCGGCCGCTACTCCAGCACAAGTTAAATAAGCGTTGCAGCTGACCAACTATGATGCCCTGTCCAGCCTTCAGCATTTTGACTGTAATCCTATCATACCCTGCAGCCTTACCTAATTTCATACTGGCCAGTGCCTTCAAAATCTTATCCACGCCAATATCGCTTTCATCATTGCTATCAATACCATTCTTTTCACCTGTTGATGTCTCTATCGTCGTTCTTTCAAAAAATCCTTTAAAATACTTTTTCCATCTCTTCAGCACACACGATTCACCATTCAGTATCTTTCCATTCTTGTCTCTGATTGACATGTATTCTGAGAATTGAGTTCTTTCTCGAACTGCATGAACGGATTTACAGAAAAACTTTATGTTTCTCCGGAAATCTTCAGATAGTCTGCTATCAAACTCATCTTTCTTTTCCTCTTTTATAGGGTCCCGTACCTCGAAATGAAAAAACGGAACCTTTATAGGATCACTTTGTTGTCCGTCTGTCTGTGAAGATCCTTTTCCTCAGAAACGCGTGGAGGTATCAAACTGAAATTTATATCAAATAATTTAATCTACTGTCCCTTGAAGCTGTAAAAAAATCAAACTTCTTAACCAACGCAATCAAAAGATACAGCCGTTTATGCTGCAAATTTCCGCAAATATTCGAAACTCAAAACCTACAGGGTACTTCCCGTGAACTCAGAATCCTGAAATTTGGTACAAAGCAATGTCTTATAGCATGCATAAAGGAAAAATTACGAAAACCATTAATTTTTTGTTACATCATATCATAAAAATATTTTCAATAATTTTAAAGTTATTACCATTTTCTCATGAATGCGTTAGGGATTAAATTGAAATTCATATCAAATGCTCAGGTCTATAATACCTTATAGCTGTAACAAAATGAAACTTCTATGTTAACGAAATAAAAAGAAACAGCAATAATTTAAGCCGCATATTTTCTCGCAACTACTCGCAAGGGAATCAAAACCTACAGGGTACTTCCCGTGAACTCAGAATCTTGAATTTTGGTACGACGCAATGTCTTATAGCACAAATAAAGGGAAAATTGCGAAAACCGTTAATTTTTAGTTACATCATATAAAAAAATATTTGTATTAATTTTAAAGTTACTACCCCTTTCCTCATGAACGCGTAAAGTTATTAAATTAAAATTTATATCAAATATATACCTTCGGACCTATTATACCTTTAAGCTGTAATAAAATCAAACTTCTATATCAACGCAATCAAAAGAAACAGCAATTTTACTATATTTTCAAACTCGCAACTACTGGCAAAAGAATCAAAACCTACAGGGTCATTTCCGTAAACTTAGATTCTTGAAATTTGGTACGAACCAACGTCTTATAGCACAGATAAAGGAAAATTGCGAAAACCGTAATTGTTTAGTTAAATCATATAATAAAAAAAGTTACTAGCCCTTTCCTTATAAACGCATAGAGGTATTAAATTGAAATTCATATCATATACAATCTATAATATCTTTAAGCTGTAACAGAATCAAACTTCTAAGCCAACGCAATCAAAAGATACAGCTGTTTATGCCGCAAATTCTCGTAAATTTTCGAAACTCACAAGGGAATCAAAACCTACAGGGTACTTCCCGTGAACTTAGAATCTTGAAATTTGGTACAAGGCTACTTATAGCACAGATTAAGGAAAATTTTCCATAAATGTAAATTTTTTGTTACATCATATAATAAAAACATTATTAACATTTTTAAGTCATTACCTCTTTCCTTATGCGTAGAGTTATTAAATTGAAATTCATATCAAATACTCAGGTCTATAACACCGTTAAGCTGTAAAAAATTTAAATCAAACTTCTATGTCAACATAATCAACAGAAACAGCAATTTAAAAATATTTCTAACTCGCAAGGGAATCAAAACCTACAGGGTTACTTCACGTGAACTCAGAATCTTGAAATTTGGCACGAAGCAAACTCTTATAGCACAGATAAAGGACAAATTTCGAAAACCATAATTTAATTCATCATATCATTTAATTAAAATATTTTAAACTATTTAAAAGGTGCTACCCCTTTCTTCATAAACACGTAGGGGTATAAAATTGAAATTCATATCAAATGCTTATGTCAAAATTAAAAGGTATTTCCAGTCGATCTAGAATCTTGAAATTTGGCATAAAGCAACGTTTTATAGCACATAGGGAAAATTTTGAAAACCCTAAATTTTTAGTTACATCACATATTTTTTTAATAATTATATATACCTACAGGTTTGTACGGAACCCTCGGTGTGCGAGTCCGACTCGCACTTGACCGGTTTATTCCTTTTAACAATTTCTTTCACAATTCTTTTTGACCTAACAAACTCCTTTCTTGCTTCATCTATGTCATCACTCGTTGCCTTTCCCATTCTTTCATTTGCTCTGGCAGCCAACCAATCTAACCAAGCTTTCTTCTTCTCTGACACTGCTGATTGTACATCCTTGTCCCACCATGTATTCTTAACCTTTCGTATTTTCCTTCTCTTGATCGCACTTCATACTTCAGACGCTACACATACTATCTCTTCTTTAAAAGATTGCCATAATTCTTCCATATCATTTATGCCATCGAACCTCTCAAACCTTGCTATCATTCTTCGCTTATACTCATCTTTCACATCTTTCTCTTGCAGATTTTCTACTTTTATTATTTCCAAGACCCTATTTTCATTATGTTCTTGGTGTCGCCATCCTTTAAAGAGCCCACTTATCCGGTTCATTACCAAGAAGTGGTCTGTGTGAATGCCGATCACTCGAAACACCCTTGTATCTAACACATTCTTTCTCAAACGTTCATTTACAATTACAAAATCAATCATGCTTCTTCTAACATTCTTAGCCTCACGCGTATACATGTGTATCCTTTTATGATAAAACATGTTGTTTCTCACACAAAAGCTCCACTCTAAACAAACGTCAAGCAATACTTTTCCATTTTTATTTACACTCTCATCACCAAATCCACCTTAAACCCTTTCAAATCCATCTCGTTTTACTTCCACCCATCCATTGAAATCACCTAACAAGATCAATCTTTCGTTATCCTTACATTTCCTCAAAATCACTCTTAAATTCTCCCAAAATACCTGCCTTTCGTCTTGTTCTCGCTTTGACTTACCCGCTACTATATTGACCGGGGCGTAAACCCCTACAATAAAGAGACGAGTAAGTCCTACTTTCATTCTCATCCACAATAGTCAAGCATTTACACATTCAAATTCCTTAACGAACTCATTCATTCGCGCAGACAGTATTAAACCATTAAACCAACTCCCTTGCAGGCTCTGGTGGTACTGTCTACCCCAGGCCAATAAGCCGTGTAGCTGTTATGCTTGGTGAGGCCACAACCTTTCCTTTTTGTCTCATTCACACATAGAATATCAATCTTTCTATCATCCATCATCTGGCATACTTCATTCAATTTACAATCCATTCCTCCTCCAACATTTAATGTTGCAAACCGGCTTTCCGTAGGCCGCTTTTTGCCCTCGCGGGAAACAAGACGTGACGGGTTGCGAACCGCGTCGCCGCCGTCTGGAGAAATATAATTTTCAGTTCCCATAGCGTTACCACGAGCATTAGAGATTTAAAATGTCCGTCCCCGCAGAACCCTTTACGGGGATAAGGTGGAATCCCAGCTGTGCCCTGTGACCACCAACACATGTACCCTCCGTTTGCGACCAGCTTGCCCTCTGGCCACGAATCCCTCTGCACGGGTTGGATGACACCTTGGATTGGGGTTTGTTTTCGGGTATGCTCCCTGAATGTTGGTTTAATTTCGGAGTGTTCCTTCTCCTAGACGGGTTGCCATCCAAAGCTGACGAGGCCCATCCCCCCAAAGAGAGTGGTTTAATTTCGGATTTTCCTTTCTCCTAGACGGGTTGCCATCCAAAGCTAACGAGGCCCATCCCCCCGAAATCGATCGATCGATTATCTTAAAACATCGTATTTTATGACTTTCCTAATGTTTTAATTATTACATACATACATACATAGACTCACGCCTGTTTCCCCGAAGGGGTAGGCAGAGGCATATTAAACGCCCACTTTTCGCCAGTGTTTTGATCCCACGTAATAGGTGGCGAGCCTATTGCCGCTTATCGGGATATTTTGTTTGCCAGAGCCTCGTCCGTTGATCGGCAGGTGCACCACTTGCAGGTGAGGTTGGCTTGGGACCCTAAGTTCTTGGTGAGAACCCTATGCATGCTATGCCTGTTTTAATTATTACATTAAAAAATGATATGAAATGTCATAGTTGTTACAATTACAATCTAGAACAAATTGTGAATACGCTTGCGTCAAATCTAACTTACTAAACTGCTGTCCCCCATGTTATTTAGTAAAAAGTTCTTGAGCTGTTGGTAACGGATACTGTTCGATTACTAGCTACTTATTTATACTTACAGAATAATCAACGCACAACCTAATTTAACCATCTCGCTTTAAAATAGGAACAACAGGTGATGCGTAATCTGAATGCTGGACCGGTCTTAATACGCCTATACGTACCAAACGATCGAGTTCGTCGTTTATTTTATCTCTAAGCGCAAATGCTATAGGCCTCGCTTTGAAGAAAACCGGCTTCGCGTTATCTTTTAAATGAAGTTTTACCCGATACTTTGTAAACACACCTAGCTCGTCTGAGAAAACGGATGGATATTGTACTTTCAATTGATCGGCAATATTATTCGACTGACAATAATTAATTTGCTACATTTGTAATTTAAATAAACAAATAAAATCTCTGCCTACGATTGGAGGTCCACCATTACGTATCACTCGCACCTTAACTACATGAGTTTTGTCCAAATACGTAATTGGTAATTGCATTGTTCCTAGACAGCAGATATCATGGCCTGTATACGTAAATAATCGATCTGACGTCGGTTTTAACGGAAACGATTCAAAATATTTATTGTACATTTTCTCGGAAATCGCTGTGACCGCTGACCCGGTATCGACTTCAAACTTTAACTTTATTTTTTGTATCGAAACTATTATTGTCATAGGTTCGCCGCGATGTGAACGTATTTTTTGTGTTCTCCTACCGTCATCGTCAGTCTCGCTCGACCCGCCTTTTTCTAAAAAAATATATTTTTTGCACATTCTACGCAAATGGCCTTTTACGTTACACTTTTTACACGTGTAATTAGCGAACCGACACTGTGACGTTTTATGATTTTTGTAACCGTACACGGAACACTTTTCTTTGTTATCACTTGCACTGGATTTGTTTGAGGAGGCGATCTTGAACAGCGCCTCGCTCGACGGTGGCACTTGTGCCAACGCCGATGATGATGCTGCTGCTCCCTTGCGTGCACTGCGCACGCTCTCCGCCAGATCCACTGCTTTTGCCAGTGTCAAGTCTTGCAGGTCACGAGCGAAAGGCTTGTCCTTCTCCGCTCCCAGCAGCATACCCATAACAAACCGGTCACGCAGCGCCTCTTCTACATTCAGGAAACCGCAATGGGTGGTAAGGCCGCGAAGCCTTGCAGCCCATTGGGAAAATGTTTCTTCCGGACCTTGAGTAGCAGCATAGAAGTTATACCGCTCTCCAAAACCACATTTCTTTGGGGTAAAATGCTTGTCGAGAAGTGTGAGAATGTCTTCGTATGGTGTCTGCGTCAGCTCCTTCGGCAATGCCAAATCGGCCGCTAACTTGTAAGTGCTGTCAGTGAGTGCACTCAGCAATATTGCCCGTCTTTTCACTTCCTTTGGATCTCGTGCATCGTCGACATCGTTCGCAATGAACCATTGTGCGATTCGCTGTTTGTAGTTTTGCCACGTCTGGGTATTGTGGTCAAAACTTGACAAAATTCCAAAATGCGACATTTTTTTTATTGACTTTTTTTTCTTAATCGCGGGTAAGTACTCGTCGCCACTGATATGTATGCGAACACAAGTCAAACAACGGTTAGGGTGTAGTACACTGACGTTTATTGGCAAGCGACAAGACTTACCTATATAGATACGAGTGGATGCAACCACCCTCATATTCTACATTATTACTAGTAATATATATAACACCGTATATTTTTAAAGATGGGATAGGAAACTACCAAGTAAAACAAGGAAAAAATTTTATTTAAAAGAAAAGTTTATTTTCAAAGCACCAAATTTTTTAACACAAAACATTTCTTTAGAATATTTATAACGATCATACAGATTTAACAAACCAGGACAATCTTTATTTTATAAATTAATAACATTATTATTGTTTAAAATGTTTTTTAACCATTTCACTTTCTTAAGACCTTTAGTATAAACACACTTATCTTTTAAGAAATCTAAAATTAAATACTGATAGTTTCAATAAGGTATAAATCCTTCATTCATATTCATATCAATTTAGATAATTATATAAACATAATTTCAATTAATACATATTATTAATATTATATATATATATATATATACATACATACTATAAGCCAAAATGAAATATAAATTAACTTCTATAACTTCTAAAATTCTTTAAATTTGAACGTGAAGGTGCACTTGGTCCTGGCCATCCTGATCTCAAGAGGAAGGGCATTCCAGAGAAGGATTGATTGAACAAAAAAAGAACAGTGAAGAAAATTAGAGCTGTGAGTTGGAACCATGAGGAGAAGGTTATTAGAAGAGCGAAGGTTACGAGCATGATTAGAAGATAAATACTGGAAGAGGGGCGTTAAATACTCAGGGGGAGTAGGAGACGTAAGAGTGGTATAAAGAGTTGTGAGAGCATGCAAACTACGGCTTTGACGAATGGGTAGCCTCAATTGAAATCAATTGAGAACGATAAGTGGACACATGGTCATACTTGTAAAGATTGAAAATGAATCGAATGCAGTTATTCAGAAGACGGTCAAGTTAGTTTGGGAGATCTGCATTGAGGTCAAAGTAACATACATCACTATAGTCGATCAGAGGGTAAATCAAAGTTTGCATAAGCATTGTTCTAGTCTCGGGCGGGGAAAAGCTTTTTAGGCGGTAGATAGCGCGTAGAGTACCGGTAACTTTCTGACTCACATGGTTTACTTGGGTTTTCCAATTTAGCGTGCTATCTATATGCAGCCCAAGATTTTTAACTGTTGTGTGCAGATTGACAGTAGTACCACTAAATGTAATAGCTGGTAAAGATGTGAAGTCCAGTCTCTTTAAAATCCTTTGACTACCTAAAGCAATAGCTTGAGTCTTACTAGGATTGACAGCTAAGCCAAGCTTGTCCGACCAAGTTAGTATAGCTGCCAAATCGCTATTTATCTTATCTATGGCTTCTGCTGCGCATTCAATATTTAGGTATGAATAGATCTGCAAGTCGTTGGCATACAAATAGTAAGCACACTGAAGATTTTGAGTCAGGAGATTTATAAAAATAGAAAACAACAAGGGAGAAATAATGCCGCCTTGAGGAACGCCAGAAGTAGTGTCGGACCACCCCGACGATAATTCATCGAGGCGGACAGACTGCTGACGCCCTCGAAGATAGTTGAGAACCAATCCAGAGCTACAGGCAAGACCCTAAGATGAGAGAGGATAGATAAAAGGATATCGTGACTGACGGTATTAAAGGCGTTTGAAAAGTTGATCAGAATCTGGCTAGGAGGGCTGGAATTGTTTGCAGACGATAGTGGAAGCGTGATTATATTCATCAGTCCTTGTCAGCCACACCAAATTTCTGACATATGTACTGTGATTGCACAGTGATTATATTTTAACTAATAGGTACATGTGCAAATTTACCTGATATCTTCCTGTGATGTTCCGGAGTAGACCTATAAGATTACACTCATAACTTTGGCCAAAATGACAAGCAAATTATTATAGCTACCAGTCCAATGGTCAGAGTTTTCTTCAACGAAGTCCTCGGGCACCAAATACGTGGACGGATTTGCACAACTTTACAAATGTTCAACAGTTCACCACTTTATCTTTTATCACAAATAAACCGATGCCGGCAGATCAACTAGCGGCAATTCACAAGGGTTTTTAAATTTACTTCAATTACAAAATCACGCGAGAGACAAAACGGCGCGAGCGCAAGACCATTTTTTTTTGGTTCCGACAAAAAACTAAGAGTGAATGAATTGACAGCTCATAGTGTGACCATAGTCAGAAATTATCAATAGACAAAGTAACACGCTACTAAACTGATATAATCGATTTAACTAATCACAAAAAATATTTCTATTTCAAACATCCACCCGCCCCGGACCGGCCTATCGGTCCGCTAATCAGTAGGTAGACGTGACAACGTTGCAACCGCTCTCCTCAGAATCAAACCGTCCACCAAAACCTCAGCACATCGGGGAACCCCATCAGTCCCAGTCACCAAATGAAGAATGCACCCCCTGCGCCATCTGAGTGGCGGAAGGTTAGCCTCCTTGATCAAAACGAGATCTCCAATCTTGGGTGGATCGGTCTTGTCGGTCCACTTAACGCGTTGCTGGAGTATGTGCAAATATTCCGAATTCCAGCGTTTCCGAAAGCTCTGAGTAATCTGACGTACCAATTCAAAACGCGAGAAACGATGAGGTCTCGTATCAATGTAAGGGTACTCAGGCAAGGCGACAAGTGGGCGATCAATAAAAAAATGTCCCGGCGTAAGGGCTTCCAAATCATTCGGATCTGAGGAGATCGGGCACAGTGGCCTAGAGTTCAAAACGGCCTCAATCTTACAAAACACAGTTACGAGTTCCTCAAATGTAAGGACAGATTCACCGATTGTTCTGCGCGAGTTTACAACCTCGGCTATTGTGCTGAAGAATATTTAGGGTAGGCATCCTCAGAAACAGCTACCTACTGCTGTGGTGAATTTGACATCGGTATTGGAACTGGCAGACCCCAAATTTGACACACCGGGACAAATCGATTTGTTGATTGGCTCTGATGTCCTCGGTGGAATTTTGATTGATGGGAAACGGGTCTTGGTGCCAAATGGTTGGCTGCCATCCCGACCATATTTGGATTTGCTTTGATGGGACCTGTACCAAGGGACCCCCCTCCACCCGAACTTGATAATTTGTTGTCTGTAGGCTCCGCTCTCTCTGATGCGGTTCAAAGTTTTTGGAGGTAGAGGAGCCCCCTCAAACTACCCGTTTGAATCCAAAACATGAGGAGTGCGAGCTGTTCTTCCAGAACAACACTGGTCGACGCCGTTCTGGTCGAATCATTACGAAGCTACCTTTTCTGTCTGTTCCGTCTCCACTTGGTGAGTCACGGCCTTTAGCCGAAAAGAGATTGTTGGCTATGGAGCGTCGCATGGGTCGTGATCCGGAGCTCAGACAGAAGTATATTGAGTTCATGAGAGAATATGAACAATTGGGACACATGTCCGTGTCAAAATTGGATTGGCGTTCGGTGGAGCACTAATTTCTCCCGCATCATGCGGTATTGAAGCCATCGACTGGCAAGCTGCGCACGGTGTTTGATGGTTCTGCGCAGACTTGTACAGGCGTATCATTGAACCAGTGCTTGCATTCTGGTCCCAAGTTGGTCAAGGACCTTTGTGACGTCATCACCAGCTTCCGACGACATCAGGTTGTCTTTGTGGCCGATATAAAAATGATGTTCAGGCAGACGATTATCCACCCTGATGACCGTCGCTTCCAGCTGATCCTTTGGAGAGAGAATCCTCGTGATCCCATGAACCTCGTAGACGACCTACGAGCTCAATACCAATACGTACGGGTTAAGGTCGAGCCCCTACTTGGCAATACGTTCTCTTTGGGAGCTCGCAGACCGCGAAGGCTTACGTTTCCCACGAGCCTCCGCCATCTTGAAGGACGATATTTACGTCGATGACATTTGCTCGGGTGCCTCCACAACGGACGAGGCGATCCTCCTGCGGGACGAATTGATAGGTATTTTGGCTTCCGCTGGTTATGAGTTGCGCAAATGGATTTCCAACTCACCAGCGCTTTTGGAAGGCTTGCCAGAGGATCGTCAGCAGGATCCACATTTGTTTGAGATTGTTGACAACTTCGCCATGATGGCTGACGGATCTCGGCGTTCAGTACAGACCTGTTCAAGACATCTTTACGTATACCGTAGACTTGAAATCGCCTTGTTCTTGGACTAAACGTCTCGTATTGTCTACTGTCGCCAGAACCTTTGATCCAAACGGTTGGATTTGTCCAGTTATCGCTCTCTCTCCTGCCGTTCCCTCATGACTGAGGATCGTGGTCATCACTGGATGGCTTACACTTGGAGTGAATGATTTGCCTCCATCGAGTCCTGTCCATTGCTTCCTTTACAACCGAGTAAAACTTGGAGGAATATGTTTCTTTTACTTGATCGGTCCATCTGGTTGGGGAACGGCCACGAACTCGCTTACCTTCTGTGTTCCCAACTATGATCAGTTTTTCGAGACTCTCATTTCCTCCTCTCACTATGTGGCCGAAATACGAAAGAATTCGCTAGTGGCAAATTGTGGACAGGCGGGTTTTGATCTTAAGCTGCGCGAGAATCGATATATTGGTGCGCTTGGCGGTCCAGGGTACCCTCATCATGCGCCTCCAGCACCACATTTCCAAAGCATCAATCCTCTGCCTCTCTCGAGCTCGTATCGTCCATGTTTCAACTCCATATAGAAAAATAGGGAATATTAGGGCTCGTACCAAACGGATCTTAGTATTAATAGAAATTCCCCTCTTCTTCCATATGTTGTTTAGGCGGGTCATAGCATCCTTGGTCATACCAATACTTCACTTTATTTCGGGTACACAACTCCCATTCCTGTTGACTTGAGCATCTAGACAAATATAGTGGTCTACTGTGTCCACGCCTAGTATGATGTTTGTCGGGTTATTTAAGTGACCAGCGCGATCAACCATCATGAGCTTTGTCTTGGTTTTGTTCACTGCGAGGCCCATTTTGTTACTTTTGGTCTCTAGTCTCCGAAACAGTTCTCGCATGTCTTCCACAGAGGTAGCGGGGAGTACAGTGTCGTCGGCATATCTCAGATTCGATATTCTTTTGCCACCGATCGGGAACCCTTCCTCCCAGTCTTCAAGGGTCCTGCGGATGATGTGTTCTCCGTATATATTGAACAGAGCTGGGGACAGTATACAGCCCTGTCGCACTCCTTTTTTAATTTCGATCACATTAGAACAGTCGGTGCCGATTCTGACGTAAGAGCGATTATCGCTGTAAAGAACTCGAACGATATTAAGCAGGTGTTTTGGAATCCCCATTTCGTCCAGTACAATCCATAGCTTGTCCTATTGCACACAATCAAAAGCCTTGGTGTAGTCAATAAAGCACAAGATAACTGGGCTGTTGAACTCCCTGCTTTTCTCGATGACTTGCCTCACATTGAGTATCTGCTCCCTTGTACCCTTACCCTTTACGAAACCTGCCTGTTCTTCAGGAATCTGGTGGCGGAGGTAATGACAGAGTTGCTGGTTTAGTATATGCAGAAGGATCTTACTTGCATGGGAAAATAGAGCGATTGTCCTGTAGTTACCGCAAACTTTGGTGAAACCTTTCTTGTGAAGGGGAATGTAGAAGGATTCCGTCCAATCCACCGGCCATTGCCCTGTTTTCCCGACGCCGTTGCATATATCCAGAAGAATCGATATCCCTGCATCCCCCAAGCTCTTCAATAGTTCTGCGGGTACACCGTCTTTGCCTGGGGACTTTTCGCGCTTGAGTGATTTCAGGGCATGAACGACTTCCGAACGCAGAATATTGGGCTCGTAACTTTTCCAACGTTCCAGTATTTGAGTCATGTCAATGAGAAGACGCTTTTCCTCATCCTCGATGGCCATAGGTTTGATGCTCCGGGAGTTCGTTTCCTTAACTTTTTGATACAGCTGTTTAGTTTCGTGCCTTACAGAGTTCTGTTCAAGTTCTAGGCAGATGTTGTTAAAATATGCATCGTAGTCCTGTCGGCACCTTTTCTGGACCTCCCGGCTCAGTTTTGAATAGCGCTCCTGATCCTCAGCAGAGCTCGTTCCTCTCTCTTTCAGCTCCCGACGCTCCAGGATAATCTGACTCGTAGCTGGTGTGATGAAGTTCTTCATGCCGGGCTTCCCAAGGGTATGCTCCCTTGCTGTCTGAATAATTGTAGTCTTCAGAAGATCTCATTTGGAATTGGGATCTATTGCGTTTTCAAAGGGTCCACTCACTATCCTCCTCTCCACCTCTGTGCTGAAAGTACTCAAATCCACTTTCTTCAGGTTTGGGATCGGCTGGGACTTCCGCATCATCTTCAGGCGGACCCTAACAGTGGCGACCAGTAATTGGTGGTCACTGCCGCAGTCAGCTCCCGGAAAAGTAATGGCATTTGTAACTGATGATCTCTACCGCGTGCCTATTAAGATAAAATCTATTTGGTTTCTATGTATATCACCCGGGGAAATCCACGTGTATAATCGACGAATATGTGTTGGAAACAGGTGTTCGTGAGAGTAAAATCCTCCTCGCTGCAAAATTGTAATAGGCGGTCGCCTCTTTCATTACGCTCGCCAACGCCATACTTGCCAACCACACGTCGAAGGTGGTCGTCGTGTTTAGTGTTGCCTACTTTTGCGTTGAAATCTCCAATTATCATAGTAATTTCTCTCTTTGGTATGTCTCGGAGCGTAGCTGCCAGTATGCCATAAAAGTTTTCTATGTCTTCTTCGGTGGATTGAGCTGTAGGTGCATATACTTGAATGATAATGATGTTCAATTTACATGGGGAGGTGTTTAATTTTATATATATAATGCGATAGTTGACTGGGTTATAACCCAGCACGTACTTTGCCACTCCTGATGGAACTATGAAAGCCACTCCTCTACTGCTTTCGTTTTCAGGTCCCGAGAAAAACACTGTACTTCCAGAGTGCGAGGTAAACTAGCCCTGACCTTTCCAGTGCGTTTCGCTAAGTCCTAGGATATCTATATCTATTCTTCGCATTTTGTTTTCCATGATCTGAAGTTTGCTGGTTGGTTCACTCCACGTACATTCCATGTTCCGATGCGGTGGGGGTGTCGGATTGATTTGGCGACGCTGCTGTCACCAGTAGCAGTGTTTCCATGCGGAGCCTGGTGAGTCACTGCCGCATGGCCGGTAGCATATTTCACACCACCTTGCCCGGGTTGGTGGCGCCGGGCGTCATACGGGTCGTAATTGTGCTAATAACCTTAAAATAGGTTTGACTTTACAGGCTGGACTAATGTTTAACTAATGTGTCACGTACGTATTTATAATTCTTAGAATAAGTTCATAAATATTAATTCCAAAAATGTTATTGGTATTTAGAAAAATCTAACTATAGGAATTTAAACTTTCGTAGTCATCAACATTGCTTTTGCATTTTCCTACGGGATGTAATATAACACGTACCTTTGTTTGAGTAACCGATATTTATGTACATCCTTGAAGATGGTGCTTGCAACAGTGCCGAAATATCAGTTACTCAATCAAAGGTACGTGGTATAAATCCCGTAGAAAAATGTTAAAGTAATAACTAACTACTTTTCATTTCTTAGCGTTTACTCTAAATCAAGGTACCTTAAAGTCATGTGTATTAAAAATTAAACTACTTTATTAGTTAGTTTACGGTGGCCTAGTGAGATAACCAATTGATTCCTACACAGAGAAGGCTTTGAGTTCGAATATACAACATGCACATTTCGAAGTTATCTGCATAATAAAGCTCTTAGGCGATATGCAAAGTCTGTCAACCCATACTTGTCCAGGGTAGTTTACTATGTACTTATCATTCGTAAAATGACAACGTTGCCCAGCTTTACACACAGGTTTGTTAATATTGTTATCCAAGAACCAACTATTAAATTAAATTTATTATGGAATACAAAATAACAAAAGTGGCTCATAGCAATCCAACAAGCAATGAGGCATTGAAATAATTTCCATCGCTCTTACACAGAAATTCTGAAAAGCCAGCTACGTGCAGTTAAATAAAATGGTGAAAACGCTAGTCATTATTGAGTAGTACTGGCGTTCAGTTGTTGATGATGAAAAGAAACATTTTATTACCACTTATTAGTAATAACCACATGATGCCAAAAATGAAAATCCTTGTATTACATAACTGTGGTCTTGTCACTATAGCATAGATTACTATAGCATAGATTACTATAGCGTAGATAGGGACATTATGCATAAAGATCATGACATATTAAATTTAACTAATAAATGCTATTCGTTTAATATATTTCCAACGTAAAACGTTAATATAAAAAGCCAACAGAAGGTTATCAGCACGTTTGCCACTATATAAAAACTTCGAGCCATTACAATCTGCACACTGTTCAACAGAAAGTCACAAGAACAAACAGGCTACAGTCATATCTTCACGGATACCTAAGTGTGTATGGTATATGTACACATACTGGATCGTTACCACAATGAGCGCATGCCGGGAAGTCTAAGCGCTACGTGTGTAAGCACTTATTAAACGGAAATTTATCACTGTCTCGGCCTTGGCTCAATTATCAGATCTGTACTCTAAGATCCATATATATATATATACTTATCCAATGATTATTCCGGCAGAACAGTCAGTTTAGGTAAGTTTTCGTTACAAAACGGCTGCTTTTATAAATTTTGGATATCAATGATTTTTTTATACTTTTTAATATTAAATAACCTGAATTTTGTATACAGTGGATCATTTTTACAGAGGACGCTTCGGGTCATCATCAGCGTCCTATCATTATCCCTGTGACATTCAACACTTTCGTATTAGAGCCCGGTGTACGCACTAATCCACACTCAAGCAATCGTCGCAGTTAAATAGTATTTATTTGGCTTTGGCATGGAGCAGCGATGGCCGAGTGGAGAGACCGTCAGACTGCTATGCAGAGGGTCTCGGGTTCGAATCCACGGCACGCACCAATGACTTTTCGAAGTTAAGTGCGTATTAAATTGTTAATATAAGTGAATTTAATGTTCTAACTTAACCAAACTTGGCCAGCGTGGTGGACTGTGGCCTTACCCTTCTCATAGTGAAAAGAGGCCCGTGCCCAGCAGTGGGACAGTATAAAGGGCTGATGATGAAAATTTATTTGGCTAACCGCCAATCTATTAAATTTGATTGGACATGACCATCCATTAACATCTTATGATTTAATACAAGTTCATACAACCGGTAGGCAGACACACATGCATAAACTCACGCCTGTTTCCCGAAAGGGTAGGCAGAGCCTGCGGAACACCATTTACAACGTTCCTGACATATCTCTCATGCTTAATTCACTCTTATCAAATATTTCATGCATGCTCTTCCGGTAGACTGGTAGACTGGCAGGAGAATACGAAATTTTCGAATGTCAGTCATTAGAGGGCAATCGTAACTCGTTAACTAGTAGGCATCTACATCAATAATCTGTTGCAATGCCGTCCCTGTTTTAACAATTCTATGCCTTCACCAACAGACATTAATCTAACTAAGTGTCAATTAAGTGGAAAATACGGGAGGCGCGAATGCCTACAAGAACGTTTGTTGTGACCCCTGAAAAGTTATACCGATTCGGTATAAGACAAGTGCGATTAATATGTTCTAATGAAGATCGAAGATTGGTCGATCGGTTTGGTGTGATAGGCGGAATTGGTTCTAAAAAGGTTATCCAACATTTTTTGGGAGTTACTTTCTTTGTCTTTTTCTATACCTAATAAATAAGTTTTCTTTATGATTTAATAAACCCGACTGCATTGGGGTGCCCACGGTATAAGTGTGGGGCTTGATGACCTGACTTGAAAATAATTTCTCTGCAGCTGTGAAAACGAAATATGATGAAAATGTGGTGTACCTCTAAGGCCCTTTGGCAAAAAATATTGACTTTGAAATGACAAATACACCTTAAAGTGAAACTTTTAGGATCTACACGGCCCTGTGGTGTGTTTTCCATGGGAAATTTCGTAACTTTTTAGTTCGTAGATACTTAAATTTATTTCAGTACTTGGCAATGATCCAATCCAAAGCTGTGTCATCTTGTGCAACTTGCACTCGGACAAAGTGTTCTCGTGGAAGTTATAAATTCAGTGTTACGAAAGACAAAATTACAAGCTTAAGAACTAATTAGTGATACAACCATAGAAAATGTAAATGTAATGTTATGTAATGTAGGTATGTCTTTCATAAGTGTCATATAGTGACCTAAATGAATAAATATTTTTGACATTGACTCCAAAAAGGTAGAAAACCGTATTGCGCTGACGTTTCAGTATTTATTATTTATTCATAAATTTCCTAATGGTAGAATTATTAAATAGTTTTAAAATAAAAATAAAAAACATGCTGTCGATGTCAACCAACATAATTAAATATTTTAACGATTTCTTGTTTTATACAGATCATAAGTCTTATCTTAATTAACAGAACATGGGCTAACAGAAAGACAACTTTCATTAATATTTATACTTTAATAAATATAATTATCTTTTGTTGACAATACCAAAAGAATAGAGAAAATAACAAGCGTGAAATTAAATTTATAATTTATTTACGCAATTTGCTATTAGCGTATAACTCGTAGAAACGCTTATGGAGCAAAACATGATGACGTAACAATATGGCCGCGTAAACATGTTTCCGTTCACTAAATAAGATTTATAACATTGTACTTTTGTTATACTTACCGGGTACCGGGGCCCGGTCACGACTTACGGCCCGCTCACAGCCTACAGCGGCGGCGGCAGCAGCTAGCGTTTTCCCACAGCGGCGACTGATCTTGCCTCAGAGTGAACGCGCCATGTACATCGAAATCAACCGGGCCGTTACAGCAGCGGGTGGCAGATGCGAGCGTTTTAGTGTCTAAACACACTATGGTGAACTTACGCGACCGAAGTTCGGCATGATTACGCCTGCAATGCTCTTTGAATTACTGACGACACACTATACCGAAATTACGTTGCGTTATAGCGTACAGCGTAACTTCGGTCGGGCGTAACCGCGTAAGTTCGGCGGCAACTTTTCTAGTAGTAGATCACACACTATCCGCGACCGAAGTTCGGTTCGATTGCCGACGAAGATACTAGTAGCAGAATACACATTATACGCGAACGAAGTTCGGTTCGCTGGCCGACGAAGACACTACACAAAGTTGCGCGACGTTCGGCACTTATGGTGTATCATATCAGGCGAATACGTCGGAACGTAAATTCGGCCGCTGAACTGCGGTCGCATAAGTTCGGCATAGTGTGTTTAGACACTTAGATGTACAAACATGGCGCGTTTACTCTGACACGCCATCAGCTACGGCGCGCGGCCAGAGGAGGCGGTTGCGTATAATGTGTGATCTACTACTAGAAAAGTTGCCACCGAACTTACGCGGTTACGCCCGCCCGAAGTTACGCTGTACGCTATAACGCAACGTAATTTCGGTATAGTGTGTAGTCAGTAATTCAAATTGTATTGCAGGCGTAATCATGCTTAACTTCGGTCACGTAAGTTCGGCATAGTGTGTTTAGACACTTAGATGTACAAACATGGCGCGTTGACTCTGACACGCCATCAGCCACGGCGCGCGGCCGGGGGAGGCGGGGTAAAGCGCGCCGTGTAATATCGAAACCGCTTGACACTGCCGCCCGCCGCTGTAAGTCGTGATCGGGCCGTAAGCGCGTGAAAAGTTTTCACGATGATTAAATGTGCAGTAAGGCTTGTAAGTCGTCACATTGCTCGAATAAGTGATGGTCTTTGGACGAATCGACTGACTGCTTGGCCTGGTCCAGTAGGCACCAGAAAGAAAGGAAGACCAGCTTATAGATGGGAAGACGATATTACCAAACTAGCAGGAAAGAATAGGATGTTAAAAGCCAAAGACAGGGACGGCTGGCAAAGTCTGGAAGAGGCCTTTACCCTCGAAAGAGGGGTTCTTGCATGATTATATCTAAGTAAAAATGAAATAAAAATTGATTATGTTAATAAGGATGTTATGTTAATGATAATAATGATGTTTTATGATTAGTAGAATTTAATTGATCAAAGTGTTTAGTTTAAATAATTATAAAAATGAAGTAAATATAGTATTATTGATATTACTATATAATATTTATTATGGATAAAATATTAAAATTCAATAAATTTAAGTGAATTATTTATTAAATGATATGAATTAATTATTAAATTTCATAAGATTATATTATAAATTATATCTGAGATTTTAAACTAAAATATTGTAAATTATCCTAATAGATTTGTCTGTTCTAAAACAAAACATATTTTAATGTTTCAAATTGTTACAATTATTATTAATTTATTGATTTAATACTAGAATTATTATTAATTTATTAATTTTAAAAGACATCTAGTTATATAATAACAATATTATTACTTTTAATTGCACGTTTTCCACGTTACAATTAATTATAGTTTGATTGTTGCATGTTTAAACACTTGTAATCCTAGGTTTGCAAGAAATAAAAGGCTTTTTTATTTTTATTTATTTATTTATAAGGCTTGTAAGTTGCGTTTTCGATGTTTGTAACGGCCTATAAGTACTTTCAAACACAAACATTGAAGCCTTCCATCATATATGGGAGAAGTAAATCAAGTATGAAACGACTTTCTCTAGGTGATTTAACTTCATTGTTATAAGGTCAATTTTGCTATGAAGTTTTATGGTACTAGTCGAAGCTCTGTCTTTATTTAACCTTATCGCAAATGTTGTGTTTATTATTACTTTTTGTACTAAGGTTGAGTAAGAGTTAAGTAATGGTTTAGCTGCCGTAATGTTCATTCCAGTGCATCAATATAAACTTGGGTCCTATTCGCGCTCTCAGGGTTCTGCACACGTATATATGTAGGTGTTTTGTACATCAGAAAGGTGCTTCATCGTTTTTTAAGAATAATATTAAACTTAAATTCCAAATGCAGTTATCTGTAAGTTGATATACGTAACATAAATGAGGTGACATTTAAATTTAATATTTATTTCAACTTGGTAAATGGCTGCTTGATGTTTGCGTTGGCTTTTATTTCTCTGAGAGAGCAAACAAGCTTTTTTGAGGAACTTTTGAACGGATTATAGATGGATTTCTATTAGTTAATTCTTACTATATTTTGATCCAGTTTTTATTTGAAGGTAAGTTTTAGTTCAGTTTATACACGCTGATTGTTTATTGGTTTAGGAAAAAGAACCTCACGTTGAAAAAAATATCTGCTTATCATATTCAAAATCAACATTTACCTACCACGTAAAAAAAAGAGTTATAAAAGTCAATAACTCTAGAAAATACGTAGTAACGCGCGATTCGATCGTCGATCGACCGCGTCGGCGCGCTGTAGATACCCAAAACAGCTGTTGACGTCGCGCGGCGAGGTCAACAGCTGTTTTAGGTACAGTACAGTGCGTGTAACAGTAGGTGACTACTTACACATAAAACACGTATCAGTCAGCAAAGCACTTCTGCTGGGGCCATACTAACGAGAAATGCCATTAATTATTGCGATAATGTACGTTAACCGTAAGTGTAGCCACGACTTAACGCGAAAATTTTACAACGGCATTAACATTGGCGTTTTTATCGCCAATGATGGGCATTCACGTTGAAGTTTCAAGTGTAGCCACCTACTTTAGCGCGTTAAAAATTATCGCAATAATTATCGCGCTAGCAGACATTGACGTTAGCCGGTAGTGAGGCCCCAGCGTAAGAAGTACGGATGGATAGTGATACCTAATTTACGTACTTACAAAACACAAATTCATTACGATAACAACTTCAATAATTTTATGCACATAATAATGATTAAAATAATAAAGTAACTAAATAGCCGCACCTACCTATTCCTTCGTAAGTAAGCTGTGGGTTCACGCAATCATAATAAACTAGTAGACAAAAAGAAGAACTTATTATTATTTACGTATTAATGGTCGGTACATAATCATTTTCAATAACTAGTAAAAGCCGAATTTAGGTATTTACTTATTTCTGGCGTGTTTAAAACATGTTATCAACGTAGGTATTCACAACAATCAGTAAAACAAATCATTTACCTTTACAGTCTTCTGCTTACATCACAATCAATTTACATATGTTTCTCGCGTTCTCGCGACTCCATTTCTTCTTTGTACACATCTTATAACCTCGATCCACTCATAAAACCCTATGGAGTCAGGTCAGATTGCGGCCTATTAATCCACTAGCGAACACATCAGTATTGTAAGGTTTCACGATTGTAGTTTAATTACGTAACACGGACACAGAGTGACGGGAGCGTGATATACGACTGTCCCATTGACCTAATTTCTTAAGACTGAAGGTCAACTTGCGCCCGCGCGGCCCGCGCCGCACGGCCGCACCCCTTGCGCCCCCGACCCCTGCTGGCGCCCTGCAGCGGAGGGTGGCGCGCGCGCATGGCGGGGAGTGGGTGGGCGGGAATAACAGTGACTAATGCCAGTGTGTGTGTGACACGATCGCTCGTACTTCGCCAGTGTGCGGCAAAGTGATACTTCGTGTTCTCGTACTATTAAATTAATTAATTTCTCAAGATTTATTCAGCTTATGTTTCAAATATTATTAGCTGGTTAGGTTCTATTAACGATAAGTTATAAGATGGCTTTCGCTCCAAAACCAATAAAAAATCAGCGTGTATTTATTTCAGTTAAATGTGTTTATATTTACCTACATTTAATGGTTGAATATATGAAATAAAGTCAGTACCTATTTATTCAAATGAAATCTTACCGTCTATAGACCAAACAGACAGACATACAGGTGTACGAATATGGACGTCAACGTGATCGTGATAAGGGCGTCATTTAATTTTTCTGGTTAGAAATCATAAAGTATAATATCCCTTCTCAGACTATTTTCTGAAATTATTACTAATATTACAAGCAATAAAATTGCACACAAACTAGCGCTGTCGTAGAACTCAGATCGGAACCAAAACGACCGTCACACGTAAAAATTTAATCATATACCCAGATAAGTACACTTCCTAATATAATGGTATTGACATCGTTTTTGAACGTCGTTTGACAGCAAAAAAATTGTGCATTCGAACTGAGTAGTCGTATAATATTGTGTAACATTGTGCATGTGAAGATTTTTCAAATAAGGTATATTCAACTGGACTTAGTCTGATAATCCACTTCCAAATCCGTTCAGTATTTTTGCTTGAAAGAGTAACAGGTTGTAAGTAGTAATTGAACTTAACAAAAATCTATAAACACGTACCCTTTACCACAGATTACTAAAAAGTAACTATGGATGATTTTAGTCTTACGCTGACGGCACGCGCACCGTCAGCGCTGATGACCGAGATATATGAACTTCTAGGAAGCGTTTTTGAATGACGCGTAGCTATCAGTGCGCACGGTGGTCAGCGCTGATAGCTACGCAGCCGTACGCGTCGCGCGTCGGCCCCGCGTAGCTGTCAGCGCTGACGATCGCTCGAGCGCCTCTGCTTTCAGTGAGCGTTTTAGTGTCGAGCGGAGCGGATGTCATCGCGCGTACAGTCATGGCGAATCGCTAAGTGGATACAGGTCGAGTTATTGATGAGTCGTTAAACGGTGGTACAGGCACGATTCGTAGGCTGTAATGGACCAGTTTATCCTGCATCTTTGCCAGTAATTCGTCAAAAGTTCTATTTGACATTCGAAAGTAATTAAAGAATTTACTTTTGTCAGCCCTCAAAGTGCCATAAAACAAGACAAATTCTCCTGCAACGGCTCTCTGCTCAATCAATGGATGAACATGGAGTCTTCGTCGTCGCCAATTTTTATTTTTTTGGGATAGATAGTACAAAGCAGCAATAATTAATACACTCCGCATTTTGATCGTCGACTGTACAGTAAGGTGGTCAGTACGATGTTAAAACGAGCCACGCTGAGCCTCAGCGCTGACAAACTACGCGCTGAGCTATGAGCGCTGACGGTCAGCGTGAGACTAAAATCAGCCTATGCCTTTACCGTATTCATGTTTGATCTTCATTTATGTTTCTCTTTGTTTTTTAGTTTTTTTTTATTTGACCATGTATAAAAAAGTCTTTCGTATACGACGATATATTTATATGGGGTAGGATAAAAGGAGTCAAATGATTTGACACACTATCAGATGGCGTTATAGTGCTATTAGAAAGTTTTATGATAAGAACAAAAGTAAGATTTTTCAAAAATGTGGAATGCAGCAACTGGAAACAATAATGTTTGCGATAAACAAAGAGATTGGATAATATACATAGAGACCGTCCTAGTACTCCCAAATTGAACACAGTCAACTGACGTGTAAGATACAATTTAGACAATATTATGCCATCAAATTATATAACCTTCGTGATTTTTTCTTTTATAACAGTTCTATCATGATTTTGAATTTAGTCGTATAATATTTATATCGACTTTTCAAGTGTTGTAAAAAATCTTATCGATATGTCTATCCACCGTATATTTTTACCTCGTTATTTTTTAGATTATATGTGCACGTGATAAAGATTTATAAAATAAGTGGATTGCTGCAGTATGTCGTGGAGAAAATTGGGTGCCTAGAAAGCACCATAGAATTTGTTCCAAGCATTTTACTGCGGAATGTTTTTATAGTAATGACAAATGGCTCCTCCCTTCTAAACATATCAGTGTGAGTGCTTAAATAATTATTTGCTATTATTTAAACTATCAGCAACAGTAATGAATTCCGAAGCTTGTTAGAATCCATCATATTACAAAAAAAATTAATGCACCTATAGAAAAAATCTGATCTTTCTTTACAAAGACAGTAATATTTAAAGGACAGTAATTTGAAGGTTTGATAAGAATTGTCTGCTTTCATAGTCACGACTACTGAGTGGATATGCATCAAAATAAGGGAATCTTCATTTGAAAGAAATTTTGTTAAATGTCATCTACCCAGAGACCAAAACTTGGTTGTTCTTGTTCGACTAGTGGACTAATAATGTGCCGATCCCAAGATAAAATCGAAGGGCTAGTCTAGCCACAATTTTTTTCTCTCTAAATATTCTGTGTGTCACATGTATGACCGAAAAGTGTCCGATCCCGCACATACATTTTTTACACATAGATTTGTATTACCTACACTATGTAATGAGATAAATTTCAATAAAGTGATTATTGTTAATAACAAACCTTTGGGCACTATTCAAGGTTTTGTCTGATTTATCTATTTTAAGTAAATTTTTATGTTTTTTGCTTGATAAAATCCATGTCGACTATCTCCTATCCTTGTAAAGAATTAATTTGGATATGCCATTCTCAGTTATCATAATGCTTAAGCTATGAGTTTTGCTTTTTTCTTAATTATTTGCTTCCTCTAATAAAAATATGTTATTGAGATTAGAGAGAGAGTAGGGGGTGATGATATATTTATTTAATATTTATTAATCCCACTTACAGCTTTCATTACAGCTGAAAAACTAACTATAAATAAACATTTATGCCGAGGGTGTCGTATGAGGCGACTAAGAGAAACAAGAGAAGGAAATCTCGAAATAAAACCCTATACGAATACGTCTGGCTAGTGTGGTATTATAGTAGGCCAAACCTCCACCACGGAAGGTTAAAGACCAGCAGTGGACTTGAAAAGGCTGTTGATGCGTAAAGAAAAATACCATGAAAATTAGAAAATAACGCCTCGAAAGATTATGTGCTACTGAGTACCCATTTGAAACAAAAATATATAAGTTCAGTTTAAAAATGCAAGTTTGTGTAATAATTATTTAAAGACTGTCCATCAACTAGCGTTCTGACTGCTGTGGACATAAAGTTACGGAATTTAAAATGTATAACATATAAATAATATACTTTACAAGTCCGTTTGATTTTGAACCTATATTGAAACTTTAATCGATATCGATAGCGGATTTCCTCAGTCACTATTAAATTAAAAAGTTACGATATTTGTGTTCAAATTGTCTTTAGCCCTAACTGACAAACATAGTGCCATCTTCTTCTGGCAACTCTAATTTATCATATGAGTGAAGAGTGTAGCTATATTCAATTTGTTCTTAAAAATATCGTTCCTTCCATGCTTCAGTTATTCTTCTGTGGCGATAAAGGTAAAACAAGTATTTTGTCAATTTTAGAAAAGTATTTCGTCTATCTTAACGAGTGTTCTGTTTTTAAGTTTGCTGTTAGAATTATTTTTATTATTTTAAGCTTGTACCCTTACCAAGTTACAAAGTGTTCAAATTAAATAGTCATTCACCAATGTTAGAATATTTTGAGCAAACACCACTAAAAGCAAGCAATAACGATATAACTTTTTAACTAAAAGCACCTCAAATACACTCAAACAACTTTTATTTCCCTCGACAATTTTAATATCATTTTACCAAAAATTAAAATTAAATCTAGTAACATTCAACAACACTGGGGAAACCTTCTAAAACTGCTCTCATAAACTTGAAGTAGAAAAATAAAAAATAATATAAAAAAATCTCATTTTCTTCAAAGTATAAAATGAAAAATATTATCGTTATGAAGCTGTGTTCGGTTTCAGTTTTTCTGACGGTCTGTTGAGTTCTCTCGGGAAATCATTTCGGGTCTCATGACTGTCTAGTTTAATGCCTGTTCTTCATTAACCGAAATAGGAAAGTGAAAAGCTTTTGCCAATTACTAAGATATTGTTTTTCAAACAGTATTCGCGAGAAATGAAACGGCATGACGAAACTCTATTTTCAAAAACATTTACAATAAACAATAATATCTCACGACAATTCACACATGGGCACCTTATCAAAAATCTAATTAGGTAATCAGAAAGGTTAAGCCTATGCTATGTCAATCTGGAAGCAGATAAGCATGAATTATTACATGGAAACACATACCAAACCATCGAGTCTATCACATCAAGGTATATAAAGAGGAGGACGTGGAGCTGGTCAGAGTGGAGAGGAGTGGCTAAAGTAAAAAGCTAGCTCAAATTGTTGGACTTTGCTTGGTACTGAACATTTTTAGACGTGTGTTAATGTATGTTCTGGCTGCAAAGTTCGGTTCATAGCAAAAGCATCCCCAGTTCGGCTCATTAAATATTCGACAATTAAAATTATGAATCATATACCACATTATTCATAATTATAATTTTCGAAAATTTAAGGAATAACGAATTCTTGAACGAAATCCTTATAGCCAATAAATCACTGTATGTCTTTAGACCCATGTGTAAAATTACTATAGTTTATCAAAACACTCTCTATCGTGACACTCATAATTGAATTTGGAAGTTCATGATTAAAAATAACATCAACTATTAATAGATTTATGTCACTGTCAGTCTTACTTAAAAGTTTGTAAACCAAACTCGAAAATTCACCATGTTTTTCCAAGCCATTCAAATTGATTATAACTTAGCTAAGTACGATAATATGCTCACGAAGGTCTTATTACACATTTAAAATTATAAGAAGATTTTAACCCTTGGCATTGAATATACTTCTTACTGTTAGTTCGTGTTCTTGAAAAGAGGTTTGCACGGTTTGCTTTTTTTCGTATTATAAAAGGGTTTTTTTTTATGTTTGTAATGAACTAGAGGATGCTCACGGTTACGCTCGCATATTAATCCCGATCCCGTAGCAATTTCGGGAAATCCTTTCCTAGTGCAACTCTTCGGAGTAACATACATGCCAAATTTCAACTTTCTGCGCCGGTAGCTTGACTGTCAGTCAGTCAGTAACGCAAGGATTATATAACTATGATACTGTAAAGCCCGAAGTACGGTCAATCTTAAGATTTACCAGTAGATCCTAAGATTTACCAGCATGAGTTAGTAAATGTCCGAATTTTAAATAAAATGTTTTTTTTTCTTTTTGGCTTTTACAGTAACATATATACAGAAAATAAATTCAAAAACTACCGAACCGTTAGAATATTTCATTATAACTGAATTAATAGGCTATATTTAATGTACAGTTGTCCACACGTGCGAGGCTCCCATGGGCCGGTAGTGGATTATAAGTGGCTTACAATAATTAACCCATTCCCTGTACGGCGCGAGACACAATAGAAAATCAATTGTTATGAATCACATATGATGCACGGAGCAGTGAAACTGTTAAGATGGCAGTAACGATAACTTATGGAAAACATACTGAGATAACATGCATGTCTGTGATTTCTGTTGTCCTTGAAAGACGTGCGAAGTCTGCTATCTCGCACTTGACCATTGTGGTGGTCTATCCTAAGTCTACTCGTAGGGAGGAAAGGTCCGTGCCCAGCAGTGGGACAATTTGATATTGTTATTATTTTCTTCCCAATACTAATATGATTTATTAAATACACACTATTTTTGCGAGCATTATTTTAAACTTTATCTGGTCATAAAGCACATCATAAATAACTAATAATGAATTTAAATTAATGTTAGAAACAAGTAAACAGACATTTTACGTAATAACCTATTAATATAATACTAATTAATACCGTTAAGCACTTTCAGTGTGCTGTGGAAAATGTTTTTTATTTACCAGAGGCAAGCACTAATGGCTTATTATGTGGTTTTAATTAGACTAGGCATTTTAGTTACCAGACGTCTTTTATAGAATAATTTTACCCACGTAAGAACTAATTTTAGGGTAATTGTCTCATATAATTGTCTCATATTGTAAGAACAAAGAAACGATTATATGGACAGCTTTACAACGAAAAAGTAGATTACACATTTTAAGACATTAATACATGATGTAATCGTTTTTAAGCCATCACGATCCTGGAAGGTTATGAATATTGAACAGTTTTATAACCATGGGTGCACCTCTGTCTTTTTTAAGTTAATTGCGTATCAAATTGTTGGCTATCGCATGCTAAAACATTATACGTCAGATAATGAAGAGAAGATCAAAAGATCTGCAAATCTGATCAAAAAAGATAGGTAGCAGCTCATCAATTTCCAGGATTGTGCTTAAAAACCATACATCATATAATTTAAATCAACCCGTAAAACATCTAGGTAACTGTTCCGTTGCAGTTTAAGTTAGTCTTTCGACAAGGCTATTCCGGATATCGGATTTGAACTCATGACGCGACCACACCACTGACTTTTTGCAGTTATCTGCGTAATAGATTTCACATGCAGCTAAAACCACGTATTTGTTTAAATGAAATGCAGCGTCACTCTCCAGCCTGCCAACTATTTCCATACACAGAAATCATAGTTTGATATCAGATGACAGTGCGTGAATTGGTGTCAGGTATGTAGGATATCGTTATTATCGATGCTTGCTTGTTTAAAAAACTACAAAATCTACAGTCTGACAATAACCGAACTGTAACTTTTAACAGAGTATTATGGTATTATTACGCTTGGGAAACTATAAGCAATTAAATATACAACAAATCTTAGCATCCAACTATACAGCAAACTTTAAAGCGAGTTTATATTAAATTTTATCTTATTAGTAGTAATTCCGGGCCGTGTGGTTGACGGCATAGAATACAAATGTCACCACCCCCTATCTTCCCGTGGGTGTCGTAAGAGGCGACTAAAGGATAACACGATGCAAATACCGTCTTGGCGTAGAGACGGAAAACTCGACATCAAACCCTATACGACTGCCTCGTTGGTCTCGCGGCATAAATGTGCACGTGGGATCGGGAGGTCCCGGGTTCGATTCCTGGGTCGGGCAGTGTTATTGGGTTTTTCTGGCACGAAATTCTCAGTAGCAGCACGGAGTCTGGAAATGTGCCCGGTACGGCAATAGGCTCGCCCCTTATTACGTGGGACTAAAGTATATCTGGCGAAAAGTGGGTGTAGAAATACACCTCTGCCTACCCCTTCGGGGATGAAAGGCGTGACGATATGTATGTGTGTATGTATGTATGTTTATCTTATTACCTAACACCGCCGCGAGCAAGAAATATTGGTACAAAATAAGCTCCTCCCACTTACAAGCACACTTTGAAAGCACTACAGATAACAGCTATATCCACTTAGCACCGTTATTGCTGTGTGGCCGCCATCTAGTTTTCTTACGTCACCTCTATGGGTGGTTTCACATTAGCGTATTTTTCTGCGCGTGTAAGCGCGTATGCCGAAACGACCGTATGGTCGTTTCGGCATACGCGCTTACACGCGCGCTACATTACGCGCTTCAAAAAACCGGACTCGCGTAAACCAGCATATTTCGGCATGTTCGCTCGAAACGGTGGTGACATCTATATTTTATGATCTGTGGTAGTAACATTGCATCAGTGTCAACATGGATTCTAACGGCTCGCGCTTATACGAGCTTAGAAGCGCGTCAAAGCTCGTACGAGTTGCGCGTTTTCCAAAAGTCACACTTATACGCGCCTACATGCGCTTCCAAAAACGAGCTTATACGCGCGTATAAAACGCTAATCTGAAACCGCCCTATGTAGCTTGTTGGCTGTAATTTTAAAGTTTGTAATGTTCATGTTTATTTCGCTTGTGTGATCGTGTAATGGATGTTGGTGAGCTAATTAGGCAATAAAGGATAAAGTTCATACGTATATAATATCATTTAAGCGTTATGATTTTGAACTAGATTGTTTTGATAACGGTTAAAAGTTTAAATTGCTGCTTAGATGTGTAAATTATTTGTAACATACAAATGTTACGAATAATTTGTGCAAATGTTTTAATGTTTGTATCAGTTTCAGTCTTGGCTCTCCTCGCAAGACTGAAACAGAAAGACGAGACATGCATGAAAATGTTTAATACCATTTATTGATAAAAGAAAATAGTTTTATTTGCGGTCGAAAGCTTTTATTCTAACATCGTATCCTACGTCGAAATTCATGAGAAATATAAATCAAAACTTATCTCAAATATTACTACTATTCCAAAACATTGCATTCATAAATAATAATTTGTGACTTTATTCAAGATGTAAATAAAGTATAAGAATCTTTTATTTCGCTTAAAAGCTCTGCGATTATTATCTCATAAGATGTCAATGTTTTGAAATTAATGAATGTTCTCATCCTAGGTGACTTTAACTTAAACTCTGGCAGTGCCAATGTAAAAACCAATTTTAATTCTTTTTGTAACTTTTGCTCGTTAAAGCAATATAACACAGTTCTAAATAATCGTGGTGGTATACTAGATCTCATGCTGGGCAATTCCGAACCCGATCAGATTGCGGTTTCCCTCGGTGAAGATCCTCTGGTAAATATTGACCAGTACCATCCTATGCTCGATGTAATTTTAACATTTCCATGCATTGGGATATCTATGGCGTCATCTCCGCAACAAGTGACCCCTCGCTCGGAAACCAACCTAGATTGGAACTGGCGCAAGGAGGATTTGCAGGGCTTATACAAGATATTGATCGCAACAGACTGGTCCGACTTGTTAACTATAAATGATATCAACAGCGCTGTTCAGGCGTTCTGCGATAAGTTGTATGAAAGCATAAGCCTGTTTGTAACCCCCTAAGAAACAAATGGCGTATATTCCGCGATATATATATCCGAAATGTAACACCGTAGAAATAATAAAAAACATACAAAATAAACACTTCCATCATTAGAGATTTAAAAAAGAGGGTAAAGAATTCAACAAAGCAATGTTTGTATATTATAGGGACAGAGTGAAAAATTTGATTGGTTGTGAATATCGAAGATATATGACAGAACTTCAAAAAAATATAATTGATGATCCAGTCCAATTTTGGAAGTATCTGAAAGAGAAGAAAAAAGATAGAAGGTATTATGTATATATATATATGAAAAGACTGAAGTGAAGGATCAAGCAGCCGCTAACGCTTTTGCCACATATTTTGCATAAATATTTAATGCAGATAAACCTGTGTTGAACCCGGATTTGGCTGCTAAAGCTGCACATAATTATCGAGATGCAACCTTCGTTTCGATAGAAGCAGTTGATGAGATCGATTTGAGAAAGGCAGTGCGGCGACTCAAGCCGCAATCATCTGGTGGACCCTATGGCATTCCTGTATTTCTGGCTAAGGATTGTATATGATGTCTACTGTACCTTTACAATCTGTCACTAACCCAATCAAGATATACTGAATGCTGAAAGTTATCCAGGGTCACTCCCGTTCCTAAAGGAGAGAGAGAGAGAGGTTTCGTAGCGCTCGCTGCACCACCACCAACTTGGTCGCGCATGTAGATTATGTCTGCTCACAGATGGATAGGCCTAAGCAGGTAGATGCGGCTTATTTCGACTTCAAAAAGGCCTTCGATTTGGTGGATAGTGATATACTGCTAGAGAAATTGGCGATTAGTGGATTCGCACCAAAGCTGAGGAGCTTTTTGAGTTATTTTTCTACTACCTAAATAATCGTCGTCAATATGTATGGCAGAGGATACGATTCTAGAGATTACTTTACAAGGTCAGGAGTTGGTCAGGGTAGTACGTCGGGACCTTTCTTATTCATGTAGTGTTTCGGGAGCTTGAGAGAAACAACCTTTTGTCACAAGAATTTATTCTGGACTAACGTCCGTACCACTTACATTTCTATTTATACATTTACTTAAAACTATCTAAGGATTACCCTCCACCGGAAATATATTAACATTAATCGATTACCTACATTACACTCTTCCACACCAATTTCTACTTACACACAATGAAAAAAATCCTTAACAAACTTAACTAACTAACTTAAATAATCCTTAACAACTTAAAAATACTTAACTACTAAGATTACATAACTTATGTTTAAAATAAGAGTTTACAATTTTGTCGTTACATCTAATAACTAATTTTATTCCTAATCTTACATTGTTTAACCGGGTGGACTTGGTTAGGTAACACCTCCGGCAGTGCATCCTGAAACTCTGGTGAGGCCGGAGTTCCAGCGGTGTGACCTTTTATTCCCCGTGAACCGTTTTCAATTCCGGGAGAACTACATAACGACCTCGACGTCTCCTCCGACTGAACCTCATCCAGTGACAACCTCGGTACGGCTGTGGTCTTCGTGTGAGAATCTGTGCAAGCTTTTGCTACCTCTGCAGTGATACTACTAGGGCCAGCTAACGATAGCCTCGAAGATTTTTTTTTAACTGGTCTATATGCCTATGGACTACTTCCCCCTCTTTGCTCTTCACCCTATAATTACTCGGTCCAGTGCAGTCGACTACCTGCCCCGGTACCCATTTCTCCCCCTTCAAGTACTGTCTATACCACACTTCCTCTAGAGGTTTTAGTTGCCTATGCTCACCTAATGCCGCCATTTTCTGACGTTGTTGGGCCCTATAAACTTTGGATTCCCTATCCGGCTTTAAAATAGCTAACCTAGTCCGTAATCGCCTACCTAGTAATAACATCGCCGGACTTTCTCCTGTGGTCGAGTGCTCAGTGTTCCTATAATGCAGTAAGTATGTCCAAAGAGCTTTGTCAACGTTCTGTTTTTCTAAGACCGCTTTCTTTATGAACCTCTTTAAAGACTTCACCGCATTTTCCGCCAGGCCGTTAGACGAAGGGTGGTAAGGAGCAGTGAAAATGTGTTCGATCCCCAGGTTACTAGTGAACTTATTAAATTCTACGCTTGTAAAAGGCGGGCCGTTGTCCGTTACTATCTGTTTAGGAAGGCCCCACCTACTAAATAATTCACTTATCTTATCTAAAACCCCGCTAGCTGCCGTACTTGCTACATAGAACACTTCCACCCATTTAGATATAGCATCGATCACTACTAAGTTCGTTTTTCCTAACATAGGGCCCATAAAGTCTAAGTGTAACCTAGTCCACGGGCGGTTAGGCCACGGCAACATGCGAGGTGTTTGCCGCGGAGGCTCGTCCGCGTGCGCCGCACACACCTCACACTCGCGGCACATACGCTCGATATCTTCGTCTAAGCCTGCCCACCACACGTAACTACGAGCTAATGACTTTGACTTAACGATCCCCATGTGGGGTTCGTGAACCATGCGCAGCACTTTTTCTTTACATTCGCTAGGAACTACTAGCCTATGACCCCACATAACGCAACACAATTCCTCGTATAACTCTTTCCTACGATTAAAATATGGTTGTAAATTCGTAATTTCACAATTTACACGCCAACCGTCTCATATGTAACTTAGTATCTTAGATAAAATCGGGTCGCGCGCCGTTTTATTTTTAATTTCATAATAGTCCAACAACAGAGCTTGTTGAACAAAATGTAGAAATGTTTGCTCGGGCACCGTATGAGTCATCTGTTTACTAGCCGCCACAGGTAAACGCGAAAGGCCGTCCGCGCCGTTCGCATCGGTGCGAATGTACTCAATATCAAATGAATAAGCGGACAAGATTATTGGCCACCGCTGCGTCCTACTGGCCACCATCGTAGGTATCCCGGTATGAGGACCAAAAATAGATACTAAAGGCTTGTGATCTGTACGTAAAGTAAAATGTCGACCATACAAATACTGATGGAACTTGTTTACCGAAAATATAATAGCTAACGCCTCACGATGTATCTGTGAATAATTTCTTTCCGCATCATTAAGAGTCCGCGACGCATATGCTATAGGTCGCTCGTAGGTACCGTCGTCGCTGAGCTGCGACAGGACCGCCCCCACCCCGCGCGCGCTCGCGTCACACGTCACAATAAGTTCCCGTTTCTGGTCGTAATGGGCTAACACTTCCGCGCTTGTTAATAAACGCTTAATATTTTCAAACGCCCGCTCACATTCAGCCGACCACTGCCATTTCCTATCTTTTTTCAACAAATCGTACAAGGGCACTAACTGAGCACTCATATTTCTAACAAACTTGGCGTAAAAATTAACTAAACCTAAGGATGACCGTAATTCAGTTACATTACTGGGCCGAGGAATTTTAGTTATCGCTTCAATTTTACCAGGGTCTGTCTTAATGCCATCCTTGCTTAGTACATATCCTAAATAAGTAACTTCGTTCACCAAAAAGACACACTTATTAGTCTTTAATTTGAACCCGTATTTATGCAACCTACTAAAGACTGTTTCTACGGCTTGCAGGTGGATTTCTTTCGACTGCCCCCCTATAATAATATCATCCAACAACAACACTTCTACATTAGGAATATTACCCAATAAGTTACACATAATACATTGAAATATACCCGCACTGGAAGCCAGACCATACACTAACCTATTATATTGATATAATCCTCGATGAGTATTGATTACCGTGAATTTTTTGGTACTATCGAGTTCGACTTGATTGTAGTCCTGGGATAAATCGATTTTGGTAAAATATCGAGAATTACCTAACCACACCATTAAATCCTCCATCTTCGGCAAAGGGATCCATAATGAGCACAGGATTTACGGTAGCTTTGTAGTCTGCACAAATTCTCAACGAACCGTCAGCTTTGCTTACCGGTACCAACGGTGAGGCCCAGTCGGAGCAGTCGACGGGCTCGATGACGCCATCGCGCAGCATCGCATCGAGCTCCGCGTCAATGAGCTCGCGCAGCGCATAGGGCATCGGTCTCGCACGATGGAACACCGGCACCGCCCCCTCGCGTATTCTGAGGGTCGCTTTGCCCCCGGTGTACCGCCCCAACCCGCCGCTGAATAACTCCTTAAATCTGTTAAACAAAATCCTTAAATCAGTATCTGAAGTTTCCTGTTTAACACTATGGCAATGACTAAACTTCGGTATTTGAATATCCAATTCGGTTAGCCATTGTCTACCCAAAAGGGAGGTAGTACCCCCCCATCTATTTTAACAAATAATTCTAACCGTTTTGTTTTGCCGCCATAACTAACACTTGGTTTTATTATACCTAACGGTTTTAACGTCGATCCGTCGTAAAATCTCAGTCCCACGTCAGTAGGTTCCAATTTAAAATTGCTAAAATATTGCTTATAAGTTTTACAACTAATACACGACACCGCTGTACCCGTGTCGATTTCCACCTGAATTATAATATTTCCGATAGATACGGGCAAACTCACCGCCTTATAGTCGTTCAAACAGAGGTGGTGAAAATCTTCCCGGCATTGCTCTGGCTCCGTCCGGTCTTCCTCGTGCTGTGCCTCCCCGTAGTGCAGAGCGTCCCCGCCTTGCCATCCACCGGTACCCTGTTCCGGGCACACCCTCCGTAAATGTCCGACTTTCTAACACCGGCTGCACGTATAGCTACGAAACCTACATGTTTCGTATTTATGCGTCGTTGATCCGCACCCGCCGCAACGGTTTCCGGCGGCCACGCCTCTGTTCCGTGGCGCGGCCTCGACTTCGCGACGCCTCGCGTAGTTGAATCCGGGCGCTCCGCGCGGGCCGCCCCAGTTCGCGGTCTGACGCCGCCGCTCGCCGCCGCGCGCCGCCACCGGCGCTAACGCATGTACCGCTGCCCCGTCACCGCCCGGGGGCGCTGTCACCACCGGCGCCTCCACCGCTGCCGCATCCCTTTCCGCAGCCTCTAATGACGTGGCCAGCTTCACCGCGTTCACAAAACTTAGGGTGTCTACCTCCGCGAATAGTCTCTGTCTAATCATGTCACTCCTCAGTCCACATACGAATTGATCTCGTAAATTCTCGCCAAGGTTCTCGCCCAGCTTACAATGACGAGACATCTTCTTCAATTCTGCCACGTAATCCGCGACACTCTCCTCTGCCGACTGCCGCCTTTGCCGGAACCGAAATTGCTCTGCCAGCGCAGCGCCGAAGGAACCGGTTGTAGATGATTCTTCATCACGTTAACTGCCTCTTCGTATCGCAATTTCGACGGCTCCTTCGGGCTTGATAGGTTCACCAAAAGCTCATACGCCGCATCCCCCATCACCGCAATCAATGTAGGTAGCTTTAGATCTTCGCTCACGCCGTTCGTGGTAAAATACATATTCAAGCGATCAATGTACGACGATCACACGCCCGCGGCCACGTCGAATTCTCTGACTTTGCCAATCGACATCGTAGCTTCTTTTCACAGTTTCGCACGCAGAGCTTGTAACCTCGAGAAAGCCGGTTTATCCTCGTTGCCAGTGTAGTGTTTCGGGAGCTTGAGAGAAACAACCTTTGTCACAAGAATTTATTCTGGACTAACGTCCGTACCACTTACATTTCTATTTATACATTTACTTAAAACTATCTTAGGATTACCCACCACCGGAAATATATTAACATTAATCGATTACCTACATTACAATTCATAATATTTATTAATGATTAACCGGAAGTTGTTTTGACCTCTGAGTGTCTCCTATATGCACACGATCTAAAACTAAGTCTGGGTGTCGACACAGAGGCTGACTCGGTGGCATTACAGAGAGATATTGATGCGGTGTCCACTTGGAGTCGAGACAACCATCTCCCATTAAATAATCTCAAATGTAAAACATTAACGTTTTCACGGAAATCACAGCCCATGATAATTAATTATAAGTTGACGAACGCTCCTCTTGATAGAGTTAATGAGATTAAGGACTTAGGATTAGTATTGGATCGCAAATTAGACTTCCACACGCACACTACCAAAATTTGCAAAACAGCACAAAAAACCTTAGGGTTTGTCATGAGAACTGCGTCACAGTTCGATAATATAGGGGTGCAAAACTATTGTACCATGCTTATGTGCGCAGTAAACTCGACTATGGTGATACTATTTGGGATCCTTATGAGGAAAAATATGCTCTTATGATCGAAAAAATTCAACGTAAATTTGCTCGATGGATATACAAGAAACAGTACGGATACTATCCCTACCTATACCCATCTTTTTTGGTCTCGGGTATGGTGGACATGGAAACATTGTGATTTAGGAGTGCTATGTCTCAAGTCACGCAATATTTTTCGATAATTCGTAATAGAATTGATAGTCCCCAAATATTGTCGCGAGTGGGTATTTTAGTCCCCGGGAACATATCAAAGGATTCAGCGGGTCAAGTAGCGCCGCGCCGACGCCCACGGCTGCTGGAGCGGCTCGCCGCGCGCCGCGCGCACCGAGCGCAGCCGACACGCGCCCACCAGCCACGCACTCCGCACTATCGGGGACATACTACACACACCACGAACTAGACTTATTTGCTGATGGATTAGCACAACTGAATAATAAATTTCGAACAATTTTAAATGACATACTATAGGCACAACTGAATAATAAATTTCGTACAATTTTAAATAACATACTATAGGCTTAAGACGTAATAATATACCTAAATAATTCATATTCCAATACTTTTGAACTAACATAGTTATAATAATTACTTCTTTTTTATACATTTTAAATTGATAATAAGTAATAGCTGACATTTTATTCTACATATTAATAATCTATTAAAATGAATCTAATTATTACGTACAGATTTGGACATAATTGCTATCTTATAAAAAAAATTGTATGTATAAGGCGATGAGCATAACGTGTAACTTAATATTTAAATTGTGAGAAAATTAGTCTTGTAAGCGTTTTGGATGCTACATCTGTTAGCTTGTAAGATAAAATTAAATAAATAAATAAATAAAATGTTAATGAATAAGTTAATCCAACATTAAATAGAAACAGTAGATAACCACACGATCGCGTTTCGCATTAAAATATATTGAAATCATTGAAGTTATCTGATTAAGTTATAATATTTTTGACCGAGTCATCATAATCAAAATAGTTCTTATAATAATTTGTGACCAAATATTCAGGGTATGGCCAACCGGGTATGGCTGAATATTAGCTATTCAATGGAGCAAATAGCTGTCTAACCTTTGCAACCCAAAGGGATAGTGATATTCCAGTGTACATTTTTATCCAGAGGTACTTACTCGCCATGACGACTGTCATAGATCTTCATGACAGCTGAGACCGACGGCTTAGGTACGGGACAAATGATAATTAACAAATCAATTGGCACATAGTGCCGAGAAGTCAGTGGTGCGCGCTACGGGCTAGAAGCCGATTTCATCTGCGTAGCAGTTTGTTGTTATATCCACTTTGCTGTTTTGCTCGACACTGAGTTGTGCAAAAATACAATAATATGCAAAAATATACGTCCATTCAATTCTTAAATCAAGGATGTAACCAAACATCGAAGTGGTCCTCGATGTTCGTATCGTAAGGGCGCTTGTATACGGTAAGAAAATACGCCGGGCCTATGCAAGAATTCGTGTCGTAACTAGAAAATAACTGTGTACACTGCTCGCAGCGGTGCACGAAAAAAATCTGGTCGGCGTAAGATACGACGGCGACGCGGCGAACGTTGTTGCGGAGCGGTGGGGGGCGGAGTAGTAGGGTTCACACAGCCAGGTAAGTAGTGATCTGTGGGTAGTTTTTGTTGTGCGTTTGGTGTGGACGTGTATTGCAGCGTAGAGTACAAAATGGCTGATAAGTTACTTATAATAATATTTTCTTGGGTTTACACGAATGTTACACATTGAAATTAAACTACAGTTTACGGATTTTATCGCGTTATATTGGTTTCACTTGTTATTACATTTAAACCGAAAGATCTAGAAACTACATTTTTATTACTAGCCAACGTTTTGAATTCTTTACAGGATTCATGTTCACGGCAGACTGAGGTGATATTTGTCTTTGTCTTGAATTTAAAAGTTATCTCAAATTACCCGAACATTTTTCAACTATAGGTGTTTGTAGTGGAGTGATCTGTGCAGCTTCGGACTGGATCCAGGTGGAGTGATCGGTTTTGTAGCCCGACTCTCGAAGACGCCGGTGGCCGCCATTTTGTCAAGGTAAGGCGTGCCACCTATAAATTCCAATAGGCATAAGATCGCCCGTTCACCCATCTCCTAGGCGATTTACCAGCCATCATTTATACAGTCCACAATTAAAAATATTTTTCCATATCACGAAATCGCCTAGTACATACTTTCGGTGCAACGCCGAACCATTTTTTTGGTTCCGTACGAGCCGGATTCATTTGCGTTTATACGTCACCTCTCGTTTATCTCGCGTAGGTATCTTCTAGAAGTACCTACCTAGGTAGTTATAGCACCTAGCTATACTCCTAGTCCATTTACATACCCATTACGTGGTTACTTCCGCACGCTTCCGTAGGTAATATACTTTTATGTAGCTACCTACTAATCTGATATATCTACCCAATTATTATTACTGGAACTATAATAGTTGTCTTGTAAATTCCGTATTTTAAGCACCTTTTAGTTCCACCCCCTTAAAGAACAATGGCAAACCACCGTACATTATCAGTGTCGCATTAAGAGTTCGCGAGCATTAGTACAAATACTTTAAAAAGATAGATCTAAGGGCTATTAAGTAAAATGTAATAACAGAATATTTTTATGTTATGGGATTTTAATAGAAAACGAAGTTAAAGAGTTGTAAGTTACACCTCGCGCATTTAGTGTGGGCAGGTCTGAAGTTAGACACTAATATGGTTATAGTATATCATCTGTGGTCACTAATGTCACAGCTGTCACAGTGATAAGTTCACGTATGTGCAGTACAATGAATACATGTACATTGCACAGAACGCTAATGACTAACGTCAGGTGGTCAGGTTTCAAGAAGCTACCAGAAGCTACATCACGGTATCATGAGCATAACAGAACTGTGATTGGAATGTTAAATCATCTGAGAGTACCTTTTCCAACACTCACTTCTACGATTTTCTTTATAATAATATAGGTACATCACACTTCTCTGTACCTAATTATGTTGCTGTTACTGTATCCAGCAAACTTACACTAATTATACTTTGCAAACTCTCGCGTTATTTAGCATTTAGGGGTACTTTACTGATTTGGCGTTTCATCAGCCCTATGTATGTATCATAAAATAGCATTTATTTACATTTTAATTATATAATGCCTCCGACTCTTTCGACAAACTGAACTGGTGACGGAATAATAGCTTGAAGATGAATATATCCCAGATATCATACAATGGACATGATGTATAATCATCAAATCCCATACTACACAAATAAAAAATCTGTTCAAAACAACAATACGTATTAGATTAATTTTGTCTCAAACGTATGTCCAGTATCACAACAACATAATTGTGTAACACCATAAGTAGGTATTCAACACTCAGGATGCAAAAGCTTAAAACTGAAAGCAGAAACGAAAGCTAAGCTAAGAAAAGTTAACAAAACAATGCGAAAATGCTTAAAATATATATAATACAGACATACATTCATAAGATCTGTGACAACTGTATCAATGACAGATGACTAGAAATTCACGCGTTTCGTCGTTTTTTGTAAGGTTTCCAACGATTTAATAAAAGAGGATTTAATGATTCTTATAAAATCTCGATTTTGACGTTTAGTTATTGCTATGTGCATTTCAGATGTAACAAAATATTTCTTTATTAGATATTTGCTTTATCCCATTGAATAAAAAAAATAATAACTAATAAAATAAACTACAGCTATCATTCTATAAAATGTATATAAATTCATTCATGCTCGCTTTCATAAATAAGCGACACTGATTTTGCCATTCTTCTTTGTTGCCTACTTACGAATAACTACCGCATAAACACCTACTTAGGTAAAATAATAGGTACTTTAGGTATTCATATTTTGATTCGCGCTCATTAGCTTATACATACGTGAACATGGCGCAACAAAAGAAGCCATGCATTTCGGAAGAAAAAGAGCTGACAATCTTGGAAGCTAAACGTAATATTTTATTTGAGCGTATTCAAAACATTTACGAGCGCTCAAAAACTGCCGCTACTTCCGATATTAATAGGGAATCATTTCTTAGTTATTGTATGACAGTGGATAGTATTCGAACAGACTTTCATAAGTTGTTAGACGATTATAACGCAAGATTGCTTTCTATTAATCCTGATGAATAGCCGAATTATCAGGCGTACACCTCATTCGAAGATCTTTATTGTATCATCAAGCGCATACTATCAAAATTGGAGGGTAAATGTTCCGCACAGCCCGTTTCTGCCAGACCGGCGGTTCGAGCGCCGAGATTACCGCCAATGGAGCTTATGTCGTTTGATGGAGATATACGAAATTGGCCGTTATTCTATGCGAGTTTTAAGTCTACAGTGCACGATAATGGTTCTCTGACAGATGCTGACAGGTTGTACTATTTAATAGGTAAGCTGTCACCGAAGGCCCAGTTCGTATTTGCAGGTGTCACACCCAGTGCTGAGAACTATCAGGTCATATTCCAGTCACTACTTGATAGGTATCAAGATACTCGTGGTCTAGCGTCTACTTACTTTGATCAAGCTATAAATCTTAAATTGTCCGGTGCCGCGTCTGTTTTGAATTCCCAGCTGTTTATAGACAACTTTGTTTCTGCAGGTAGTTCCCTTAAAAACTTAAAATTAAAAGATCTTTCCGACTTTATGTTTCTTCAACTCGCTTTAAAAAAGTTTGACACTGAAACAATTCGTGCTTTCGAGATGACTGAACGTAATCATAAAATACCTACACTAGATAGTTTTATTTCTTTTATCAAAGATCAGTGTCGAATATTTCATAATACGCAGTCTAGTTCATCTAGCTCGTCTAATAATAATAATAGCAAACAAAAGTCGAATAAATCGCGAAATAGCAATAATAACTCGGTCCCTAATCCGCAATCTTACGTAGCATGCTCGGAATCTAATAATAATAATTCACAGAAGTGTCTGTGCAGTAATATAGTACACGACCATTTCTATAAATGTCCCGCTTTTAATAATTTCAATCCGACTGCTCGTTTCAAATGTGTAAAAGAAAAAAAAGCTTGCGTTAATAGGGTATTTGACTAAAAAAATCGAATTAATCCGGCAGTTAGATTATCGAAAAATATTGGATGAAATTTGTTTTATCAAATCAGTAAAAAAATACGAAGATAAAACGCATCAAAGGTGGAGAAACGTCTAAGAGTGGGGCCTTGTAACGTCACTTGCCAGTAAAAAGTGTACTGGCAAGTGACGTCACACGAGTTTTCAGCGAAGTTTGTAGTCTTCATTTTTTGTTTACGTGACTAAAGAAAATATACGGGTCCAATATTTTTCGATAATCTAACTGACGGACTAATTCGATTTTCTTTGTCAAATACCCTATTGTTTAAGTATAAAACGAGAAATTGTTCTAGTAAGACGAAGTGTCGTTCATGTAATCAACGACATCACTCATTATTACATTTTGATAAAGTTATCCGTTGTCGGGTCAATCCGGTAACCTTGACCCAATTTCTAGCCCGCCTACGTCGCAGGTGCAGGCCGCCTGTGCCACGGTGGCTTCCCCCTCCGCGTCTCAGTGCGAAGTATCGTTGTGTACGACGTCCATTGCGCTGGCGGCGCACACACGCGGAAAACCCTCGTGCGCTTGTCATGCTCAGCGCAATGCTAAACCGCAGAGTACGGCGTCCTAAACGGTTCTATTAGCAACAGCGCAAGTAATCGTTTATGATATTAATAACGCACCGCACATAGTTCTTTGTTTACTCGATAGCGCATCACAGAGTAACTTTATTACTTCTGATTTTTTTAAACGCTTCGGACTGCGGGATAATTTTAAAAATACTAACTTAGTAGTCAAGGGGATCGGGGGGTCAGAAAAACATTGCAAGTGTTCCGTAGATATTAAAATACATTCGCGTTTTGATAGGGATATTAATTTTAACATTTCTTCGCTTAACGTGGAGCGTATTACGGACACATTGCCGAACGCTAATGTGGACGTATTGCTACTCACACATCTCGAGACATTGCCGCTAGCAGACGCGGAATTTGCGAATCCGGCAGACACTGATGTTTTGATCGGAGCTTCAATATTTTCGCACTTGTTACTACCTAAAGTTGTACGTAGTGAGCAATATAATTTACCGCCCGCTATTGAGACGGTATTTGGGTATGTGATTATGGGTACCGTACCTACGATACATACTTCTCATTATATTACGTCTTGTTGTTGTTCTGTTCTTCAAGAAAATAATATTGATTCTCTTCTCAAGCGATTCTGGGAGCTTGAAGAGATTACCGCACCGCCCTCAATGAGCCGTAAGGATCTCGAGTGTGAAGAACATTTCCGCGCTACCACTGTTCGTGACGACAGTGGCAGATACGTTGTGGCGTTGCCATTCTATGGTGACCCTTATTCGTTAGGCGACTCGTACGCTGCTGCGCTTAGACGTTTTCATTATTTAGAACGTAAACTTGATGCATCACTTAAGTTATGCGGCGCCTATAATGACGTCATTCGTGACTACCTAAATAAAGGTTTTTTGAGTGTAGTTGTAAACAACGAGGGCAATTCTCTTCCCTCATATTATATCCCGTATTACGGCGTAGTTCGCGATACTAAAACCTCTACTAAACTTCGTGTGGTTTTAGATGCTAGTTGTAGGACTACATTGGGTCGGTCGATTAATGACATTTTGCATGGCGGCCCTAATCTACAGGGTGATTTATTTAACATCATAATAAAGTTTCGTCTTTTCCAAATCGTTCTGTCAGCTGATTGCCGCCAAATGTTTCTCAGTATCGGCGTTCGCGAATGTGACCGTAGATTTCAACGGATTTTTTATCGTTTTGACAATAAGGAACCTTTATCCGTGTATCAGTTCAATCGTGTTTGTTTTGGACTCAAGTCTAGCCCATATCACGCGTTACGAGTTGTTCGCCAGTTGATCGCTGATGAAGGCGATCACTTTCCCGCCGCAGCAGCTGTTGCTACTTCCGCTTTGTATACGGATGACATCGCCTGTAGTGTCAAATCCGTTCCGCTAGCAATTTCGCTTTGTGAAGAGCTTTTTCAGCTTTTTAAGCGAGGCCAGTTTGATCTTGTCAAATGGACAAGCAATTCTAAGGAGGTTCTCGCACGCATACCTGATTCTCATAAAGCTTCTCCAGACATTGAGTTTGAGAAGTCTGTACCGCATAAAGTTCGCGGTTTACGCTGGGACAAGTCCTGTGATAGTTTTCGGTTTGACGTCTCACCGCCAGATGACCAAACGCACTATGCTGTCCACAGTGGATCGACTATGGGACATAATGGGTTTTGTGGCTCCCACAATTTTGTTCGCCAAGCTCCTGATCAAGGAACTTTGGTTATCAAAGTGTGAGTGGGATGAAACACCCCCTGACCATATTGTCGCCGCTTGGAGCCAGTTTTGTATTGAGCTTACCGCGCTCAATCAAATGACTATTCCGCGTTATCTTGGGTTGGTAGATGGATGTACCATCAACTTAATAGGTTTCGCTGACGCCAGCGAGCGTGCTTACGGCGGAGTCGTATATCTGCAAGTCCGCATTGGTTCTAACTACTCGGTACAGTTAGTTTGTGCCAAGTGCAAGGTCTCGCCTATTAAAACCATTTCCGTTGCGAGACTGGAGTTGTGCGCGGCCCTTCTCAGTTGCTCCGCAAAGTTCAAGACACAGTTTTGCCCCACTACCCTATCAATAAAATATACGCGTTTTCTGACTCCAAAGTAGTGCTCGCTTGGATTATTCTTCTCCTCACCGCTGGCAGACTTTTGTCGCCAACCGCGTTAGTAAATTAATTGAACTTGTTCCTGCTACTTGTTTCAATCACGTCGCGGGTATTGAGAACCCCGCTGATTGCCTGTCTCGTGGTGTTACTCCACTTAATCTTCTGCATCATCCATTGTGGCATCGTGGACCTTCTTGGATTTCCCATGATCCGTCAGAGTGGCCCATGCAACCCTTTAATCACAGTGCAGAGGACGAGGATGTACCCGAACGGAAGTCTGTTTCTCATCCCGTGATTGTTGAGGTTGCTGAATCTCCGATCTATGCACTCGCACTACGCATGTCATCGTGGTCTAAGTTACTCCGCGCCATCGTTTATGTCTGTAGGTTTCTTAGGCACCTACCTAATGGGAATTTTGTTTCAAGTACTGACCTTGAATTTGCAGAATATAAGTTACTACGAGCTGTACAGGCTGTTCATTTTAGTAACGACAATCAAAATTTGAAAACTAATGTACCTTGTTCTCCCGCTACTCTTAGGCTCAAGCCGTTTCTCGATAAGCACGGTGTCATACGCGTTGGTGGTCGTCTGTCAAATTCGGATGAACCTTATAACAGCAAGCATCCGTGCATTCTACCGCGTCATGATCATGTTGTCGACCTTCTTGTTGATTTTTATCACAAGAAGCATCTCCATGCTGGTCCAGAGTTGCTTATGTCCTTACTTAGGCATAAATATTGGGTTTTTAGCTCTTCAACGAATAATTCGTCACTGAATACATAAATATAACGTCTGTTTCAAATTTCGTCCGCGTCCGACTTTCCCTCCCATGGCAGATCTTCCTAGTCAGCGCGTCAATCAGGTTGATAAAGCGTTTACACATACCGGTTGTGATTACGCAGGACCACTGCAGTATACGCCAGTGCGTGGTCGAGGTGTTAAAAGCCGTAAAGCCTGGCTATGTATTTTTACATGCTTAACGACGCGCGCTACGCATATTGAAGTTGCGACAGATTTAAGCACGGTGTCGTCCTTGCGGCCCTTAAACGATTTCTCTCACGGCGCGGCCCTATACAGTGTTTGTACACGGATAACGGCACTTGTTTCGTGGGGGTAAGCTCTTATTTACGCGACCTTTATAAGTTTCTCGGGGAAGAATATCGTACTCGTCTTCAGGAAGAACTTTCCATAAATCATATTGACTGGAAGTTTATTCCGCCAGCATCACCACATTTCGGTGGATGTTGGGAAAGCATGATCAAAGTAATTAAAACGCATCTCTTCAAGGTTATAGGTCAACAGGTACTCTCTTACGAAGAGCTTTTAACTGTCCTTGCACAAGTCGAGGCGCTGATCAACTCGCGTCCGCTCACGGCATTGAGTAGTGACCCTGCAGAACCATCGGCGTTAAACCCTGCACATTTTCTGAACACAGTGCCATTATCGTCATTTCCGGCTCCTGAAGCAGACTCTTCAAGCTTGAAGAGTCTGCTTCAGGAGCCGGAAATGACGATAATGGCACTGTGTTCAGAGAGTATGTCTCTGGAGCAAGCTTGCTCCAGAGACATACTCTGCTAGATAAACTCGTGCAGTCGTTCTGGCGGCGCTGGCGTGCGGAATATCTCCACCAGCTTCAGGCTAGATCCAAATGGAATAGTCCTGCATCTCCTATACAGGAGGGTACGTTGGTCGTCATAGTACACGATAATGCTCCGCCGCTTTCATGGCCGTTAGCCATCGTGGAGAAACTACATACTTCCAAAGACGGTACAACCCGCGTTGTTACCGTGAAAACCGCGAAGGGGAGCTACGTGCGCCCTGTTGTACGTCTTTGTCCGCTTCCAACTCAGTGAGATCTAGCCTGAAGTTAGATCTACCTCTTAGTTTAAGTATTTAGTTTGTAGTTTTCGTTATAATTGTTTCGCTAAAGTTAATTTAGATTAATTTTAATATCATATCGCTGTCTTAGCCTATTGATGGGTTATGCGGTAGTACATCCAACATAGCTAATTTCAATTTCTTTTTTATTTTAAAGGCAACCCTTTAGGGCCGGGGGGATATTGGAGCGCCATCTATCTTTCTATTGATAGTTAATTATGTCAACATCTGCTAATAAATTCCTTTGCATACCGCAGTATCAAAACGAGCGATGTTTTATCCTTTTCCTTCCTAAAGGCACGCCTCGCTCTATTTGGTCGCGGAATTCAATGACGCTGCGATCGAGTCGAAGATCAATCGTCACGCTGATCGGTTGCGTCCTTACGCAGCCGCGCGCCGTGCAATACCGCAATATTTACCGCTTTTATACTATAAACGCGAACTAAACCGCCCGCGGGTATAGTGGAGTGATCGGTGCAGCTTCGGACGGGATCGAGGCGGAGTGATCGGTTTTGTAGCCCGACTCTCGAAGACGCCGGTGGCCGCCATTCTGTCAAGGTAAGGCGTGCCTCCTATAAATTCCAATAGCCATAAGATCGCCCGTTCACCCATCTTCTAGGCGATTTACCAGCCATCCTTTATACATTCCACAATTAAAATTATTTTTCCATATCACGAAATCGCCTAGTACATACTTTCGGTGCAACGCCGAACCAGTGTTACTATATACGCAGAATGTGCTCACTGTGTCTTGATGTGTTCTGGTGACTTTGTCCTTCTTGGGTTTCATTAGCCTGATAACAGGGTCCCAAGCTGGAGGAACATTCCAACCATCTTCCCTATTGAAATTAGGATGTCTTTTAATTTCCATAGCTTCTCGTATCATTCTTGGAATAAAGCGGTGTTCTTTTGGGAGTATCTGTGGTTTATCAAATCGCAGGTAATGGTTGGTTCCTTGTTCTACATGTTCACACACAGCAGACTTCGTCGATCGTTTGTGTTTAATGACAGCTATATGTTCCTTTAGTCGAATGCCTGTGCTTCTCTTGGTTTGTCCAATATATGAGAGCCCACACTCACAGTCTATCTTGTAAACCCCGGCCTCTTGTAAGGGTAACTGACTCTTGACAGATGGTAATAATTGGCTTATCTTCGTTGGCGGCTTGTAGAAAGTTTTGATTGAAGCTCGCTTCAAGATGTAGCCAATCTTGTCGGTCACGCCCTTGATGTATGGGAGGACAGCAGGTTGGCTTTCTACTGTGGCTGGCTTGTTCTTCGGGGATCTGTGACGTTGACGCGGCGGTCGGAGCTTGTTGTCTTGCAGAACTTGCTTGACATGTTGAAGCTCGGCGTCCAGGTGTTTCTTGTCACAGATCCCCCGGGCTCTTTGAAACAAAGACATTCCTACGGTAGCTAACTGTTTAGGATGGTGGTGAGATTCACCGTTTAAGTACCTATTTGTATGTGTCTATTACCTATATGGATATTTATCCTTTTTTTTTCCTATGTGGCTCAAAGAGTTGTTTTTGTTCCTGATAACAAGTACATCTAAGAAAGCTAAAGAATTGTTTGCCTCTAATTCCATTGTAAATTGTATGTGGTTATGAATAGAATTAAGATGGTCTAGGAATACATTAACACTATCTGTTGGTAAAATTGTAAAAGTGTCATCTAGATACCGCTTGTAGAACCTCGGTGTGATGGTGGTAGTCTGCAGGGCTCGCGCCTCGAAGTCCTCCATGAATACTGAATACCAATGATACTGGAGAGCCCATTGCCACACCGTGTACTTGTATGTAGTATTTGTCATCCCATAACAGATAGCCAGTTGTTAAGCAGTGTTTCAATATTTCTGCATATTCCTCAGGCATGTTGTTCTTTATTAGCTTCCTTCTAGTTATTTCAATACAGTCATGTGCCGGTAAGCATGTGAATAATGACTGTACATCAAAACTAAGCATAGTTTCCTTGTCAGAGAGATGTAGGTGTTTTATTTCACTGACAAAATGGTAGGAATCCTTTACATGCGCTCTTGTCTTGTCTCTGAGTGGCGAGAGAATCTTTGCAATGTGTTGAGCCAATCTGTAGGTTGGTGCCCCTATTTGACTGACTATAGGGCGCAGTGGAGCATTATCCTTGTGTATTTTCGGTAGACCATACAATTGAGGAGGTTTTGCACACGATGGTATTAAGTATTTCACGTCCAGATTCAGTTGTTTGGAGTATTTCTTCACAATGTCACTCGTTTGCTTGAGTATTTTGTTGGTAGGGTCCGTCTTAACCCATTTATATGTACTTTCATCCGACAAAAGATTTTCCATTATTTGTTTATAAACGGACGTGTCCATAACTACGGTTGCATTTCCTTTATCTGCTCGGAGTACTGTTAGTTCAGGTCTAGCTCGTAGGTTCTTCAGTGCGAAATACTCAGGTTTTGGTAGATTCCTTCCCGGCACTTTCGACTGGCGCAATACAGCAGAAACGTCTTGACGTATGGCCTCGAAATCTTCCTTACTCACATTGTTCTTGACTAGGCAATCCTCAACGTTGCAAATAATTGTCTCATACGGTATTCTGGATGGAGTTATCGCATAATTTAAACCTCTGCTCAGTACATTTTCGGTGTTTTGATCTAACGTGTGTTTTGACAGATTGACAACTGTTTGTCTATGGTTGGCGGACGGTAGCGTGTGATTGGTCCGTGCAAAAACGTTCTGTCGGTCATTTGATTTTTGTTGTAATTTTTCAAATTTTTCTATTTTGTTACGTTTACACGCGTAATATTTTGATGTTTCTCTGTTATTTATTGCATTGATGCATTTTTCAAAATCAAATGGAGTTATCAATCTGTATATTTCGTTCGACAAATTCTCAACATTTCTATTTATTCTGCGTAAGTCAGCGCGGTGTTCGTGTATTTTTTGAATGAGTAACTTATGACTTGCCTGTTTTAAGATCTTAGTGCTCCCACGGATTTCCTTCTTGGCTGATATTTTGCAGCATGTTGGGATGAGATCGTGATCACGGCATCTCTTCAAGAAATTTAAGGATGTTATGTATCTTGCGCGCTTGGTTTGTAGATCTTCTAACCGGCATATTTTTGTTGCTGTTTCCAGTCCGTACTGGTTAACATAATATTTTCTTGGGTTTACGCGAATGTTACACATTGAAATTAAACTACAGTTTACGATTTTTATCGCGTTATATTGGTTTCACTTGTTATTAAGTACATTTAAACCGAATGATCTAGACACTACATTTTTATTACTAGCCAACGTTTCGAATTCTTTACAGGATTCATGTTCACGACAGACTGAGGTGATGTTTGTCTTTGTCTTGAATTTAAAAGTTATCTCAAATTACCCGAACATTTTTCAACTATTGGTGTTACTATCTACGCAGAATGTGCTCACTGTGTCTTGATGTCTTCTGCTGACTTTGTTCTTCTTGGGTTTCATTAGCCTGATAACAGGGTCCCAAGCTGGAGGAACATTCCAACCATCTTCCCTATTGAAATTAGGATGTTTTTAATTTAAATAGGTTCACGTATCATTCTTGGAATAAAGCGGTGTTCTTTTGCGAGTATCTGTGGTTTATCAAATCGCAGGAATGGTTGGTTCCTTGTTAAACACAGCAGACTTCAATCAATTCTTCAATAGAGATGATGGTTGGCAAAAAACAAAATACTCAAGCAAACGAGTGACATTGTGAAGAAATACTCCGAACAACTGAATCTGGACGTGAAATACTTAATACCATCGTGTGCAAAACCTCCTCAATTGTATGGTCTACCGAAAATACACAAGGATAATGCTCCAATGCGCCCTATAGTCAGTCAAATAGGAGTACCAACCTACAGATTGGCTCAACACATTGCAAAGATTCTCTCGCCACTCAGAGGCAAGACGAGAGCGCATGTAAAGGATTCCTACCATTTTGTCAGTGAAATAAAACACCTACATCTCTCTGACAAGGAAACTGCTTAGTTTTGATGTACAGTCATTATTCACATGCTTACCGGCACATGACTGTATTGAAATAACTAGAAGGAAGCTAATAGAGAACAACATGCCTGAGGAATATGCAGAAATATTGAAACACTGCTTAACAACTGGCTATCTGTTATGGGATGACAAATACTACATACAAGTACACTGTGTGGCAATGGGCTCTCCAGTATCATTGGTATTCAGTATTCATGGAGGACTTCGAGGCGCGAGCCCTGCAGACTACCACCATCACACCGAGGTTCTACAAGCGGTATCTAGATGACACTTTTACAATTTTACCAACAGATAGTGTTAATGTATTCCTAGACCATCTTAATTCTATTCATAACCACATACAATTTACAATGGAATTAGAAGCAAACAATTCTTTAGCTTTCTTAGATGTACTTGTTATCAGGAACAAAAACAACTCTTTGAGCCACATAGGAAAAAAAAGGATAAATATCCATAAAGGAAAAAGACACATACAAATAGGTACTTAAACGGTGAATCTCACCACCATCCTAAACAGTTAGCTACCGTAGAAATGTCTTTGTTTCAGAGAGCCCGGGGGATCTGTGACAAGAAACACCTGGACGCCGAGCTTCAACATGTCAAGCAAGTTCTGCAAGACAACAAGCTCCGACTGCCGCGTCAACGTCACAGATCCCCGAAGAACAAGCCAGCCACAGTAGAAAAACAACCTGCTGTCCTCCCATACATCAAGGGCGTGACCGACAAGATTGGCTACATCTTGAAGCGAGCTTCAATCAAAACTTTCTACAAGCCGCCAACGAAGATAAGCCAATTATTACCATCTGTCAAGAGTCAGTTACCCTTACAAGAGGCCGGGGTTTACAAGATAGACTGTGAGTGTGGGCTCTCATACACTGGACAAACCAAGAGAAGCATAGGCATTCGACTAAAGAAACATATAGCTGACATTAAACACAAACGATCGACGAAGTCTGTTTACGCGGCGATATCCGAGTGGATATACCAACAGACTGCCATGCCGAGGGTATCGGGTTCAAATCCACGGCGCGCACCAATGACTCATCGGAATTATGTGCGTATTGAATTGTTAATTATCGCTTGTCCCGTGCCTCGGAGAGCACGTTAAGCCGTCGGTCCCGGTTGTCATGAATATATTTGACAGTCGTTACAGGGCGTCAGTACCTTCTAAATAAACTGACACTTGTCTAAACCGTGGAATATCGCTATCCCTTCGGGTTGCGGAGGTCAGACATGCAGTCGCTCCGTGGAAAAGCTAATATTCAGCCAAATCCGGTTAGACTAGAAAGCGGACCCCAGATTGAAACTGGGATAACGCTAAGAGAAAGAAGAAGAAGAAGAAGATCGACGAAGTCTGCTGTGTGTGAACATGTAGAACAAGGAACCAACCATTACCTGCGATTTGATAAACCACAGATACTCGCAAAAAAACACTGCTTTACTCCAAGAATGATACATGAAGCTATTTAAATTAAAAACATCCTAATTTCAATAGGGAAGATGGTTGGAATGTTCCTCCAGCTTGGGACCCTATTATCAGGCTAATAAAACCCAAGAAGGACAAAGTCACCAGAAGACATCAAGACACAGTGAGCACATTCTGCGTAGATAGTAACACCAATAGTTGAAAAATGTTCGGGTAGTTTGAGATAACTTTTAAATTCAAGACAAAGACAAATATCACCTCAGTCTGCCGTGAACATGAATCCTGTAAAGAATTCGAAACGTCGGCTAGTAATAACAATGTAGTTTCTAGACCATTCGGTTTAAATGTAATAACAAGTGAAACCAATATAACGCGATAAAATCCGTAAACTGTAGTTTAATTTCAATGAGTTACTTATAACTTTAGTAGAGGGACAACCGGTATAGTGGGACAAAACCATAGAGATATATATAAAATACTCATATAGTAAACTCACGTAATAACGTGATATACCTAATTCTATGATAACTTCTTTTCATGCTATTATTAAATGATTTTAGATGATTTAACTCTTTTCAAATCAACCATATTACGACGTGATAAGTCCTCTAATCGCATGCAAAAGTCTCATTCGATTGAGCGAGAGAAACAGTAACAATCCACACTTTTTTCACTACACGTGCAGTTTTGTTTACTTCGCGGTCGCTATTGTTGTGATCTCTCGTATTTTATCAAAATTTAATAGAAGAAGTGATTGGATTACGACAAAAGTTACACATATTATTGAGGTGAGTGCGAACTATGTACTGCAATTAACATAATTAGCGTATCACAGATTGTTTATAAGTAATTCCTTATTTTCTGACTGGAAATGTGATTGTCACGGAATTACTTAAAAAAATATTATAATGAAAAACACATATAATTTAAAGGACAATTAACTTATTGGTAATTTTGATACATAAAGCTGTGCACAATTGTCTAATTCATGTACCCAAATAAAAAAAAAAAATGCTATGTAATAAGGCAATATTTGCATGCAAAATAAGTTTTATCACGCAATTCGGTTCGAAGTATGGAGAGAAATATTTATTATCTTAAACAAAGACTTCGACGACATGACAAAATTAATGTAAAAAAAAATAATATGGTAAGTACCTATAACATATTATTTTTTATTTGAATTAAAAAAAATACATATTATTATATAACATAGTCTATAAATGATTCTATTTTCACTCGGGAAACCTGGAAAAAGAAGATATCGGTGTTTTAATTTTAGTTTAGAATGAATGATGTAGGTGTACGTTTGAATTGTTCGTTTTTATGCAAAAAGGAACCACTCGACAAATTTAGATTTTTGCTTTTTTTTAAGAATACTTTAAAGTGGTTTATTTTCTTATTCAAAAAAGATCCACATGATTTTTACTTGGAAACAAGTTATACAAAAAGCAGAAAGGAACCAACAGCAAAAACACACATTATATATATTGCAAAACCGAACCACAGCACCATGGGACTTGATTCTTCAAACAAATAAACCATATTAATTCCATCTCATTTTATACAAAACAGATCCACTGATACTTGCGGGCCCTACATCCGACTGACGACTGCACGAAAAAAATCTTGTCGTGTACACGTTCCAATTGGTCTTGTCTGCGGGAGACACGAAAAGTTTTCGTGTGTAGAACAGACAAAATTCTTGTCGTGTACACGAAGAAGTTGTCTTGTCTGCCACAGACACGGTAAATTTTCTTAACGTGTACAAGCGCTCTAAAAGAGAGCGTGACACATGTTGTTGTTTTTAGATAGACTGAGTGCTGTAATAGTTTCCACCGCTAATTAGATTTACTTAGAATTGTTACTGTTATAATTATGAGGAAAGCGGCGATACTCTTACACTATGCTGATACACAATGCAGTGATACTCTTAATATCTATAGTGTTATCATTTTTATTCGTTAAACACTGATTATTGCGGAAATAACTAACCACTAGAAAAAAGAAAGAAAAAAGCTTTATTTATTTAATAGACATAGGTTTACAAGAAACAGCCGGTACCAACAAAATATAAGTTTACAGATTGCCTTATATCCGTATAGAAATAGGAGGCCAGTTCAGAGTGAAGCCAAAGGACACTTCTAAAAAGTTCAGGCCAATTCAATCAAGCATGCACAAATAAGATTCTTAAAGCCAGACATTTATTGCATACAAATTATGACTTTTAATCAACGGCAAAGTATCATTTACTATTCAATCGTATCTCCCAACCTCAACATTGCCAGTACTCCGGTTACATACTAGCTACAATCTAGCCCGCTGATATAATTAGTCACAGTAAATCGACACGTCTGATACAGTGTGGACAGAACAGATTATACCCTCGGTTAAGTTGGACATTTAAGACAAAGGGAGGCCACACTTGCGTTTATTGCGTTTATGATGGGAATTTGTGGGCAGAACTGATTCAAACACGTGTAATGGTAATATCACTTAGGCATTGCAGCTAAAAACGAGAGTCCCAAAATGAAGAAAGATTTGGAATGATCTGGAAACAGAATTTAGTCTTTTGATTTTTTATGTTTTCATGTCCAATCATTTCTAGAAAATATGACTTCTGATAAAGATCTATCAATGTTAAAGGTAATCATAATTATATCCTTACTAGCTTTTGCCCACAGCTTCGCTCGCGTTAAATTCGAGGTAACACATATATCTCCTTTATTGTTCCGATACTAATTTTTGTTTTAATTTTGTTTATACTAATATCTAAGAAATATAGCTGCTAGATATATTTATTTCATTACTTTAATACATTTCTGTTCTTGTAGCTGTTTGCCATTACATTTTTCTGCAGCCGTTTTGGCGCATTAAGATTCCGCATTAACAGGACTGGAACACCAACTTTTAGTCTCAAGTTGTGTGAACGCACTCCTGATAATTATAAAGAGTTCAGAAACTCTATAGGCTACGAAATAACTTGGTATCCATAATATTACCTACCAAAAGGTACTCAACCACATCATCTTGCATACAGTCAAATGCAAAAGCCATGTTCCAATCCATGTCCAATATATATCTATAAACACTTTCGCATTTATAATATTAGTAGAGAAAATCGTTTCAGCAGGTTATGCATAGTATATAATAATTATTAGTTTATATATGCGAACAATGTAATCACTGTGCTCAATATCACATTATATATGATGTATCAGTACTGACAGATATACGCACATGCGCACTCAATTATTATAGGGCATGCGTTCTTACTTCCAAGAGGTAAATTTGTGTCGAACAAACTTCTAGCCTCCCTACAATCCCTGCCAGTTTAATTTTTGCATCTTATGGTAGCCTATGTCCGTCTTCATGGTCTAATATATCTCTATATCAAATTTCAACAAAATCGGTTCAGCCGTTATAGCGTGAAAACGGAACATACATACATAGACACTTTCGAATTTATAATATTAGTAAGGATTAGTAGTGATTAGCCAAGGCATTTACAATAATTATTAATTCATATAAGCGAACGATGTAATGACAGTACATAATATGACAATGTATGATGAGACAGTACTGACAGATAGGTATGCGATAGCACATGCGCAGCACTCAATTATTTCAGCGCATGCGTTTTTACTTTCAATAGGCAGGTTTGTCTCTACAAACTTCGATTCTCCCTACAATCCCTCCTAGTTTAATTTTTGCAATTAATTCTATCCTATGTGTTTTCTGTGGTTCTATGCTACCTCCCAACCAATTTTCAGCCAAAGCGGTCCAGCCGTTCTTGAGTTATAAATAATGCAACTAACACGACTTTCTTTTATATGTTACGGGCAACATGACTAACAGGGCCGTATTAATGAGGGCCGAGTATTATGAATAGTTCCCAAGAGCATCGGGCTCGACAGCCCGTGGTCCATTTAAAAAATCAACGTAAGCCCGTAAGGTTAGGTGAGACTGTAACTCAAGTTAGTAGGTTATGTTAGGTTCTCTTGTGACCCTTTATCCAAAAATAGGAGCCCTGCTAAGCAGGGCTCCGACAACTTAGAGTTTTTTTACCAGTAAGATTTACCAGTAAATCCTAAGCTTTACAAAGTCAAGTCAAGTCAAAGTCAAAATCCTTTATTCATTTAGATCACAAAGTGACACTTATGAACGTCAAATTTAAAACATTATTACTGTATGCTTCTACATTTATATTTACCGCCACGTTCGCAAAGCAAGGGCGTAGAACCATGAGAAAGAACGGGCAATAAAACTCACGGTCACTTTTTTTCATCGCCAGGTTTTTAATAATACATAACAATTAAACTTTTGTAAAGTGCTGCAACTGTTATACCTTCTATGTTACTTGTATATATTACTGTACATAATACTCAAGCATAATCAACTTAAATTTTAATGTTCATTTAGTTAGCCTCCTGAACATGGTGAAACAGGAGCATCCACTTACATTATGCTCCTAACAATGCAGGCAATCCGCGCAAATATTCAGAACCATGATGGAAATGATGGAATTCAATATCAAAAAAATATACCAGCCAATAAGACCACCATCATTGCAAGTAGCACCCGTTCACGAGTATGACGCATGTGCCAGCCATCATCCCTCTCGCCATATCAGAGGGACAGGGATGACCCGACACACGAAGAGACCTCTATAGGTAGAAGAACTTATTCTTAGAGCCCACAAGAGTTACTTCCTCTACATCTACTTGCCTAGATAATATATTTACAGATATCATAGTAAGAGACAAGCAAATTATTAGACAGTTAGACTCAGACCATTGTGGACAGCAGATCTCCTTTAATGATAACAGTAAGAATGTTTCTAGGCAAAATATAGTTGTAATACCTAAAGCTGCAACTCGTTTTGCTAGGTTTCAAAGTAAACTAATGACTAGCTGGTCACTGTTAGATGATGAAGGTGACCCTAATTTGTTATATAATAGCTTTTTCAAAGCGTTTTGTACAGACTTTAATTCGGTGTTCAAACCTATAAAGATTACAGTTGGAGGTAATGCAACGTTCTGTGAATGGGCAACAACTGGGCTTCACAAAAGTAGAAAGAGATTGTATGAGCTATATGACGAGAGAAACTTTAATTTAAGTGAACAATTTCAGGATTATGTTAGAAACTATGCTAGGCTATTTCGAAAACTTTGCAAGAAAGCTAAGTCTCTTTACCTGAGTTCAAGGATTAGGAGTAGTGACGATAAAATGAAAATGACATGGAATATAATAAACAGCGAGACTGGGAAAGTTAAAAGTAAAAGTTCAAAATTTAGTTTGAACATTGATAACGACACTATTACATCAGACTCAAAAGTTACATCGGCGTTTGAAAGTTTTTTTACTGATATCCCCGTTATTACTACTAGATCTTTGGACTCATCAACCAATGCAGCGGAATCTCTTTTAAAAGAAAACATGAGTACAACCTATAGTAATTTCTCATTTCAGTATATAAATTCAAATGATGTTATAAAAGCTTTTAATACTATAAATTTAAAGAAGACTGCAGACTTGTGGGGAAATTCCGTTACTATCACCATGTCCATTTTTGCGTTAGCTGCTAACAGATTAGCTTTAATATTTAATAAGTGTATTGACTGTGGTGTATTTCCTGACCTTATGAAAGATAGCAAGGTAATACCTTTGTACAAAGCAGGTAGCACATCAGACCCCACCAACTATAGGCCAATTTCTGTGCTGCCCACATTTAGCAAAATTTTCGAGAAATTGATACTAGACCAACTGCAAAATTATTTTAATAACAACGAGCTTCTACACTCTAAACAATTTGATTTTACAAAGGGGCGTTCCACGACCGATGCCGGTGTTGAGCTTGTAAAACATATCTTTGATGCCTGGGAGGATTCACATGATGCTTTAGGTGTCTTCTGTGATTTGTCCAAGGTCTTTGATTGTGTAGAACATGATACATTGATCAGGAAATTACATCACTATGGTTTAAGTAGTTCTGCTCTGCATCTTCTTACTTCATATTTGAGTAATAGGATTCAGAGAGTTGATGTCAACGGGACGCGTTCGCATGGGTCTGTAGTCAAAATGGGCGTCCCACAGGGTTCAATCCTCGGTCCTTTTTTTATTTTTAGTTTATATTAATGACTTACCACACCTCGTTAATGACAAGCATGGGATAGTACTGTTTGCTGATGATACCTTACTTTTATTTAAATTAAAACGACAGCAAATTGATATGGACGATGTAAACATTGCTATCTCAAAGGTGGTCCACTGGTTTGAGGTTAACAACTTGCTTTTAAATAGACTAAAAACTAAATGTATACGATTTTTGATGCCTAACGTCAAACAAGTGAACACCTCAGTAAAGGTTAAGGTTGATGTGTTGGATCTTGTGGATAACACCAAATATTTAGGTATTACACTAGATTCTAAGCTGCAATTCTAGTAAATTGTCGAATAGATTAAGCTCTGCAGCATACGCAGTCAGGAAAATTCGCCAGTTAACTGACATTGACACTGCCAGGCTTGTATATCATAGCTATTTTCATAGTATAATGTCATACGGTATTCTCCAGTGGGGAAATGCTGCCGACATTCAGACCATCTTTGTTCTGCAGAAAAGAGCTATTCAAACAATTTATAATTTGGATTATGGGGCTTCGTTAAGAAATAAATTCAAGGAAATAAACATTATAACAGTTGCAAGCCAGTACATTTATTCCAACCTAATATATTTATTCCAAAAGAAGGCCGCATACTCAAAGAAAAGTGATATCCATAATTTGAATACTAGAAATAAGAGTTAGCTAGTAGAGCTGGCTACCCGGCTAGAGAAAATAAAAAAATCTTTTCAAGGGCAATGTGTGCGCTTTTACAATAAAGTGCCAAGCAATATTCAAAATTTAAGTTATAATAAATTCAAAAAGAGTATAAAACGTAAAATTTGTCAAAAAGGGTACTATTCAGTGCTAGATTATATTGAAGATAAAAATGCTTGGGATTAATTTGCTCGGTCCCACAGCCTACTTATGTTTGATTAGTGTTAAGTTTCATGTGAGTGTGAGTTATTGTGTCTATATTATGCTAGTTAGTACTTTTATATTATTATTAAAAAAGCCTTATTTATTGACAACAACATTATAGACACACCAGCTCATATACCTATGAAAAATTCAATGTAGTTACTAAGATTTTAAATTGTATAGAATTAAGACGTAGAAAAGAGTGGCCTGGAGTTTCTTGCCTGATTCTTCTCACGAGGCTCTACTTTCTGAACAGGCAATTTTTCAATGCTCAACTATGTTAATATGCATTTAAAGTTTTATTTTTATTTGTATGACTTTCTGACGTGTCCAAAAAATTTAAACATTTTTATGGAAATAAACATATTTGAGTTTGAGTTTGACACGACGCCACCATAAGAAATGACATTTTAGTGAGCATGACGACAACGGTATACGAACTGGCAGTAATAAAATTAACAATCTGTTGGTATACTGACCATGAACGCAAATTACCTCCATTTTCCAGATCATTAATATTAGCATAAATTTGTGAAACGCGTGAAGAAATGTATATGAAGTTTGATAGTATTTAATTGACTTGATACCTTATGAAATACAACCACCGATCCTACTGATTGAGTACAAGATAATATTAAACATAATAAATAAATAGTATCTAGCGGCATGAAAGACATTTGATGTTGTGGTGGCGATTCCAAAAAACATCATTTATATAATTTTATTTGGTGACGGAGCATTTATCGTCCGTGTGGTGACGGATTATATAACTTCTTGGTCAGTCTTTTGTCATCCATCCTCTCCATGTGTCCAAACCATCTTAGCATACCTTTCTCAATAGTTGTTACTACATCTTCTTTTACCCCATAACACTCTCTTATCACACAATTATTCTTTACTGTGTCGTTCAAAGACACTCCACACATACTTCCCAGTGCTCTTATTTCTACGGCATTTATTCTACTTTCATGTCTATTCTACCACACCCAACTCTCACTAACATACATAAGTGTAGGTACCAACACCCCTCTATCCACAGCCAAACGTGCCTTTTTGGACACGTTTTGACTGTTCATAAAAGCCTTCAAAGCTCCATTCACCCTATTACCTGCATTAACTCTTCTTTCAATATCTTCTTCATTCTTACCATTCCTAGTAAAAAGCGTACCTAAATATACAAAATCATTCACTTGCTCCACACGTTGTCAATCGATCATAACATTACAAGCCGTAACACATTCCTCCTTTTCAAAAACCATAACTTTCGTCTTGCTCACATTCACTTTCATTCCTTTCCAAAGCACCATGCATGATTGCCACCATCTCCTTACTTGTCATGAAAATTTTAATATTATCTACCTATTTACCTAATAATTATGTGAATACTGAAACAGATTATTTGCAAGTATATTTGTAAGATAATATTTTAAGAAGAAGTTTAAAGGAGAAGCATAAATATCACAAATTATTTAAAAAATACGGCAATCCCCGTGATTATGATACATTTAGTATGCTGCGTTTGCGTTCTAAGGGCCGGAACATACCTGACGGAAGATCCGTCGCGTTTTATCGGTCGCGTAACGCCAATACATACAAATGTATAGAAAAACGTTCAACCATTCACACCTGACCGATAATCCGTTAGTACGTCGAGCGTACTAACGGATTATCCGTCGACGTCGCGCGCACCACGCACCACGTGAATTTTGACCATTGAGTAAGGAATATAAATGGAGAGGGCAAATAGTATGTACATATAGAAAAATTACATTATTCACATATATAATTATATTTTATATTTTTATAGACTCACGGCTGTATCCCCGGAGGTGTAATATTACACCCACATTTCACCATGATTTTTTTTATACACATATTTACGAAATCGACATAAAGCCACCAAACATAGTGTTGTCTCGTTTTGTCTTACGGATATCTCTGTCAGAAAAAGAGATAGCCATAGTTTACTGAATAAATTAATCATGACGATATTTTATTAGAAATGTCATTCGTGCCACTATCGCCATATTTTTCGCCAAGGTTTGTGATACATCTGCTGTGAAATCGTTGTCTATCGAACATAATAATTTTGTTTTTGTGCATAAAGATGTCTAAAAAACCGATATTGGCTCTCAGAGAATATTTTGTTACATGTTTCATACAAGGGTCGTCTTTCGCTTTGCCATGTTCGCCCACATTTGCATTATGGAATAAACTAATCTGGCAAAAGATTTAAACTAACAAACGTAACTTACTACAAAATGTATTATTCTCCTCTAACCGGCTCCATATCGATATCGATTACATTCTGGAGAACAACCCAAATGGCAGCCAGTTTATTTGCCCGTTTCGTAGGTGTGCACGCTAAATTCTTAGGTATTGGACATACCATATCCATGTCATTCCCAGATCGGTGATTTTAAGATCGTAAGATTCCAGGGCCGCCAGACCTTACTTATTTTTTCAGAAATGAAATGTGTAGATTAATGTAGTGTTAGTATGTGCTATGAGTGTACGCATATTTGCTAGCTTGGATCGAGGGCCAATTTTTGGGTATGAGGTGCTAAAGGTCCACGGGAATAATTTCCATACATACCTATATAGAAAACATTTTATGTCTTGCTCTGCAACTGTAGTCTGTAACCCCTTCTATATAATTTGTATAATTTTTGTGAAAAACCGTAACCAAATCATATTATCGTCTTTTATTTTTGAACCTCCATATCTAAATAGGATATAATTATATTCAAATAAGGCTTGTTGGCTACTATAAAAAATCTTCGAAGTCCGACATATTTTTAATAGTCAAACTCGAATTGCAACATAAATAACTACAGGACTTCAGTGACTACATAACATCAGGGAACACGAAAAATGATTAGGTAAAAGAATATAACAGTAAAATATTGAGCTGCCCTGAGTACGGCCCTGCACGAACAAACTTATATGTGTGCATAATAGCCACGCTTTCAGCGAATGTGTGCTGATACGCTCGACGCATTTTCCGTCAGATGTGTACCGATTCATTTGACGGAATAGACGCAACCGAAGATACGTTCGACGGATCTTCCGTCAGGTATGTTCCGCCCCTAAAAGGTTAATGAGTGAGGATTTTAAAATATTTGTCTCGTCCGTAGAAGCTTCCCTTGATACTAGCATCAAACATTTTTGGCGATTTGTTAACAGCAGGAAAGATACTAACTCGATGCCGCAGACTATGAAATGTGGTAACCTTACTTGCTCTGATCACAGGGGCATATGTGAGCTGTTTTTGCATTATTTTGGATCAGTCTTTGACCCTGCAGCTGCTACTCCTCTTGATAATCCTGGGTCTAGTACGAGGAATAAAGGTACTCTCTATAGCATTCCCATAAGTGAAAAAGATATTTTTAGTAAGATAGAAAAACTAAATCCTGATAAAGGAGCTGGACCTGACGGCATCACTCCATATTTCATAAAAATGTGCAGTAAAGAACTTATACCGTTATTTATTTTATTTAACCAATCCGAACCTTCATCCGAACGTGCGACTATGCAGACGCGTTTTATGCTATCGTAACTAAAATGAATTAAAATAAATATGGATACTAATTACTTTTACCAAATTGCAGTGTCAATAAGTAAATTAAAGTGTGTCGCGAGTGATTTGTGCATACTTTTCATAAACTGCGAATATGAAATAGAAACATTTGTGTGGACGATTTATACTGAATAACAGATATGTCTGTGCCTGGATTTAGCCCTTTTGGCAAAAGCCGAATAACTACGAGAAGTCCTCCACCAACACCGAATCAAGCATCCCAAACTCTTGACCCAAACCCACCTGCACCTAAGAATTATGACCTACCTGCTGAAGTTATACCAACTACAGAGATCCAAAGATGGATGTCCACAATTGAGTCCTATTTGAACGAAATTAGCTCCATCACCTCAGAGAGCAAAATTACCGAGCCGACCAGAAGTTGCGTGTAGCTCACGAGTGCCGTAAAATAACATCAGTATCGGCACAAATCTCCACCCTGTACCAATCCCTCAAGCAGAAAACTATTGTAGCTCACGCAACTATTCAACACCTGCAAGAAAAGCAAGACTTGGCGAGTTCTTTGCAGCAGTTCAAAGAGGCTGTAGAAGAAAAGATGAAACCAGTCGAGCACCACTCTTTTGCTGACATGGTGAAAAAGAGCGCAAACAATTTTGTCCGCCCCAACAATTTGAGCTCCCCTAACGACAAGATACCCTAACGACAAGAACAAAAGTAGTGACGAAATGAAGTCCCTGGTCCAAAAAATTATATCTCCTGAAGAGATGAAGTTACATGTTCGTACTGTGAGAAAAGTGAAGAATGGGGGCGTTATAATTAGCATGGAGTCAAAAGGAGACATCGAAAAGCTTAGGAAGTCAGAGAAACTTGTCTCGTCTGGCCTCACCGTCGAAGAGCCTACTAAACGCCGCCTAGAATAGCTGTAGTTGGAGTTCCCGATACTCTAACGGAAAAAGAAGTTTTTGAGTATATTTACGAACAGATTATAGCCGATAAGTTCCCGAACTCTACACGTGAGTTCTTTATGAAAGCTGTGAAACTAAGCCACAAAGCCGGTAAGAAAAATTTACCAACCTGTACCTACGTCCTAGAAGTTGCCGCTAACATCCGAAAATGTCTTATTAACCAAGGTCGTATCTATATTAATTGGACGTCATGCCCGGTTAAAGACTTCACTTTTGTGACTAGGTGCTTTAATTGAAAACAGTTTGGTCACGCAGCTAAATATTGCCGTGACATGAGTCCCACATGTCATCATTGCGGAGAGCTTGGCCACTCTTTTAAGGAATGTAACAGCAAAACTTCACCTCCTAAGTGTGCTACTTGAAAACGCTTCAAGCGGAAATGTGATCACCAAACGGGAGAAATAGGTTGCCCGGCACGTAAATATGCAGAGGACAATTATATTAATAGCATAGACTATGAGGGCGCCTAAGAGCGGTCCCAGTAAAGTTTATTAATAGGCACTTAAAACTAGTTTGTATTTTCTTAATTATTTATAAGGTCTTTAATATAGTTATGGATAATCAAGTACTTATTGATCTAGATAACTACTTTGTATCAAATATTATGACTTGTAAAGTAGAAGAATGCAAAAGTTTATTACCCGAGTCTGATAAAAACTTAGTTATAATGACACAGAACATCAGAAGTATTTATAAGAATATACACGCACTAGAATTACTCCTACAGACCATTAATATAAACTGTGACATAATTGTCCTAAACGAATGCTCGCTGTCTAAGCGGGCTTTCTGCTTACCATCTTTAGATGGCTACAACTCACACTCAACTGAGAACATAATTAACCAAAATGATGGTATAGTGGTCTATACAAAAGAACACTTAAATGTTATTGTTGCAAAGCCACAAATTCAGGAATGTAATTGTTTACTTATTACAATTAATTCTGCCACTGCTATTTTAGGAGTGTACGGTCTGTACACTCCTAAAATAGCAGTGGCAGAATCCTTCGCAAACTACTGACACATTTTTGCGATCTCTCGACTTAGAATTAAGTAAGTTATCAGCATATAAGAATATTATAATTACGGAGGACATAAACATAAATATCCTGTCAGGAAATTGTAACCTTCAAGGAGACGACTATTTAAATATCTACTCTTTCCATGGTCTTCTGCCGGCGCATACTTTCCCTACACATCAAAGTGGATCATGCCTGGATCATTTTATTATTAAAAGTAAACAGCCATCTACTACTTTAGTTACAAACTCAACTATCACAGACCACCAAGCCATCTTATTAACGTTACAATTATCATGTGCGAAACTTAATTGCATACCTAGCTATACAAAAGTAAACATGACAGGCCTTGAAAAAAGCATTCGCAATAAAAATTTTGCCCCAGTTTACTGTTATGCCGAAGTTAACGAATCAATCTCTTACCTAATAGCTTCCATACAGTACGCAATTAGAAATAACACATACACAGTAACATTGTCGCGAAAATATAGGAATATAAAGACATGGATTACTCCGGGTCTTCTCCGCTGTATAATTTACACAAGTTAAAAAGGCACCTGAAAATGAGATTTCGGCTATAACATATAGGCTATATAGAAACTTTTGCAACAAACTTCTAAAAAAACTAAAGGTCGACTACGATAAATCTCAGTTGAATAAAGCAGGTAACAACACTAAGCTAGTATGAAAATTCTTAAAAACGCGTTAATTTACTGCAAACTCATTTAAGCAACCCGTAGATTTGCTCAAAAACCGATCAAATCCTACAGCAGCACCAGATGAAATCAACACATTCTTTTCCGACGTTGGCAAAAATCTAGCAGACAGAATCTCTTTTTCCGATCATTCATCTACTAACCATGCCTTGATCACCTCACCTATTTCTAGGCTTAAATCTTTTGTTATGCTGGATACCGAATTAGACGAAGTTATTCAAGTAATAACTGGGTTAAAAGATACTTCGGCGATGGGATGGGATAACATAATACACCCCACAAACATAATCAAAAGGTTTAAGCACATTCTTGCACCGCCACTAACACACATATTCCAAATATGTATGTCTGAAGAAATATTTCCAAAATGCTTAAAAAAGGCTATTGTGATACCTGTGCACAAAGCAGGTGACAAGAGCAGTGTAAATAATTATCGGCCTATATCTATATTACCAGTGCTGTCTAAAATATTAGAGAAAATAATAAACAATAGACTTATAAAATATCTTGAAACCAACAAAATTCTTTCAGACAGACAATTTGGTTTTCGGCCTCACAGGTCAACAAGCCAGGCAGTTGAGCAACTGACTGACCACATTACATCTAATTTAGATAGTGGACAGCATGCTATTGGGATATTTCTAGACCTTGCTAAAGCTTTTGACTCTGTATCGTAAAAGAAATTTGAATCTGTCGGTATACGAGGTAAGCAGTTAGCACTGTTTACTGATTACCTCTCTGACAGGTATCAATGTGTAAAAATAGGCAACAACATAAGTAACGATGTCCCTAACACTAAATTTGGTGTCCCCCAAGGAAGTATATTAGGAACTACTCTGTTCTTGGTATATATAAACGACCTTTGCAACCTAAAACTTCAAAATGGTGTCATTATGTCATATGCAGACGATATCGCACTTATTTTTACTGCAAAGTCACTTGATGAGGTATATGAACTGGCTCAACATGGCTTCAACACCGTCAACACTTGGCTATTTAAAAATTTACTAACCCTAAATGCACATAAAACAAAGTACATTCATTTTACAATGAAAAATGATAGCAGACACAACTCATCTAACTGTTTAGTGGCTCACAACACGTTTCATTCAAATGCTGACACTGCATGCTCTTGCCCTACTTTAGAAAAAACAGATTATATAAAATATCTAGGTATTACGCTTGATACTAATCTTAATTTACGCAAACATATCGAATCACTGTGTAAAAGAGTACGGAAACTAATTTCCATATTCAAAAATGTACGCGACGTGGTAAACTTTAAATTTTTAAGACAGGTTAACACTGCACTATATGAATCAATCATCCCATACTGTATAACTTCAGGGGAGGGGCAGCTAAAACGATCCTACTGCCTTTGGAACGAGCCCAAAGAGCTATTTTAATGGTAGCAACCCTTCGTCCTTTCATTTTCCCACTTATGAGTTATATCAGTCTACCGGAGTTCTAACTGTGCGCCAATAATTCATTTTACGCACCATACTAAAACAACACACCCTTTTTCCTTATACACCAATCCCATCAGGCAAAAGACGGAAAGATCTAGCATCAAACCTCGAGGTAAACATGTTTATGTAAATAGATTCTTGCTTTCCTCGGACCTTTCCTATATAATAAATTAAATAAAACCTTAGATTTATATAGCATAAGTTATAAGCAGTGTCACCATATTGTTACAAAACACCTAATGACAATGACCTACTCTGATACAGAGAATTAGGTTACAGTTATAAAATAGTGTGTAAGTACCTACTCTAAGTTACAATAAATCATATTAAGTCTATTTCCTATTACATATTAGCAGTTCATGATTATTTTGTAAAACCATAGCCCTATAATATTATTATCTACGATTTTTCCTGAAACACAGGTGTTACAGCCTAGTTCAGTTAAACATTAAAATAGCTATATTTACTAAATATAATGTATTACCGTTATAAATAAAGTTCATACGCATGAATGTACCACAATTTATTATAAGCAATTATCATAGACATTATACTTAATCATAAAATTTTATTATTTTTAATGTAATACTTTCCTATGTAACAAGTGAAGTTTATTTTATTGAATAAAGTTTATTATTATTATTATTATCTCTTCGCTCGGGTACGTTTCCAACTGTATGGAAAACGGCTCACATTATACCGATACACAAATCGGGTGATAAATCTCGCTACAAAAACTACAGACCTATTAGTATTTTACCTTGTTTAGCAAAATTGTTTGAGTCTACTGTTTATGATTCATTGAACCACCATATTAGCCCACTCATTTCACCAAGACAACATAGCTTCTTACGAAACCGCTCAACATTGTCCAGCTTGTTGGTATATAAAAATTATCTGTGCTCAGCTTTTGGTAGAAGATTTCAAGTTGACTTAATCTATACAGACTTTTCTAAAGCATTCGACAAGGTAAATCATGCTATATTATATTCTAAACTTTCTAGTTCTGGCATACATGGCAACTTACTCCGATGGATTGAGTCTTATCTCTACAAGAGGAGTCAACTAGTAGCTATCAAGGGATATGTATTGGCACCTATTGAGTGCGCTTCTGGAGTCCCCCAGGGATCGCATTTGGGACCACTTTTCTTTGTCGTTTTTATTCGTATTAATAACTCGTGCTTATTGTATGCTGATGACCTGAAGATCTATTGTACTGTGAATAATTTTACAGATGCTCTTTCTCTTCAGTCGGATCTACAACAGGTTGATATATGGTGTCGAGAAAATTGCATGTCCTTAAACATTGAGAAATGTTGCGTCATATCTGTTAGTAACAAGGCTCAGAAAATCTTATATGACTATAACTTACGCGGATCTAATCTAAATAGAAAATGCGTAGTCAAAGATTTGGGTATCCTGTTTGACGAAAAACTAACGTTTAACGCCCACATAGATCACATCATCAATAAGAGTACTAAGCTTCTTGGCTTTATATGTAGAATAACTAAAGAGTTTAAGAATACTAAAAGCCTATTGTATCTATATTATACCCTTATTCGCAGCATCTTGGAGTATAATTCGTCTGTATGGTCGCCTTTTTATGTCGTTCACATCAATCACTTAGAAAGAATCCAGAAAAACTGTTTACATCATGTGCTACAGGCTTGGACTTACTAGGAAAATTAGGTCGTATAGCGAAAGACTCAATAAATTCAAACTGCAATCTCTTGAAAGTCGCCGTAAGTGTTGCGACCTTATTTGTCTCCATAAGATAATGCATTATTTTATTGATTCACCTGAACTGGTATCAATGTTAAACATAGATACAAAATTTAGAAGCCGTCAGCCACATCTTAAAAGTTTTATTTTAAACGTTCACATAAATAACATTTCATACTACAACTCCATTGAAGAATGTGTCGTCTATACAACGAACTTTTACCTTAACACAGTGACAATCTGGATGTTTTAAACCGCGGACTGCTATGTTTAAAAAAAAACGTTAAACGTATGACAAGTGGTGCGTAACTCGTATGGATAGATTGTGTACTTATATTATAATTTGTTTTTGATTTATCTTTTTTTTGTGTCTTTAGTCACTTTTGTTATAAGTATTATTGTCGTGTTGTGTACACATGTTTTGAAATGCTGTCTTGAACTTAACCTTTTGTTAATATTGTATAAAGCATATATTGACTGTATTCTGTTTTGTGTGCCAAATAAATAAAATAAAAAATAAAAAAATTAAATTGTAATAAGCCATATAATAATATTTTGCATTAGGCTGTTCTTAAACTTTGTCTTAAATGCGCTAAACGGCAAGTCCAAAATACATATCGGTATCTTGTTGTAGATACGTAAACTAAATCATATAAAAGAATTATGAGTTTTACACAAACGGAAATACGGAACACATAATTTATGTCTATTTCTTGTATTAATAGAGTGAATACAACTATTCTTTGAATATGAATTTATATTTTTACGCACATGCAAAACACTGGCATAAATATACTGAGATGCTACAGTTAGAATACCGATTTCCTTAAATCTTTCCTTGAGCGAAAGCAAAAACACAAGTTGACGGAGCCCTGCAAAGCAGGGCTCCGTCAACTTTTGGATTAAGGATTTCGTCGCAATTTTTGGATTAAGGGTCACAAGAGACCCTAACATAACCTACTTATTTGAGTTACAGTCTCACCTAACCTTCATTTCATTTGTTTTATTATTTTGCCCAAAACGTATTTGCCCTTATTCATACTGACCGGACAAAGTGATTATGCATGCAATTTTAATCAAATTGCCCATGTGACATGGGCATTATGTATATTATGTATACAGGCCGGGCACTATTCATAGGGACCAGACTTCTCAAGTTGATCGTAACATACTATATAGATAAAGATGACTGTATCAATGTGGTGTTTTAGATACTAACATACACTACGGAAACCTTCGAATGCCCAGCGGGGAGCTTTATAACTAGACCTCAGTTCCATAGGTTTCATAGCACTGTTTCCATCCCTCAACCTCGAACTCGTCTAGCCTAGAAACTTGTAGTCTAGTGAAAATTTCGCCAAAACTAATGAGTATGCCTACTGTTGGACAACAAATGGAAAAGTTTATTTACGAAAAAAGGAAGGAATGGCAGCTATTCGCGTACATGCTGAGTCCAATCTCGATAAACTTAAGCCCCTCACATGACTATTTCAACAGTTGTACACATTTTTATACTACCATCAAATGTTTATAATTTTATTTTATTATGTCTTTGAATACAATAATCATGATTGTTCTTGTAACGGATGCCAGGAATCAAACCTTTGCTAGTCCGCTACAGTGCGCTGGTAATGTGCTGCTGACGTGTGCCTACAACGATGTGTGTTCTTCTATGTGTGTGGACTGTATGGCTTCGATGTGTTGGGGCTTCAGAAATAAAACATCTTCATAAGTTGAGAGCGATGCTGTTCAGGTGTTCGGTGCTTGATGGTTACATAGGTCACAAGATGGTGGTTGGGACGCCAATGAACTGGCCGAATACATGGTCGCTTAAGTGCCTCGAAACTTTACCTGAACGACGACCATCGCACCGAACACGTGCACAGAGAATCTTTCGTTTATTTTTATTTTGAATACAGTGCAAATGTTACGTTATATTCGTTTCTATTATACATAAGTACATGTTCTATACATCGGTCTCATTAAGTTCTATCTATCGGTATACAATACCTAAACCTAACTACTAGCGTCACTAAGTTATTCCATAAAAACTCCCAAAAAATGCTGTCACACTATATTTTCTATTGAAAAACTTTTATATACTAAATTTATATATGCAGTTTTGGTAGGCCGTTGTGTGCAACTATATGGGGCATCTATTAAAACAAACACCATGAAAATATCTTTATTCAATTCGAATTCATTACATGAAAACCTATGATGCATAAGAAAAATTACAGAATTTCTTAAGTAAACACTATCGTACATAAACAAAGTTTATGATAAACATGCAAATGTTTATTATTATGCCTATTTCTATATAAGGTAATAACTAGCAATAAGAAAGTATGTAGACATGATTTCAAGTCTATATAAAGCCAAAAAACACTTATAAAACTATAAAACGAATATGTGAACAAACAGCTGTTTTATCAAGTATTAGTTCTTATCTGTTACAACTGATAACACTATTTATGATCGATATCTAGGTCCCTACAGTTAGCACAAGGTTTAGACTAATGTTCATGTACTATATAGTACTTTATATTAAAGATTTAACTATTTACAATATTCTAGCTGTATTTTAACCTTCGGCCCGTCGCATGGGGTCTTTGAAAGCCTAGGTGTTAGAAAAATGTAAAATTAACATATTTAAAACCATCCAAGAGTTTTAGTACTTCAGGTACCCTCCGAAATTAGATTATAGTTAGCGCGCATTTCCGCTTACTTCAGTTCGCGCGCCAGCGCAGTGAGATACAGACGTGTTTTGGGCGCGAGGGCCGTGAAAGACCCCACGCGACGAACCACGTAAGTAAAATTGTATTGTTTGATAGTTCCTTGATTTGTTTTGTAACATGTGTTTTATTTATTTTTTTATTGTTTTAGATTATAATTAAATTATAATTGACTTCTAAAATGTGTGAAGAACAACAACGACGTATATTGAGTTGGTTAGAAGATGAATCTGAAGATGTTTGCGGTGGCGAGGAGGAAGAAGATGAAGTCGCTACATGTCTGGATGAAAGAAGTGAGCATAACACGGATTCGGAGCAAGAATGTGAAGATTTGGTGCCTACAGAACAAGATGAGGTACTTTTGGAGGAACCGGATCAGGTCTTAGAATCGTTTGATGAACAGCACATGGAGCTGGAAAGTTCGTATAGTGATGATGATGAAGAGCCCTTGATAAATATATCGTCACAGAAATTTTATATCGTCAAAAAGAGAGAGAGAAATGGCAGCTATAAAATTATATCCAAATGGAGGAAGACACCTTATCCACAAGGTGTCAGAACAAGGCGACAAAATATAGTTACGGAGCAACCGGGTCCACAGGGTGCAGCACGGGAGGTCACTTGTCCTTTAGAGTCATGGCTTCTATTTTTGGACTTAGATATGTTACAGCATGTTGTGGATTGCACTAATATAAAAATAACATCTATGCAGACAAATTACGAGAGAGAACGAGACTGCGAACAAACGAACTTGATTGAACTGAAAGCATTGATTGGTGTTATGTACCTAATTGGAATACATAAATCATCACATACTTCGATTGATGACATTTGGATGGCTGATGGTACTGGGATCGAAAAATGTCGCGCTGTCATTTCTAAGCAGCGATTTCAGTTTTTACTCAGAGCCCTTCGTTTCGATAACATTACAACTCGCCAAGAACGGAACTCTATTGACAAACTGGCGCCAATAAGACAGACCTATGAAGCATTTGTGAAAAATTGTGAAACATATTACAAAAACAATGAATATGTTACCATAGATGAAATGTTGGAAAGTTTTAGAGGATCGTGTCGATTTCGCCAATATATGCCCAGTAAACCAGCAAAATACGGGATCAAGTTATTTTCTCTGGTGGATGCCGTAACATTCTACACAAAAAAGTTGGAAATATACGTCGGAAGGCAGCTGGAAGGTCCATATTTTCAAGATACATCAACAAATGCCCTTGTCAAGAGAATGGTAGAACCAATAGCAGGAACAGGACGAAATGTGACCATGGACAACTGGTTCACCAGCGTTCCTTTGGCTGAACAGCTTCTTACAAACTATAACTTGACAGTAGTAGGCACATTGAGAAAGAACAAGCCAGAAATCCCAAATGACTTCAAGCGAAAGGGGTTGGAAGAATACTCCACAGTGTTTGGATATAAACCAACAGAGACCTTGCTCTCCTACTGCCCGAAGAAGGACAAGACTGTACTACTGCTTTCAACAATGCACCACGACGGCGTAATAGATGAATCTTCTGCGAAAAAGCTTCCAGAAATCATAAAGTTCTACAACAAAACCAAAGGAGGAGTAGATACAGTGGACAAGCTCATCGGTACTTACTCTGTCGCACGTGTTTGCTACCGCTGGCCGCTAAGGTTGTTTTTCACATTTCTTGATGTTGGAGCTGTAAATGCTCACATAATATGGGATACCGTAAATCAAGAAAACAAAATGGGACGCAAGTATTTTTTGAAAACACTGGCATTTGAATTGTGCCGTCCTCAGTTGCAATCGCGGGCCACTATTTCAACTTTGCCTCGAGAATTGAAACAAATTATAAGGCGATTCACACCCCAGCTTCAGAATAATCAACCTGATGGAAACGACATCGCTCCTATGAGGAAGCGCTGCATATATTGTCCAAGACAAACAGATAGAAAATTTAAATCAATCTGCCACTTTTGCAAGGGTAACATATGCCCTACACATACTAAACTGGTATGTACTGACTGTGTTCAAACGGAAAATTAGTCTGATTTAGTTTGATAAAAGTTGTGGTGTTTTTTTGTTGGTGCGAGCCAAATTTTATGTTACAATGTTGATTGTTCTTATGTGATCTCATATAGGTATAATTAAAATTAAAATTCATTGATTTAGTTACAATAAAAATATTTTTTCTGTGATGTGATCTCAAAGAGAGAAATGTATGTTCCTAATTTTAGATTGTAAGTTTAAACAGTAAATAAATGAATATTTTTGATATTTTTTTTGTAATTTTATTGTCATTATATAAATAAATAAGAAACTGCTAGAATAGTTGGAAAGATACAAGTTTTAAGGGGTATTATAGGCGTTTTATTCTTGAGGTTTTGAGGGACCCCACGCGACATACCGCGTTATTAAAAGATGCGCGACGGGCCGAAGGTTAACACCTTGACGCGTCCGGGAACCGAACCCGGTGTACCGCACGATTAGATAACACTGATTTTATACGATTTTCACTAGCGGTTTCGAATACACTATTCACTGTCATAGTTTTTAATGTCTGTCGCGAACATCTCTCCCGCCGTGCAGCAACGCGCGTGACCCGTCGTGTGGCGGTGCTGCAGAGCACCCGGTGAGCGACGCCTCGTCACTTGGGCAGGGGGACCAGCTTCTTAGCCGGCCGTTTGAGGACGCCTGCTGCTGTGCGCACCTCGACAGTGCGTATGGCGCCGTCGGCGCCCGGGTAGACGGCCACAAGTCAACCGCGCGGCCAGGTATTGCGCGGGAGTTGGCCGTCGGCGATCAGGACGGGGTCGCCGACCTCGAGGTTGAGCCCAGACCCACGGGGCTCCCGCCGGTGTTGCAGCTCGGGTAGGTACTCGCGCACCCAACGGCGCCAGAACATGTCGGCGAGGATTTGGGCGCGCCGCCAGTGCTTGCTGCTGTTGAGGTCAGCCTCGCTGAACTCGCCCAGCGGAGGGAGGCGAGCAGAACCACCGAACAAGATGTGGTTCGGGGTGATGGCCTCGCTGTCTGCTGCGTTGACGGAGACGTGTGTGAGGGGTCGACTGTTTACTGTGTACTCGACCTCACACAGTAGTGTAGCTAGGACTTCTTCGTGCGGATGGCGCTCGTGAAGGACCGTATAGAGGGCGGTCTTCACGCACCTGACGAGGCGCTCCCATGCGCCCCCCATGAATGGCGCTGAAGGGGTGATGAAGCGCCATACGATGCCACGGCGACTCGCTTCTTCGGCGACGGCGTCTCTCATCTCTCGGTCGGCACCGTGCATGTTGGTGCCGTTGTACGAGTAGATCTCTGCGGGGCAACCTCGGCGTGCTGCGAACCTGCGCAGCGCCAAGATTGCGGAGTCGGCGCTCAGGCTGGCGGCGACCTCCAGATGAACTGCCCTGGAAGTGAGACATGTAAACAGTGCCACATAACGTTTGTGACGCTGTCTACCGACGGTTACGGAGAGCGGCCCGAAATAATCAAGACCCGTGTAGGTGAACGGCCTCTGATGGTGAGCAAGGCGCGTCTTCGGATGGTCCCCTGTGGCTGGCTCAGGCGGCTGCGTTTTTCTAATGCGGCATGGTAGACATCTATGTACTATTTTCTCTGTAGTCGGCCGCAGACAAAGAATCCAATAGTGTTGGCGTATTTAGTTGATTTCCAACTCTGTACCGCTGTGATGTAATTTTGTATGCGTCCAATCTATGTATAGCTGTGTAATACGATGATCGCCGTCTAAGATTGGCGGTCTCTTTGTCTGTTCGGAGATTTCTTCTGTAGCTATTATACGACTGCGTAGAGTGATCATCTGTTGTTCATCTCCACGGGTAACGAATACAGGCGGCTGTCTCTGGCGACACCTCCTCAGCGCCGCAGCTCCCGAAGGTTGGCGAAGAAGGAGTCCTCTTGTAACGCCTTCACAAGAAGGTCCTCGGTGCCGCGGGTGTGTTCTGCGGAGAGAAGCACGAAGTTTCGGGAGTCAGCGGCTGGACGAGGTGCCGCTCTGCCCGACTTGATGTTGTGCTTCGTCTTCGTCACGTGACGCCAATCTGGCTCCTTCTGTCTATTTTTCTGCGTTCTTTTATATAGAACCTTCTCTGCGGTTTTCTAACACAAAGCTATAAATTGTAGAACTCTCGCTGTTGCTCGTAAGAGCCTTTCCCATTTGGAAAATCTATACGGGTCCGGTACGGCTTCTATAATTCTATGTGTTTGACGTTTCTCTACAGCTGTCATTGTGCGCTCTTCGCCTGTCGCGTCAGGGGCGATGTGCTTCTCTACGGGCCATAGTGACGGGTCTTTGTACAGGAACGACGGTCCGGTGTACCACTCGTGTTCGGAGTTAAAACTGTTTGGCACGTCACGTGTAGCCGCATCCGCCGCGTTCATCTTCGTAGGTACCCAGCGCCAATCTTCAACTTTGCTCTTCTATGGCGGCTAGGCGGTGTGCGACGAATGGTTTGTACGCCCGTGCTCCTTTTCTGATCCACGTCAGTACGGTTTTGCTGTCCGTCCAGTACACGACGGCCTCGGGTTTGACGCGATGTTCTTCTATTACCGCTTGAGCGACTCGCGTACCCATGACGGTGGCTTGCAGTTCGAGTCTCGGGATTGACACCACCTTAAGCGGTGCCACTCTCGCCTTCGCCATAACGAGCGTCACGTGTACACGCCCATCTGGTGTAGTCGCTCGCCAGTACACCGCTGTTGCGTAGGCCGCTTCACTGGCGTCCGTAAAGACATGTGCTTGGAGTGTACAGGCGTCACTGTACCCGGGGTAACACCGCGGGATGCGTATCGACTTCAACTGTTCTAAGTGCTGTATCCACGATGCCCATTGCACTCTGAGGCTTTCGTCAAACTTCTCGTCCCAATTTGTACCGAGTCGCCAGGCTTCCTGTAGTATCTGTTTGGCTCGAACAGTCACGGGCGATACGAGGCCGAGTGGGTCGTATAGCGACATAACTATTTTCAACGCTTCTCGTTTGGTAGGCGCTTCGGTGCCGATGAGGCCGTCTGGAAGCCGTGCGAGTGTAAGGTTGAAGCTCAGCTCGTCCGCGCTCGTTTTCCACATCGAGCCGAGAATTTTCTCTTCTTGCCCCTTGCTGGCGAGGCCGACTGTCTCCTGGCGATGTTGACTTGGTTCTATTGCTTCGATGACGTTTCTAGACTTCGACACCCATTTTGTGAGGTGAAAGTGCGCTTGTCTGTGTATGTCTCGCACCTGTGACGCTATGCTCGTCGCTTCCTGTTCGTCCCTAAAGCTGTCCAGATAGTCATCCATGTAATGGTTGTCTATGATGGCGTCTGCTGCTTCTGGGTACTCTTCTGCGTGCTTGCGAGCATTCCAATTCTTCGCGAATATAGCTGTACACAGTGAGCTTGCCACGCCGAAGATAATAGACTTCATTCGGTATTCCTGGGGCGGTCCCTCCCGCCGGTCACCTCTACACAGGTAGCGCAGCGCGTCTCGGTCTTCTGAGCGTACTCTCACCTGAATTAACATCTTTGTTATATCAGCTGAGACGGCAACGCGGTGTCGACGGAACCTCATCAACACCCCCGGCAACGATTGTAGCAAGTCCGGTCCCGTGAGCAGGAAATCGTTGAGTGACACACTTCTGATTTTCGCGGCGGCGTCGTGAACTATACGAATCTTCTCAGGTTTCATGGGGTTGTGTACATCGAAGTGAGGCAAGTACCAAGTCTTCCCTGATGTACTATTCATGGGAGCTTCTTCTGCGTATCCCTTTTCTATTAGCGAGTTCATCTGTTCTGTATATCTTGTTTTCAACTCTATGTTTCTATCTAATTTTTTCTCTATGTGTGCGAGCCTCCTTGCCGCGTTCTCGTAACTCTCTGGCATGACGATGTCTTCTTGTTTCCACAGAAGAGCCGTCTCTATATGTCTATCTTCTAACTGTTTCGTATGTTTTTCTAACATATCTGTAGCCCGCTTCTCGGGGTCCGAGTTCGGTCGACGTGGGTTCACTATGAGCGATTCCAGAGCGAAATATTCTTTCAGTTGCGGTTCTATGTTTTCATCTGTAGCGGAGAGACCGTTGACGAAGTGTACGGTGTTTCCCAAGGTGCGTGAGGGTGCGCCGTGCAGCACCCATCCCAGCGACGTAAGCGACGCCACCGGTTGATCGTTGGGTCCTCTTCGTACTGCGTTCGCTATGAGCAGGTGCCAGTTGTCTTGTCCTATTAGCACCTTCGGCACGCCTATGTCGTACACCAGCTTCTTCTTGATGCCTTCGAGGTGTTTGCAGTCTATCAGGTCCTCTTCGGCGATCTTCTGCGGCGATAGGTGTAGGCTGGCTACGGTGCGCGCACACAAAGGCACTTGTTTGCTGGCGGCGCCGGCTTCTCGTATGTGTATGTCTACGCGTCGCGACGTTGGCATGTCGATCGACGTATCGCCTATGGCACGGATCGTAAACGGGTCCAGGTTCCCTTCCGCGCCGACTTCCTTGGCTATGTCTTCGTCTATGAGCGATACGGTGCTTCCGTCGTCGAGTAGGGCGAACGTAGACGCCTCTCCCGCCGGTCCGACTATCTGCACGGGCACTATCTTTAAGTATGCTTGAGCCTTTGCACGTATGCACGAACTGGCGACCGTTTCTTGCTTTTCTATGTTCACGTCTTCGGTCCTATGGGCTCCTCTATCGTAGTGAAGCAACTGGTTGTGTGTAGCGCGGCATCCCTCTACACCGCACTTCTTGGGCTTGCACGAGTGTTCTATTCGGCGTATGCGTAAGCAGCGAAAACACAATCCATGCTGCTTAGCTAGCTGCCATCTCTTCTCTGCGTTGGCGTTACGAAACGTGCTGCAGGCCGACGAGTAGTGTCCTTCGCGTTCACATATCCTGCACTTTGCGTTAGACGTGTCCGTAAGGGTTCGCTTCTCCGTCGCCGTCGCCGTGTATGTCATCTGCACGGTACGTCTGCTTGGCGGCCCATCGGTGATGTTCTCAGCCGGTGCGAACGCGCTACAGTAACGCGCGTACTCCGTCACGAAGTCACTGCATCGGCTGAGATCTGGCTTCGAATGGCACTTCTCGGTGTACGTCTTGTACCACTGCACACGTAGCGAGTTCGGTAGCTTCTCGGTCAACACACGCACTAGCTCCACATTGATGAGGTAGTGTTCTTTTTTCAACGCACGAAGTGTGACGACGCCGCTTCTAATCTTGCTCGCGAACGCGCATATGTCCTTAGGTGCTTCGCTACAGCGTGGCAGGGTCCTCAGCTTGTCCGTCTCTGCCTGTGCGATCGAGTCTGGTCGTCCGAACTGCAGCTCCAACTCCTTCATGATTTCATCTAGTCGCGCATGCCCAATCAGTTCAGAGCTAACTGTTTCTAACGCTCTTCCCTTGAGACTTCTTCTCAGTCTCGCTGTATTCTCCACGTCGTTGAAGAAATTCTTGGTGGTGTCTTATATCGCCTTGAACGACAGCCACTCGGTGTGCGCGCCGCCGAACGTCGGTAGCGTCATGATGACTTTCGAAACCGCCGGGTGTGGTGCAACTATCGATGTGTCCGGTGGCTTCCTGTCGGCGAGCGCGGCGATCGCGGAGGTGAGATCCGTGATGAATGGCTTCAGCGAATCACCTCCCTGTTGATGAACGTCAATCTTCTGTGAGGGCGGTCCATCTTCTATCTTCTGTGCCCCGTCGACGTCCCTCTTCTTAGTGGGCGCCGATATCACTTCTATATCTTCGGGCTGGGGTTCCGGAGCCTCTTCCAACCACGAACGTACGTAGTCTTGTTTCGACTGTCCATCCTCGTCGTAGTCATCGGAGTCCGCCTCCTCTTCAGCCTTTTGTAGTGCTAACTGTGCTAACTGTAGTTTTATCTTCAAAACTTCTTCTCGAGCCAACATCACATTTCTATTGGAGCGTCCCGTAGCTGCTGAGCGTTGGTCGCGTTCCCTCGTTGGCTTCTTTCTATCTCTATTTTCTATTATACTATGTTGCGCTGTACAAACGCTCGATCTATCGGATGGTTGTAACGTCCTTTCCTTGCCGTCTTCATTTTTCGACTGCACCTCTGCTCGCTCCCTTGCATCTTGAGTGATGTTTCGTTTGTCCCTCCCCGCGGGGCCGGGGGGGGGGCGGCGGCGGCGCGTCGCTCCCGACTGTTGTCGACGGCGATCGCGGTGGCCCGTCGTGACGGACGACCGCGGCGGCTGGGTTGCGGGCAGCGGCGGTGCGGGCAGGGGTACTGGAACTAGGCCCGGCGCCGGCCGCTCCCCCGGCGACCTCGGGAGCACGACCTCTTGAACGCGTCGTAGGCATTCTTCTATCCGGCTCGATGCGACCGACAAATGTAACGGATGCCAGGAATCGAACCTTTGCTAGTCCGCTACAGTGCGCTGGTAATGTGCTGCTGAAGTGTGCCTACGACGATGCGTGTTCTTCTATGTGTGTGGACTGTATGGCTTCGATATGTTGGGGCTTCAGAAATAAAACATCTTCATACGTTGAGAGCGATACTGTTCAGGTGTTCGGTGCTTGATGGTTACATAGGTCACAAGATGGTGGTTGGGACGCCAATTAACTGGCCGAATACATGGTCGCTTAAGTACCTCGAAACTTTACCTGAACGACGACCATCGCACCGAACACGTGCACAGAGAATCTTTCGTTTATTTTTATTTTGAATACAGTACAAATGTTACGTTATATTCGTTTCTATTATACATACGTACATGTTCTATACACCGTTAAATAGGTCTCATTAAATTCTATCTATCGATATACAATACCTAAACCTAACTACTAGGGTCACTAAGTTATTCCATAAATACTCCCAAAAAATGCTGTCACACAAGGGCCCGCCCACTATATTTTCTATTGAAAAGCTATTATATACTAAATTTATATATGTAATTTTGGTAGGCCGTTGTGTGCAACTATATGGGGCATCTATTAAAACAAACACCATGAAAATATCTTTATTCAATTCGAATTCATTACATCAAAATCTATGATGCATAAGAAAAATTACAGAATTTCTTAAGTAAACACTATCGTACATAAACAAAGTTTATGATAAACATGCAAATGTTTATTATTATGCTTATTTCTATATAAGGTAATAACTAGCAATAAGAAAGTATGTAGACATGATTTCAAGTCTATATAAAGCCAAAAAACACTTATAAAACTATAAAACGAATATGTAAACAAACAGCTGTTTTATCAAGTATTAGTTCTTATCTGTTACAACTGATAACACTATTTATGATCGATATCTAGGTCCCTACAGTTAGCACAAGGTTTAGACTAATGTTCATGTACTATATAGTACTTTATATTAAAGATTTAACTATTTACACTATTCTAGCTGTATTTTAACACCTTGACGCGTCCGGGAACCGAACCGGGTGTACCGCACGATTAGATAACACTGATTTTATACGATTTTCACTAGCGGTTTCGAATACACTATTCACTGTCATAGTTTTTAATGTCTGTCGCGAACAGTTCTCTTATATTTTATAATAATATTTATAGCATGCTACCTACACTATACATACATACACAACACGAAACAATACACATTCTTCATCACACTACATTGCCACACCACGTCAACAAGAGTATACTTTTAACTGTGATTTCCAGATACATTTCTAAGCTCATTACAATTTCCCCATTTGATCAGTGGATAACTTAATGAAAATATCTGATGATTTAGAATCCGTTAGCGTGTCTAAGTCGTTCATCTGCCAACCAAGCTTATGCTCGCAGTACGTGTTCAAAAAACGCAGTAGCCTAAATGTCTTTCATATGAACATACGTAGCATAAATCGCAACTTCGATGAGATGACTATTCTTTTGAAAATTATGGACGTTTCATGTGACGTAATTTTACTGTCGGAGTGCTGGCTTGGCAAATCTATAAATTTACCAACTCTCATCGGTTATTCCAGCTACCAATCCACCTCGTCTAACCAGAATGAAGGTGTTTGTGTTTATATTAAGAGCGAACTAAAACACTCTTTAAAACAAACCTCACTTACAGACGCGAACTGTTTAGTATGTACATGCGGAGACAATGCTGTAGTTGCCATATATCGCTCACCGTCACATAGAAAGCCAGACGGTTTCCTGGCAGGTCTTGACAACCTGCTGGAATTATTACGGATGTTTAAAACTGTTGCAGTTGTGGGTGATATTAACATCAATATAACCAGAGAATGTCTTGACCACCAGTCCGAGGAATATTTGAATATTTGCTCTACGCATTGACTTCTTCCCGCCCACCTTTTTCCAACCAGAGGTAATTCATGTCTAGACCATGTTATACTGAAAACTCACAGACGCGCTGTGACCTTGGTTCTGAATAATTACACAACGGACCACCTTCCCACTCTACTTAGCCTAGACTCGGTAAATTTAAAAAGTAAGCCACAATTCTATTCCCAGCGTACAGATTTGCCAGCCGTAATTTCTGACTTGATTTTTATATTCTTCATATTTGATTTTTCACCACTATATTTAATACAAGACGCCAACCAGGCAGCAAATTTTTTTATTCATAATATTTCTAATATATTAATACGTCATAGTAAACAAACTAAACCTTCACGTAGAAAAAAGATCCTCAAGCCCTGGATGACAGTTGGCCTCTTAAAATGCATTCGTAATAGAGATGTCCTACACTGGAAGGCTAAAAAATACCCTGAAAATGCTATACTACAAATCACATACAAACGCTACCGAAACTTCTGCACTAATTTGTTGAAAAAAACTGAAAACTAATTACGAGCGCAATCAGTTACAAGCAGCCAAAGGTAACTCAAAGGCAACATGGGAAGCTATAAAATCTATCAGCGTTATGGATCAGCATAATTCCCCTTCCGCAGAGTTGCTCACGTTACAAGGTGAACCTAAAACCTCCTTAAATGTAGTTATAACTATTTCGCTAGCATTGGCAAGTCTCTGGCTGAAAACCTTCAAGCAAACACACAAACTAACACCAACGTATCTTTTAATACACCACTGAAAAATGAAATGGGCAACTCTATGTCACTGCTTACTATCACCGACGACGAACTAGATAGCATAATTAAAAGTCTGCAAGACAATTCTGCCGTTTGCTGGGACGGTATATCCGCACTTCTTCTAAAATCTGTACGCCAATATATTATAACTCCCCTTAAATATATATATAATTTGTCTTTAAACTCGGGGGTATTCCCCACCGTTTTCAAAAAGGCTTTGGTTCATCCTGTGTATAAGGCAGGCGACAGAAACCAAGTTGCAAATTATCGTCCAATTTCGGTATTAACTACGGTGTCTAAAATATTCGAAAAATGTATAAATAAGCAACTAATTGGATACCTTAACCATTTTAATGTAATTGCTCAAAACCAATATGGCTTCACTAAAGGAAAGTCAACAGAAGACGCTGTTTTGAACTTAACCGACACAGTAGTAAACTTAACTGACTCGAAGTTAAGGACAATAGCTATATTTTTAGATGTTTCAAGGGCATTTGATGCCATCTCCGTGCCCCTTCTTATAGACAAGTTGAAATCAATAGGAATAAGAGGTAACGCCCTTAATTTATTCCGAAGTTACCTTAGTGAACGCTCTCAAAGTGTGAAGGTTAGCGGATACACCAGTGATGTGCAGGCTATTTCTTATGGTGTTCCTCAGGGGAGCGTAATTGGCCCAATGCTCTTTCTTATTTATATCAATGACCTGTGTCTGTTACAACTAGAAAGCTGCAAAATTGTGACGTATGCGGACGACACGGCTTTGATCGTAAGTGCAAAGACTTGGGATCTTGCCTTCCTGCTAGCTGAGAAAGCACTGTCCACAGTCATGGCATGGCTTACCACCAATCTCCTGACAGAGAACATTCCAAAAACAAAATACTTAGCTTTTTCTCTTTCCCATTCTGGCCAGCCATCTAACAGTCTGCAGTTAAAGGCGCACACATGTAACGCTGTAGGTGCAAATTGTAGCTGCAGTGTTCTTGAGCGAACGTCAACTGTGAAATATCTCGGCGTCCATATTGATGCTCACCTTCGCTAGGACAAACATGTTGAGAATATGACTTCACGTACAAGGAAACTCATATTTATAATGAAAAAACTTAGATCCTCGGCAGACGCAGAAACACTAAAATTGGTTTATTTTTCCTTAGCTGAGTCAATCCTAACCTACTGCATTCCAGTCTGGGGCGGTGCATGTGCTACATATATGCTAAAGATAGAAAGAGCGCAAAGAGCTATTCTCAAAGTAATCTCAGGCAAACCTCGTAGATATTCTACAACAGCATTATATAAAGAATGTTCGCTGTTGACCGTGAGACAGCTTTTCGTGCAGCAAATTGTATTGCGCAAGCATGCCTCTATCCCCTATAAACCAATAGACAAACGTAGAAAGGACCGTATTTGTGACATAGAGCGCCATAGATCTGCTCTCGCTGGTCGTAGTTCTGGAGTTATTGCTAGTCGCCTATATAATTGCGTCAACAAGAGTGTCTACATCTATCCACTTACAAAAAACAAATGCAAATTGGCCCTGCAGAGCTGGCTGTTGAGTTTGGATTATCGGCAGACGGAGGATCTCCTGAAACCTAATTCATAGTTGATATTACACACACTCATATACACAAACATTTACATGCACACTAGTACAACCATATACTCCCACACTCCCATTCACACATTTACATCAAGAAAATACAATATTCTAGCATGCTTAGATTTAACAATTTTAGTATTTTTATTATTTCCTTATTGTTATCTTTATATCTATAGTTCCTAACTACACCATCATTATTTTTTCAATTAATGGAAGGCGCTGGCATCTGTGATACAATGTTTCCCATTAGTACAGATCTCAACGATACAATATATTAGCTATGTACACTGAAATTGATTTTAGCAATTGTGATCAAATTGTTATCCTTAAAGTGAAATAAATAAAAAAAAAATAAAAAAAAAACTTACTCCGAGTTTATTTTTAAATAAAGATCCTCCAAAATGTATCTCTTCTCAATGATGAAGCATGAAAAGGTGACGAAAATGCGGAATGAAAGAAAAGGTGTCTGACTTGAGCTCATGTTCCCTTGACATCAAGGGAACATGGGCTCAACACCCTGCAATGGCGGATGCCTTTTTTTAATAATAAAATACTTACTCAATAGGTAGTTAGTGTAGTGCGTTTAGTAGCGCTGCGATCGAAAATTTTATGTTGGTCTAATCAACCGTGCGATGTTGTGTTGTGTTTCATCAAGAGATTGGTACAGAGATTATTATTCCTCCTACAAGATCAAGTTTAACACAACGTCTAACCACCTCTTCACAGCAAGCACAATTTATAATATCTATACTATTAACTATAAATAAACCCGAAGCGTTTGCGTGTTTGGTTGAACGTATTAATCTCAAGAACTACAAGTCCGATTTAAATAATCATTTTTGTGCTGGATTATCGAGTAAGGATATCGGCTATATAACATCATGCTAAGCGCCACGTGTGTGGCGCAGTAGCCTTAAATAGCGCGGGTGTAACCGCGGATTCATCTAGTCCTATTACAATTGTTTATAATGAATTCAAGAGAATTGTCTAAGGCAAGAAATGAACAGATGAAACTTCGGTAATTATAATGTTCTTGTTGTCTGTGACTTAACATTAAGTTTCCCAGCGTTCATAATTATATCCCAAGTTACCGTTAACTTAGAGATGTTTCAAAGACGTACATTAATAACTTTATTCGTAGTTATGGAATGGAGACATCGGGGTTAAAACTACGTTACAAATGCTTTGATCACTTGTAGTGGAACATTACACGCCTAATGCCTGTTATTCGTCCGTGGACAACATACGCTACTAGTCCCCTGGACACAAGGAAAATTGACAAGAACGTAATCAGTCACTATTAATGGCATGTTTGAACCGATCGCTGTGTACTCACGACGAACGTAGGACGAATGCTGAAGTGTCCGGCTCCTTAGTGTTTCTTCAAGCTTTAATTGCAACACAAATTTGAACAAGCTGCCAGAGCAAATGAAAGAATGGGAAAAACAACGATTGATGACATAGATGAAGCAAGAAAGGAGTTTGTTAGGTCTAAAAGAATAGTGAAAGAAATGGCTAAAAGGAAAAAAGAAGAAAAGAAAGATTAGTTTGATAGTAAATTATCTGACGACTTTCGGCGAAACATTAAGTTTTCTGGAATTCGTTCATGCAGTTCGAGGAAAAACTCAACCTCAAAATACACAGCAATCAGAGACAAGAATGGAAAGGTACTGAATGGTGAATCGTGTGTGTTGAAGAGATGGAAAGAGTATTTGAAGGTTTATTTGAAAGAACGACGACAGAGAATATAGGTGAAATGAATGGTAATGATAGCAATGATGAAAGCGATATTGGCGTGGATGAGATTTTGAAGACACTGGCCAGTATGAAATTAGGCAAGGCTGCAGGGTATGATAGGATTACAGTCGAAATGCTGAAGGCTGGACAGGGCATCATAGTTAGTCAGCTGCAGCGTTTATTTAACTTGTGCTGGAGCACCGGCCGAGTACCTGATGACTGGGCCACAGCAGTAGTTGTGCCTCTTTATAAAGGAAAAGGCTCACAACAAGACTGCAAAAACTATAGAGGCATTAGCCTTCTCAGCATTGTTGGCAAACTGTATGCGAAGGTACTGATTGAAAGAGTTATGAAAGTAACCGACAAGAAAGTATGGGACGTACAAGTGGGACTCCGAAAGGGTATGGGGTGTACGGATCAAGTCTTTTCCTTGCAATGCATAGCCGAGAAATTTTTGGCCTAAGGTCGAAAGGTCTACTGCGCATTCGTGGATTTGAAAAAGGCTTACGATAAAGTGGTGAGGAATGAAATGTGGTCGGTACTGTCGATGTATGGGGTGAACAGCAGCCTCATTCGAGCTCTGAAATCCCTTTATGAGGATTCTAGAGCTTGTGTGAGGATAAACGGAGCATACACTGACTGGTTTACCATCAACACAGGTGTTAGACAGGGATGTGTAGCGTCGCCGTGGCTGTTCAACCTCTTCATGGACAGTTGTTTGCAAGATTTGAAATATGGTGATTGTGGATTAAGGATGAATGAGTAACTTGTCAAATGCCTCCTTTATGCTGATGTTCAGGTTATACTTGCGTCTTCAGCGGAGGAGTTGCAGGAGATGGTAACAATCATGCATAGTGCGTTAGAGAGGAAAGGAATGAAAGTGAACGTAAGTAAAACGAAAGTTATGGTTTTTGAAAAGGAGGAATGCGTTACGGCTTGCAATTTTAGATCGATAGACAGCGAGTGGAGCAAGTGAATGAGTTTGTATATTTAGGGACGCTGTTTACAAGAGATGGTAAGAATGTAGAAGATATTGAAAGAAAAGTTAATGCAGGTAATAGAGTGAATGGAGCTCTGAAGGCGTTTATGAATAGCCAAAACGTGTCCAAAAAGGCACGTTTGGCTGTGCATAGAGGGGTGTTAGTACCTACTCTTATGTATGGTAGTGATAGTTGGGTATGGCAGAAGAGTCATGAAAGTAGAATAAATGCTGTAGAAATGAGAGCACTGAGAAGTATGTGTGGTGTCTCTCTGACTGACACAGTAAAAAATTGTGTGATAAGAGAGTGTTGTGGGATAAAAGAAGATGTAGTGACAAGCATCGAGAAAGGTATGCTAAGATGGTTTAGGCACGTGGAGAGGATGGATAACGAAAGACTGACCAAGCAGATATATAAGGCAAGTGTAGAAGGGACAGGACGAAGGGAAAGAACTAGGCGGACGTTCTCTGACTAGATTGGAGACACCACCAGTGACTTTTCGAAGTTATGTGCGTATAATATTATTAATTAGCGCTTATTATGTATTATAATAAGTAACTGTACTGATATCAGCCATACTAAAAACAAAAATCTTTGGTCTAGCCTAGTCAGTTCGTTCCCGTTACACGCATCTAGAAAATTTAGAAGCTTGGCTCCAACTTAAAATCTTAGGCACGTACATAACTGTAAACTGTAGCGTGCACAAGTCACGGATAAATAGTAGAATACCAGTGAGTTATGAGATAACGTGCTCCTAGCTCAGTGTAATCTAGAAATATTACGTTGCATTGCTATAAATCTCATGTCTTGTACCTATTATTATGTAACTATATAATAGTTGTAACTATAATAGTTGTAACTATAATAGTTGTAACTATTACATAGTTAAATAACTGCGGAAAAAAAGAAAAATACGATGTACTCGTTTACCTACATGATTGTGAATTAATGACAATGTCTTCGTACCATCATATTAAAAAAACACTTACCTATTTACTTTACTACAATATTATTTTAGTTTAAATTAAAGCCCAGTAAAATATATCGATACAATCCGTAAATTGTAGATTTCGTATTTTACCAATGTTTTAAATTAACTTTACTGTGATCTTAACCGTGGTCACGGTTCCTTGAAACGTCAGCTAGTAATAATAAAAAGATAGCTTCTGTAAACTGTAGTTTAATTTCAATGCCTAAACTGTAGTTTAAATTTAGCAATATTATTGTTTTTCGAAAAATTCAATCTTGTATTGGCCTTAGTACGTATTAATAACTTTAAGCTCTGCACGCAATAAACAGCACATGGCGATGTAGCGAGCATACGGCGCAACGCTCAGACACTAAGAATCTTTTTTATTTTCGTCAATTTATTTAGAAAAATACAAGGCCTTTTAGTTAAAATTAACTAAAAGTTGATAGGAAAAAGCTTCGTGGAAAAGAGCGGCGTAGCGGACCTTTGGGCTCAATTTTGAGCCCAAGGTTGGATGGAACTGCTATAGCGTGGTGGGTGTACAGTCAATAATATTATTATAAGCTCTACTGTAATATAAGATACTAGAGGTTGTCCGCAGCTCTGCCCGCATATTTTATTTTAACTTAACAATTTTTCCAAATCTCGTGGAAGTTTTGGGCAATCCTTTGTAAGTGCACTACTGCGGGGCCCAAGAAGTTGCTTAATTTCAACTTCTTGCACCCAATAGTTTTGGCTGTGCGTTATCTGTCAGTCAAGCAGTAGGTATCGCAAAAATTTTATATAGGTTGACCCCAAATAACTTAAACAGTCATTTATACAATTATTTTTATTCAATATTCATTCGCTTACTGCTCCTTTTATCAGTCTATGCTCAAAGGACTAGTTTGAATAGTTCTGACGAATACCGGTTGCTTACTTTATACGAACAAACCGGTAACTACTTAAACGCAGGCTCCAATTGCTAGCAACGTGTGTTGCAAAACAAAGAATATCGATAAGCCTTTTGTCGCCAACAACGTGTTAAATTAACGATTTAGTGAACTACGGGTTTTCAGTTTATCACCGATGTAGTATTCCGGTCTTCTCGCAACAATTGCGTCCGATTATGCCTTAAGGACGCGTTTACAAAATTAGTAGGTACAAAATCGCGTCACTACAGCGACACGGCGGCAACGGTACGTACTACGTACGGTAACTTGCGGAAATGTAGTTCAACTAAATATCTTTGAGACTTTAGAATTTTTTGTGATATGTATCACAAAAAATTCTATATGTATGTGTATATATGTATATATGTATGTGTGTATATTTTTGTGATATGTATCTATGTTATAGGCCTGAAATATTATTATTATATTGTAGGTGTCGTATGAATGTAATGACGGTAAGACGCGATAGACTTCGAAAAAAGCAATATACGCATACAAAATATTCGCTAAAATCAATTTGATACTTCTCGTATTCTGTGCGAATTACGTCCAAATAAGTTTCTTATTTTTTATATAAATGGACATTATTAATTTAATTTTTCCGTTACGTTGACTCAGGATATATTTCGGTATTTTGATATTATTTTGTTTCTTGCGTTGAAATCTGGTAAGATTATGTGGACTGATGGTATACCATCCCATTCAAGTGTTGCGACTGGAACTTCTAAAAGAGGTCAACTCTAGTTATGCCAGGTTGGGGCTCATTTAATTTGTTTTGGTGAGACCCTACCACTGGTACTAGTGAAGTAACCTTCCAAGGTTATTCGATGAGTCTTACTGGTACTCTTATGTGAGTAGAGCTAGGCATGCCGAGTTTGGGCTCACTTTGTTTATACATAAGAGACTCTACCACTGGAACTTATGAAGTAACCCTCCAGGGTTATTCGATGACTCTTGCTGGTACTCATATGTGAGTAGAGCTAGACATGCCGAGTTTGGGCTCATTTTGTTTGTACATAAGATACCCTACCACTGGAAGTTATGAAGTAACCTTCCAGGGTTATTCGATGACTCTTGCTGGTACTCATATGTGAGTAGAGCTAGGCATACCGAGTTTGGGCTCATTTTATATGTACATCAGAGACCCTACCACTGGAACATACCTAGCTCTACTCAAATATGAGTACCACTAAGAGTCTTCGAATAAACCTGAAAGGTTACTTCATAAGTTCCAGTGGTAGGGTCTCTAATGTACAAACAAAATAAGCCCAAACTCGGTATACCTAGCTCTTCTCACATATGAGTACCAGCAAGAGTCATCGAATAACCCTGGAAGGTTACTTCATAAGTTGCAGTGGTAGGGTCTCTTATGTTCAAACAAAATGAGCCCAAAACGACATGCCTAGCTCTACTCACATATGAGTACCAGCAAGAGTTATCGAATAACCCTGGAGGGTTACTTCATAAGTTCCAGTGGTAGGGTCTCTTATGTACAAACAAAATGAGCCCAAACTCGGTATGCCTAGCTCTACTCACATATGAGTACCAGCAAGAGTCATCGAATAACCCTGGAGGGTTACTTCATAAGTTCCAGTGGTAGGGTTTCTTATGTACAAACAAAATGAGCCCAAACTCGGTATGCCTAGCTCTACTCACATATGAGTACCAGCAAGAGTCATCGAATAACCCTGGGGGGTTACTTCATAAGTTCCAGTGGTAGGGTTTCTTATGTACAAACAAAATGAGCCCAAACTCGGTATACCTAGCTCTACTCACATATGAGTACCAGCAAGAGTCATCGAATAACCCTGGAGGGTTACTTCATAAGTTGCAGTGGGTCAATTATGTACAAACATAATGAGCCCAAACTCGGCATGCGTAGCTTTACTCACATATGAGTACCAGCAAGAGTCATCGAATAACCCTGGAAGGTTACGTCATAAGTTCCAGTGGCAGGGTTTCTTATGTACAAACAAAATGAGCCCAAACTCGGTATGCCTAGCTCTAGTACTAAATGTCTATGTACAAGATTCATGGAATGTGAACATTGATTGGACATACTTTCGTCATGTAATGATCTCTTCTCTAAATTCGCACATTCAATCAATTCTTTAGCCGTGGAAAGAAGAGAAAAGAATTGTGATTCAATAAAATCCCGCTCAGTTAACTGTTCATCCTCATTTGAAGAGAGTAATTCAATATCTGATTGTATGACGTTAAAATCCGACAGTAATTCTTGAAATTTATCAACCCGCAAAGATATTTCTTTGCCTTGAATGCTAGTTATCTTTTTCGCACCTACTTGGGTTAAAACATTCACAAAATCTTTAAATTTTGTCAGCCTACCTTTGATTATGCTACGCTTTTTGACAAGCTCCTTTAAAGTCTCTTTTCCTTCCATGGCTAATTAATGAAACAAAGAAATTATACAATGAACTAGGCAAGATAATGAAATGGTCAAACCAGTTATAACGGTTCCGTCGCAGTGTGATCCAGCCGCCTTGCCGTAGTTATCACTCGGATGCTTAATGGGATGGCCAACAACAAGCCAAGCACTACGCAAGAGAATATCTGGAATTTACATAAATATGTAACATAAATTTTATTTGTTAGAAGTTGATAAATTTTATTAGAGGGTAGGCGGAACAACAGAAAAATGACTGGGCAAAATTGAATAAATAACTACGATTAGCTTTAAAATATTTAGCTAAGAAGTAAATAGCGTAGGTAATTAGTAATTTAATTTTAAGCTAAAACCACCATCTAATGGGGTTTCTAGCTTTATTTAATTTTTGTAAAGAAAAATAGGAATACGATAGGTACTTATAGGCAAGCTTTCGCAATAGCCGAAGCGTAAATTACAAAGAATAATAGTACCTAATAGTGCACTTGAATACTATCTTGTAACGCTATCGGAGCGGCAAGCCGTACGCAAATCGAAAAGGAAAAATAATGAGAAATAGTGGATAGGATTAAAAGGACAACTTCCCTTGGGTATCCAGCCAGACGTCCAGCAGTCCTCAGCAAAGTTTTCACTCCACCAGGGCAGAAGGCAGCATAAGCAGCAATCCAATCCAATATCTTTGTTCCGTAAATTCAAATTCTAGTAACGGTTATCCGTTGTTCTTCGATGTTTATCCGAAGATTGCAGCTTTGAGTCGCGATTGTAAACGGTCGCCACTAATGTTAGAGAAATAATATACGACTCGCTTTAGATTAATTTTAACTTTAATACAGATTTACAAAAATATTATATGTATTCTTATGAGCGTACGAAACGTCCGTTGCTGACCGAATCAGTAGGCTAGGCGCGCGCGGTGTGTCGGTGAGCCCGATCAGCTGGTGCGTCCCCCGCCCGCCGCGTCTCCCACCGCTGTTGTTCACATGTTCGATGCGTGAACAATTACGATACAATTATGCATAATAATACTATCTTCGGCAATATAGTACCATACTTGATTCAGAAATCAATTTAAACTCAAAAACAACCTTAAAGATTTTATAAAAACATGTATGATAACGACAACTAATGTGGATTACATTATATATGAAAACCCATATTTTGAAAAAAAAATACTGGTCTATGTTTTAGTTTCTACAAAATCGCTAGTCAGTTTTAAATGTTCCAAGAAGTAGCTGGTTCAAAATGTTCAACCATATCAACGTCCTTATAACCTGTAGCTTTTGAAAACTAAAACAATAATAGCACAATCAAATTTTATAGAGCCCATACTAATACGTTAGTTCCATTCATGATATAATAATATAAATAAATATCTCGCATAAGAGCATTCAATAGCGATATACAATCGGTATTGTTGTTGTTGTTTTAAGCTAATAGCACTATACTTATTTTAAATTGTCTTTCGGGATATATACCACGTACCTTTGTTTGGAGTAACCGATATTTCGGCACTGTTGCTCGCAGTTTGACTTTGTTAGTTTCATGGCTTTTACATGGACGTACCACCGGATGCCAGATACTCGACAGTTGAAACCCATTCTCTCTATTGAAATTTTTGCACTTTTTAATTTCAATAGCCTCCCTGACTATTCCAGGTTTGTAGTGGCGTTCTGTCGAAAGCACCTGATGGTTATGTAACTCAATCCATTGGTCGGTACCCGAGTCTAAGAGGTGTTGAGCTATGGCCGACTTGTGTGGTTCATTATTTTTGACTGCCCTGATGTGTTCTTTTATCCAGCAAGAGATGGTGCGTTTAGTTTGTCCTATATAGGAACTCCCACAGCTGCAGTCAATTTTGTATACACCTGGCTTTTCTAAGGAAAAACGGTCTTTCGGCGTTCTTATATATTGCGACAGTTTCTTAAAACGGGTACAGTAGGCGAATAAGACCACCCAGACATACTCAAAAACACCTGGAATTCAAGGTTGAACGACACCCAGCGTACTTACCGTACGTCAAAGGAGTGACAGATAAGGTCGCCAACATCCTTAAGAAGGTTTCAGTTAAAACCATAGAGATATAAAGGATAGAGTGGCAGAATAGTACCTAACTCAATACTGTGTCGTGTCCGCCGGTGGGAGAGAGAACGCAATAGGTTAAAGGCCCCCTGCATCTCTCTCAATCAATAGTTTAAAAATATATAAACTTTTTGTCACTTCAAACTATCTTCGTGTATCAATAAAAACGACTTTTTAACTATTGATTACTAATAAACTAATATAAATAATAGTTACAGGTAGCACGCCATTGCGTAATGTTGATGTTGTGCATGTACTGTTAGAGAGAGATGCAGGGGGCCTTTAACCTATTGCGTTCTCTCTCCCACCGGCGGACACGAATTGGCCCCACTCTGCCACTCTATTCTAATATCTCTATGGTTAAAACTATCTTCACTCCTTTTCGTTTAGCAATTCAAGCAATCGCTTTGTAGAATAACACTTGTTGAGGGTTTGATCCACACACTGAATAACGTCGCGTTTGATACAATTTATGAGCATTTTTTGTTTTAATTTCTAATTTTTCTGTGTTAGTTCAATGTTTAGCTAATTTCTATTGACAAAAAAGATAATGCCACAAGAAAGTAATCAAGATAAACATTAGGTTGTATGACTGCGTTCTTCCTTAAATTTTTGACATACAGCTATTATGTTTTATTGCAATCTGAATCCCACACACGCAAGCTATCTATTCAGTGGATACCAACAAAATCTTTCGGAACACAAATTTTAATGTTTACATCTGCCAATTGTTACTAAATTTATTCGCCACCACCCTTGGAGGTGTTGGAACGGCAAAACTTTCACCCTCTTAGCATTCCTTCAGTTCATCGATATAGCGCTTCATCAAATTCAATTTCAATTGTTTTTCCATCATCTTACTTTGCTTTACATTACTGGTTACCGGTGTTTTGGTGGGTTTCTGATTCTTTTCCTATTATTCATTCGTGCGTAACTAAATTTGGTTTCTTTACTGTTTGCATATTCATTAGGAAAATCGCTTGATATCATTATAATGGTTTGAAAAATAGATCGACATTTAAGACGCTGATATTATTATCAACGAACGGGTAATCTGATAAACGTGTGCCATATAAACACGCAAAGTATGCCAAGCCATTATGGTGATCTGCTTGAAGCCTTTTCGAATGTCAAAGTTCACGCCGTCCTGGTTTCAGAGAGTTGGGTCAAGCCTCACCTTCCTTCTACCACTTATCCTCTTCCAGGTTTCATTTTGATCCGAAATGATCGAGTTGATAGGAGAGGAGGTGGTGTTGCCATCTATCTCCGCTCCGATTTTCCTTACAAAATCCTCGCTGTCTCTTCTTCTGACATTTCTACGTCTGCCGAATATCTGTTCCTTGAGGTTTGGGTCAAACGAGTAAAGACTCCGCTGCGTGCCTCGGATCGGTGCGGACGTGTCTAGTGATCCATTTTCCTCGTTAAACTGTGCTAAATTGTGATTGGTGAACTAGCCAAATTTCAATTCCTTTTTACTCCTTAATAGTTTTAATGGATTGGCTCCACCCAGTAGGCCGAACTAAGTGAGACACATATATTTTTGTGCATCGCTCTACAATTTGTGGGAGTTAATTTTGTGCCCTACTACCGGGGTCTGAACCGACGGCACCAGTCGTTGAAGTCAAGCGTCCTACCACCGCGCCACCGAGCTTAGTCAGCGAGCGGCGAAAGTTGTGACCGCTACGCGCACCCACTCCCCGCGCCCCGCACCCGCACTGCGCACTCGCCGCGTGCGCCTACATAGCTACGTCACCGAGCTGCGCCCACCGTACACAACCACACCGCTACGACTGCCCGTATTCTGTCGCCTCGCCCGCTTGCGCTACGAGCTAATAAAACGTGCTACACCACTTAACAAAGGATTTAATCGTAATATTATATTTTACTGTACCACTTTTGCTACATACTATTTATCTAAGCCTGAAGCTTCAATATGCAGCATACTCCACGTAAATCTACCTCAAAGACCGGAAAACAGGGCAACACACAAGCCGAACCCGATCCTGCGCCACTGGTTTGTACCAGCAAGTCCGATAATACCACGGTTAGAAACAAGAACTAAAAGGTAAAAAACGGGACCCTATTACTAAGCCTCCGCTGTCTGTCTGTCTGTCTGTCTGTCCGTCTGTCTGTATGTCACCAGGCTGTATCTCACAAACCGTGATAGCTAGAAAGCTGAAATTTTCACAAATTATGTACTTCGATTGTCGCTATAACTACAAATACAAAAATAAAAAAAAAATATTAAGAGGGGTCCCATACAAAAAACGTGTTTTTTTCGTATTTTTTGCTCAAAATTACTAACTGTAACAGGTAGACGCTTTAAATTTTTACAGAATATGTAGTTGTATATTACCTTTCAAAATAAATAATTAAATAAAAATAAGTAAATAATAAAGGGAAAAACCCATACAACAAACGTAATTTTTAAGCAATTTGTCGATTTTAATCGATTTTAATAAACAGGTAGAAACTTAAAAAGTATTTAAGTATACATACAACGAACCTAATTTTCTTTTATGGATGATGGTACGGAACCCTTCGTGCGCGAATCCGACTCGCACTTGCCCAATTTTTTATTTATGATTTACAAACAGGACAATGGCTAACACAGCTAAACGTAATAGCTTAAAGTTAGGTTTAATCTGCTCGCCGTACCTCGCTGACACCAATTATATCCCAATTAAATTTTTGTAATGCTTGTTCCAATTCTATTATTGATTCTTGAGATTTTAATGACCTCGTGTTAAGCGTACCTATGTATAATTTGTTCTTGTTGTTTTGTTTTGTTACTTGCTGTATGTTTATGTTTTTGGAGAGGTGATTTATGAGCTTCATAGATTCCTTTGTTTGAAATTCTTGGGGGGAACGGTCAATTTTATCGGTTTTTATTATAGTTTTGCTTATCCTATTTAATTTATTCGCATTACCAGTGTCTGCTAACCCCTATGGTTTATTCTGCTGGGCGTTTTTCTCAGTCAAAGTGGAGGACCTTGCTCTCATATACGCAAACGCATCGGTTTTGTTTATTTTTGGCGGGGCGGTAATTTTCTCCGTGCCACTGGGATGTAGTGAATTTACATTACCAGGTGGTGATGATGCCTCTCTTTTTTTCCTTTCAACTTCCGAAGCTTCCCTTATTATTATTTTATTATTTCTAATAATTGCGTCTTTTCCTCTTTCTTTCTCTAGTTTCAGCTTTTCTTGTAAGGTTTTCCGCATTTGTAGCATTTCTTTTGAGAAGTCTTTGGTGATGTAAGTTCTCTGGGGCATCTTGTTTTTCTTTTTCAGTATTTCAATTTTTTGTTGTATGACGTAAAGGTGATAAGTATGGGTCTCACTTTTTGTTTGTCTTCTTTACGACCTAGTCTGTAGTAATTATATTTTATTTCATACGTTTCGATGCTAATATCCATGGCTTGCAAGGTTTCTTTTATAATCTTTAGTAAGACTTATCGGTTGTTATCTGTTTCTTGTATACCATGTAGTAGTAGGTTGTTTTTCCTGTTTTTGTTCTCTAAAAGCTTGACTTTATTATTCAGCGTTTCCACTTCAATTTTAAATAATTTATTTTTTTCAATTATTGGTTTAATTTTACTATCCACAGCATGCATGATAGAATCAGTAATGCTTTGTGTAATTGTTGCAGTTTGTTTATCGAGTTCGATTTATATCATATCAAAAAGTTTTATGGGTGCATAGGGTTCCCACCAAGAACTTAGGGTCCCAAGCCAACCTCACCTGCAAGTGGTGCACCTGCCGATCAACGGACGAGGCTCTCGCAAACAAAATATCCCAATAAGCGGCAATAGGCTCGCCACCTATTACGTGGGATCAAAACACTGGCGAAAAGTGGGCGTTTAATATGCCTCTGCCTACCCCTTCGGGGAAACAGGCGTGAGTATATGTATGTATGTATGTATGTACAAAGTTTAACCATATCTTCTGACATGCCTGCGGCACTCATATTGCAGTTACTAAACGTTTTTATTGTGCGTGTATCCGAACGCAAATTGTAGTAAACTGACAGATGTCACAGATGTCACTTTGAGTACTGTGTCACAGATGTCACTTTGAGCACTGTATGATTGGTAAGAATATGAATGTTTTTCTAACCTCAATGTGGTGTGTTGTTTATCGGATTCCGATCCACAATTAAATATAGCAACTTTGTATGTTACTCGTAGCTGAAATGTGTTGTTGGACCTTCTTGTGCAAATATCCGTGGAATATGCGTATCACTAGGTTGGTTTACACTTTTGTTATAATAAAAACATCGGAGCACTTTATCGTAAACTGTTGATACTTTGACAGCCGGAAGCGGAAAAAATAAGTGATAAAAACAGTACGTAAATATACAGTCTTGTGAATTAAATATAGATTTTTTCAATTTGAAATAGTTTACGCGGAAAAATTTTCATGTTATCTTGCAAGTGTCTTTAAATGCACATTGCCAAACTATTTACAGACCTACCAGCACTAGGCTGTGTGCATTTATACATACATTGCCAGTTTGAAGGACATTGTTTTTAAAATAACATTATGAATTTCAATTAAAATATTTCTTTCTATTAGATGTTTATTTTTTACATTTCTTTATTTTCTGGCCTTCTACAAGGAATTCGAGAATTTAGCGTTGGTACCTAAGTCTTGAGCTATTTCCGACATAGAAAAAATTGGTTCTTCGGAAGATGATCTTCATTATGCATGCGAAATGATAGGAAATTGGAGCCTTATAGATTCCGATCTAACTTCACAACCACCATCATTGGGAGCTTCGTTTGAAAACCTGCATTTACTCTCAGACAGTGATGAAGATACTACTTGCATAACACCTAAGTACTTCAGTGATTGACATAGATATTAATTCCAGTCATCGAGTACCTGCCATTTGTGATTCTGGTCCAGATTTATCGGCTATACTGGCTCCTGTTACCACAGACATAGATCTACACAGATAACGCAAATGCATGCACTTCGCGTGTCTGAACTCCGACCAAGCGTCGAGCTTGGTCGCCACTAACTTCAGTCCCCGCGCGTCCGTTTTATCGTTAAGTAAACTTTAGTCACATTACGTTGCCGCGTTTGCTTCGGACGTTTGATCTGACGTTGTGTATTAGGAGACGATGAATATCGCACAAGCGATACTGTCGCGCATCGCTTCGACTTCGTGATACAGGCAACGTCACAGTAGGTATTAAAAAGTCGGCACGCTTGGTTTCAATACAAATCGTGATAGTTGCGTTATCTATGTAGATCTATATCTGTGCCTGTTACAATTCCAATTGTGTCGGATACTATTCCGCAATGTTCACCCTTAGCTGGTCCAAGTTCATTTAAAACTTTTAACTTTTGATAACACAAAGAAACTGATACGCCCAAAACGAATAGAAACGAAATGGGTTTGTAATAAAACATTTGCTGGTAGAGCAAATATTGAAGACAAAACGTTTTCACCGTCAGTGTCACAGCAGAATAAGTCTCCATTAGGAGACTTCCAAATGTTTTTGATGACGACCTTATGGAATTAATGGTTCAGGAAACTAACTTGTATTACGTGCAAACGAAAGGTACAACGCTTAATGTGACACGTGAAATAGTGACGACCGGTAAATAAGACCATAGACTAATATATAATACTGGGATATAAGAGCTTTGGTTGATGTAATTCGATTCAGTTGTTTGGTTTACATCAACCAAAGGTCTTATCTACCGATCGTCACTATTACTCCAGGATAGTACGTGAAGCGGTTGAAATCAAAAAGCATAAAAAATGTAACCAGGAGGATGGATACAGACTGTCCACAACTTGGAATCTAGTAATCAACAAATGTAAACCCCACCGCAGTAACACAGATCATCAGTGTGTAGACGTCATAAGTGTTGTGTGTCGACGTACCGACTGTTCAGATAAAAATAAAAATAAAGAAGCAAGTGAGGGTAGCTGCCGAAACCCGCGCTTCACAAAGACGACGCTGAGATGACATCAGGCCTGCCACGACCATGGCTGTTGTAAGATGGCCGAAACGTCGATAAAACAGAGGTATTTATACCTTAAATTAATTAAATATCGGCATTCTACGACGCCTAAACACACCTGTACATATTTTCCCTTTTTATTTTTAGATTTATGTACCTATAAACACCACTATTTTTTAATTAGTACAAAAAAATTAACAGGGCACTAAGTATCTTTAACTGATCATATTTATGTAGTTGAAAAATAAAAACACTAAGTCCCAAAACTGTCTCAAAACTGTCCACAAAAATACGTGATAATTGGTAAATGCAATACTAATACTATGACCGACCCGTGTACTATCATAGTAAAATTAACCATTGATAAATTCCCCCCCCCCGCCCCTCTGCGCCTGCGCCACGCCCCGACGATGCGACAAACAGTACTAAATTGTTAGCTAAAGTGAGCGTTTCTAATTTCGTTGCAAAAGTTAATTGTTTGTCTACGTTTGCCCGACGCGATGGCCTATCATATCAGTTCATATCACAGGAGTATGTAGCTATGCTTCGTGCGTACTTTTTGAGTGGAAAAATCGCGAATGCAGTTGTGTACCCATGGACATCGTATTGTGAGTGTACAAAAGTGACCCGGCCAGTGTCAAACAATTAAAACAGTGCATATTGGATGCTTTTGACAACGGTGGTGGACATTTCGAAGGACAATAGAAATACTTGTAAGTTTAGTAAATAATACGTACTTAAGTAAATAATAATTTAATGCGGGCGGCTCAAAATCGGTCTGTGTTCTCCACACACCTTGAGGAAGGCCTATGTCCAATAGTGGACGTCTCTAGGCTGACATGATGATGATAAAATAATATTTGTATATAGCAGGTGATTCTAACTTCATAAATACGCCAAAATTACTCTTTTCTTTTAGTCCAGAACACCATCTTTTATTTTGATATTTGTTTGCTTTCTAATTACATACCTCCGTATTTAATTATAGTTAAACGATAAATTTTACCGGTCCTAAGCCCGAATGAAGTATGAAGGAGAGGGTAGAATTAACAAAATTAAAAAATAACTACCCACATTTATTATTTTCCTTCATTTTATTTTCTACGGCTACCTACATCATAAGTGCGACAAAGAGAATGCGAATGAGCAGGATGGAATATTATCAATGAATTAGTGAATGGATTGTAAAATATGACTATGATTTAACCCCTCGTATGCCGGAACGCAGATCTACGCGAGACACAATAGCTTTTTAATTGTGTCTGGTATTCCGGCATACAAGAGGTTAAGTGAGATTTTCTACAATAAACAAATGATAATAACTTTGCTCTTTATTGATATTATGAAATTCTTACGTCACATATATGATAATAATATCTTCGCTAATCTGTCCTTAAAGTTTTTGTACTAATTAAAAAATAGTGGTGTATATATTTAGATATTATGTAAGATAGCAATGTATATAGTTAAAGTTAATAATCTGATATGTTATTTAATGCATTAAATAAATTTACTTCTAAGCAAAAATGCGAAAAAACATTAATATCGCGAATAAGCGGGTGCTTTAATAAAATTGTATGAAATAATAAATTTCACTGTTGACATGTCTGATTACAGATCTCATTATTAATAGTGTTTTGTGTGTTTACAACTTTTGTAGCACTTTAAGATGTTTTTTATTGTTTAAAAGGACCTAAAAGGTCATAGACAATTATGTTGTTGTCTTTATTGCTCATATTTGGTCTCACTACTAGTAGTTTTTTTTTAAATAAACCGTTGTTTCATCTTAAATTAAATTAGTATCCACATCATAGAGACAGCGATAGCCTAGTGGAGATACCAACAGACTGCAATGCAGAGGGTATCGGGTTCGAATCCACGGCGCGCACCAATGACTTTTCGGAGTTATATTGAATTGTTAATTATCGCTTGTCCCGTGCCTCTAAGAGCACGCTAAGCCGTCGGTCCCGGTTGTCATGAAGATCTTTGACAGTCGTTACAGGGCGTCAGTACCTTCTCAATAAACTGACACTAGTCTAAACTATGGAATATCGCTATCCCTTCGGGTTGCAGAGGTCAGACAGGCAGTCGCTCTGTGGAAAAGCTAATATTCAGCCAAATCCGGTTAGACTAGAAAGCGGACCCCAGATTGAAACTGGGATAACGCTAAGAGAATGATGAGTCTCCACATCATAGCAATAGTCCTACACGTGCTGCGGCTAGTCCATAGCTGAACGCAGTAGTGCAGTTGTGGAGGCTCCGCGGCATGAGTCCCATCCCATTTTAATTTAAAACTCTTTATGGGCCGCTGCACGTTGGATCCATATCCCCGTGTAAGCCTCCCAAAGGACCGGTTATTCATTTACCACCTCATGTTAGAAGAATAGCCGTGAAGAAGGAAGACATAATAATAATTATAATCTTTATTGTTCCAAAAGATTTCTCACTTTACAAACATAAATAACAAGGCTTATAAACTATGCACATTTCAAGAAACTTTGTCCTCTGAACTATGTGTATATCCCTGTATTTCAGACGACAGATGTAAAAATACGGAATACAGAAAATGTTTGTAACATGTGAAAAAAAGAAGGAAGAAGAGCACAAGGCATGTTTGTAAAGTTTTATTTAGATGTAAGAAAGGTGTATTATATTTTTTTGCAATCAGAATAAGTAAAATAAAAGGAAACAATAATTTGGTAAACGCTTTGGGGGGTACTAGAACCCCTTCAGAGCGCTTATTCCTCACGGCTTTCCATACAAATTTCGAAGTTCAATATCTCAAAAACCAACGAACTAATCTGAATGAATCTTGGTACCTATAAATAAATTACTGAGCTTAACAACAGAGTCGCTAACTGCATAATATAAGACTTTCATTTAAAAAATAATAGCCTCTAATTTGTTTTCCTATGGTAGAACAAAATGAAACAGACTGTGTTAACTACTGTTTCCAAACACAAAACATGACACCTGCCACAGCGCGAGAAATATAGCAAACTTTTGATTTATTGCATACAGATACGTACATGCTTGGACTTTAAAAAGCTGAAAACTACGTGAGTAAGACTAGTCTTACTAGTTTGGTGGGAACACGAATGTCAAGTATTTCCTGAAGATTCTATAGTCATATGAAATTTAGCAGCTAAAAAGCTCTTTCTCTTTCCACACACACTTTTACATCTGTAATACTAGTAATAAGATCCCGTTGCGTTAAACTAATTCCAAGAATAAATAAGAAGCTTATTCTAAGTCCCGAGGAAATCCAAAATAATAATATTTGAAAATTTCACATACTACGCGTTAAGCAGCAGAATGCGGTTAAAAATTTCGTAATGTTTTATAAAATTAAAATTCCGTTCCGAACTTGCATGTCGTTGCATCTTTTATTACATTTCTCATTAGTGGAAAAAATTTAAGCGATGTTTATAATGAAAGTGCATTACAGCTTTTAATACAATAGAGTTTTTGTAGAATGCTGTTGGCAAGACTGCCAGTCTGTCAGTGTTTATGTAATGAATAAAACTGTTTTGTTTAAATGTATGCTAGTACGTCATGGAAGCTTGTTGCGACTGTAGTTTTAATTATTCGAAACTTTACGTTGTACAAATTAGCGGAGTATTTGGTGCATAAGGTTTCCCACCAAGAACTTAGGGTCCCAAGCCAACCTCACCTGCAAGTGGTGCACCTGCCGAAAAACGGACGAGGCTCTGGCAAACAAAATATCCCGATAAGCGGCAATAGGCTCGCCACCTATTACGTGGGATCAAAACACTGGCGAAAGGTGGGCGTTTAATATGCCTCTGCCTACCCCTTCGGGGAAACAGGCGTGAGTCTATGTATGTATGTATGTATATATGTTGAATTATGATTTGTAAAGCGAAACATGCGTCATACTCGTGAACGGGTGCTACTTGCGAGTACTGGTCGATGGCGGTCTTATGGGCTGGTATAATTTTTTATTTATATTTAACTTCATAATTTCCATCATGGTTCTGAACATTTGCGCGGATTGCCTGCATTGTTAGGTGTATAATGTAAGTGGATGCTCCTGTTTCACCATGTCTATGTTCAGGAGGCTAACTAAATGAACATCAAAATTTAACTTGATTATGCTCGAGTATCATGTAAAGTAAATATATACAAGTAACATAGAAGGTATAACAGTTGCAGCACCTTTTAAAAGTTTAATTGTTATGTATTATTAAAAACCTGGCGATGAAAAAGAGTGACCGTGAGTTTTATTGCCCGTTCTTTCTCATGGTTCTACGCCCTTGCTTTGCGAACGTGGCAGTAAATGTAAATGTAGAAGCACACAGTAATAATGTGACTGTAAATTTGACGTTCATAAGTGTCAATTTGTGATCTAAATGAATAAAGGATTTTGAGTTTGAGTTTGAGTTTGAAAAAGAAAACTTTGTAAATATTCATCAAATATTGGGTGTCTAATATCATATAATTATATGATATTTAGATTTAGCAAGCGGCTATAACCCAGTGGTGTTCGCCGAGAGGATGAGGAAGAGGATGGTCTCGGGTTCAATCCCCAGTTACCCCGGGCACACTCCTCGGACTTTTCGAAGTTATGTGTGTCTTAAAAATGTTAATTATCGCTCGGTTAACAATGTGTCCGGTAGATGGCAATAGGCTCGCCACCTATTACATTGGGACCAAAACATAACTGGCGAAAGTGTGGGTGTGTAATACACCTCTGCCTACCCCTTCGGGGATAAAGACGTGCAGTTATGTTATATTATGGTATTTAGCAAAGTTACATTTTTGAATAGAGGAAGTGTCTTCTTCTTTCTCTTTTTCTTGTAAGTGTGCGGTCAAGTAAGGTGTCGGAGATTTCTAACCACCCGAAGACCTTCGAAGCACGGTAGTGATCTGATGTAAATGCTACACGCGTTCAACCATCCAAGTGGCGACCTGTGCAAGCGTTGCTTAAATTTTCCGACTAATTACTATCGGCAAGTCGAGCACTACAGAGTAAAATCTCTTTGTTATAATACACACTATACCCACTACACATAACTTACGAGTATGTTTGTGGACTGAGGGACACCATGACTTTTTTTATTTTTAGTTAGTGAAACTGTTAGTTAAAGATCCAAAACATTTGTAAATTGAATATTGGAGTTTGTAAAATAGTCGTTAAAAAGTTATAGAGCATCAAGTGTGGTCCCTCAGTTCACACACTGAATGATGCAAATCTTACCAAATATGTAGCTTACAAACATATTTTGTATACAGATCGTTTGTTAAAGTCAAATTAACGTATTTTCAATAAAACTTAACGAGATCTAAACATAGGATATTAAATTACAAACGTTTTAAAAACGCTCTGAGGGACGACATTTAAATAGCCTCTAAATCATTATTTACAGCAAAAAATGTATGCGTTTCTTTGTAAATACTAATAAAAGTAACTGGGATGATCGTTAAAATAAAATATCACCCCAAATATAGGCCTTTTCTTTTATATTGTAATTTAATTTCGGCCCCTTAGTCAAAAATAACACTACTGAAAATAGCCTGGTAATAGGAACTAGAGAAACGTTGAATATTATGACTTTCTTATTGTCCATATATGCTTGCACGTGTGCATTCCACAATACATTGCAAACTTCAAATCAACATCAACAAAACTTTCACCCAGTATTGTTCACTGTTTTCAACTATCAGATAAAAATAAAATATTTTTATAAAATATTTTATACAATCACCGGCGTCTTCAGTCAAAGTCAAAGTCAAAAATCATTTATTCATCTAGGTCACAAAGTGACGCTTATGAACGTCAAATTTTAATGTACATTACTTAATGCTTCTACATTTACATTTACTGCCCATTCGCAAAGCAATAGGTAGAACCACGAGAAAGAACGGGCAATAAAACTCGTGGACACTCTTTTTAATCGCCAGTGTTATGTTACATATTTTGATTTTGTAAGGAGCTGCAACTATTTCACATTGTAATTAATTACTTGTAAATAGTAATTAGGAACATAGATAATACTTAAATAATTAATGCAGTTACCAATTTAACTGCTGTAGTAGCCTTCCAGTGTGAATATTGTGTAACAGGAGCATCCACTTACGTCTTATAATGTAGGCAACTCGCGACCATGTTCATAACTATATGGTGGAAATATATGTTACAGAAGTGACTGTATATGAATACACAAAATTACTAAAACATTAGTTTACAGCCCATAATCATGAGTTATCTTCATCTTACAGTGCAGTAAAACTTTAATAAAATTAGTGGAACAACAATGCAAATGTAAATGTAGTACCTAAGTTGAATGACCTAATAATACATGAACAGTAATTTAAAAGAACTAGAAATATTATATAAAGATTAACTGAAAAATGCAAAGTATCTATATAATTCTAATTAGGTATAAAGATCATGAGTTGTCTAGCGTAAGTGACCAGCTATCCTTATCACTGAAATAATCATTAATAGTATAATAATCTTTCTTAATAAAGCAGTCTTTTATTTTAGTTTTAAATGTACTAAATGGTAATTCTAAAAGACTAATTGGTATTTTATTGTATATACGAATACCTAGCCCTACAAAAGAATTATTAACTTTATGTAAACGATGATAAGGGGCATATAACCTATGCCTGTTTCGAGTATTTATGTTATGTATATCGCTTTTTGTGGTAAATAAACCTATATTTTGCCTAATGTACAAAATATTAGCAAATAAAAATTGCGAGGCTACTGTAAGAATTCCTATAGACTTAAAGCGTTCCCTAAGAGTATCTTTTGCACCTAACATGTATATTGCTCTTACCGCTCGTTTTTGTAGAACGAAGATATTCTGAATATCCGCAGCTTTGCCCCATAACAAAATGCCGTAGGACATAAAACTGTGAAAATAGCTAAAATAAACTAAACGAGCCGTGTCGATGTCAGTAAGTTGCCTAACTTTTCTGACGGCATACGCAGCAGAGCTTAGCTTTCCTGCAAGACATGCTATATGTGCACCCCATTGTAACTTACTATCTAGTGTAATACCTAGGAACACTGTAGAGTCTACTGTGTCAAGTTCCTCCCTATCTAGCATAATATTAGGTCCCAGTTGTCTTACATTAGGTAAAGCAAATTTAACGCATTTAGTTTTCCTAGAATTACGTACTAGGTTATTTGCTGTAAACCATTGTGTAACTTGTAATAGTGCATTATTTACATCATCAAATTGATTTCTATTCCTATCTACTTTAAAAATAAGTGACGTACCATCTGCAAAAAGTACAACATCACAGATGTTTTATAAATAAAAAGGTAAGTCATTAATATATACAAGAAATAGAAAAGGACCTAAAATTGAGCCTTGTGGAATGCCTAGCTGTATAGGTAATTTAGAGGATGTAGTCCCATTTACATCGACACACTGAAATCTTTGCCGCAGGTACGAATCGACAAAACTAAGTGCGGTTTTCTCTACGCCATAGTGGCGGAGCTTACGCAGTAGCGTGTCGTGCTGAACGCAGTCAAATGCTTTAGATAGGTCACAGAACACTCCAATGGCATTCTTTGATGACTCCCAAGCACTATAAACGTGTTTTATGAGAGCAACACCCGCATCAGTAGTGGATCTACCTTTAGTAAATCCGTATTGATCCTTGTGAAGCAGACTATCTAAATTGAAGTGGTTTAGTAGCTGCTTTAAAAGAATCTTTTCAAATATTTTACTAAATGCCGGCAAGATAGATATGGGCCTAAAATTATTAATATAATTTTTACTGCCAGATTTGAATAAGGGTATAATTTTACTTAATTTCATCAAATCCGGAAATACGCCTAGATCAAAGCATTGATTAAAAATTATAGATAGGTAAGGCGCAACAGTCTCAACTATAGTACCTTAAAATTTTAATTGAAATGCCCCAAAAGTCACCGGTATTTTTAATATTAATTGAATTATATGCGATCAATATATCTCGCGGGGTAACGTGCTCGAATCTAAACACGCTCTTGCATTCAGGTACACTGCTAAGCAAAAAAATTCCAGCGTCTAAAGATGATGATTGTAAACAGCTAGTAGTTGTTAAAGGTATGCTCGCAAAGAAACTATTGAACATATGTGCTACTTGAGTTTTATTGGTGACTAATAAATTGTTTTCTTTAAGTTCAAATTGGTTTTCCCGTGGTCGTGCTCTTCCTGTTTCATTATTTATAATTTTCCAAGTTTCTTTAATTATATTTGTTGAATGCTTAATTTTACTACTAATAAATTTAGATTTTGCCATAATACAAACTTGTTTAAAAATTTTCTTAAAAAATCTTTTTTACATAATCTCGAAAAGGTGTGTCAAATCTATGTTGTTTCATACCATATAATTCAAACAACTTGGCTCTACTTTTGTATATACCTATAGTGGCCCACTGGTTAAAAGATCCCATAGTACCCTTTAGTGTGACTGTTTTACTTTTGAAGGGTAAGAGTAGAGTCCACTTAACTGCGTCGTCGGCCAGGTACGTGCTTCAAACAAGTTTGCATCACTCTCACTGTGCGCACTCGACTAGAGGTGCAGAACTTATGTTGACTTACTGTACGGAATTTGCCTTGGAGATTTAATTTGTCTCGTACACGTTCAAGTTTAAGCTTTTATGAAGTTCCTCTACTTAATTGTTTTAACACTTTCTATGGATGTAGGTACTGTTAAAATTTTTAGTAGTGTTGGAGGTATCTATTTCTCAGTGACCGATCATTTGACAAAAAACAAATGAAAAATTTTCATTTGACAAATAGCATTTGACAAAATTATACTTGATAAATTTATTATTTTACAAACTATTGTTTAATAAACTACTCATTAGACAATATATTTACTATAAAAATGTTATTATGCTAAAACATTAATTTACAAATTGATTATTTTTTTAAACATGTTATTTGGCAAAACAACGTAAAGCATAAATAACATTTGACAAAATGCCTTGCTTGGTAAATATTTTTTTTACCAAAATCTACGTTAATACAACAATCTTTGTGTAGGGTCAACTGAAACAATGGCTGGTTAGGTTAGGTTAGAACTGCGACCCGAAACGAATTCTACTTATATCGCTTAATTCAGGCAATGATGACAAATATCCTTTTGAGGAGCGACTGTTTTTTTTTAAAGACTTAAGTTTCTATGGAATTAGTATTAATACAAAATTATTACTTGCCTATAAATAATCTGGAGACACCGAGGGTAGTGGAGATATTGAGGGTAGTTGGTATAACAAGGACAAAAAGTTTTTTGCTCCCATTTAATAATCATTTAAAAATTGTTTATTTTATTATTTCAACAAACTTATGTTTATAATCTTATGGTAACATAAAATACCAACCAGTTTTGTGTTATTTCCTACTCGCACTACTTATTTGCACAAAACATAACAACTTGGATAGGTAACATGGAGGCCATGAAAACTTCCTTCACCAATATAATGGCTGGTATTGAAGAGCGCATGTCAAACTTCGAAGCTGAACTACAAAAAAGCGCTAAGAACACAAGCACCGCACCTAGCTTGGCAAGTCTTGCAGCTGAGTTTGCAATATTCCGGTCATTCGCGATGGAGACTATGGCAGCTTTACAGCAGCAGATGGAATTGATGGCGCGCGAGGTGGACAGCCTCGAGATACGCAGCCGTCGCAAAATGCTGCTAGTTCGTGGTGTTCCAGAGCAGAAGAGTGAAGATCCGGCTCAATCAATCATCAACATTATGAAAGATCTTCAGCTAACTGACTTTGTGAAGGATGACATCAAGCGTTGCCACAGGATGGGGCGACCTTCAAGTACTCATAAGCCCAGACCTATACTGGTCAAGTTTCATCGGTTTGCTGTTCGAGACAAGGTCTGGTATTCGAAGACAAAACTGAAAGGTAGCGGCAAAACCTTGTATGAATTCTTAACCAAGACTCGATACGACGTATTTATAGCTGCACGAGAACGATTTGGCGTCACTAAAAGTTGGACATGAGAGGGTCGTATATTCGTGATGGACCCCGACGGCAAACAGCACCGTATTTCGTCGCTTGGTGAACTGAATCGGATAAAGTCAGCCACACAAAAGTCACCCACTGCTGATAAGCCCGGTGTTTCGAAGTCAAAACGCGCTGCTGCCACGAAAAAGTGATCCGTATTCAAGTTTGTCCAGTGATTGCAGCAATCGCACATTTGTTTACATATTGTACGTATTCCATAACTATCTTCAATGGTTCAAAACTATAGTAATACCTCCTTCGTTTCTTTTATTTTGGTTATCACTAACATCTCACTTTCGTTTCCTGTTCCTATAAAATTGTATTCTTTGATACCTTCTATTTACGAGCAAAAATTATTATTAGGTATATGAGTGAACGGAATGAACATTGAACATGACATGACACTATGACGTCTATGACACTATCGTTATGATTATTACGTTTCGTTATACCCATAACTCACAGAAGAATAACTAAAGCATGGAATGAACGATATTTTTATGAACAAATTGAATATAGCTACACTCTTCACTCATATGACAATTTAGAGTTGCCAGAAGAAGAGGGCACTATGTTTGTCAGTTAGGGCTAAAGACCATTTGAACACAAATTTCGTAACTTTTTAATTTTTTAGTGATTGAGCAAATCCGCTATCGATATCGATCAAAGTTTCAATATAGGTTCAAAATCAAACAGACTTGTAAAGTACCTATAGTAAGTATGTACATGTTATACATTCCGTAAGTTTGTGTCCACAGCAGTCAGAACGCTAGTTAATGGATAGTATTTATATAATTACTAGAGGACGCCAGCAGCTACGCCTGCATTATTTTTAAATTTACCGGTTTTGGCCGATCCCGTGGGAATTTCGGGAAATCCCTTCTTAGTGCACCCCTACGGTCTCCAAGGATCATTTATGCCAAATTTCAGCTTCCTGCGCCCAATAGTTTCGGCTGCAGCGTGTCACTGCTGGCTGGCAGTCAGTAACGCAAGGATTTATATATTAAAACTAGAGGACGCCAGCAGCTACGCCTGCATTTTTTTTAATTTACCCGTTTTGGCCGATCCCGTGGGAATTTCGGGAAATCCCTTCTTAGTGCGCCTCTACGGTCCCCAAGGAACATACGTGCCAAATTTCAGCTTCCTGCGCCCAATAGTTTCGGCTGTAGCGTGTCTGTCAGTCAGTCAGTAACGCAAGGATTTTTTATATTAAGATTACACAAACTTGCATTTTTAAACTGAATCTATAATTTTTTGTTTCAAATGGGTACTCAGTAGCACATAATAATGAAGCGCCACAGCATTTTTTTTTTAACTTCAAACTAATCTCACGTGTTTTGTCACCAGCCGCGCGTGAAAGGTATTTTTCAATAACACTGTTATTTTTCACGTGATCTAAAATTATCAAATCCTCCTTCACGATATTTTTCTTTTGCAAACTATCAAGTAAACGTGAATTCAAAGCAATGTTCTTTTTCATCAGACGTTTAGACCGTTGTCTTAAGTAATTTATTTTTAACAAGCTGCTCTAGGTGAAAAACTTCTTTTTGTAGTTTTTCTATTGTACGTAAGTGTTTAGCGCACACGATTTTCATCGCTTCTGTACCTACTGGCGGAGAAATTGAAACTAACGTAGGCGCTTTAGAGCTGGTTGTCGGAGAAACAGAAGATGTCTCATTTATGGAAGGCGCACGCGTACACTCAATAAAGAAAAAAGCCACGTTTTAATGCAAAGCAGTATATTAAAATAAATAAGCATACCCTTTGTGTTTGCCACCCTAGCAATCACTGATGATACCTGAAGCTTGATTTATAGGCCAAAGCCGATTCATAAAAAGTACCTTACACCTTTTTCTGTACTCCCATTACTCCCAGCAACGTGCATTGAACTTTTTATGATCGATTGAGTAGTCAAAATGTGAAAGCTTAACAAATAAATAAATTCACTTACATTTAAAATAGGTATTAGTAAGGATATGGTAAAACTATGAAATGAGTGGATGTCGCCTAACAGCCTGGCCACGAACGGCCGCGACACGCTGAGCGACAAGCGATTTCAATGTTCATGCCGCTCTCTATTCTGCCGCCGGCGCTGTCACCTCAGTGCAGAACTAAACTGCAGAAATAAACATCGAAATCGCTTGTCGCTTAGCGTGTCGTGGCTTTTCGTGGCAACTGTGTAACTGCAGGTAGCTGGCTGAATACTGTTTATAACATACATACATAGGCTCACGCCTGTTTCCCCGAAGGGGTAGACAGAGGCATATTAAACGCCCACTTTTTGCCAGACTTTTGATCCCACGTAATAGGTGGCGAGCCTAATGCCGCTAATCGGGATGTTTTGTTTGCCAGAGCCTCGTCCGTTGATCGGCAGGTGCACCACTTGCAGGTGAGGTTGGCTTGGGACCCTACGTTCTTGGTGGGAACTGGGAACCCTATGCACTGATAATAAAATTGAACAAAATATTAAAATTAAATTATTCCTTTGGTCGAGACATCGAATGGAGCCCAAGATCCGACTCCTGTTTGGCGCTGCTACCCTCATAAAAGTAAAAGTAAGTAATTATTTAAACACTCACACTGATACGTTTAGAATGGAGGAGTTATGTTGGCACAGAATTTTCTTTTAGTCTGCGCCATCTTTCAATACTATAAAAACATTCCGCAGAAAAAAGCTTGGCACAAATTCTATGGTGCTTTCTAGGCAACCAATTTTCGTCACGACATACTGCAGCAATCCACTTAACCATTATGTCGCATTAGGCTTGAGCCTGTAATGATGTAATAGTTTTTTGCTAAATAAATAAATAAAAATTTTATAAATCTTTATCACGTGGAAATCTAAAAAATAACGAGATAAAATACTGTGGATAGACATATCGATAAGATTTTTTACAACACTTGAAAAGTCGATATAAATATTATACGGCTAAATTCAAAATCATGATAGAACTGCTAGAAAAGAAAAAATTACTAAGGTTATATAATTTGATGGCATAATATTGTCTAAATTGTATCTTACACGTCAGTTGACTGTGTTCAATTTGTAAGTACTAGGACTACCTCTATGTATATATCCAATCTCTTTGCCATAACTTATTAACATTCAGAAACGAGAACCATTTCTTTGACTTTGATACATTTTGTTTTTCTCAATATTTTAATAATAATTTACCGTTCATGTTTATAGTAATAGAAGAATTGATGTCATAGTGTAATAAAAAGCTGTTAATTTGTGAATAGTGCGCGGATGTTGTGATATATTATTATTTGTGTACAATATGGTGTGCAATGAGCTTTTTTTTTTTTTAATTTATATTTTTTCTGTTAGCACGCAGCTGGCAGGTGGACGAACTAATAGAATAGCGTTAGCATAATATTATTTTGTTAAATTGTTATTTGTGTGTTTATGTGTGGTGTCTCTCTGACTGACAGAGTAAAGAATTGTGTGATAAGAGAGTGTTGTGGGGTAAAAGAAGATGTAGTGACAAGCATCGAGAAAGGTATGCTAAGATGGTTTGGGCACGTGGAGAGGATGGATGACGAAAGACTGACTAAGCAGATATATAAGGCAAGTGTGGAAGGGACAGGACGAAGGGGAAGACCTAGGCGGACGTTCTCTGATCAGATTGGAGACATCCTAAAAACAGGACAGGTGAGAAATACCCTGAACAGAAGAGCATGCATGAGGAATCTGATGGGAGTGAATGAAGCAAGAGAGATATGTCTGGATCGTTGCAAATGGCGTTCCGTAGTCTCTGCCTACCCCTCCGGGAAACAGGCGTGAGTCTATGTATGTATGTATGTATGTAAATTGTTATTTGACACAATATTATTTATTTGATTTTATTTATTGGCCGTGTGGTTGACGGCATAGAATACAAGTGTCACCACCCCCTATCTTCCCGTGGGTATCGTAAGAGGCGACTAAGGGATAACACGATGCAAATACCATCTTTGCGTAGAGACGGAAAACTCGACATCAAACCCTATACGACTGCCTCGTTGGTCTCGCGGCATAAATGTGCGCTTGGGATCGGGAGGTCCCGGGTTTGATTCCTGGGTCGGGCAGTGTTATTGGGTTTTTCTGTCACGAAATTCTCAGTAGCCGCACGGAGTCTGGAAATGTGCCCGGTACGGCAATAGGCTCGCCCCTTATTACGTGGGACTAAAGTATATCTGGCGAAAAGTGGGTGTAGAAATACACCTCTGCCTACCCCTTCGGGGATAAAAGGCGTGACGTTATGTGTGTGTGTGTTATTTATTAATATAAGCATTTTTTTCAGTCATGTTAGATCAAGATTACAGTAGTGATGATGATAGTTTATTTTCTGTCAGTAGTCATAATAACAGCTTTGCAAGCATTTCCTCGCTTGCTGATATACTTCAGTCGTTATTCGCCGATGTACCCAGTAACTTGAATGTAGTCCATAAAAATGCCCAGAGTATTCCAGCCCATTTCCAAGATATGCTGACCACGTTTGACTGTAAGAATATCCACGCTATTCTTGTTTCTGAATCTTGGTTAAAACCTTGCCTCTCAACTCTTTCTTACTCACTTCCCAACTTTAGGTTAATAAGAAATGATCGCACTGGGAGTGGTGGTGGCGGTGTTGCCATCTACCTCCGTTCACATATTCCTTATAAAGTAGTCAATATGTCATCACAACCACCACCACATAACGCCGGCGAGCATCTCTTTTTGAAATTAGATCTTGCTCATATGATGGTTCTGCTCGGTGTCTACTATTCTCCAAACTGCCGTATCAATTATTTCTCTTCTTTCGAAAATATCTTAGAAACTCTTTCTCCTTCTTACAGTCACACCATAATCATGAGCGATTTTAACACTTGTCTTTTAAAAGAGGATTCTCGCTTTTCTTCTTTAAGCAATATTGTCCAATCTTGTAACTTGTCTATTCTCCCTTTAAATGCTACGCATAACTTGCCTAATACAACTCCCTCCCTACTTGATCTTATGCTCGTTTCTTCACCTTTTCTCGTCGCTAAGCATGGTCAGCTTCCAGCTGATGCTTTCTCTTACCATGACTTAATTTTTCTATCTTATAAACATCGTCTTCCTAAGGCAAAGGCAAAAATTCTTTATCAGCGTAATTTTGGTGGCATAAATGCAGAGAGACTTCGTAGTGACGCCAGCAACATTGACTGGAGTTCTGTTGAAAACTCAGATTCCATAGACGAAAAAGTCGAAATATTCACAGACAAGATTATTCATCTTTACGATGTACATGCTCCAGTCCGTGCTATCCGAGTTAAACATTTACCCTCGCCGTGGCTTACAAAAGAAATTAAAGATCTTTTGTCAAAGAAAGCCGTGGCTAAGACAAAATTCAAATGTCGCCCGACTCCTAGCAATTGGGATAACTACATTGCAATAAGAAATCACTGCAGCAAGGTGTGTAGGAAAGCACAACGCCAATACATTCACAATTCTGTCGAGAATAAATACCCAGCTAAAGTCTGGAAATTTCTAAGAACAATGGGTGTTGGAAAGTCCACACATGAATCCAGTTCCAATAATATTAATATTGATTTATTAAATCAACATTTCTCTACTTCGTCCAATTTTGATGCGACTTCTAAAGCTAAGACTTTACAAGATCTATCGTTGCTTCCAACCCCAGACTACCCACCTTTCGTTTTTAATCAATTATCCGCGTGTGATGTTAAAAAGAGCGTATTATCAATTTCTTCCAATGCAGTCGGTAATGACTATCTTAGTCGTAAAATGATCCTTCCCATCTTAGAGGAAATCCTTCCCATCCTTTGTCATATCCTTAATCAATCCTTATCCTTGGGCGTATTTCCATCTGCGTGGAAAGATGCCCAAATTATTCCCATACCTAAAAAATCCAAACCTTTGACCTTTTCCGAGTATCGTCCTATTTCTATACTCCCTTTCCTCTCTAAAGTGCTCGAGCGCCTAGTCCATATCCAACTTAGCACATTCCTTAATACAAACCTACTCCTTAATCCTCTCCAATCCGGCTTCCGTCCTGGTCACAGCACCACAACGGCGCTTATCAAAATTACCGACGACATAAGGCTTAAACTTAAGGTATGGAGAATGGAAATCTGACGGTCCTCTCTCTGCTTGATTTCAGTAATGCCTTCAATACCGTAGATTTCCATACTCTTCTTGGTATATTGCGCTCTATTAACATATCTCCACCAGTAATTGATTGGTTTCACAGTTACCTGTTTGGTCGTCGGCAGCGTATACGCATTGAAGATTACTTCTCTTCGTGGTGTAATACAACAATCGGCGTACCGCAGGGTGGCGTTCTATCTCCATTACTCTTTTCCATTTTTATAAATTCTATCTCTTATCTACTTCAGTCATCCTACCACCTTTATGCAGATGATCTGCAAATTTACACTCAAGCACCGGTTCATAGTTTATTTGATGCTTTTCGAATTATTAACATCGATTTAGAGCGGATATCTGCTTGGAGCCTAAGATTCGGCTTACAGATTAATCCAACAAAAACGCAGGTTATTGTCGTTGGCAGTCCTAGGATGATCGCACGCATTGACTGGAATCTTCTACCCCAGATTAACTTCGGTGGTATCCCTGTACCTATTAGTGATTGCGTTAAGGATCTGTGTATTTATATTGATAAAACGCTATCTTGGTGCCCACAAATAAGTGAGGTTAATTGCAAATTATTTGCAGCGGCGGGGAACTTGCGAAGACTGCGAAACTTTTTGCCGAATGCCACTTAAATTGCGCTTGCTAATTCTCTTCTCTTACCAATCCTTGACTATGCCGATGTCAGTTATCTAGATCTCACTGAGGAGCAACTTGATAAGCTTGAGCGTCTTCAAAATTTCTGTATAAGATTCATATTTGGATTACGCAAATATGATCACGTTTCAAATTTCCGTAACATGCTCAAGTGGCTCCCAGTTCACCTTCGACGGAATACTCATATCCTTTCTTTGCTTTACAATTTTCTCTTTAATCCTTCTACTCCCCTTTACTTAAAAGACCGCTTTAAGTTCCTCAATGACACACATTCGAGATCGGTGAAATTAAGATTGGAAATGCCAATGCATTCCAGCACTTTTTATGACAAATCGTTTACAGTCCAAGCTGCTCGGCTATGGAATGCACTGCCGATATCCATCAGACAAGCAGAATCATTATCAGCGTTCAAAAGATTATTAAGAGACCACTATCTTTTCATTCAGCCCTCCTCCACATTGTCATAAACTGTAAATTTTCTATTATTTTTTCCTTTGTCAATTAGTACAGTTTTTACAATCTCCTAATCATTTATTTTAGTTATATATTATAAGTATGTATATGTATAAATATAATTATATAAGTATAGCATTAACAAAGTATGGTATATTTATTAATATATGTATTATTATTTAATAACAGTATTTTGTACCTATTTATTGTTTAAAATTCAATTAATGATGTACAATATCTTATCACACCAACACTACCCTTTTCGAAATCCGTCAGTTTCCAGTCCATCCAAAGGTTGCCTGGAAGAAATTACTTTTTAGTGATAAGGCCGCCCTTTGTGCATTACCTGCTAATCACAATTTTTATATGTATTTCCGATTGGTGTACAATAAAGAATATTATTATTATTATTATTGTAATCTGTCTAAGATGAAAATTGCAACCATGCAATTAAATATTTTCAAAATTTCGCGTGAGTATTGGTTAGAAATTTGTTATTTTTAAAAACTAATAATTTATCTTGTAACTTTTTGTACAATCATCTATTTGGCAAACGAATTATTTAGTCAAATGATAATTTTTAAAATAACTATTTAACATTTTAATTATTTATTTATTTATTTATTTTTATTTATTTATTTCATACATGGAAAACTTACAGCTAAAAATATTGTGTTTATCATCAGTTTTGCACTTGTAAGCCAATTATAAGTTTTCACTTATAGCTATAGAGTGCACATTCAAGTGAGCAAAACAGAATTCCCGACATTTTTTACATATTTACATTATACATACATTATACATATCGAACGCATTTCGATCATTCCTTGAAAAATTGATTACTTAGACACCTCCTTGCCGAAGACACACTACATGTATAAGGGTCAATATCACGCTGTTTACACAAGTTGTTGAAAGCTCTGCTTGCACGCACCATGAAACTATTTTGCCTATAATTTGTAGATGCAATAGGAACCCGAAGAGGGGGATTATAACGTATTGATCTTAGTGGCACATTATAATAGATTTTCTCAAGTAAATCAGGACAATCAATTTCGTTGTTCACTATCTTGAGCAGGAAAGTGAAGTCTGCAATCTCTCGTCGGTTGCTAAGTGGCAAAATGTGCAGCTGTCTGCACATTTTAAAATAATCATCAGGGTTGTAAGGAATCTTTTGATGAAAACACAAGTACCTAACAAACCGCCTTTGTACACTCTCGATTCGATCAATATACTTAAAATAACATGGGTTCCAAACTTGGGAAGCATATTCCAAGTGACTCCTCACAAATGTGCAATAAAGTATTTTAAGAGTTTTTACTTCGGTAAAAGCTTTACTCAAACGCATTATAAATCCAAGTGATTTAGAGGCCTTCTTAACTATTGTGTCAATATGTGTATCAAATAATAACTTGCTGTCGTGATATACTCCTAGATCTCGTATAGTGCTACATCTCGGTAATATATGACCTCCCAGAGAATATGAATCATTAATGACGTCATGTTTTCTTGTGAATGATACTACGGAACATTTGGCTGGATTAAGGTCAAGTTTATTTAAATAGCAGTAATCCTGCAATCGACAAAGGTCACTCTGGAGTGCCTTAGTGTCATTCATGGATGATATACCAGCGTAAATTTTCATATCATCTGCAAAGCTAAGTAGGTTAGATGACTGCAGGCAGAGCTCAATATCGTTTACGTAGACCACAAACAAGAGCGGACCGAGCAACGAGCCCTGCGGGACACCACTTGAAACCGACACCCAATTAGACCTATAATTATTAAGTGCTACAGCTTGTGACCTATTCTCAATATAAGACGAGAACCAACGTAGTAAGTCGCCATGAATTCCAATTTTAAAAAGCTTTCCAATTAAAATGTTGTGATCAATCCTATCGAAGGCCTTGCTATAGTCCGTATAGACGACATCAACCTGCCTTCCATCATCCATGGTTTTAGTGATGAAATCGTTCAGTAAAACTAGATTTGTAGCTGTGGATTTACTCCTAAGGAAACCGTGTTGAAAAGGACTAAGTTCATTTGAGATTGCAGAATAAAGCTGGTCATATACAATCCGCTCAAACACTTTAGCTACAATGCATAGTTTGGAAACAGGTCTATAGTTTTCAATCTCACTTTTAGAGCCCTTTTTGTGCACAGGTGTAATATAGGCTGATTTCCATATCCTAGGAACTACACACAAAGACAGAGACTTTTCAAAAAGAAGCGAGATAGGCATGGCAATAGAACATGCACATTTCACCAGCAGTTGAGATGATATATTGTCAGGTCCGCAACCTTTGGATATATCCAACTTACGAAGTAAGTTAGTGACAACTTGAGTGTTTACTTCAACGCGCGAAATATCAGCAACTGAATTGCACGAAGCGCCATCCGAAATAGAGTTCCCAGAATTAAAAGTTCCATTATCAGTACCACGATTGAGAAAAGTCGAACGAAAGTAAGTCGAGAATGCTTCACATATAGTTTCACCAGTGTGAATTATTTTGCCGTCATAAGTTAGTGTACTAGGCATAGAATGAGTATTAAAACGGTTTTTTACAAATTTCCAGAAACACTTGGGATCATTTTTGATAGATGACTCAGTTCTCTGAATGTAATTATTGTAGCAGGTAGTTTCCATTACTTTAATGCGTTCACGTAGGATTTCAAATGCTCGTCTATCAGATGTATTGCCATACCTCTTAAACTTTTTTAAATATTTGTATTTTTCTTTAATTGCTTTTATTAATGATGAATTGTACCATGCAGGGTACCTGCCTCGACAATACAGTTTCTGGGGTATGTAGATATTTTGCAATTTAATAATGTTATCATTAAAAAAGTCTACTGCCTCATCCATTGAACGATGTGAAAACTCGCGATGCCAGTCAACTTGACCAATAGAGTCGTTCAAAGACTGAAAATCACCTCTAGTAAACAAATAACGCAATCTCGGTACACACTTCAGAATAGGTAATACTGTTAGCTTGATAATAATCGATAAAGCTGGATGGTAGGGGTCTATTGGCACCAAAGGAGCACAGCATTCTGATACATTTACAATATTGTTCGATAAAACTAAGTCCAATAATTTGCCATACCTATTGGTAACAGTATTGTATTGCTCAAGACCCGCCAAACATAGCTCATCTGCGAGTAGATACTCATCGGCAGTAGAGAGATTGGTCGGGACCAGCGAGGCAGTATTAATCGATGAGATCCATGATATACCGCTCATGTTAAAATCGCCCACAACTAAATAGACATCATTACTTTTACTAATAGATAAGTCGCTTAATTTAGATAGAAAGTTACGTAGTTGCAACGAGAATGAAAGGCCATTATTTTGATTACACAGGTATAAGACACATATATATAAATTTATAGAGTCGCGCGAATTCAATGTTTTTACACTTATCTTTAGCCAAAGGTCTTCTGCTGTAGAATGTAATAGATGCTGTGAAGAAACTGATAAGTCCCTACGCGTAGCAATAAGTACACCTCCTCCACGCGACTGCCCCGTGAGTGTATAATCACGGTCTCGACGCCATGTAATGTACCGATCATCAAAAAATTCCGCATCACGGATACCATCCAATAACCATGTTTCTGTTAATAAAATAATATCAAAATTGTTCATCAAGACTTGACGATAAAAACCGTCTGTTTTCGATCTTAATCCGCGAACATTTTGATAATATACATTCAAGTTATTAGATCCGTTAGCCATTACTTATCCAAATTACAGCTGTAGAAACAAACATGATAACTAATGAATAAAAACAATCGTTAACGTGTCTATTCACGAATCTTTGTTTAATAATAGAGTGATTGATACTTACCGACAATACAAAATATAAAACGATCAGCAAGCCACAAAACCTACAATAGCGCAACCAGTCAGGTGAAAGCGCAAGCAAGAGCGAGACAAGCATAATTCCAAACGTAGCAGATATATAGCAAGCAACGCGATCAACAATGAAATGGGCATAGTCTAACAAACAAAGAGGTGTCCAACGCACAAGCACAGCAGATATGCTAAACCTTTTAAAGCAGTTGGTTGTATCATAGAACTTATAAGCAATAATAGCAATACACAAATGACTAAATATTACAAATAAACTAGCATGCAAAAATAAAAACAAGGACATGAATGGGTGACACTTTAAAATAATTTGTTTAAATCGGACTCTTTACGTATAATAAACGATTTACTGGTGTTATTTTTACGTACATGTATTTTACCGTGTTTCACCCATACATAGTCATAATTCCTTTCCTTAGCAAGTTGTTTAGTTTTCGTTAACAATTTTTTAGAGTCCGCGCTCAGGTGATCGTTAACATAGATACGATGGCCTCCTTGTATGTCCGACAGATCCTTTACCATGCGTGCGGCAGATATAAAATCCTCTTTTATATAGCGATTGAGAAAACTAACGACTATTAATTTTTCATTGGTACTATGCATAGGTACCCTGGAAATATAATTAATCTGCGTCTTCGGACAGACGTAATCAATCTTACGACCAATGGCATCCAAAATGGAGAATAAATTTTCATCCTTTTTGAAAGGAACTCCTTTGATCTCCACGTTATTCAGACGAGAACGCTGTTCCTGATGGAGAAAATCATGTTTAATTCGCGATATATCTGCTTGCATCGAGTCGAATCTCTCCTGAATCTTATCAAATTCAGCTGCTTTTGTTTCAAGTTCCTGTATTCTATTGCCAAAGTCTTCAAGTTTTTCATTAGAATGGGCATACGCATCCTTTAACTCCACCAAATCGCTTTTGATAGCACGAATATCCTCAATCAGGACGGGTAAGCTCTGCAGCTGCAGCTTAATGGAGCGTATCTCAGAAAGCATTATGTCATACGAAGTAGTAGACGGTTCAGGAGTAAGCGCTTTCGGTGAGGAGGAGATTCTGCATTTAGGGCACTTCCACTGAGCTCTCCTGTCAGATCCCAGTTTTCTCCAGCCCGATTCTGAGATACTTGCGCATGTAAAATCAAGCTCCTTCTTGCAGCTAGCGCACTGAGCGCCATCAGTAAAATGGACGTTACATACTGCACACGTCTTCATTATGAAGTAGATTTACGGATTACGTCAAAAAAAATATATATATTTTCTTCTAGTATGGTTCGGTTTGCAACCGTACTGTGCAATTGCGCTCCCACACTAAACGTAGTTTAAATAACTTTTTCATGAGATTCAAAAATGCTTGATGTGAAGGTTACTTTGACCCGTGGACAACTTTGGCCCTAAGGCTAAGGATGTGCCCAATGACAATAACTGGAACGCAAATTTTCTAAGTAAAACATTTGCGAAACCTGTATTATGTCAAATGATTGTTTTTAAAGGAATATGTTTGCGAAATGAAAGTTTGTCAAATGACTAGTTTTTCAAATGTTGTTTGTAAAATGATCTTTTGATACGTTTTTTTTGTCAAACAATAGTAAACCCTATTTCTCACATATTGCCGACCATACATTCTTCTTCTTCCTCGTATGAGTGTATGGCCAATAGCCTGCTCTGGTGTCTGAGTTTTCAGACCTCTGACATAACGGTTCGTGTCCCGAAACAAGATCTGGGACAGCTTTACCCCTTTAGCCCTCTGAAGAGGGCGCTCTCATGTAAATGGCACACGCGGACACCCTTCCAAATGGTGACCTGTGCAAGCATAGCTTAACTTTATAACGTTTAAGGAACGCCTTGAGTGCTAAATATGGCATTGAAAAAGGATAAATAAGCATAACAATTATTCTTCCAGGAAGTGCTTCACGATACAGTCATGCAGTCAAGATACATTCATTTAAAAAAGGTGGGGTTTTTAATAGGTACGATCATTTGACATTACGCTGCTATAAGTTATGCAAGATGGCTCTACCTTATTCGGAGCTTTCAAACGTTTTATAGATATTATGATGCTCGCCGACAGTCATCCAACTCACTCAGTCTCTTTCAATACTTACTTACCTACTGTAATGGTCGTCAGCTGTAAGCCTGTGAACTTCAAAGTTTATACTTTACCCGAGGAGATGTGTCTGTTGAGTTTCTCGGGGCGATTTCCTTGTGTTATTGGACAAGGTGCAGATTGTTTTATAAACCTTCCGCTTAGGTCAACTTACGGTGTTGAAGTGAATACTTGATTAAAGTTACACAAGAATCATCATCGTTGAGATGAAAATTCATTTAGTGTTTTCAGTGATAACTTCTATTGTCAAATATCTAATAACAGACGGAAAGACACCGGGTTTTGACGTTGAAATTTTCTTTCATATATACGTGATAGCTAGCCCAAAGGATTGATGAAGTGACGTCATTATGTTGAAGAGGGTACCATAATCTTCACCATCATCGTCTTATTTACTTGATCACTTGTCATTACTGATCCCCAAATAACATAAGCTAGAAACATGTGATTTGGAAAGTGGTTTTGTTTTATGATGTACGCGTCCTGTAAGAACAAACTTTTAAAATCGCAATTACATGTTGATGAAATAGGAGTTGTGAATCTGCTTACATCTTTAACCGTGTGAAAATGAAAGCAATTACTATATTCAGTAGTAGTATTCATTCCAGTCAGTACTTCTGAATAAACTAACGTTAGTCTACAACCATGGAATATTCCTACCCCATTGGATTGCAACGGTCAGACCAGCAATGGTTCTGTGGGAAACTTTCAGTCAAATCCAGTTAGACTAGTAAGCGGCGTCCGGGTTGCAACTGGGATAAGGCTAGTAGGATGAACTATAATAGATATATTACAAAAGTTATAATCATCATACAGTCATACGCAGTGCACTTCTGGACATAATTATGTCTATAATACTTTGTCTAGTCTTTAATACGAGGATTGGAATGCTATACCGCGCTAACCGGATGGATTTTTATAGGGTTTGATGTTGAGTATGCGGGCTCTTCCCAAATATACGATTTATATCATGTATTTTCCTTAGTCACCTGGCAGCGATAGCCGAGTGGATATACCAACAGACTGCCATGCAGAGGTTATCGGGTTCGAATCCACGGCGCGCACCAATGACTTTTCGGAGTTATGTGCGTATTAAATTGTTAATTATCGCTTATCCCGTGCCTCGGAGAGCACGTTAAGCCGTCGGTCCCGGTTGTCGTGAAGATCTCTGACAGTCGTTACAGGGCGTCAGTACCTTCTACGTAAACTGGCACTAGTCTACACCATGGAATATCGCTATCCCTTCGGGTTGCGGAGGTCAGACAGGCAGTCGCTCTGTGGAAAAGCTAATATGCAGCCAAATCCGGTTAGACTAGTAAGCGGACCCCAGATTGAAACTGGGATAACACTAAAAGAAAGATTTTCCTTAGTCACCTCTTACGATTTCAACGGAATAAAATGGGGTAGCGACACTTTGTTTTATTCTTACATACATACATAAATAGACTCACGCCTGTTTCCCTGAAGGGGTAGGCAGAGGCATATTAAACGCCCACTCATCGCCAGTGTTTTGATCCCACGTAATAGGTGGCGAGCCTATTGCCGCTTATCGGGATATTTTGTTTGCCAGAGCCTCGTCCGTTGATCGGCAGGTGCACCACTTGCAGGTGAGGTTGGCTTGGGACCCTAAGTTCTTGTTCCCTAAGTTGTATTCTTAACCATTTGTATACCGGCACGTATATTCACGTGAAACACAATACCTTTTTAATAGTGACTGGTATTCCGGCATAATAAGAAGTTGATCCGCCACCACATGGACAATCTTGCAAGTTATAACTTGCAAGATATTTAAAATAACATATCACATCGTCTTCAAAAATTCCCTCAAATTTATGATAAACCACCAGTTCTTATATGTCGAAAGATCAAGCTTTTATTTTTAAAATACTTCCAGGTTATCTGATATTTGTGCAATCCGACCACGTTATTTTCGGCTTACATACTCTTGCTCGTGATTTTGAATTTCCCACAGACAATTTTTTTGCCTCAAGTTGTTTCATATTGTTATATTTCTATAAGCTTTAAATCTCGCCATGTTTTCAGGGATCACTAAGTTTTTGCCGTATTTTTGCGATAAACGTTGGTTATGGGGTTGGTGTTTGAGAGTACATTCTATTTTACATTAGCTACAATCATTGACACGTTATGACATTTTCATATGATTACATTTATAACCCATTTTTACCTAACACCGAACATTACAACTGCCTTCGCAATGCACGAAGACAATTTGAAAATGTTTTTTACACATGCGGTCAGAACCTTCGACATGACCATCCACGGACCAAATCCTGGCGAGGTCGCACATGCCTTACCACACTGTGGTAAATACACGTGACCGTATTTTGGAAGTCGTACATACTACTTCCATCAGGCTTCAACAACTTTTAGGCGAGCCCTACTTTGAGTTGTGGCAAACCCTTGTAGTAACTAAGGTTTTCTTCTGTGACACTAAAAAAAGGTGCGAACGTAACTATTGCCTACTACATCTTTTTGTCCTAGGGATACAGGTATAGGTGTTGTTCTGTTTATGTATTATTCTATGACATAATGTTACCTTTTCCCCGAGTGATACCACAGGCAACAGCTATTACCAAATTAAAAAATAAATTAAACTGGCACCCATTGGCGAATAACAAAAACGGCTCTCATTTTCAACTAAAGTACCAACCGCTACGATTACATACAAACCACAAAAATCCTGAACATTACGGGGTGTTTTATCTCTCCTGCAATGGGCTGATGGTACTAGCAGATGGTTTTTATGATGTGATTATTAAAAGATGTTTTACTTTGATAATGTTTATTCAATCAGCCAGCACAGTTCTACAGTCTTATAGTTTTCACAAGAGATAAAACAAAAGCGAGCGACGACCATGGAGTATTTGCAGAGTTGCAACAACAAAGAAAAAGAAAAAAAACATTATAAACTCCTTGAATATAAACTAATAGTGTTGTCAATTAACTATGGTGTTTCATTGCACACCTCAACACCCCTTCTCAATGAAACAACACATGACTGATTATCACAATAGATGCTTACTGGACACACATTACTATAACCAAAATCTTTTAATAAATTTATCAACCAACAAGCCTCGCTTGCAGCCATGCTCATTGCAACATATTCTGCCTCAGTTGAGGACAGACTAACACATGCTTGTTTCTTTGAAGTCCACATTACTAAACAATTTGAGAACATAAACATATTGTATCCAGATGTAGACTTTCTGTCTCTAATGTCTCCTCCCCAATCAGCATCACAATATCCTTCTAACTATAGGTTATTACAATGGTAAGTCAATTTGAAATCCAAAGTGTGTTTAACATATCTAAGTATTCTTTTTAATGCAGTTAATAAAGTATTGTTTGCACATTTCTGATATCTGCTCAATATAGACACTGCAAAACACAGATCTAGCCTAGTGCCTGCCATAGCATACATCAAACTGCCTATTATTTGCTTACAAAACCTTTCAGTGCCTTTATTTGATACATTGTCACTTTCAAATATTTTTGCATGGGGTTTGGGGTTTGGGGTCCATGAGAGTGCACATTGGCTTACAATTATACATATCAAACTTTCTAAGGACATTCTCTAAATAATTTCTTTGACTTAACTCAATAATGGCAGTTTCCAAATTTTGCTTTACACTTATACCTAAAAAAATTGAGATCTGCCCTAAGTCCTTGATTTCAAACTCCTTATGTAATACAGATTTAAAATGTGAAAGGAGTATGGGCACTAAAGTATGGAGTTTGGTTTCAAAGTATACTTTATTGTGCCGCCATCAAACTTACCTCATTTGTAGTGTTTATAATGGTAATTAAATTACAAAAAACCATTTGTCCCTAGTTCGCCGGATTTCCTAATAAAAGGCTACCAACGAATTTCAAGTTAGGTTATGTTCTACAAACGTAAACGGTACCTACCTACATATTTTTAGATATTTTCGAGATATTTTAGATATTATCGCCAGCCCTTCGGGTTGCGGAGGTCAGTAGGCAGTCGCTCTGCGGAAAAACGAATATTCTGTCATATCTGACTAGACTAGTAAGCAGCTCCAGTCTTGGATGCAACTGACATAACGCTAGGGTGATGATGATGATGATAAGCTGCTTGTACGAATAAAACTACAATACTTTTCGAAACATCGACGCCCGCGATCCCCTATCTGCCACGAAACCAACTGCTGGGCGCACGATCCATTATTCGGCGATTGTTATCAACCGACCAACAGTTTTCACCTCATTTTTCTTGAGAAAAAGCAGATCATATTATCTAACAATTGACGTTTTGCCTCGCATTTTACACATTATCATCATCATAACGTTATCGCAGTTGTATTCCGAACCTGCGCCAACGTTGGTGTGACAGTCTCATAAAACAATTGACACACCGTGATCGAATGTCGTTCATATTGGTCTCGGTTTTGTACACAAACACAAAAAAGTCTCGAGTCTCTATCTCCAATACTTTTCGATTTCTATAGTTACAGCTGTGGAGAAACTCGAAGATCACTCGACGTAAGCTAAGAAACCATATATCACAGAAAAAACAACAAACGAGCCCAAGCGCACGCTAGCGTAGGCGCAGGAAACGTCAGTCAACCAATAAAATATATTTATTGATTAGTTTTGTCAATCTCAGTGTTGCCAAAATATTTTTATTTGTAAATCGATAATCGTATTAGGTATATAAACAGACCTAATTAAAAATAAATTGTATCCGACAGCCAGCATGCTATTGCTGTCGAATAGTATTTTAATATTATTATTATTTTATTATTAATAAATAGCTTAGTTGTATTTTCAGATCCAAGAATATTTTACACTACCTGATTTTGCTTTACTTTGTTAGGCACCAGCTTTTATTGATATTGTGAAACAAGAACATTGAAATTCTTAATCATGCAAAATAATGTATAACAGCATAAAATCAATTAAAAATCTTAACTCTAGCAATGCCTGTTTTTTACTAATACAATTGTAATAATATTGTAGCTTTCTAAACCCGGCGAAGTTATGATTGACTATATATGAGGGATGTTGTAAAAAATAAAAACATAATTTTTGATACCAATTTGATTTTAGCACAAGTTGAAACCATATATGCCCATACTCCTTTCTTTATTATTATTTCCAAAAATTAGAATGTCATCGACATACAACAATACAAAAGTTTTATATACACCTTCTGATGGCGTGGAGGCATAGTGATACAGATCGTGCTGGCTCCCTCAATCAAGGTTGAGCCGTACGATTGCTGTTGAATGCGGGCCGTCAGTGGGCCGAGTCAGTCAAAAGCGTCAGATAATTTCCTGCATTGTAATTGCATACTAAACCCTTTTTTTGTCTGGACTTTAAAAGATGAAGAAAAGACTAAAGAGATTGAAGTGACAAAAAAAAACAATGACTCTGAGTTTGTTTCGGCCTTTCTTCTCAAGAAGTCATTTAGCTAGGAAAAGCCGGCATCATCTAGAATAGGGTTTTGACATGTATAAGTGTTGTAAACAACCAAAGCGCAGAAATAAATATGTCTTTATGTCTTTATAACTGATTGCAAAGTCGTTTCATAAAATTGCCTAGTTTTAATGTAGGTCGTAATATTTCACATAATTCTATAACTATTAGTCATAAGGGTTATAGGGACCCTAATAAAACGAGTACTTACTGCAAACGGTTAAATATTATATTGACATAAATATACTGATGTTTTTACATAAAAATAATAGCACTTCTGCACAAGAATGTACAAGATCATATTATATTAGTCACCTTAATTATATCTTTCGTCTTATAACGACCATCTGAGAAGAACTCATTAAGATCAATAATATGTTCGCACAGGAATAGTCGATCATGTTTAAGGGAATAATTAATATGAACTATGAACTTTAATGTTGTTACAATTCTATGAGTATTCAATACGGTAGTAATAACGTGGTAAAGTTCTCTACAAAGCCTGAGTTTCCTAATAAAACTTTGCACACAACCCTGAAGATTCTTTACGACTTAGGTATTATGTTCTAAGTGTTGAAAATTATGTAGGTGCCTAGGATATTGATTGAATAAATATCTGTTCATGAAAAAAATACAACTATTGATAAGATCATTAATTCAATATAAACAAAAATCAATACGCTTATGCTAGGTAGATGGCGTTGCGCCTCTTTTCTAATTTCCCACCCACAACAATGCAAAGCCTGCTTCGTACGGTGCGTGGTTTTGCGAACGGACGCGTATGGCACCTTTGAGATTATACCACGAGTTCAGAGGTGCCGCGCGTAAGCGCGGTATTACGAGCGGTGCCTAAGGCCGACGAGACTGCGCTTTGTTTACGGCCGGATTCAATAACATACACATACATAGACGCAAGCCTGTTTCCCGGAGGGGTAGGCAGAGACTACGGAACGCCATTTGCAACGATCCTGTCGTATCTCTCTTGCTCCATTCACTCCCATCAAGTTTCTCATGCATGCTCTTCTGTTTAGGGTACTTCTGATTTGTCCTTTTTTAGGATGTCTCCAATTTGGTCAGAGAAATGTATATATAAGTACCCAAGAGTATGGATAGATCGAACATTGAAACCGGAAGTTAAAATTCATAGCCGCAGATCAAGTTACATTTTAATTTAACTTCTTAAACGTTTCTTCTCGTAGTACACCTTTAGCAACCTCCAAATTAGTAGAAAACTTGTTATAAGACATTATTTTGCTTTATCCGCTATACAGGAATATTCCTAGTGAGGAAGTAGTTAAAAAAATAACAACTAGCAACAGTTAACCTAAAATTCGATGAGTTAAATATGAAAATAGCCTAATAATTTATTTTTTCTATATTATATTATCTGTTCTACAAAACATCTTACAGAAAAAGTACAACAAAATTCTTCCTTTGCGAATACATGAAAGAGTAAAAACAGACTTCCGAAACAGATAAACTTTAGTAATTAACAGTTTCTCGGAAACCTAAATCAGGAGAGTTTTTTGTCCAACACCATTCGAGGGTACACCGTTAACGGTCCCTATTCTTAAGATATAGTTTCAGCAAGACTATTTTTATAACGAAAGTAGTAATGTGTTTCATATTGACGCAGTCCAAAATGTATAACAAAACACAAAAAAAAACGTTTTCTTTTATATTGTCACGCCAATATTGCCGAAGGGGTACGCAGAGGTATAATATTATACTCACATTTCGTCTTATTAATTTTAGGTCCCACGTAATAGGGGGAGAGCGTTACCGTTACCGGCCACATTGCCAGACTCCATGCTTCTACTGAGAAAAACTCAGTAACACTGTTGCCCGACCCAGTAATCCAACCTGGGACCTTCCCATCAGCAGATGCATACACTAGCCACAGAGGCAGTCAAAATAAATATTAAAATATAAGTTTTATTTTTGGGCTATTCACCTTGTTAGGACAATTTCATAGAACAATTTTCAATCAAGCGGAATGCCATTGTGAACGCGCGGCTATAATAGTTAACAGAGTATCGAGATTGGGATTAGTTACTACACATTTTGAGAATGTCCTATACGTACGTATATGCCGTCAGTAATTCAAATAGCATTGCAGGCGTAATCATGTAGAACTTTGGTCGCGTAACTTCGACATAGTGTTTTTAGACACTTATAATGAACAAATTTAGTTCGGAGAGATTGCCGAAATCGTGAAAATATCAGCAGAGGCTTGAATTGAATTTTACACGAACTTGTTAAAAAAATGAAATCTAAGAAGTTTCCACTACACATTAGGAAGACGCTGTTTAACAGAACACAAAGATCAATAGTTTGAACAATAATATTTGTGAAGAATATTCATATTTGATGCATACATTGCGTACGCCTATTTCAAAAACAAACGACTGCACCAAAACTGGTGACTGATTCTCTACGTTTAAGCGCTGCATCTAAATTGCCCGATTTACCGTCTTTATTGACAGTGCATCGTGGTAGGTGAAGTACGAGTAAAAGTATGCGATAAGCAAATACCACTTCACGATAATAAGAGCTTCTGAAAAGTGACAAAATCATCAGAAGTAATCGTTAACTCTACAGAATAAGCAAAGCGAGTGATAGTGGTTTTAAAGTTATTTTTTTATATAATAAAATGATACTATCGTGATATTGGGTGAGTTAACATTGCTGAAAGCATGTCAGGCGTGATTTGGCGTGACACGTTTTTTCGTCACTAATGTTAAAACAGCGATGAGTGGCATGCACAAAACATTGGAACTCTATCGTTGGAAAAACACAGATATGTTTTTTTTTTAATGCTCGGTTGGAATTATAAAGCCTTATTACTAAATACTCTAAACATGATAATAAATATGTTCTTGGCTAAGTTCATTGTGAACCTTTTATTGGTTGTAAAGAATTTGATGTGATGTTTCAAATATGCCGAGGGTTTTACCTTGAAATGAAATAAACCTTTATATCGTGTAAAATTTTTAAGTGAATACGAATCGTCAAGGACGTATCTTACTAGTTCAAATTTTATTGGCAATAAATGGATATATCTCAATACGAAATATAAGATATAGTTTTCTAACGTATTTTTTGTGGATAAAGATAGATAGAAGGCTGGAGAATGACATAGGCTAGTTTCTACCGCGATAAACGACATCCACACGGCTGAAGTCTAGTTTATTATTAGAGCCAAACATTATCGGTACAAACTAACCCATAGTAAGTATATGATATAGCCAGCCGTCATCTAATTCTGATTTATCATCCAATCACAAAGCTCAGTCCTCAGTGGGTTAATCATGGGGAGCCAACCCTGACGTTCTCGGCACAACGGGACTGGCGTTATGTTTTTCTGCTGGGGAATATTCGTGTCCAGTTTAGCATAGGTCTGCTCATGCTGATCTCGTTAGCGTGGCGCTAAACGACACGTGTCGCACCTTAACTGGCTGTTAGCTTCGATAGCTGGTTCAAGGTGAAGAAATTAAGACACTGATGGAAACTGTTACGTTGATATATATTTTATATGGTAAAATATTAAACTTGTATAATAATCGCGCCCACGACCCGAGATGACAAGCAAAAAGATGCAGATTAAAAGCGTGAGTGAATGCTCGACCGTTGAATGGGGAGGAGCGTCGCTCGTAGCTCACTCGCGGTGACGCAAAGCCGTAACAAACTCCCGGGGGTTGAAGGATTCTTCAACAGGTAGAAATCCGCAGAGGGCATACGTTGTTGTAGGCTCTCTGAATAATGCCCTTCTTGGTTAGAATATCCACAATCCTGTTTACTTTGTCTGGTCCGGGATGAAGTTTTATTATCCTGCCCAAAAGCCATAAGAGCGGTGGTTGATTCTTGTCCCTGAGAACTAGAGAACCCAGTCTTAGATCCTCGCTCGAAGACTGCCACTTGACCTTCTGCTGTAGCATAGTCACGTATTCATGCGAAAAGCGCTGCCAGAAATGCTGTTTGAGCTTCTCAATTCTCTCGTAACGTTCCAGCTGGTTAATGTTTCGATTGCTTGGTGGTAGCTGAGGAACAGTGAGAAAAGTTCGGCCTATAAGGAAGTGAGCTGGTGTGAGGCAGGATAGGTCTGAAGGATCGGGTGATAAAGGTGTCAAAGGTGGGGAATTAAAGATGGCCTCTATCTGTACTAAGCAGGTTGACATCTCTTCATATGTTAAATGAGTTAAAGAAAGAATGCGTCTTAGGTGATGTTTGACTGATTTAACAGCTGACTCCCACAATTTGCCAAAGTGTGGAGAATAGGGAGGAATAAATTTTAAATGGATACCTTTAGTCGCAACTTCTGTCTGTATATCGTCTGAATAAGATTTAAAAAAGTTATAAATATCGTTACTTGCACCAACGAAAGTCTTTCCATTGTCTGAGGAGATGGTCTAAGGCTTACCACGACGACCCATGAAACGATAAAGAGCGGCTAAAAAAATTGGTTGCCTGTAAAGTCGGTATACGGGCGAAAGTTTTACGTGACAACGACTTTGAGTGGTAAAATAATTTTAATGTGAATATTCATTCGTATAGTAGGAAGAAGGATGAAAGACGCGTGCCTTTCACTTTTTATGTCTGTCTCTCTCGCTCTTAGGCGGGACGCGTGCCTCTCACTCGCTCTCATTGTGAGCGCATAACGTGAGCGGAGCGTAACGATTTTATTAGATGTATTTTTGCAATTCTTGATACGATCTATCTATCTATATAATATATCTTCTCAAAAATATATTGATAGCGGCAAGAAAACAAAGGCCGGCTCCTCATGTTATGCAAATATCACATAGTCCCAAAAGTACCCGACCTGACAAGGAAAACAAAAGAAAATCAAATTTTTTTTTTTATTATTTTTCTACATAATCTCCTTTTAGTTCTATGCACTTGGCCCAGCGATGTTCGATAGCTTCAACACCTTGTTTGTAATGAGATTTGTCGAGCTCGTGAAAATACTCATCAACCGCTGCCTCCACTTCATCATTGCTGGCAAATTTTTTACCAGCAAGCCATTTTTTTACATTTGGAAACAAAAAATAATCCGAAGGGGCCAAGTCGGGCGAATAGGGTGCATGAGGAAGTAGTTCGAACTTTAACTCGCGGATTTTGGTCATGGCCTTGGCACACGTGTGTACTGGTGCATTGTCTTGGTGAAACAAAATTTGTTTTTTCGCCAGGTGCGGTCGTTTTTGACGGATTTGTTCACTTAATTGATGCAACAGGTTAGCATAATACTCGCCATTGATAGTCCGTCCTTTCTGAAGATAATCTATAAAGATTATCCCACGACAATCCCAAAAAACGGAGGCCACGACCTTTCCCGCTGATGGAACGGTTTTCGCTTTCTTTTTCTTTGGGGCTGGTTCTCCTCTACGAGTCCATTGCTTCGACTGTTCTTTAGTCTCTGGTGTGAAATAATGCACCCACGTTTCATCCATAGTAATAAAACGCCGCAAAAACTCCGCTTTATTATTGTGAAATTTTGCCAAACACTCGGTCAAAATATCTTCGCGGCGACGTTTTTGGTCCTCTGTGAGCAATCGCGGCACCCACCTTGCGCACATCTTTTTCATATCCAAATTATCAGTTAATATGCGATGTACAGCACTTTTTGAAATCCCTGCCATGTCTGCTAACTCGCGTACTTTCAATCGCCGGTCATCTAATACCATTTTGTGGATTTTTTCTATGGTTTCTGGTATCGTCACTTCATTTGGTCGACCACATCGATGTTCATCTTCGCAGCTCAAGCGACCTCGTTTAAACTCTGCCACCCAATATTTTACTGTTGTAAACGATGGAGCAGACTCCCCCAAAGTAGAATCTAGCTCCGCTTTAATATCAGTTGTACTAAAACCTTTCAAATGAAAGTATTGTATCACATAACGATGGCCAATTTTCTCCATGTCTGAAAATTTGTTCACAGCGTCAACTATTGATGGCTACTAAACGAAAGACGCTACGTGTTCCAATTTCAAATTTAAACTTTATGAAGTACATTATTTTTAAAAAGAGTATTTATTTGAGATAAAAACCTCTGTAAGTGTGTCAGGTCGGATAATTCTGGGACTGCCCAGGTAAATCTGTGTATATAAGCTACTGTTCTAATTAGTTTTGTATAGTTTGATTTTTTATTTACTAATTGCAATATAATATTTTCATTACTCGTAATTGTTTCTTTAGTGTGAAGTGAAATTTCTGGAAGTGGTATGTTTTTCTGTTTTGTTGGTGTTTGTGGGGCGTTTATGTTTGTATGATGAAGGAAGCTAGGACCTGTCCACCACAATGAAGAGATGACTCAATGAGGTGACTGGCCTTTACTCCACGAGAGACCAGGTCTGCAGGGTTCAATTTAGATGGCACGTAGCTCCAACTATTAGCACTTGTAGTACTTTGAATTTCACCGATTCTATTTCGAACGAAAGTCTTTAGGTGACTAGGTGATGTATTTAGCCAACCGAGGACTATCATCGAGTCTGTCCAAAAATAACAATAATTGAATGTTTTCGTAAGTGAATGCAGAACTTTAGTGCAAAGCCTTGTACCGAGTAACGCGCCACATAACTCCAGTCTGAGGATGGTGACAGGCTTTAAAGGCGCTACTTTATTTTTAGAAGCAAGAAGGCGAACACAAACTCTGCCCTGGTCATCGACTGACCTGACGTACACACATGCCCCGTATGCAAGTTCCGAGGCATCTGTAAATGTGTGTAGTTCGTAAATGACTGCTGCATCGAGACAAACCCAACGTGGTATGCGAAGTGAGTTTAAAGTAAAAAGTGAATTAATAAAATTTAAAAAAAATATTTTTTATGTCATAAGAGACTTCGTCATCCCAGTTGCATTTGTCGAGCCACAGTTTTTGCATAAGGATTTTCGCCTCGACTGTACACGGCCCTAATAAACCTAGAGGGTCAAATACTTGACTGATGAGAGATAAAATAGCCCGCTTTGTTACTTTCTTATTATTATTCTGAATGTTTATAGAAAAGAAAAGATTATCTAAATTACAATCCCAATATAAACCTGAAGTTTTATTAGGCAGTGAGTCATTTAAGTCTAAGGTTTTGTCTGATTGTTGTTGATTTGTGTTGTGTGTAATAGTTGATTGCCATTTTCTTAATTTAAATTTAGCAGTAGTCATAACTTTTCTGACATTTTTAGCTAATTCGACGACATAAGTGACCGTATCCCCACCACTGATATAATCGTCATAATAAAAGTCTCTACGAATTGAATTTTTCGCTTCAATATCCGTACACGTATCCGCTAATGAAATTAAACATTTTGTTGTGAGAAATGGCGCAGATGATGTCCCATACGTTAGTGTGTTAAGTGTGTATGATTTAATTGGTTCTGTAGAATTAAATCGTAATAAAATCTGCTGTAGGTGTCGCTGTGAAGGTGTAACGATAATTGCTCTATACATCTTCTCTATGTCGCCTGAAATTACACATTTATGCTGTCTGAATCTGAGTAAAATAGATAAGAGATCCTCCTGTACGGTCGGTCCTATCATCTGTATGTTGTTATAAGACTTACCTGTAGTTGTGACTGCTGATGCGTCGAAGACAACTCGTTATTTGGTTGTCGTACTAGACTCCCGAATTACCCCGTGATGAGGCAGGTAATAGTTAATGTTTTTGTCTGACATAATCTGTTTATTTTCTGTCATATGCCCTAAGGCTAAATATTCTGACAGAAACTGTAAATACCTTTCTTTTAAAAGTGGATCACGAAGAAATCTGCGTTCTAAGGAGTGAAGACGACGCTTCGGCGCTGCGTAGGAGTCTCCAAGTACTTCAGGTGAGTCTCTTAACGGTACTGTGACTACAAACCTGCCGTCGCTGTCTCGTGTGTGTGGTCTCCGCGAAGATTCGCTCACAAGCTCGTTCCTCCTGTGATAAGCAGTGCTCGGACGAGACCTCCTCCAGCTCCCAGAACCGGTTAAGTATTGAATCATCATTTTCAAGAAAATGACAAGAAGAAGAATGTTCTGTATGATTATTGTTGTTATGTTTTGTATGTGATTGTGTATGTATAACGCCTAAAACTAACCAACCTAGTTTAGTCATTTGCAGCTTAGGACGCTGCTTACCTAAATCTATGAAATTGTTAGTTATAACTTCCCAAAATAATTCTGCCCCGAGCAGTATGTCTACAGTCGAGGGAATATTAAAAGAGGGATCTGCTAGTTGAATGCCCGAAAGAAGAGGCAATTCACTAATATCTATGTAATAACGTGGTAATTTCTGGTAGCACAAAACATTTTACATTGACTTGATAACCACCCGAAATTGACTGGATAGTTATGTCACAAGACTCTGCACTATAGAAACACTGATTATTGATACCTACAATAGTGGAGTTCGTATCATGTTTCGTCAGACCTAGTTTCTCACAGATGTGCTGCGTGATGTAGTGAGAAGTGCTGCCCTTGTCTAGTAGGACGCGGGCTGTGCGAAGTCTCCCCATAGAATCCATCACCTTCACCAACGCTGTAGAAAGCAGTACGGAAGAGGTTTTAGTATTTTGTATATAAGTATCTGTAGATGAAGTGAGTGTAACTGGTGATTCTGTATGTTTGTGTGTAAAAGTGTATTGTGTTTAAGCTGACAATACTTGCAGTATGACAATTTACAATGTTTGTCTGTATGGCCTGGCCGTAAACAATTTTTACAGACCTTAAAATTATTTATTTTCTGTAAACGGCTATTAACGTCAAGGTCCCTAAATTCCTGACATTTGAATAGAAAATGACTTTGTTCGCAGATCGGACATGCAATATTATTGTTTTGTTTTAACTCTGATTGTTGTATGTGTTGTGAGGTAGCTGTATTCTGTTTCTGCTGAATGTTCTGTTTATTTTTGTACATTTCTTGTTGTACGTCTAATAAGTCAGATCTGTTTGTTAAAAAGTTGAACTGAGCCAGAGTAGGATAGCTAGTAATTGTATTATGAAATTCTTCCCACTCCCTAAAAGAAATTTCATCTAATTTTTTAGACATGATATGAATGATGAGCGTATCCCAGTGGTCAATTGGTTGACCGAGACTGGCAAGTACACGCAAATTTTTATTAGTTACATCAATCATGTTTCTCAAAAACTGACTGGATTCTTTTTGTGCTTGCTGTAAATTAAATAAAGCATTTACTTAATTGTTAACTAAAAGTCGTTCGTTGTCGTAACGATTAGTTAATAAATTCCAAGCGATTTGGTAATTATCTGACGTGAATTCAATGTTTTGAACAATTAAAGACGCAGTGCCTTTAAGAACTGCGCGTAAATAATGGAATTTATTAATATCGCTGAGACTTTTACTATTATGAATGATAGATAAATACGTATCTCTAAATTCCAACCAGTGCTGAAAGTCACCATCGAATGCGGGAAGGTATATTTTAGGTAGCCTTACAAAGTCATGAGGCGCAGATTCGGCAGATGATGAGTCGTATCTATGACGAGGATGATCACGTTTCTGGTGCTCCGTATTGATCAGCGTTGTGGCTTGGGCCACAAGCGAATAATATTTATTTTCAAATTGTACACGCTCGTCGAACTTCCCATCCTCCTCAGACAATGTCTCGAGTTCAGTCTTTAATTTATCAAATTCAGCATATATGAACTCTAATTTAGACAAACGTAATTTTATTTCCGTTAACTGTAAGTCCGTTAACGGTTGACAAACATCTATAGTTTTTATGTAACTGTTAAACAGCGTTAGTTTGCCTTTAACATTCCCGCGTAATTTAATTATTTCTTTAATACGATTCCCAAGACGATACATAACTTGCTTCTACCGATTATATTATTAGGTAAATTAGAGATTCAGTTGATGGAACAAGTTGTAGTCCCAGAACGTATGTGTGTGTGAAGTGATGCGAATGAACGTATTTACTTGGATAGTGTATTATAGTATGTACTTAGTCTGTATATGTAAAACTCTTACGTTACTGACTAATAAATATACAACGTACAGCCAAAATTATTTGATGCAAGAAACTGAAGTACTAAGGACGTTACTTTGTCATGTAAGTTCCTTAGTGACCGTAGTGGTGCACTAAGATGGGATTTCTCAAAAATTCCCACAGGATTGGGAAGAAACAAATGAAAGAATGTCGTGTAAATGAGTGTGCCATTTATTAAAGTGTATAGTGTAGCTGTTCGAGACTCACACAAGGCAAACTTTGTGTGACCCATACATATTATTGTTTCGAGTCTGGGTGTTCGTCTTGTTCGTTGGTTTTATGTTTGTAAAGTCTCTTGCGATATGAGACTTATTCTTATTGTGGAACCTGTCTTTAACTTTTAGCTATGCGCATTGACGATTAGAGTCATGTTTGGTCTACAGTTACTCCTAAATATATAGAAATAACGACTGTATTGTACACCAGCAAGAATACAAGATTATATAATAGACATAAGATATAATTCAGAAACCGTATGTATTATTGCAATCCATTGTAATAAGTTTTTATTCATGAACTAGTTACTAAACTTTAAAGCAGCAAAGTATTTTAAGGATAATTAAGAAAACCTTCTTTTGTGTAAGTACTAAAATGGATAGATTTTGTTTGAGTGGTTATCACAGAGAAATTGTCACATTCATGGCACTTCATCTAGAACTAATCCCATTGTAAAACTTGATTTGACGATCGGCTCCAAACAACAACGATTTAAAATTCACCAATTTACTTTGTTGGCTACGTGAAACGTTTTACAATTCCGTTAAAAGCCAAAATATCTGTTGTTTAATTGTTCCGATCAGCGATGTTATTTACACATGTAAACCTAATGTATATATATACACCATGTTTGAATTACTTTGTTGATGTAATGTGTAAGTGTTGGTACTATTACTGATTGCAGTATTAAATCAGTTGGCATTTTGATTGTTTTTATTGCCTGCCAAATTGACTCCATGGTACCTCAAGGTAAGCAGTCGCAGATTTTGAGTATTGTATCGATGGGTGTCGATGTTCTATGACTCTTAGAATTTTACATTACCTGTCAAAATGTGGGTATGGTGGCTGTGAGCGGTGACTGTGGAAATCTTATTAATTGATATTATTCTTCAAAAAGCGGCATGAGCAGTGAGTTGCAATAGTGCATCGTGAAGCGCTCAGATGCGATTTGACGCTTCGTTAAAGATACTAAGTTACCTACAGCGAAACCGTGACTACTTTAATCGACTGATGACACTTTATTGTAACGGCACTTCCACTGTTTAAGGATTAGAATTTGAGTCACTTGTATGACGGCTTACATTTGTATTAGTTCAGGGTAATTGGGCTTGTGCCTACGTAACCTGAACTAATGACGACAACCTGGACAAAGTATCCACGTCTTACTCACTTACCGCTGGATTCAATATCCTATCTATCCAGCGTTTTGGAGATTTAAGATACGTATTATTAGACAGCCTTCGTGGTTCAGTGGATAGCGTATGCGTCTGCTGACCGGAGGTCCCGGATTCAATCCCCGGGTCGACCAAAAGTGCTACTGAGTTTTTCTGAGTTCTCAGTAGCAACTCGGCGTCTGGTGATGTGCCCGGTAACGGCGATAAGCTCGCCTAAACCTCATGACTAACCTAAAAATTCATGGTGAAATGTGGGTGTAATATTACATCTCTGCCTACTCCTCCGGGGATACAGGCGTGAGTCTATAAGATACATATTAGGCATAAGCTCCTTAAAAATATGTGACACATGTACCATTTATCTCCAAATCCGTGGGTAGATCGAATATTGAAACCGGCTGTAAAACCACTGCAGCGTCATTCAACTTGCCGCATATGTAAGCCTTATTTCTTCAGCTTGTAGACACACGAATCATGTCTTTCAATTTTATTCATTGGTTTATTTAATATTATAAGTTCTAGGTAAATTAAGGGAGATATTATCAAGGTATTAAGTAAGATATTTAGTACAGCGTAGCCTAGCGTAGGTGTGTATTATTCTAGTGTCTACGTTTAGAGAAATAATTGTCACTGTATAAATTTCGCTGTCATCATTATAAGCCGATATTGTTTTTAACCCCTTTTTTGAGTAGGTGTTATTGAGTGGCACTGTAATGCTGTACATAAACCGCTGATTACAATGTTTTGCAGTACAATGGATTTAATGTTTGAATGAGGTGATTATGAACAGGGAACCTTTAAATTTAATAAATGCGTTCAGTGTACAATAGCAAATAACATTTTTTTATAATATAATTTATAGTATGGTTGTCTAGAATTACGGCAGCCAGGCAGGTATTTTCTGGGTGCGCAGTGGAAGATGTAATACATCTACCTGACCACGATAGACAAGGCACCAGACACAATGCACTGCGTTGCGCAGTGATGAATTGAAATCCAAATTACAACTATCAATATTATATTTCACTTACCTGATATCCTTACTGATGTCAGGCTTGAGCTAAATTAGACACATTCATACAAGTATATTGGCCAAAATAAATGAATGAAGTATCTTATACTTAGCTATTAAGCTGCAAACGCGACGTTTTCAAGACACGTTGGCACGTGGACGTCGATACCGGGATTCACAATTTTCGCAAATGTCAATCAATAGTTCACAATGTCCTTTATCACTATTTACCGTTGCAAGCACTAGATCAGGCGGCATTCAAGACGGTTTACTCAATTTAATTCAATTCGCGTTAATTCAAAAGGCGATAATTTTACGTACGAGACGACCAAGGTAATTTTTCAAGGGAAGACGGAAGTGACAGTTCAGTGTGACCATTGTCAGAAATATTCAATAGACTAAACAAAATGTTACTCGATCGATCTAATCGATTTGACCTATAATAAAAACTAATTCTATTTCAAACATCCACCCGCCCCGGACCGGCCTACCGGTCCGCTAATCGGTTGGTAGACGTGTCAATGTTGCAACCGCTCTCCTCAGAATCGAACCGTCCACCAAGACCTCAGCAAATCGGGGAACTCCATCAGCCCCAGTTACCAATCGAAGGATGCGCCCCATGCGCCATCTGAGTGGCGGAAGGTTAGCCTCCTTGATCAAAACGAGGTCACCAATCTTGGGTGGATCGGTCTTGTCGGTCCACTTAACGCGTTGCTGGAGTATGTGCAAATATTCCAAATTCCAGCGTTTCCAAAAGCTCTGAGTAATCTGGCGTACCAATTCAAAGCGCGAGAGACAACCAGGTCTCGTATCAATGTAGGGGTACTCAGGCAAGGCGACAAGTGGGCGACCAATCAAAAAATGGCCCGGCGTAAGGGCCTCCAAATCATTCGGATCTGAGGAGATCGGGCACAATGGCCGAGAGTTCAAAACGGCCTCAATCTTACAAAACACAGTTGCGAGTTCCTCAAATGTAAGGACAGACTTACCGATTGTGCTGCGCAAGTGTGTTTTGGCCGATTTTACGGCGGCCTCAAATATACCACCCCAGTGTGGACAATTTGGTGGGGAAAACAACCAATTTATCCCACGTCGGGCAAGCCTATCACCTATATCAGCTTTGTTGGTTTCAAGGAAATTAACAACATCATTCAAATAATTATACGTGCCCTTGAAGTTAGTGCCGCAGTCAGAACGGATCAAGGAAGGCAGCCCTCTGCGGGATACAAATCTGTCAAATGTGGCTACAAACGCCTCGGTCGTAAGCGAGGAGACCAGTTCCAAATGAACGGCCTTTGTGGAGAGGCAAACAAAAACACACAAGTAGGCCTTAACAGTCTTGCTGTTTCGAAGTGTCGACGTTTTCACCAAAAAGGGACCAGCGAAGTCCGTGCCAACACCGTCAAACGTCCTGCTTTCAGTTACGCGATCTGCCGGTAAGTCCCTCATCAAGGGCTGCATGGTAGAAGCCTTGAGCTTATAGCAAGGGATGCAGCGAAAGACTACACTCCGAATAATTCTTCGGGCAGACAAAATCCAAAACTCGCGTTGCAAAATGGCCAACAAAGCATTACAACCAGCATGCGAATTTTTAAGGTGACGGTCAGTTACCAACAAGCGTACCAAATGACCGTCCTTAGGTAACAAAAGGGGGTGACGAGCCCCGTAAGGGGGCGTCGGCGGTTGGCGTTCTTGAGACGCCCTCCAACGCGCAAGAGACCCGTATCGTCCAAAAAGGGGTTCAATTTAGAGACAGCTCCCGACAATTTCGATCTCCCTGATTTAAGGATAGCAATCTCCTTTTCAAAATGCGCCAATTGCACAGAACGAACCCAAAAGGTGAGGGACTTTTGTCGTTCCTGTGGTGAAAGAAACGGTGTCAGTCGTTTCTGTTGTGGGTGCCTAAAATTAAAAACAAAACGCTTTATCCAAGCAGTGACACCTAACAACTTGTCGAGGGAGCTGTAACGATTCAACAAAAAATCGGGGTCGAAGGCGCATTCTACCTTCTCAAGAGCGAGTGTTAGTAGACCCGGCAAATTAGAAGTATTCAAAATATAAATATTCGAGGCCAATCAGTTTCTGGTCGACTCAACCATTCCGGACCCCACCACAGCGAATGACCTATCAAACTAGGCGTCAAGCATCCGCGCGAGGTACAATCAGCGGGGTTGAGCTCACCTGGCACGTGTCTCCAAACAAGTTTGACTTCGGATTTCTGGATTTGGGTAACGCGATTAGCGACAAATACCTCCAAGGTGTGGACAGAAGCCTTCAAGCAACAAAGAACAAGTTGGCTGTCTGTCCAGGCGTAGGTCTCATTAATGCAAATTTTATTTATTTTTTATTTTAATCATTTATGCACAAACAAAGTGTACATCGGTGGACATAATGCCATATGGCATTCTCTACCTGTCAACCTTAAGGTGGTGAAGAGATGAAAGTGGTAGGTGCATTTTACTATTAAGATGTAACTAATGTAAAATAATATACCTACATACATAATAGGGATAGAATAAATACAAGATATATATAGTTCTACAAATACGTACTTATACATATTTATACATAAATATACTTACATATACATAAAAATACAATATACTTACATAAATACTTATAATATTGGATGAGAGTGATGTGCTGATTCCTTCAATCTCTCAAAAAGAAGCTCTCGAACTTTCATTTTGAATGTATAACGGTTTGTGGACAATCTGATTACAGGAGGGAGTGTATTCCATAAGATAATAGACTGCACAACAAAAGAAGAGTTAACGAACCCAGTAGTGTGACTGGGGCAAGAAAGAAGAAGATTATGAGAAGATCGAAGATCTCTCTCATGGGTATCAGATAGATATTGGAAGTGTGAGGTGAGATAAGTTGGAGGAGAAGGAGACTTGAGAATAGAGAAAAGAGTAGTAAGAGCACGCAAACACCGGCGCTGACGAATTGGTAGCCATTTAAGTTCGGAACGATAAGTAGAGACGTGGTCATACTTACGAAGATTGTAAATGAATCGAATGCAGTTATTGAGAAGTCGGTCGTACTTATTGAGATGTTCTGCATTCAGGTCATAATAGCACATATCACCATAGTCGATTATGGGAAATATTAAAGCCTGCACAAGCATTGTCTTGGTCCTGGAAGGCAAGAAATTCTTGAAACGGTATAGTGCTCTAAGAGTTCCGGTGACCCTCTGACTAACATTACTCACCTGCGCTTGCCAATCGAGAGTGGAATCGATGTGCAGGCCTAGGTCTTTTACGGATGCACTGTACGGAATGACCAGGCCATTAAACATTACGGGAGGTAGAGTTTTGACGTCTAATCTATGCATTAAGCGGCGACTGCCTACTATAATGGCCTGACACTTCGCTGGATTAACGTCTAAGCCAAATTTATTACACCAGTCCATCATTGACTCAAGGTCCCTATTTATGTCTGCAATGGCAACTGTCACATCGTCCACCCTCGCTTGGGAGTACAACTGCAAGTCGTCAGCATAAAGATGATACGAACATCGAAGATTAGGAGTTAAAAAGTTTATAAAAATAGAGAATAGTAAAGGAGAGAGAATGCAAATGCTTTTACCCAAGGTACTGGACACGTGATTCAATAAGCGTACAAGTAGGGCTGCTCCCGAGAGCTCCAATTTTGGAATGGTCAGAGATGTCCAAAGGGGTGCTACCTTGCTCTTCACCATGATCAGGGAGACTCTCACCTGACCTGAGGCACTGACTGTGCGCAAGTACACCACGGCCGCGTGACCACGTTCCGAGGCGTCACAAAACCCGTGAAGGGTGGCCTTGTACTTCCCGGGAGGAAGGATGGGACGAGGCAAGAAGATATCATTGACGGCAGGAAGTGAGGATACAAAAGAGGTCCATTCCTCAACAAGAGCGCCATGCAGAGGTTCGTCCCAGGTCAATCCTGCTGTCCAAAGTTTCTGCAACAAGCATTTTGCCCAAAATATAATTGGACAGATCCAACCGTTCGGATCAAAGGTTCTGGCGACAGTAGACAATACGAGACGTTTAGTCCAAGAACACGGCAATTTCAAGTCTACGTTATACGTAAAGATGTCTTGGACTGGTCTGTACTGAACGCCGAGAACAGCCATCATGGCGGGGTTGTCAACAATCTCAAACAAATGTGGATCTTGCTGATGATCCTCGGGTAAGCTTTCCAAAAGCGCTGGTGAGTTGGAAATCCATTTGCGCAACTCATAACCAGCGGATGCCAAAATACCTATCAATTCGTCCCGCAGGAGGATCGCCTCGTCCACTGTGGAGGCGCCCGAGCAAAGGTCATCGACGTAAATATCGTCTTTCAAGATGGCGGAGGCTCGTGGGAAACGCAAGCCTTCTCGGTCTGCGAGCTCCCAAAGAGAACGTATTGCCAAATAGGGGCTTGACCTTAACCCGTACGTATTAGTATTGAGCTCGTAGACGACCATGGGATCACGAGGAGACTCTCTCCAAAGGATCAGCTGAAAGCGACGGTCATCAGGGTGGATAATCGTCTGCCTAAACATAATTTTTATATCGGCCACAAAGACAACCTGATGTCGTCGGAAGCTGGTGATGACGTCACAAAGGTCCTTGACCAACTTGGGACCAGAATGCAAGCACTGGTTCAAGGATACGCCCGTAGAAGTCTGCGCAGAACCATCAAATACTGTGCGCAGCTTCCCAGTCAATGGCTTCAATACCGCATGATGCGGGAGAAAGTAGTGCTCCACCGAACGCCAATCCAAATTTGACACAGACATGTGTCCCAACTGTTCATATTCCCTCATGAACTCAATGTACTTCTGTCTGAGCTCCGGATCACGACCCATGCGACGCTCCATAGCCAACAATCTCTTTTCGGCTAAAGGTCGTGACTCACCAAGCGGAGGCCGAACAGACAGGAAAGATAGCCTCGAAATGATCCGACCAGAACGGAGTCGACCAGTGTTGTTCTGGAAGAACAGCTCGCACTCCTCATGTTCTGGATTCAAACGGGCAACTTGAGGGGGCTCCTCTACCTCCCAAAACCTCTGAACTGCATCAGAGAGAGCAGAGCCTACAGCCAACAAATTATCAAGTTCGGGTGGAGTGGGGTCCCTAGGTACAGGTCCCATCAAAGCAAATCCAAATATGGTCGGGATGGCAGTCAAACCATTTGGCACCAAGACCCGTTTCCCACCAATCAAAATTCCACCGAGGACATCAGAGCCAATCAACAAGTCGATTTGTCCCGGTGTGTCAAATTTGGGGTCTGCCAGTTCCAATCCCGATGTCAAATTCACCACAGCAGCGGGTAGCTGTTTCTGTGGGTGCATACCCAAAATATTCTTCAACACAATAGCCGAGGTTTTAATCCTCGAGTGTGAAGATTCAACAGGGCCAAACAAAACCTTAACTTGCCCTTCAACATTAGAGGCTACGTCACCTATGCCCCGTATACAATTTGGAAAAGAGCCCATATTTAATTTAACCTGCCCTACTAAACAAGTGGAAACAATGCAACCTTGTGAACCTGTGTCCAATATAGCACGGACAACAACAGAGGTCCCCGTGGGTCCCCAGACCCTAACAGCAACCGTTGGTAGGATAACGGTCTCAATGGGGGAGGTTGGAGTTATAGGGCAGGGGTCAATGACCTATTGTTGCCTGGGCGGCGACCGTTGGCCAGAACCAGGCAAGTCAAAACGAGGGTGCGGCTTGAAGTCCTCAAAAGCGCGGTGACTCGATCCGCGCGCCATCTATGGCGGGTCATAGTGACGCACCCGCCCAAAACGAGGTGGGCGCGAGTCAAGGCGGGGACGCTCCGCCAAAGGAGGGGAATACCTGGGGCAGCAGTCATGGTGCTGGTGACGTTGCGCGGTCGCACATTTAGGTGCGCGAGAGAGAGGAGGCGTGCGCACGCTACGGTTCTCCAAGCGGGGCGAGTGGCGATCAACTGAGCGAGGCGACTCTCGGCTACGCGCCGGTGAGCCTCGGCTGCCACCTTCAAAACACCCGCCCGTGCGCGGCGTCGGCTGGTTGGACAAGCGGCCAACCTCTCTGGCATCCATACAGAGAATGTCCAAATGCTGTCCTCCACAGTGAGGACAGGGGCGAGAGTTTGGGCAGTCTCGCTGGTAGTGGGACCCCAAACAAGAGAAACAAAGGCGGCGGGCATTCGCGATGCGCCTACGAGAGGCGACATGTAGGTCCAAGAATGCTCTACAACTGGCCGTTTTGTGCCCCGTGACCTTGCAGTAGGAGCACTCCGCTGGGCTCTGCGTGACCGCAAAGCGAGGAGGGCGCCGGTCAACATTAGCTCGGGTGTGAACGCGAGCCTGCTCCTTGACCTTGGGCGGCTGCGTATTAGCCGGCGTGTCACCACCGGAGTTGTCCAAGACCCGGCACTCATCCTCCAGGAACCTCTCCAGGTCAGCAAAGGGGGGCAGATGGGTCGCGCTATCCCCACCAAAGCGCTGTTCAAAACGCGACCTCAGGTCGGCAGGCAGCTTTTTCAGCACAATGTGCACCAATAGATAGGACCATTGGTCCACGGGCAGGTCAAGGCACTTAAGTGCGTTGATGGCCACCAAAAGCGGGTTCAAAAGTTGGGTGCGCAACCCAGAGACCCGGGTGAGCGTCGGCAAACCCAAAATCTGCTCAATATGCGTGTCGGCGAGGCCACTCTCGTTATGGTACCTACGGGTAATTAGGTCCCGAGCCGTCTGGTACGCCTCGTCAGACACGGGCAGATGCTGGATGAGGCCCTTGGCCTCCCCATCCAGAACCGACATTAGATAGGCCAACTTTTGTGCCGGCCGAAGTTCAGCCCTATCATTGACTAGGCTGTCGAACAAATTAACGAAGCCCAGGTAGCTTCCTAGGCAGCCATCAAAATGGGGGAGGTCCAAAGTAGGGAGCCTACTCACCAGCCCCGGTGCTGACCTAGGAAGCTCCTGCTTCAGGCCGGGTTGCCCTTCCCTATCGGCAACTAGTTGTCTCGCAGTATTGGAGACAGCATCATACAGGTCTAAGACCTGGGCATAGTCTTCGCTGACCTTATTTCGCTGGTCAGCAGTGAAATCAGTGACTGACACTTCGAGACAGCAAGCGCTGAAAGTGCGGAACTGCTGTTCCACACTTGCCAGGCGATCATCGATCCGCTCGTACCTTTGAAGTAAGGCCTGCTGGCGATCAGGCCGGTTCACTAAAGCACTGGCCGAGGCAAACCAGCGCAAATCTGATGCAATAGCACCAGCAGCTGCACGCAAGTCCTTGATAGCTGACATAATCAAAATTCAAAAGAGCCCGGACAAGCGTTAAATAATATTAACAATCAAAACTTAATTTTTCTCCATTCTTTGAAACCAACAAAGTATTAGCCTGTTTACTGCAAGTGCAGGCAAGTGACAGGTATCTACTGTCCAACAAAATTAATAGTTTCAATATATTGAAACAAACACAAAAGTTATCAAAGTTGTAACTTATAACAAATTAAAAGTTGAAACTTCAAATTAATTAATTACTTATTTGCAACAGACAGACTGGCTGTGTTATTTGAGATATACAATAGTAAGTAAGCACAGAATATGTGTTACCTAGCAATATTATCTATATTATAACAAAACAAAGTTTATTAATGTGACCCGCCCAAGTGGCAAGGTCAAGTTGGTTGTTATAATGTTTATGAATATGCAATAAACTAAATTTACTAAATTTATTGATACATACAGCTGTTATGTATCCAAACAAACTGACTTATTAATGCAACAACAAATTTAAGTTAGATTTATCAACAATACAAATCAACAATTACTGATTGAGGTTATGTGACAATGTGTTTCAAATTATCTAGGTCAACTTATACAATTAAATATTATGTATTTCAGACAATAACTGACCTGACAAACACTACAATACTGTCTACAAGGTGATAAGATACAAGCTCATACCAATCTGAGTTTATATTCAGTAATGCAACAGCGGCTAAATTTCAACTACAGCTCTGCACCAAAATTATGTCTAGAATTACCGCAGCCAGGCAGGTATTTTCTGGGTGCGCAGTGGAAGATGTAATACATCTACCTGACCACGATAGACAAGGCACCAGACACAATGCACTGCGTTGCACAGTGGTGAATTGAAATCCAAATTACAACTATCAATATTATATTTCACTTACCTGATATCCTTACTGATGTCAGGCTTGAGCTAAATTAGACACATTCATACAAATATATTGGCCAAAATAAATGAATGAAGTATCTTATACTTAGCTATTAAGCTGCAAACGCGACGTTTTCAAGACACGTTGGCACGTGGACGTCGATACCGGGATTCACAATTTTCGCAAATGTCAATCAATAGTTCACAATGTCCTTTATCACTATTTACCGTTGCCAGCACTAGATCAGGCGGCATTCAAGACGGTTTACTCAATTTAATTCAATTCGCGTTCATTCAAAAGGCGATAATTTTACGTACGAGACGACCAAGGTAATTTTTCAAGGGAAGACGGAAGTGACAGTTCAGTGTGACCATTGTCAGAAATTTTCAATAGACTAAACAAAATGTTACTCAATCGATCTAATCGATTTGACCTATAATAAAAACTAATTCTATTTCAAACTATGGTTTATGTGTTATCTAAATGTACGAGTTGTATTACTGTAAATTTCATCGAAATCCATTCAGTAGCTTTAACGCGGAAGAATGATAAACGAACAAACATACTTGCGCATTACATACTAAATGACCGTAACGGTTCCGCTTTCTTAATACAAACAGCATAAGATGTAGTTTTGTTTGTAGATTGTAGTCAGACAAACGCAATTTCGAGCAATTACAAAATATATATTCAGTGCTTTATTTAAAAAAAATTAAGTACTTTACCGAAGAGCCACATACACCCACGCGCATCACAAAAATACCACCAAAAAAAGAGTAATATTTCGTCATAATAAGTGGCACTTAAATTGTTTCCGAGCGCTTGCTTCCATGATGAATTGATATGATTCCACGCGACACCATCAAAACATTTGACAAATGGTATTGTATTAAAAATATACTGTTTCCATCTAGCCAGCTTTTACAGCTTTGCTTGATGGTCATCAAATTGATTTTGTCTGGTTCTGGCGTGACCTTTGTCGTTATGGCAATAATGTTGCAAAAAGATAGAATGAATGAGTGTGTGAAAAAATATGAATATGTCCACTCCAGGCTTCTTTGGATGCGATTAAAGATTGGCTTAATGAAAGTTTTTGTTGTATGTGTTTATGCTCCGGACATGTCCAAACCATTGAATGTCAGAGAGGAATTCTGGGACAAGGTCAGAGATGTGCTTGCTAGGTGTGAGAATAATGAAGGAATAATTATGTTAGGCGACTTTAATGGCTGGGTAGGTGTGTCTCGTGATGGATGAGAAAAGGTTCTAGGGCGATTTGGTGATGAGAGAGTGAATGAAAATGGTGAGTGTTTGCTGGACATTTGTATGGAGAGAAAACTTATTGTGACTAACACTTTATTTAGTCACAAGATGATTCATATGTATACATGGCAAAGGCAGACAGAACGAAGTATGATAGATTTTGTTGTGGTAGATGAACGTTTAAAAGGAAAAGTGAAAGATACCAGAGTGTACCGAGGCTTGAATGTGGGTACTGACCATTTTTTGGTAGTTAGTCATATAGCGGGACTAACAACTTAATGGCACCATCGTCCTCGCATACACTCGCCTGCCATAGAAAGAGTGAAAGTTGAAAGATTGGCAGAAGAGGATATACGCGATCAGTATAAAGAGATATTGGAAGTGAGGTTAAAAGATTTTTTTGAGAAAGAAGAGTGCGAAATAGAAGAATTTTGGAAAGAGTTTAAGAATGGAATGATTGAGACAGCCACTCAAGTATGTGGCGTAAGTAAGAGGAAGAACGTTAAGAAAATTTGTAATGAATGGTGGGATCAAGAAATAAGCGGTGTGGTTGCGGCAAAGCGCAAAGCTTGGATGGACTTGCTGGCCTTAAGAGCCAACAAAAGAGTACAAGGTGGTGTGAATGACAATGAAAGTATTGTAAAAGAAAAGTATGACAGGTTGAAATATAAAGTAAAAGAGATAGTGAGAAGAAAGAAAGAAGAATGCAAGGATAAATTTGATAGAAAATTTGCCCTACATTTTCGGGCCAATATTAAATAATTCTGGCGCTTGGTCAGAACAGCCCGAGGCAAATCAGAGGTTTTGAAAGTTGGTGTGATGAGGGATATAGTATTATTAGAGAGCATGGGGAAGTTTTGAATCAGTGGAAGGTATATTTTGAGAATTTGTTCGATCGAGGAGGGAGCGACAATAGGAATATAGTAACGAATGTGGAAGATAATTGTGAAAGTGGGCTAAGTATGGTAGAGATACGATATGCATTGAAAAGCATGAAGGCGGGTAAAGCTGACAGAATATCTGCTGAAATGCTCAAGATAGGCGAAGGCGTCACTGCAAGCCTGCTGTATCTACTGTTTAATAAATGTTGGCGGTCCGGTCGTGTACCAGGTGACTGGAACAAAGCCGTTATTGTGCCACTGTACAAGGGCAAAAGGTCACAGCAGGAATGCAAAAATTATCGCAGTATCAGCCTCCTGAGTGTTTTTCGCAAATTGTATGCAAATATACTGATTGAAAGTGTGATTTCTGAAACGGACAGTAAAATATGGGATGTGCAAGCGGGATTCAGAAAGGGAATGGGATGTACGAATCAAGTCTTTTCCTTAAGGTGCATTGCAGAGAAAGTCTTAAGTAAACACCAGAAGGTTTTCTGCGCCTTTATTGACCTGGAAAAGGCTTACGATCGAGTGGTGAGGGATGAACTTTGGTCACTTTCTGTGTATGGAGTGGGCAGCAGTCTGATACGGGCACTTGAATCCTTATATAGGGATTCAAGTGCCTGTGTCTGAATAAACGGGGCCAACACGGACTAGTTTATCATTGATCGTGGTGTTAGACAGGGATGTGTAGCGTCTCCTTGGCTGTTTAATCTGTTCATGGACAGTTGTTTGACTGATCTGAAAGAGTCTGAATGTGGATTAAGAATAGGTGAGTCAGTGTTTAAGACCCTGCTATACGCTGACGATCAGGTTCTTTTTGCATCGTCAGCGTCGGATTTGCAGCAGATGGTCACCACGATGAATGAAGCGTATAAGAAGAAAGGTATGAAAGTGAATGACAACAAAACCAAAGTCATGGTCATAGAGAGGGATGATAGTGTAACTGAATGTGACGTAATGATAGGAGATGAAAAAGTGGAGCAAGTGAACGAGTTTGTGTATTTAGGGTCTTTGTTTACGAGAGATGGAAAATGTGAGGGAGAAAGCAGGAAATAGTGTGAATGGCGCCTTACAGTCCATCATCAGCAATGGTATTATCCCAAAGCAAGCACGCCTTGCTATACTGCAGGGAGTTTTGGCGCCAACACTTATGTATGGTAGTGAATCATGGGTATGGCAGAAGAAGCATGAAAGTAGAATCAATGCTGATGAGAGCTTTAAGGAGTATGTGCGGAGTAAGGCTCATTGATAAAGTGAAAAACAGTGTGATACGAGAGAAGTGTGGTCTAAAAGAAGATGTAGTGACAAAGGTTGAAAAAGGAATGTTGCGTTCGTTTGGACATTTGGAACGGATGGATGAAAGAAGCAATACGAAAGGAGTGTATTGTGCGAGAATGAATAGAAATGTCGGTAGGGGACGCCCTAGGCGGACGTACGCCGACCAAATAGGTGACGTACTGACAAAGGGCCAAATTAAAAGTACCCATAACCGACGCGCATGCATGATGAGGTTAATGAATGTCGAGGAAGCGAAAGAGGTATGTTTGAACCGAAGCATGTGGCGTTCTATAGTCTCTGCCTACCCCAATGGGAGACAGGCGTGACGATATAGATAGATAGATAGAATTTAGATTTGTAGGAGTTGTTTGTCATCTAATATTTAGAAAACATAGTATGGCGTAGTCCTTTAAAGCGGGCGCTTCGCCATTTATCGTTGCACTGAGTATTGTTGGTTCTATCCTAAATGGAACAAAGTTACTTTTAAGTCCAAACTCGACTGATTCGATGATCACTTAAAGTGACACAGTGAACACCCAAGTATTCTTTGTGTCCGTTGGTTGATTCCTGGAAATTCGCCTGATAGAAGATTTATTTCAGCATGAAGTCTTTTTATAAAAAAAAAAATATGTTTATAATATAGTTATGTGTAACGAATCCTAACCGTAAAATTATTTTAATTCTGACTACTCGTGCAATTTATTTTATACAATTTTCACCCTGGAGTTTTGGAATGAGTAACACCAGCTGCGATCACGTGATAGATGAATTGTCGGTCAAGATGCTTCTTAAGAATGCTACTGGAGATATTACATTACAAACAAATCATCGTTATTTATTAGGACAAAAATATCGATTGGTACTGTTTAATTAAATTCTTAGTTTCATTTAGGTTACATTATTTCCTTATAAAGCAAATTTATTCACCTGATTTTTTTATACTGCAGTCAAATATTTTCAAATACTGAAAATCAAGATATGTATAGAGTCTGCTGGCCTTCCTTGAAGAGCTGGGGTGGATCGAGTGACAAGAACATTCCCACCCGCACGCAAAATACACGCCAGGACGTGGAGTTGCGGAAACAGCCCGTGCTACCAAGTATCAATCAAGATATATATTTTTATTGGCATCTGAAATGCCTACGATTAAACTTGAAGTTTTTTATAACGTCGTATCCCAATCACCAGCACTGATTACTGTGCGTGTAGTTAGAACGGATGTTACCCGATGACATTGATGCGGAGGCATTTGACGACGCCTAAACCTTGTAAATATTTTCAATTTTTTAATTTCTTTTTACGTTTTTTTGTACATATACTACTTAGACATTAAGATTAGATTTAGCTACATATAGATTATAAAATTATGTTTATTTATGACGGCAAGCGGCTGGCTGGCTTCCCATCCATCAAAAGGCAAGGAGGCGGCGTAGTGTCCGCGCCGCCTCCCAAGAAGCATAACGAAGCAGGGCCTGCCAACACCACGGGACACGGAAAAGTATGCTATCCGCGAATCGCATGACCCCCCACTACACGGGACCCGTAGGGACACCGCGGTGGTTTTAGTGGGTATGTCCAGAATACCTGGAGAGAGCCTCCACACACCTCCTCCGCCAGTCCCAAGCCCGGTCGATCACACTCTGTCCGGGTTGGCTTCGAGTTAAGATGGCTCATGGGAAGAGTTTCCACAAGCAACAAAAAAAATGGATCTTTGGTTAGTCTGTGTCGCGTTACATTTCAGGACCCACTCAATATTTGCTGGCGACCCTCCAGTGAGTTGCGACTTATAGTTTGAGAAATGTCTTTTATTTTCAATTTCATTAGATAAACGTATGTTACCTCTCTGCTTGTTTATTTATAGGCCAAACAAGCATAATCTTTGCCCACTTCAAACTTGAAGTCCTTCTGTTTCACTGGGGTTAGCGTATGCTACTGTTCCCTGATTCTTCTGTACAATAACCAGCGATTTATAAGAGTTACATGGAGAAGATGATAAAAAAAGCCTCAAGAACCATTTTCTTTTTTATTGACTGGACCCACAAGAGACGATGATACAACTAGTTCGTTATCGTGGAACGATGGGTGGAGAACGGTGACAATGTCTGTATTATCATAATTTGCTCTGAAGAAGCCCTCTGAACTTTAAATTTTTTCATGAAAGACCTTTATTTTTTCTTTGGGTGACAGTCTAAGAACCAGGGATTCTAAATCTATGACTCATTGCTTTACTCATAGTCAATGATCGTTTAGGTGCCCGAGATTGTGTAATGGTACCTGTAGTTGTACCAGAAGCCTTTCCTGATGAAGATACAAGGCTGGGGGTCTGAAATTTTTGGCTGACGATGTTCAATATCCGTAACAAGCTCGTTGACGGGAGGCAAGCCCTTGTGTCTCTGCAGGGGAAAGGAAGTTTCCAAGTCATTATCACTTTCAGCGTCAGAAAAAATATTTTGTCTTCATTTCCAGAAGCAATATTCGAGAAACCATCAATATCTACATCACACAATCGTCTTACCTACATTATCTGAAATAAAATCAAATTATTCATACGGAAGTTTACGTATAATTAAAACCGGACTCTAAAGCTCGACGTACCGTTTGTGGTACACACGTCAAAATATGATTTAATAATAAGTTTCATAATCATAATAATAATCATTTATTGCTGAACATAGGTACATAATTTTATACATTGCAAGATGTTGAGTGAATGCGCAGTTCACTATGTTCTACCACTATAGGCATGCAAAGTTTTTAATAAAATTCAATCATTTCATCAATAACAATCATAAATTGCTTTTACATAGAATATAAAAATAGAATATAAATATAAAAAAAGAAAAATATGAGAAAAAGAAATGTCATTATCTATTAATATTATTATCATTTAAATATTCGTTAATTGAGTAGTATGTCTTATTTACTAATATGTCATTTACTTGTTTTTTAAATATTTTCATATTGTCGCTTTCTAAAACACATGATGGTAGTATCTTCTTGGGTTTACGCGAATGTTACACATTGAAATTAAACTACAGTTTACGGATTTTATCGCGTTGTATTGGTTTCACTAAGTTATTACATTTGAAACTAAAGATCTAGAAACTATATTAGTAGTCGGCTAGTAATAAATTAAAAATATAGTTTCTAGATCTTTAGTTTCAAATGTAATAACTTAGTGAAACCAATACAACGCGATAAAATCCGTAAACTGTAGTTTAATTTCAACATGATGGTAGTCTATTATATATTTTGGGTGCCATACCTAAAAAGTTCCTATTATAAACCGATTTTTTATGTGGTCTGAACCGTATCTTATTTCTATGACGTACGCTACGAATCGTGTCAAATAAATTAAAATTGTTTTTTTTATAAATAAGACTACTTCTAATATATATAGGCAAGGCACTGTCAATATACCTAGACTCTTAAAATATGGTTTACAGCTGTCAGTGTTTTTTATGCCGCATAAAGCTCTTAAACATCTTTTTTGAGACCTAAAGACAATGTTCACATTTGTGGAGTTGCCCCAAAATATCAAGCCGTAACGTAAAGTAGATGTGACATATGCGTGATATGCTGTAATTAATGTTGTACGATTAACTTTTTGTGATAGTTTATGTAGAGCATATGAATATTGACTTAGACGTTTACATACACTATCAGTGTGACTTTTCCAAGAGAAGTCTCTATTGAGTTCAAGCCCTAAAAATGTTGTAGACGTAATTTCTAAAATTATTTTGTTGTCATATCGTATGTCAAGTTTTCCATGGTTAGTTTTTTGTTCAAATGTCATGATTTTGGTTTTGTCAAGATTAATTTTTAAATTATTGGATTTCATCCAGTCTATTAATAGTCCTAGGCAGTTATTTATTTCTCTTTCGAACGTCATGATATCATTATTACCACAAAAAATTACAGTGCTGTCATCCGCAAATAATACCATTTGATGATTTGTTACTATAGGCATGTCATTGATATAAACAAGGAACAGCAAAGGTCCTAATATGCTCCCTTGCGGTACGCCGTAATTAGTAGACCTTTGAGAAGATACATAACTTTGCTCTGTTTTTGAATGAACACAAAGTTTAGTTATTTTCGTAATTTGTTTCCTGCCTGACAAGTATGATTTAAGAAGGTTGAGCGCATTACCTCTAATCCCATACCTTTCCAATTTATTTAAAAGTTTACTATTGTAATATAGAAAAAACACCTTACCTCTATATAATATACACTTTATTATAACACACAGTATTTTTTTCGAGTCAGAACTGTTTAATTACTATTTTTTATTTTATTTGTGTATTCAGACAGACGACTAACTTATCACTTTCATTAAAATTTCACACTGAGAGCGTTATAAAAATAATACGAATGACATCTTTAGGTAAAAATTCATATTTCTAAATTCCTAAATGGTAGTCTGTAGCTTCTATCAAAATGTCAAGAGATGTCCCAAATTGTAGTTTTAGCTATAAGAAAGATTAAAGTCGTTGTTCCATATATGGTACTGGGTGCCTTGTAGGGTGAGTAGTTTACCATCATGAGTTGAAATTTATTTATTTTATTTATTTATAATAATATGGAAGACTTACAGCTAAACAATCAAAACAAAAAGAGTAGTAAGGTAATCAGTAAGCCAATTACAAGTCCTCATGTATAAAAGATTTCTTAAATATATAAAAAGTGAACAAACTCATAACATAACAATGCAATAACAATATCAGATTATCACCTATTCCAACAGTTAAACATTATTATCAGTATACTTATGATTATGACTATATATCAATGGAAAAAGTCAAGAGCCAAGCGCCTCCTTGCCGTTTCCACACTTCACAACATAAGAATCCAAGTCACGCTATTTACATAGCCCATTGTAATTTCGACTTGCACGCACCATATAAGAGTTCTGTCTATAGTTAGATGAAGCAAAAGGTACGCTCAAAGGTGGGTTCTTCCGAGTTCGAGAGGGTACATTCAGGTGAAGCTTAGATAGGATTTCAGCACTATCAATATCATTTTTTAAGATTTTGAATAGAAATATGGTATCAGAGATGTCTCGCCGATTTCTTAATGGTAACAGATGGTATTTCCTACAGAGATTTAGGTAGTTTTCTGATTGATAAGGAACTTTCTGATGGTAACATAAATATCTAATAAATCGTCTTTGAATGTTTTCAATCCGCTCTATGTACTTCTGATAACATGGATTCCATACTTGAGATGCGTATTCAAGATGACTTCTAACGTATGTACAATAGAGGATCTTTAACGTCTTAGCTTTCGAAACATATTTTGATAAACGCATAATTAATCCTAGTGATTTAGATGCCTTAGCGACAACTGCATTAACATGTGATTCAAATATTAACTTCGAATCATGATAAACCCCCAAATCGCGAATGCAGTCTACTCGGGGCAGCAATTGATTGCCTAAAGTGTATTTTGTAGCTATAATTGTACGTTTGCGGGAATACGTAACCACTGAGCATTTAGTTGGATTTAGGTCAAGCTTTCTCAGCCGACAGTATTCCTCCAGTCGCAATCATGTCTCCAACGGATGATATAGTGCTGAATATTTTCATATCATCAGCAAAACACAACAGCTTAGATGACTTGAGACACGATACAATGTCATTAATATAAATCGTGAGTAACAAAGGCCCAAGCAAAGAACCCTGAGGACAGCCACTTGGCACAGGAACCCAACTGGATATGTAGTTATTTAATACTACAGCTTGAGATCTGTTGTCCAAATAGGAGGAAAACCATCTGAGCAGGTCGCCACGGATTCCAACGCTATTAAGCCGGAAAAGAAGGATATCGTGGGTTATTCGATCAAAAGCTTTACTGTAGTCTGTGTAGACAACATCAACCTGTGCATCCTTATCCATGGCTTCAGTTATAAAGTCATTTAACTCAAAAAGATTAGTGACAGTAGATCGGGAAGATCTACTGTCACAATCAGTTCATAAAGCCATGTTGATAGGGACTTATTGAGTTACTGACGGCCGAATAGACTTGTTTGTAAACTATTCTTTCGAAGATCTTGGCTATGATGCATAGTTAAGAAATGGGTCGGTAATTAACAACCTCAGTTTTTGCCCCTTTTTTGTAAATTGGCACAATAAAAGCAGACTTCCATATTGAAGATACGCTACTAGTAGATAGAGACTGTTTAAAAAGAAGAGTAATAGGTTGGGCAAGACTTGATGCGCAACGTACTAGGAGTTTAGGTGATATATTATCAGGTCCTGGTGCCTTGGCTATGTCTTACGTTGTTAGTAGATGTTTGACGACTTCAACTTTAACATTTATGTTGGAAATATCCGAAAATATCCGAAAATTTATGAAGAAGAAGAAACAAATTTTGTTTAAAGTAAAAAAATATCTAAATAATCTTACATAATCTTTGAAGGTTATGTAAAATTTAGACTGATATCATTGACTGCTGATGATCTCGGTCAATATCACTTGGCAAACTAGCACAAACGACAAGACTCTCAAAGCATATAAATATCAAAAACCATTATTGTAACGCTTTCATGTTTTTTTATATTTATTTCACCGTTTCTATAATAATTAATCCGAAATATAATTTTCATTATTAACTTTAATATCACACGCTCAGAAATAAATCAAACATACCGTAATATACTCCGAAAACAATGATCGCTCATACATTAATGAATAAAATTTTTTTTTGATATATATTGGATGGAAAGAGCATGTCACCCACCGAAATGAGTTCGAAGTAAGTAGTTAGTAAAGCCTTTTTTATTAACATGAGTAATTTGGTCCCAATTTAGTACTGCTTCCTCATTGTCATTAGTGGAGAGGACGAAACATTGTTTTTCGAAATGTCGTGACGATCTTGATAGAAAATAATTTTAGTAATATTTACGAGTATATGGATTGGTTTTGAATTGTGGCTCGAAATATTAAAAAACCTAAATAACTGATAATTATTGACATTGATAACGGTGAAGTAAATACAAGAGTGAAAAGGTGAAGCAGTTGCAGCTGCAAAGGAAAACAAGTCATATGATATGTTCTTTGGTGATAATAAAATTGTAAATATGATTTAGAACAGTAGTTCCTCACTTCATTTGACCGCTATTTTTATAACATTTAGTTTGTCCGGTTGCCCTGGTCGTTGGCGATGATTTCCACGTTGCCGTGTTGCCACACGCCGACGCACGAGTACGTAGTTCCAAGATCGATTCTAATAGCTGGCATCCGGACCACGCCATCGTCCGCGAGGACCGCCGCCGAGCGCGCCAAGCAAACGCTGTTATCTAGCACTAAGGCCGCCTGTCGCAGGCGGAGATCGACGGCATGCTGTCGGAGGCGGAGATGTACAAGGATGTTGAAGACGGATTTGAGCGACGAATGGAAAGAAGGTGCTCAGCAAGACGACAAGGATATACAGCCGATTCTTGAATGGAGGAAATCAGACGCTCCTAGGCCCAAATGGAGTGATATCGCACCAATGAGCCCATCACCAAGAGTTATTGGGCACAGTGGAAAAGCTTGGTTGTCCAAGATGGAGTTCTGTGCCGCAAATGGGAAAACGCTCGCGGTAACCAGTGCCATTTGCAAATGGTAGTGCCTAAAACTAAGGTGCCGGAAGTCTTGCAGCTCTATCACAATGGAGCTTCGGGTCACATGGGAGTTCAGAAAACGCTTACTAAAATACGAGAGTGGTTTTATTGGCTCCACTGTCGGGATTATGTCGAGGATTGGTGCCGCAAATGCACAAGTTGTGTGGCTGTGAAGGGGCCACACACTCGTAGCAGAGGTGCATTGAAGGTGTACAATGTAGGAACTCTATGGGAGCGCATAGCATTGGATGTCGCTGGACCATTTCCGGAGAGCCAGGACGGAAACAAATACTTCTTGGTTGTGATGGATTACCTCACGAAGTGGCCAGAAGTGTTTGCAATCCCAAATCAAGAAGCTACCACAGTGGCCGATAAGCTGGTGCATGAAGTCTTTTGTCGGTTCGGGGTGCCCTTGGAAATCCACAGCGATCAAGGCCGGAACTTCGAATGTGAGGTATTTAAGGAGACTTGTCGCGTGATGGGTGCACATAAAACTAGGACCACGGCTTATCATCCGCAATCAGATAGTATGGTTGAGCGATTTAACCAATCCCTGGAAAGGTACCTGGCGAAGGTCTTGGAGAGCAAACAAAGAGATTGGGACAAGCACATCCAACCGTTTCTCCTATCATATTGCAGTGCGGTTCACGATACCACAGGAATAACACCAGCTTTTGCCAATTTTGGAAGAGAACTCCGTTTACCAGCAAACTTAATTACCGGTACTCCACCAGAATCTCCACGCAGTATAACGGATTACGCGAACGAGTATACGAGCACATAAGGGAATCTGGACAACAGATGTCTGAAAAGATGAAGACTCGCTACGATCGGAAGGCGAACGACAAAGGCTTCGATGAGGGATCATTGGTGTGGCTTTACAACCCAGTACGAAGCAAAGGTAAATCGCCTAAGTTACAAGCCAGATGGGACGGGCCATATCGCATATTTACCAGGATGAACGACGTTACCTATCGAATCCAGAAGGAGTTGCGAGGTGCACCGAAGATAGTTCATGTGGACCAGTTGGCTCGTTACTATGAGTCCAACGATGTTTGAGACGAACACGTTTAAGAGGGAGGCAGTGTTACGAATGGCGATAATTGAAAATGACGCCATCTATCGGTGAACGGGAGAACTAGAAGAGATTCGATGTATCGGTGGTTTAAAGCTGTTTCATCTATCCTCTAATAGATGGCGTTGCTGCTAATACTAGAAGAATACCACAAGTCTTGAACGCCCGCACGTAACCAGAATTTTCGGGAAGTCTCTCGAACAGACTATGTGTACCGGCCGGTATAAATACCGCGTTCAGTTGAATAATCGACAGCGATCAACAAGCAAAGGGAAGTAAGTCGGAAGTATTTAGTGGTGTTTCTAGTAGTGTTTTCAGTGTGTATAAGTGTTGTTGTGTGTTAAATAAAGTACAGTTTAAGTGGCATAGTGATTTTAATTTATCGCCGAACCCCAGCTCGTAACAATATCTCTTGGCATAAGTTGTAAGCGATGAGCGTTTGGCAGTAAAATGTCGCTCATGTTGGCAATTTCAATGAAAGTTGTATTTTTATATCGATTGAGTTTCAATGAAACTCATTCTTTTTAGGGTTCCGTAGCCAAAAATAGCAAAATACGGAACCCTTATCGATTGGCCATGTCTGTGTGTCGGTCCGTATGTCACAGCCAATTTATTTCAAAACTAGTGAGACTACATATTTAAAAATTGGTACGTAGATGTATTCTGTAAACCGCTACACGATTTCAATATAAAAATGGAATGAAAATAAAAGGGGGACGCATACATGGAACTGACTTTAAAAATATTTTTTTCTTTGGTCAAATTCTTGCGGGGTGCCTATACAAAGACCTTTAACAATTACATTGATGTTTCTAAAACCATTGTTTCTCAAATTAAATTGTTTGAAAAATATAGGCGTCCAAAGTAGAAAAATGAGTGTCCTCTAACTTTTAAAGTAAGAGAGTTACAAATTGAAAAAAAAATGCTGTAGATAAAAACTTCTTAAAGAAATAAAAACTTCCAACGAAAATTGGTTCGATCGATATGTACTCAGTATTTTTTTAGATGTAGCACATATCCAAAAACCGCAACTATAGCTTTGTCGTTAATACTAATAACAAACATCTTTAAGTTATTCCTTCATACTTTAACAGAACTGTGCATCTACCAACTCTAACATAAATTCCTATATTGCCGCAATCATCACTTAATTATTCGGCTAATAGAGTAGAAAAATATTTTTTCTTGATCGTTTACTATTAAAGAGATAAAGTAACGACATTTTATAAGCATTTTCTCTTCACAAATGAATAAAGCATGATAGGCATAGACCATGAGGATGGGGATTAGATTACATACTAGACCGTGTATTTGGATATAGACCAACCATGTCAGCTTTTTACTGTTTTCAGCGTTAGTGATCACCGCTGATACCCTCACATTCAGCTACAGGTAAACCATGATTTAGACATAGTACATGGACATACATACTTCAGATACGTTTCTTTTTAATTTTCTGGCATGAATTCTCTATTAGACTGCAAATTGTCAAGGACAAAGGTCCCGTTAGGACAACAATAGCTTTGCAATATAAGATAAAAGTTGTATTACAATTTCACGGAAAAATCCCACCGTTAAAGAACGAACTATAAAAGACTGAACTATATTATAAATACTTCTTAAAAAACTAAGATGGATAGCGAATTATTAAATAAAGGCAAAAATAAAAAATGTTTTATTGGCTATATTTTTTTCTTAGGACTCACTTCGTAATGTTGTTATCAATCACATGTTTCAACAGGCACTTTTGGCACTGCAAGCGTTATTATCACAACTGTGGTACAAAAATAAATGTAGGACAGGACAAAGGAAAAAACCAAGGTGGAAGTTTTCGGCCCAGATTGGAGATATCCTAAAACCAGGACAGGTTAGAAGTACCCTGGACAGTACAGCATGCATGAGAAATTTGATGGAAGTGAATGAAGCAAGAGAAATATGTCAGGAGAGTTGCAAATTCCGTAGTCTCTGCCTCCCCTCCGGGTAACAGGCGTGAATCTATGCCCGTTTACGCGAGTCCGGTTATAGATGCGCGGAATGTAGTGCCGTGTAAGCGCGTATGCTGAAACAACAGTATACGCGCAGATAAATACGCTAATCTGAAACCGCCCTAAGTATGTATGTATGTGGTACAATGACGAAAGTGTAAATTCGTATAAAGTTTCAACAGATTTTGATTGCTAGGGCACTAGATACGTTTTCGGACACATTTACCCAGAAGGCAATGGTTTACATATAAACGTGACTATAGCACAGAAAATTTAAAAACTTTTACCCATTCTATACAGCAACTGTCTTGGTCAGATATATATGAGTATTCTGATGCAGACACTGCATTTAAAAGCTTCCATGACACTTTCACTCTATTTTTTAACCTTTGTTTCCCTGTTTCTAGGTTAAAAGTTAACAGAAAAGGCGATAAGCAGCCTTGGATAACCACAGGCATTAAAATCTCATGTGCTATAAAGAGAAAAATACGATACATGTATAACCGTAAGGCTCTGAGCCATTCCTACAAAAAGACTTATACTGAATACTCTAAAGTTCTCAAAAAATGTATAAATATTGTTCAAAAACTAAATAATGTGCGCTTACTAAAAACTCAAAAACCATACATATGTTTTTTGAGTTATTCTCTACATAGAGACTCATGGAGAGTAATCAAAAGCCAAACATATAATTCGCATAACAGTCGACAAATTGATAAATTAAATATTAACAACAATATTATTACAAATCCTAAAGAAATAGCTAAGTCGTTTAATAACTTTTTTATTGGGCTGACTAACAAAAATTACCCTAATAACAGTAACATACGGTCTGTCGGAAACCCGATTTGCTCTGCTAGTGCTAGCATCTATTTGGTACCTGTCACATGTGATGAAGTTCATAAAATTATTCTATCCTTAAAGAATGCAAAATCTGCAGGTTATGATGGAATCACCACCGATATTCTAAAACACTGTGCAATTACAATTACTCCCCGTTTATGCTACATTATTAATTTATCGCTATTGCAAGGCATCTTTCCAGATAGTCTAAAAATATCTGTAGTGAAACCAATATTTAAAAAAGGTTGTAATGCGTCACCTTTAAATTACAGGCCTATTGCGCTGATTCTAATACTAGCAAAAATTTTCGAAAAGGTAATGCATAAACGACTCACTAATTTCTTCAATAAATTTAATGTAATAAGTACAGAACAACATGGTTTTCAAAAAGGGAAATCCACCACCTTAGCTACATTTAAATAAGTAAATAAAATCGCCGAAAATATCGATAAAAACATAAACATATGCGCCATTTTCTTTGACATGAGCAAAGCTTTTGATAACGTATCACATGATCTATTGCTTCAGAAGCCTTACACATATGGTATTCGTGTTGTAGCCCACAAATGGCTACAAAGTTATTTAAGTTATAGGAAACAGTATGTCGAGATAACAAATATCAACAAAGATAACCATGAAATACCATACAAGTCAAATTTAACTTCCAATACAGTCGGGGTGCCACAAGGCAGCATATTAGGCCCATTGTTATTTCTGCTATATATAAATGACCTCCCTAATGTAACTGACCACTATTGTACACTCTTTGCAGACGATATAGCTTTAGTTGTTAGTCAAAATCATACTAAAACTGACAACAATTTCCAAGATGATGTTAATGAAGCAGTAGAACGTATAATAATTTGGCTGGAATCCAATAATTTAAAAATAAATCTAGGAAAAGCAAAATATATACATTTCTTTAATAGAAAAAAAAACCACAACTGTCTAAATATACAGTATAGGAACGAGACACTACTAGAATCACAGAATTTGACTTTTCTGGGTATACGCCTTAATAATCAACTAACCTGGAAGTTGCATATAAATATAATATGTTCAAAGATAAACAGGTATGTCTATGCACTCTGGAGATTAACAAGAATATCAAGTCAGAAAATTGCTATTCAGGCATACCATGGTTATGTGGCATCAATTCTTAGATATGATATTTTATTGTGGGGTGCCTCAGTAGATTTTAATAAAATATTTTTATCACAAAAACGGTGTATTCGGGCAATATGTGACGTAGATCCTTTAACCTCATGTAAGCCTCTCTTTAAGGAATTGAAGCTACTCACTGCACCTAGCATGTATATTTTAGAATGTAGCACATTTGTAAAAAATAACATACATTTATATAAAACTTTTGGTGATTTTTGTAAATTTAATACTCGCTATCCAGATAAATTATTATTACCTAGTATAAGGACAGAACTGTACAGAAGGAATTGCTATCCAATGTCGATAAAAATATATAATAAATTGCCAAGGGAATTGAGGGATATGCCTCGAACTATCTTTCTTCGAAAGTTATATGCCTGGCTGGCAGATAGGTGCTTCTATAGGGTCCAGGAGTACCTTGACCGCTAAGTCTGCATGTTACGACTTGGCAGTTAATCCCTCATAAGTCATAATATGTATATAAAGTGTTCTGTGATGCCTGTTATCTTTTTTGTTGTTTGTATTTTTATTAAAGTCAGCGATAGCCTAGTGGAGATACCAACAGACTGCCATGCAGAGGGTATCGGGTTCGAATCCACGGCGCGCACCAATGACTTTTCGGAGTTATGTGCGTATTGAATTGTTAATTATCGCTCGTCCCGTGCCTCGGAGAGCACGTTAAGCCGTCGGTCCCGGTTGTCATGAAGATCTTTGACAGTCGTTATAGGGCGTCAGTACCTTCTCAGTAAACTGACACTAGTCTTAACCATAGAATATCGCTATCCCTTTGGGTTGCGGAGGTCAGACAGGCAGTCGCTCTGTGGAAAAGCTAATATTCAGCCAAATCCGGTTAGACTAGAAAGCTGACCCCAGATTTAAACTGGGATAACGCTAGGAAAATGATGATGTATTTTTATTAAAATGTATTTTGTAATGTTAACTTTGACTCTAAATTATAATGTATTGAACTGTATAAGTAAGTTTAAATCTCACACGTAATGGCCAATATGTGGATACTTAATATTATGTTTACCACCTGTATGTCTACCCATACTTTGTGCAATTATTACAACATTTCTGTATATTTATTGATTACCAAAATTTCTATTCCCTAAGCAATATTGAAAGCAACATAATAAAAGCTGCTCATTTGAACATGCCACATTATTTTGTTATATTTTTTTAATGTTTTGCCATTGTTCTTCATATTTTATTTCATTCGTGCGATGGTTGACAATCTGATACCTCCTAAATCGGATTCTAAAGCATATCGTTACCGTCATTTAAAGCTCTCAGTATATAACTAGTATGCTTTCTGGTCATCTTAGGCTTTTTAAAATATGGTTATTAGCTCGTCAATCAATCAATAAAAACAACTCGTCAATAATACAAAATTTGAACTACCTTTTTCTTTATAACGATGCCACAACTTACCCTCAAGAGATTTTAAGACCGAAATACCTACTTGGCGAACAATTTGTCTTTTTTGCCGTTTATCGACAGCAATACCTAGTATAGGCAAGAAACCTCTCCAACTAAACTTGGCGAGCACATAACTAGGTTAATGACCACTTCAAGCCTTTGCCGTTGCTCTTTTAAGAAAAAGTATTTTTTCTTCTTCGATCCCGCGATTGCGACACTACATAATAATTGCTTCTACTTAAAGTGTCGTTCTGGTGCTCCGACAAAAGAATCGAAGGAAAGTCGTTTAGCATAAAACTGTCGTTTTTCTGAAGAGCTCTTTGGTTTGCTTTATAGTTGTTTTTAGTAGCGAATATTTTATCCGAATTCAAAGTAAAAATATTTTTTCCACCGCAAGAATTGGAGAGTGCTTCAAATGGTATACTGAATCAAAATGGGTTTTTAATTTACCATTTGACACTTAATATATCAAGAAACTAACTTGATATTCATCAAATAAGTTAATTGCACGTTTTTTTTATGTAGTAGAGTGTAAAAGGTTGATTAACTTTACAATTTGATTACTAGACTTATTACTTGCCAGTTGCCGCATGTTGGATTTGACTAATGATTCAATTTCAAGCTCAATCTTAACCCGTATTTTAACCATTTCATCATATCAGCCGATAGACGTCCACTGCTGGACATAGGCCGTCCCCAAGACTCTCAACATAGATCGATCTCGAGCCACCCGCATCCATGTGCTGCCCGCGTTTCCAACAGATCCACCATGTCTGCGGCCTACCTCTGATACGACATCCTAATGTGACGACATTTTAAATGAGAATTAATAAGAATTTTTCCCTTACTGCGTATAAAAAGAAACCAACTGGTTTTTTATAGGAGAACTGGATCAGGTTTTGATTATGTTACTACTGGTGACAAAAAGTCAGAAAATTAAGTGCCTAATATAACAAGTATAAACAGAAACAGGTAGCCCTATTCAAATTTATTTCTCAAAAATAAGCACGCCACACAAATAGGAACTCTTTAATTTAGTACCAGGTGCAATTGAGTCATCTGTTTATAAGTAGTATTCCTATGCATTCTAGGTAATATATATAGAGAAGAATACAGCTGAATTGTATATAAAACAGTCTCCCTTGCTATGGTATCATTAGACGTCCTGAAAAAGCTTTTGATACAGTATGCAGTGCTGACATTGCTTCAATGTACGATCACTATATGGCTCAATTTGCTACTAGCATGTAAGATGCACAAATGAGTAGTGAAGCTCCATGCCTGTACTTAATATTTAGGACTCTTATCAATGGTATGATTTTACCATAGATTTGTTCCAGTTTGCGTTGAAATAAAACTGCAGTGAAAATAAATGACTTAATCTACGACGCTTTGTGGCTTGCATCGTATTGAAAACAGAAGAAAGTTAAACCTGAGAAGAAACTCTTTAGTCGTGACCGAATCAAAGATCTTTGCATCAAGGTTTGACAGTAAATAAGCTATTCCGTCATTTTTACCGACAGATTTCCGAAACCTAATTAAACAGTAATATTTTATAATAAAATGTTAGAGTGTCAAAGCCATTGAGTTATTATGCAGAATAAAAATATTTGATTAAACTGATTCTCTCTCAGATAAATGACAATCAACGATTTTATAAGCACATACATAATTATGTACAATCAAACAAGTTCGTAGTCGATCAGTAAAAAAAAGAATCCTTTGGCTCGCTCATAAAGTCAAGGCACATGCACACAAATACAAAACCACTCCCCCATATTACGTTTGACTAGAGAACTGGACGCGACCATGTCCTGCTAAGCGATTTTAGCCTTTATGGTGTACTAGCGTCAAGTTTGGTACAAGTTTGATCGAGCCTGAGATCTTTGCTTGGCATTCTGTTGCTCTCTCCACTAGTCTATCACTGCTCCATTGTAAAAACTGCAGAAATCAAATCACAGCACTTTAAAATTATTCTTTCAAACAAAAGGCTCCTTATTTCTACTAGAAACGTTCATTCGCTTAAGTATTTCATTTGCATATGTATGAGACAAATATTACTCGGTGTGAATGGAGCTGGCGACATCTGACCACCGCCCACACCCCAGAGGGTTAATATTTTTGCATTCAACTCATTTACATGTGCTGTGGTCACATCTGAGGCATTCGGTAGAACAAAGTTCGTAATAACTAAGGTGACCACGTGTTGAGGTTTGTTTAGGATAGAATGTTTATTATTCTAACGTATTACTGAGAAGTAGTTCATTGATTCCAGTGTCAGCATCTGGACCACGATTGATTAAAAACATTAGTCAAATTAAAGAAATCAGACCGTTTTAGTTTGAAGACCTAGAATGTTATTTAATCGCTTTTGATGTTTCGGTTTGTTTTCATATATGCAGCTTTAACGCTAGAAGGATTTTAATCTTTCATTAAAATTTTTATTCTCGGGTATGTCACAAATATACTTTAAAATCATTCAAATAGACGGAATTTTCTTTTAAATAAAAAAACAATTTGTCGTTCTTATTTCAAAAGTACATATTTATTTATTCGAGAATATAATTGTACAACCAGTGACTGAATCCTCAAAACTGGTTTCAATTCTGAGTACCTGAATATTATGCCAACTTTTTACACCGTACAAAGATAGACACGTAATTAAAATTATAAGGGACTTGGCGGCGTTTTTATCTTGCACTTTGCTAAGTGCACGTTGTTAAAAGCCGTTTATTTATTCATCACATGCACTCTGTGCTTCTAACACACATGGATTGTTTAGTGTTCGTTCACAAGCTGGCTTGCTTATGACTAGTCCTTACCTTGTGTAAACTATGGTATTTCACAAAGAAGTGCTTTTCACCTTTATGCTAAGCTTACAAGCATTTATCACTACATCAGATACAAACAATTTGAAAGAGATAGCTTCATTAAAATTTATTTATGCATTTGTTTCATTTCTTTTACAATACAGTCTCATGAAAGTCAAAATGTATTAACATTTTATTAAAGTCAAAACTTATTAACAAAGGACACGATTAAATACCTTAATCAGATATATCAGACGAAACAACATGTTACTGAGATTATCCTTACGCGGTTTTGGGTGTAATTTTTGCTGATATCAATGTCGGTTCTCCGCTTGAGCCCAGGTTCGGTATTTTTATTCACCTTATATAGTATACTGTGGTAGTCCGTATGGTGATGGATTAAGAATACGGAATATCACCACCCCATATCATACCATGGGTGTCGTAAGAGCTGACAGAGGGAGCATATTATGCTGAGAACAGCACTGTAAGAGAAGGAAAACTTGATACAAACCCTATACGAACCCGTTTGGCCAGCGTGGTATAGTAGGCTAATTCCTCCTTTCAAAGGAGAGGCCTAGTCCAGCAGAGGACTGTTATAGGTTGATGATGATGATGATGATGATAGTATACTGGGCTGCCTTCGTGGTCCAGTGGATAACGGATGCGACTGCTGATTGGAGGTCCCGGGTTCCATTCCCAGGTCGGGCAAGTGTTACTGGGTTTTTCCGAATTCTCAGCAGCAGGGTGGAGTCTGGTAATGTGCCCGGTAGCGGCAAAAGGCTCACCCCCTATTACGTGGGAACTAAAAATTCATGGCGAAATGTGGGTGTAATATTACACCTCTGCATACCCCTTCGGGAATACAGGCGTGAGTCTATAAAAAGAAAATATAGTATACTCTTTCTTTATACCCACCAGACTGTAGGCCGGTTGTCTTTTTCTAACTTTAATCTTCAATAACCGGCGTTTTCTTCAGCAGGAAGTATATAAAAATAAATTAATAGTTTGAAAAACACTAGAAAAACACGCTTTTATAAATGCACGTAAAAACAAACAATAAATTATGGATCGTTCAAGTTGTCTGTATTTCTGGGCTAAACTATGTGTTTTAATTATAATATTTGATTGTAAGAGAAAGGCGGCGATAGCCGAGTGGATATACCAACAGACTGCCATGCAGAGGGTATCGGGTTCGAATCCACGGCGCGCACCAATGACTTTTCGGAGTTATGTGCGTATTGAATTGTTAATTATCGCTTGTCCCGTGCCTCGGAGAGCACGTTAAGCCGTTGGTCCCGGTTGTCATGAAGATCTTTGACAATCGTTACAGGGCGTCAGTACCTTCTAAATAAAACTGACACTAGTCTAAACCATGGAATATCGCTATCCCTTCGGGTTACGGAGGTCAGACAGGCAGTCGCTCCGTGGAAAAGCTAATATTCAGTCAAATCCGGTTAGACTAGAAAGCGGACCTCAGATTGAAACTGGGATAACGCTAAGAGAAAGAAAGATTTGATTGTAAAAGCGTGGGGCGCTGCAACAGAAAGACGTTCTTGTTTAACTTGTTGAAATATCAAGTGAGCAGATGTTACGGGAAGCAGGTAACTCAGATTGGCGCTCTAACTGGAGTTACAGCATGACTAGTAGCTGGCTCTACATTAAACAGTCTGTTCAAAGGTTTCTTTTAGGAAATTAAGTACCTACATAAGAGTAATGCGTCAACAGTGGCAAAATGTAGAGTTCTTGTTCGTAGATGAGATATCTTGGGTTCCCTTTGGTAACTCTTTGGCGGCATAAACGTTATGCTCTTGTGAGATCTCATGCAGCTTCCGCCAGGAAGTAGATATTATTTAGTATTTGTTAACAAGAAAGTCTTTCCTGTTCCAGCGCCCCACAATTTTACAATCAAATATTATAATTAAAACACATAGTTTAGCCAAGAAATAGAGAAAACTTGAACGATCCATAATTTATTGTTTGCTTTTACGTGCATTTATAAAAGCGTGTTTTTCTAGTGTTTTTTAAACTATTAATTTATTTTATACTTTTTAGTCTTTGATAATGAAATAATTTTAAAATACATTTATTTTAAGAAGGCGTATGAGCCCGAATTCTCTCCATCTCCGCCAGTGCGTCTGTATTTCATGGTGTTTTAAATGTCAACTTAGAACAATCTAACTCTTCAATCTGGAGACCACTAAGCGATTTTACTTTACTTAGGGCCACATACGCCTGTCCAGCCGCAAAAGTACGGGTCCCTAATTATACACCACTGCGTGGTCTACCGTACAGCCTTGCATCTTGTGGACGGTAGATACCAAACTTAAAATCACTGGGAGCATGCGCTTTTCCACCGTACCGTAGCTATACTTGGTCGGGTACTGGATGCCTATAGGCTGAACTAGGTGCTCACCGTCGTTTCCAAAATTAACTTTGATGGACAGTACGGTTTCATACATTTGGTCACGTGTAAAGTGCGGCCAGACGATGTCCGAGATGAATCCAATGCTCCCATTTACTAGCCCCTTCTCCACGTCTATATTGGATCGCAACATGATTTTAGCCAGACATCAGACCTAGAAACCTAATTGAAGTCAAAGTTCACTACGTGGCCTTTCTCACAAGTGCAAACCCGACTATGATACGATATTCCATCATGGAATGCCAATGCCTATCTTCCGGCTTCATCATCAGACCTAGAAACCTAATTGAACTCAAAGTTCACTACGGGTCCTTTCTTACAAGTGCAAACACGACTAATATACGATATTCGATCATGGAATGCCAGTGCCTATCATCCGGCTTCATCATCAGACCTAGAAACCTAATTGAAGTCAAAGTTCACTACGTGGCCTTTCTCCCAAGTGCAAACACGACTATGATACGATATTCCATCATGGAATGCCAGTGCCTATCTTCCGGCTCCATCATCAGATCACTTTGACAGTACCATATTATTGTATGTTCATCAGAACTGCATAGGTACCGCTGCCAATTTTCTTTACGCTACGAGTCTTGGAAGATGGTTTAATTTGTTAGCTTAGATTCCATTACATAGTTAGTTACATACACCACGACCTAATAAAAGCGTGTTAATAAACTAATATTGCAGTAGCTCCGTAGCATAATAAGACAGAGCTACTTTTTATAGTGTAACTATAGAAAGATTGCTTCTCATAATAAAAAAGACGTGCTTTATTGGAAACTACCTACAGGTTTGAAAAAGTATGCAAAGCTTTCATTGAAATATTTTTTGATTCAATAAGTGCACAGGATCTCATAGCCGTTGTTGATATTATCAGCAAGCAGATAAGTCCGGTAAATGCATTATACATACATGCATTACAAAATATTAGTGTATTTTATGACAAAATATTATAGTTCCTTTAGTTTACACACGTCACTAATTTCGTGGGTAACCGCTTGTTGTGGCAATTACCTACGTATAGAGAGCGAATTAAGCCGTTGGTCCCCGTTCTTGTATGTAAATAATTTTTGGCTATGTCGAAGGCCTTCGGGTGGTTTATAAACTCGGAACCTAGAGTTGGGCACACACAAAAAGAACAATGAATTATTATTCCTATGCTGATTATTCAGTGCCGTCTAGTGAAGGAAATACCTATTTCTTATTGCAAAACAGCGCTCTTACTGCGTTGCATTCTAAACTATGTCTACGAATGATTGAAAATTCCTAAAATCGACCTTTTATGCATAATATATCGTTGACCTAATAAATTCCATAATTGTTGTCCTTACAGAACGATGAGAGATGGTTTAATAAAAGCCTTGCCAAGTTTTCCATTTAATTAATCTTTCTAACAAAAACATTCTCCACAATGAATATTATTCTTAGAAAATTAATCAAAAATGTCGGTGACATGGTCACCTCAAATGTAACAAGACTTCTGCATAACATTAACTCGTAGCCATAATATTGAAACCGCGACATGGAGTCCACAAGGGACTTGGCTCGCTTTGTACGTTCAACATACGCCATGATAACCCACTAACTTATTCAGAAGTGGAAAAATTTCAAGAAAATCCTCTAAGATTGCTTTGTATGTATTTTTATTAAATATGTTTATTTAATTCTAATTAATAAATTAATGAACTTGGTCTCGAGTTTTATTTTAGGATACACTTCGGACTTGTAGAAAGTTTGCAGCGTATCTTATTACTTGTCTACTGTGATGCGAAATAAATTGGGTATTTTTACTTATGTGATATATTAGTAGAGTAATTTGTATACTTTTTATCGGTTACGTCAGGTCTGTTCACGTAGTATTTATAATGGTACTTTTTTTGCCTAAGTGGAATTATTTTTGCAGTAACGTATAGTAGTATTGGACTTATTATCTGTGGCTACAGTTTATAAGTCTCTGCCACGTGCTTCAGTCATAAATCCATTGGCGGTGTTATAATGGGTCGATACTAAGTTAAATATCGTAAGCACATTTTATATAATTCTAACTAAAAGTACTATATTTTACGGAACCTCTTGCCTTAACATGGTTTAATATGTGTTAACATAATGAAAGCATCCCAGTGGGTCTCAATCTGATATCAGGAATTGACTTTCACACGTCAAGTTTACCGATCGATCTTTTCTAATTCAGACAAATAATAACCACTGCAAACGTTGCCTATGCTACCGACGTATAAAAACTACGTTTTAAAAAAACTGCCTTCAAATGGGCCTCATAATCTATTAAACTTAAGAAAAAAATAGTTTTTATGTGACTATTTACTAGTATATTACATAAAATAAGAGAAAAGAAACTACCTAAATCTACTAATAATCATAATCTTTAAAAATATATATACATGAACAAAAAAAAAGCAATTTAAAAGTGAAAATAATATATTTACACAGTTTAGGCGTCGTAGAATGACTCCGCATCATTGACATCAGGTAAAGTGCCCAGAAGGCTGGCAGCATTGCCATGCTGGATGGCAATGCTAATTCTTTGAGCAAAGAATAAACCAGCCAGCCTCCTGATCAAGTGAGACGTCGATTAGCTGTTCAGATCTTTCTCGAAATAAGGAACGAGCGCTTGGGCCCATGAGCCAAACGTTTCCACCCCAAACGGCTCGAATACGTACCTAATTACTTAGTAAATTACTGTATTTGCACCGTTTGAGGATTGCCGCACTTGCAGCAGCAGCGCCAGCATGGCCTCCCGTGCTTGAAACATGAGAAGGCGCAAGGGTGTCTACGCAGGTTGCGTCCCACACCAAAGGCCTACCCATTTTCTATAGCAACAATGTCATACCATCAGGTCTCTTACCGTCGTCGCGTACCAAACTATTTGGTTCAAGTACAGCTGGTACGCCAGACGCGACAAGAGTACATCGGCTTGTGTCATTTAAATGGGCATGTCGAAAAAAATAACTAAACAAACATTTAATGTCTATTATAATATCATAAAATGCTATTATTCGCACGTAGCTACTATCTATCTATATAATAGGAAAAACAAAATGGTTCTCAAATTGAGAACTCCTTCCTTTTTGAAGTTGCTTAAAAATGTTAGCAAAGAATTTTATTGTTATCTTTTATGAATAGCTAAAAGTTTTTTAACTTTCATTTTACTAGTTGCATCTGCTAGTTACGTTCAAATTAGGAAATGTTTTAAAGAGATGATTATATTAAAGAGATGTATAATCTCAGTCTGATTTCCTTCAAGGTAGGCAATGGATAGTTAAAGTTAGTAGAAGTAAAAATTAATAGCATGTTTTCTTAAAATATAGACTCGGTGAAGTTTTGAGTTTCGCCTGGAGTGACATTCCACCTCATTCATAAGTCTTAGATTTTCAATGCATTACAATATATTACACGCATATAATATACCACAAAGCTTCTCACTATTATATCTCCATAAACATTCTCATATTTTGTACGATAAATAAAGCGAAAAGTAGTTCTTAGAATACTTGCCAAGTTAATGATTTCATCATCATCATCATCAGCCCTTTATGCTGTCCCACTGCTGGGCACGGGCCTCTTCTCACTATGAGAAGGGTAAGGCCATAGTCCACCACGCTGGCCTAGTGCGGGTTGGCAGACTTCACATGTCTTTCGAGAACATTATGAAGACCTCTCAGACATGCAGGTTTCCTCACGATGTTTTCCTTCACCGTTTAGCAAGCGATAATTAACAATTTAATACGTAAGCACAACATAAAAGTTAATGATTTTGCAGTAAACTATTAGGGTCATTCCAACGGTAAACCGCAAATACTTTGTCAAGTATGTATGCATCCTTAGCGAGAGATACAAATATTCAAACCTTATTTGTATAACATTCTGTGTTTATTACAACGCTAAGGAACGAGATTATAGAAGTTTCAAGTCAATCCGATAATCTGTTTTTGTGGGAGAGATAAATAAGCGCCTGAATTTGTTTCTTTGAGTAATTTAGTTAATTTCAATGTTTATTTAGCGTAGTTTCTGGGTCTTTATGTAAGACTCAATTAGAGCGCTTGTTACTTTTCTTGGATTTTCATGTCCCTTGTTTTATCTTATGTAAGATCATTTGTAGCTGTATATAATTATGTTGTGGTGTAGTGAATGATTAAGAATACAAAATGACACTACCCTATTTCACTACATGGATGTCGTAAGAGGCGACTTACAAAAGCACGCATACCCGTCTCTTTGCAAACAGTATCTTTGCAAAGAGACGGAAAAATCAATAAAATATCCGATACCAACCCGTTAGACCACCGAGGTAATAGTAGACCTCCTATTGACTCACAGTACTAGACAAATTAGGAGAGTCTTAAGTCCAGCAGTGGACTCTGGAATACTGTAATGTTGGATTAATTTGACGCTTTTCTTCACTAATGGAACCTGTTCAATTCCAATTACTGCTGCTTTATATTTAAATCAAACTGAACCAAAGTGACCTGGGAGGATCAAACAGTGCTTTGAATATGTGGTAAGAGTTTTTAAATGCGGTAAGAAAGTCTACAATATACTCCACTATTGCACGATTTTAATACGATGTTTCTATTTGCTGACTAACTTCTTCAAAAAGTTATTTTTTTTAATTGTCAATCATGGACTAATTCTGGAATTACATTTAGATATGGTTTTGTAATAACTGCTCTTGACTTTCGGTATAGTTTTGGCTTGACATTACAATAGGCCAAAAAAATCGTTATCATACATTTTATCGACATAATCTCACATAGCAAATTAACAATCGCCTCTTCATTATAACATAACATAACTTCACGCCTTTATCCCCGAAAGGGTAGGCAGTTCGCCAGCTATTTTTCGGTCCCAATGTAATTGGGGGCGAGCCAATTACCATTTACCGGGCACATTGTTGAGCGAGCGATAATTCACATTATTTTAATACACTCAACTTCAAAAAGTCAGAGGTGTTTGCTCGGGGTAGCTGGCGATCAAACCCGAGACCATTGTTTCGGGAGTCCGTTACCTACACCACTGGGCTATCGCCTCATTACTTTAATAATAACTTTATCATGGCTACACCGTTCCGTAATCCTCCGTCAAAAGCCTTCAAATATTTGTACTTGTCATAATAGGGATTAAAACTTTGGTTGGCTGGCGGATTTACGCTTGCTATACGATATTAAAAAGCCTATTTAATAGCATCTTAGGATGTTCATGTTCTTTGTTATGTTTTACTATTGTTATTTGGCGGTAAAAATATTGGCTCCGAGTTTTATCGCCTGTTCTTTGTCATGGTTACGATTGTGTATTACGAACGTGGTTCTAAATGGAAATGTATCATTATTAGATAACTAAGTAATGTGTAAACATTGTGTTATCATCTTAAGTCTTAGGTATGTCACATGCTTGCAATGAAAGGTTTTTGCGCTGTTTTTGTCTAGTCATTGACCACATATTAGTATCATATGACTGTGTAATATGTAGACACATATATGTGTAATATGAAGACACATATATGTGTAATATGTATACACATATATTATAATACTAACATATACTTACGAGTATAATAAACCTTGGAATGAAAATATTTTTGGGTAGGTAGGTGTGATACGCCTACCTACCAAAAATATCTCCATTCAAAGATAGTCTGTTTCAAATCGCACTAAGCGACGATGTTTAACGACCCTTTGTACTTTACTTTGACTGTGAGATTTTATTATAATGTTGTGGTAAAAGATTATATATATTTTTTTAAATTAACCCGTTTTGGCTGATCCCGTGGGAATTTCGGGAAATCCCTTCTTAGTGCATCCCTAAGTTCCCCAAGGAACATACATGCCAAATTTCAGCTTCCTGCGCCCAATAGTTTTGGCTGTAGCGTGTCTGTCAGTCAGTAAGTAACGCAAGGATTTTATATATTAAGAAGATAAGAGTGTAGATAAATTATAAAATAAGGGTTTTTTTTACAATATGCATTTTTTCAGTTCGGTATGCCGTGATCTTGTAAAGTTGCGGGATTTTGTGATTGTGTGCCACTTTTGTGTGCCAAGAAATATATTTTTTTAGTATTTGAAAGTTTGTTGCAGAATTGAGGTTTATTGCTTCTCTGAGGACGCAAGAAAGTATGATGGTGATAATAGACCACCGATTATTTAGATCATATAAAAAATGGAACTGTAACTTATACATGAAATACATGGTTTGCAAGATGTGCATAGCAAAAGGAAAAAACCATGTCATTGCACTGCAAAAGCTTTTAAGCAAGGTTTATCCTTAATAGTTAGATCTAACACAACAGCAAAACAAAACTGATAAATTATTAAAAGAACATAATGTTAAAAGTTGAAAAAACGCTCTCTGATCGTAAAACCAACGATGAAATATGTTTCCTCTTAAATGCCCATACAATCTCAACATCTTCACATAATTTATTTTACACATTTTTCCCGGGTGTATCGGGCGTCTACAAATAGCGCTCAATTTAGGTACAACCTATATTTTTCGCAGTAACCCGAAATAAGGGTCTCCTTTGGGACCAAAACTAATCGTGTTATCCCTGAAACGAGAATCCAGCTGTATTAGTCATTATATAAATGTAACCAATCGACACTAGACGCATGCTGTTTTCGAAACAGACAATTTCGTTTTGTTCTGTTTTTATTTTTAACTCTATAATTGCACATTCTAGAAAATGAATTTAGGTTTTATAGATAGAATTCGTTAATTTTTATAATAGCATCACATTGTTTTTTGTATGAAAAGTGTTTGACACGAAAAGAAGAAAAATAATTGTATTTTGTTATTGGCAAATTTGATTTTGAAAGCGGAGTATATAATTATTTTCTTCTGTAATCTTACTACCAGCTGATGAATGGCTGTATGTAAGTTTGTTATTCTTTTACGCAAAAAACCTACCTAACAGATTTGAATGTGCCTTTACGTGTAGTTTATTCATCAGAGTATGTCGGTGGGGTACTTTTTGTCTCGATAGCCGACTCCACAAAGGTAAAACCGCGGGCAAAAGCTAGCATATCTTCAATAAGTTTATCCAAATCAGTGCTTAACTAGCAATAGTCTCACTTACATGGAACAAGACTCACACTAGCATAAAACCTCTATAACATCTCACACACTATTCATACATACATACATACATAAACTCACGCCTTTTTCCCGTCGGGGTAGGCAGAGACAACGGAACGCCACTTGCATCTATCCTTACAAACCTCACGCGCTTCCTCTACATTCATTACTCTGTTCATACATGCTCGCCGGTTCCGGGTGCTTAGGACCTTCCCGTTTTTCAGAACGTCACCAATTTGGTCGACGAATGTCCTACGAGGTCGGCCGCGACCGGCTTGCCCATACACGTTAGTCTCATATATTTGGTGCGTCATTCTTTCTTCACTCATTCGCTCCACGTGCCCAAACCATTTCAGCATTCCTTTCTCAATCCTTGTCACGACATCTTCTTTCAGGCCACATCGCTCTCGTATTACTGCATTCGGAATTCTATCAATCAGGCTTACCCCACACATACTACGCAGTGACCGCATCTCAACTGCGTTAATTCTGCTTTCATGCTTTTTCTGCCACACTCAACACTCACTATCGTACATCAACGTGGGCACAAGCACTCCATTATGAACAGCCAGTCGCGCCTGTTTTGGCACATTCTGGCCGTTCATAAAGGCATGCAGCGCTCCATTTACACAGTTTCCCGCAGTCACTCTCCTTTCAATATCTCCTTCACATCTTCCATCTCTTGTAAACATGCTACCCAAATATACAAATTCTGTCACTTGTTCAATGTTTTCTTCTCCAATCGCAATATTACACTCAATCACATTTTCATCCTTCTCAAACACCATCACTTTCGTCTTTTTTGCATTCAATTTCATACCTTTCGATTCAAAGCTCTCATTCATGCAGTTCATCATTTGTTGTAACTCAGTCGCCGACGACGCCAGAATGACTTGATCATCGGCGTACAAGAGGCACTTAGCACGCAATCCTGCCATATCGATCCCGCATTCCATTCCCCTCATATCTTTCATGCAGCTATCCATGAATAAGTTGAACAACCAGGGCGAGGCTGCACACCCCTGTCTGACACCTATAGAGATGTCAAACCAGTCTGTATAGGCACCGTTAACCCAGACACAGGCTCTGGAACCCCTATACAGAGATTTCAGAGCCCTAATTATAAAATTGTCCACCCCATACATAGATAGCACCTTCCATAATTCCTTTCTATTCACTCTATCATAAGCCTTTTCCAGGTCTATGAACGCGCAATATACCTTCTGGTTTTTTGCCAGACACTTTTCGGTTACGCAGCGTAAGGAAAAGACCTGATCCGTACATCCCATTCCCTTCCGAAATCCCGCTTGCACATCCCATATCTTCTCATTAGTCACATTTACTACCCTATCAATCAATATTCTGGCATACATTTTTCCTACAACACGAAGAAGGCCGATTGCGCGATAATTTCGACATTCCTGCTGCGAACCTTTCCCTTTATAAATTGGGACAAGCACTGCCTTCGTCCAGTCATCTGGGACCTGGCCTTGTTTCCAACACAGGTTAAAAAGGCGATGCAGCAAGTTTACGATTAGTCCATCGCCAGCCTTCAACATTTCAATCGTCACCTTATCACACCCAGCAGACTTGCCAGACCTCATACCATTTAGCGCTTTCATAATTTCATCCATTCCAATTTCATCACTAGGGCCATCATGTATATCTATCATCTCTTCTTGCTCTATTTCACTCACATCTTTCTCAAATAAACTCTCAAAATAGTCCTTCCAGCACTGTAGTATCATTTTTTCTTCATTCATAACTTCACCTTTTTCATTCCTAATAACTCTCATTGATCCATTTATATTTTTGCCCCGCGCTTCTTTGACTAGTTTCCAAAACAGTTTTATATTGTCTCGGAAACTTGAGCCAAATTGATCCTCATATTTCTTCTTTTGCTCATTCTTCTTCCTCTCTATACATTCTTTTACTTTAGCTTTCACACATCTATACTTGTCCTTCATTTCTTTAACAATATCTTCATTCATACCACCGCTCGCTCGATTCGTTGCTTCTGCTGCTATTATATCCAACCACGCTTTCTTCTTTTCCTCAATCATACTTCTAGTTTCACCATCCCACCAGTCTGCTTTCTCACATTTCTTACTTCTTCTTTTACTCACACCGCATACATCTTCAGCACTTTTCACTACGTTGGTTTTAAATACCAACCATACATCATTCACACTTTCCTTATTTACATCACTCCAGCTTTTATCCAGCCGTTCGCTCAATTGCTTTTTATACATCTCTTTCGTATGCTGATCTTTCAATCTTTCCACTTTTATGCGTTCTAATTCTGTATACGACTCTTTGGCTCTGTGCCGCCAGCTTTTAAACATACCACCAACTCTTGATATCACCAAATAGTGGTCTGTGCCAATATCCGGTCCACGATAAGCCCTAGTGTCTACTATTTTCATTCTCATTCTTTCATCGACTATCACAAAATCTATCATGCTTCTTAACGTAACATGTCCATCGTTCTTACGCCACGTGTACATATGTATCATCTTGTGCTAAAACCACGTATTCATCACAGACAGACCCATCTCCACACATACATCTAATAAGTACACGCCATTGTCATTCACACTCTTATCACCAAACGTTCCAAGTACCTTTTCATACCCCTCACGCTTCACTCCAACCTTTGCATTAAAATCTCCAAGCATGACAATACGTTCATTCCACTTACGCAATAACACAACCTCTCTCATTTGTTCGCAAAATTCCTCTCTTACCGCCTTATTGTAGGAAGAGTCCGGAGCGTATACACCTATCAGGAATAGAGGTGTCAGACCTACTTTCATCCGGACCCACATAAGGCGCGGACTTACGCATTCATACCCTCGCATGCATTCTGCCATTCGCTCTGAAAGAATAATACCGACGCCCTTACTACCATGTTCGTCATTGGTAACTCCTGACCATATTTCTGTGAAAGGGCCGCGCGTCAGTATTTCTTTCCCCTTAGGTTTAGTCTCATTTACACACAATACATCCAAATTTCTGTCACTCATTAACTCGTATACTTCATGCAGTTTCTCATTCATTCCTCCTCTTACATTCAACGTCGCAAATCGACATTCCGATGCCCACTTTCCGCCCCGACGTGAACAGTTTCGCTTGAGGTTTTGGTTATTTCGGCGTGACGTATGGCGAATATCGTCGCCGCCTACAGCTGTAAGGTTGCTCCCCCCAGAATACGAGGAGCAGCCTCGTCCTGTAGATACAGGATGAGGAGAGGATTCTCCGGCTCCGCCGGTACCCCCCTGGGGTAAATTTACTGTAATATTTCCCACAACCATGATCACGTCGGTAGTTTTACTGTCCTATTGCTTATTTTTGGGTTTGACAGATAGTCCCTAACGGCGGGACAGACCTCCGGGTTTCTATCGAGTTTCCTTCTCTAGGACTAAGGACGCCAATCTAAATTATATTTTGCTGATATTACGGGCCCGACGCCCGTAATATCATATAATATAATTACCTTAGTCGCCTTTTACGACACCTCGGTAGGAGTGAGGGGGGGTCTATTCTACTCCGCCGGACACCCCACGGCAATTCATACTCCAGCAACACTATTCATACTCCAGCAAAACCTCTGTAACACCCAACACTAAGTCCTTTTAACACACTCGCGTCTTCCACAAGAACAGCAGAGCCAACAGTAGTGAATATTAACAGTCTCTTGTAAGATGTGGAACACTAAGAGATTATGTGTTACATTAAGTGCCTCCGTATTTAGTAGAATAGCGACCATGATAAACGGCACAGTTATACCGGAATTTTCTTAAGTAAAGTGGTGACAAAATGTTAAAAATATTATATTCGGGTCGCCTTTTACAATGGAAAACTGTTTTGTGAATCTGCTCTTTACTGGGAGTTACGGCGAATTTTATTTACGTTTCTGCCCCTATTATTAATTCCTTTAAATAATGGGATTGGCTTACTAGTACAATTAGTTTGTTGGAAAAAGATCATGATTTAATAGAACACAATAATGTGGCTTTCCATTTATTTAACAAAGTCTAATTATAAAAAATAACTTAGACAATATAAATGCTGGGTGTGTATTTATTAAATTTCACAAACAAGTTGGCCCAGCCACAAAAATAGTTTATGTGGGGAGTCTCGTCACTTCCGCACGTCACCAGTCTGGCACACAGAGGTTCATATTTCTATACAGAGATGGTGCTTATCCTGCAGTAACTACATACATAACTCCGTACGTTGACGCGGAGGCATCCTACCTTACCTAAGCCTTGTAAATATTTTTTTATTTTAGGTTCCACTGATCGACAGACTTTCTGACTCATAGATACAGTACAGATATAAATATTAAATGCAAATTGGTACAATTTATAAAAAACGCGCTACAAAAACAGGATTGCCTATACGTATAGAAGACTACATTTTGCTTGTATGGCGTTGCTATGGAACTGCGTTCTATATAGTTGACTACATGCTAGTGCAGAGTAGCTACCTACATAGGTAAACCTCTGAACGCTTAGTACGAAACCAGACTCCTATACGCTTTTTCATATTATAATAATATGTTGGCAAACGATAGGATTTGAAGCGAGATTCCCTGTTACATACTTGGACCTCTTTGTATATGTGATGCTCCTATCTTAAACTCATACCATATGTTATCATCGTCAGACCTTGCCTGAATGTTATCAGTTATCACCAAGATATATAGAGGTTATTATGGCTTCCTAATTTTACGCAACTCAATTCGTATATTGTTTCGACAAGAAAATTCATTATCTATGGCTATTATTTTGGGTTGGAGGAAGAAGACAGCATTCCCTCTGCATCAAAGTTAAATATTCTGTCTAATCGGGTTAGATCAGTAATCGGTTCTATTAATAAACTTGACCGGCGTGCTGAACTATGTCCTTACCCTTCTCTTAGTGAGAAGAGGCCCGTGCCCGGCAGCGGAACGGTTTATATGTATATAGCCCCGAACTTAGAAACTGAGTGCTAGAGAGATTCCTCCTTACAGGTTACTACTTCAAGACTAAATAAATAACTAACAAAGTATTATTAAGCCATGGTGTTATAGACCAAATCAAATCTTCAACAACTATAATATTTTGATGGTATGACTCAAATATGCCTGCAATGAGGTTCTACCAGCTACCGGTACATAGAAGGCTGTCAAACCTGTGATATTCCGAGTAGTAACTACACATCTGGAATCGCTAAACAGACTGCGCACACAAGTTGGCCGCTGCAGGGTGAATATGTGCAAATGGGGGTTCAGAGACCCAAGCCGGGTGGAATGTGACTGCGGTGATCCTGTGCAGTCTATGTCACATTTATTGGAGTGCCCACTCTGTCCTTACAGGTGTACGTGGACGATCTCAATGCAGCTACTTCGAACGCCGTAGCATTGGCCCAATATGACAGCGGATCAGTTTGACGGAAATTATTTTTAGGAACTATTGACACGAAAAGAAGAAGAGTACACATCTTAGCTATTCAGATATCTCTATAAATAAACCGATAAAAGCACATCAGTGCCAGTTTTGGCACCATTAAAAAACTTCACCCGCCGTAGCTAATAGTGGTCTCATTAAAATTGCATTACTCAATGCCTATGTTGAACGATTATGATGTTGCTTGGAAAAAGAACAAATAAATTCTGTAAAAAATTGCCGTGGCCTACATTTATTTAACTAGGTTTTGACCGCGGCTTTACGCACGTGTTATGTTAATAATAACTACACACATGTATACATATACTTACGCCTTTTTTAACGGAAAGCTCCGAAGTACCTGACACCCGCGAGCATGTATGAAAATAGTAATGAGTAGAGAAAGCGCGTGAGGTTGTAAGGATAGAAGCAAATGGCGTTTTGTTGTTGTCTCTGCCTTCCCCGATGAGAAAAAGGCGTGAATATATGTATGTAAATATTAAGTCTTTGTGCACTTTATTCCTTTACTGTTCATTGAAACCCTGTCCTGAAACTCATATACTTTACGAATTTCCATTAATTTTTTTTTTTTTGCAAAAACATTCGCTAAGACATCCAAGTAATTTCCAAATAAACAAACCATTATTGTACACTCTTCGCGGATGACATATCTTTAGTTATTACACAAAAACCATCTTTAGACATTAATCAATTCAACGACGAAATCAATAACTCTGTAAAAAACATCATCCGTTGGTTAGAAAACAATAATTTGAAAATAAATATAGAAAAAACAAAATATATGCAGTTCTTTAACAAAAAGAAGAAAGAATCAAACTTATCTATTTCGTACAACCATAAACCTTTAGTAGAGTCGGAGTTGGTAACCTTCCTTGGAATGAGCCTTGACAATCAATTATCGTGGAAATCACATATCGATAAAATATGCTCAAAAATTAATAAATATGTTTACGCACTTTGGCGTCTAAATAGAATCGCCAGTCAAAAAATAGCCATTCAGGCATATCACGGTTATGTGGCATCAAATATACGGTATGGTATTCTGTTATGGGGTGGTTCAGTTAATTTCAATAAAATATTCCTAGCACAAAAACAATGCATGAGAGCAATTTGTGATGTAGAACCCTCAACATCTTGCAAACCCCTTTTTAAAAGTTTAAGGTTACTGACTGCATCATCAATATTCATTTTTGAAACCTGTAACTTTGTAAAGAATCACCCAGAATTGTACAAAACTCTTAGGAATCATTGTAACTTTAACACTCGATATCCAACTAAACTAATCTTACCTAATATATGTACCGAACAATACAAAAGAAACTGTTATCCTATGTCTATCAAAATATTTAATAATCTACCAAAAGATCTGAAAGATCTACCTATAAGCATATTTCGTAAAAAATTGTTTAACTGGCTAGTAGACAAGTGTTTCTACAGCACCCAAGAGTACTTTAACAACAAGGATTCGTAGTGGTATTAGATGTAACGTATTTACTATTTATTCCGATGATGTACATAATTAATTAGTAGTTAGTACCTACCTAATAAGGCATAACACTTTGTAAATATGTATGCCAAAGACTACTAGTAAAAAATAAATGAAAAACAACTAGTACTTAGTATGTTCTAATAATGTCATTTTTTATGTTTATACAATATTATAATAATTGCTGTATGTTATGTAGGTAAATATAATTATGTCTCACATGCCAGAAATGGTGAATATGTGGCTACTAGTTTAACATGTACCCTACTATCTGTATACACCCATATTTTGTGAGCTAATAAATGGTTTTAAATGGTTTTAAATGGTTTTAGCAACTTTAATATCTCTTGACTTCATTCACGTCATAAAGACCGTACTCTGCTTATAGAAAACGGCAAACACAAGTAAACAAAAATTCCAAATGGAAAAAGCGCTATGACAACATACATCCTGCTTTTGTCGAAGTTTTCTTTTGTTGGAGGAATGTGTTATCAACATAAGTAAACATTTTGTATAAGAATTTCTCGTGCGAGTATTTTGTAAAAGCCTCTTTACTTCAAGAACGTGGCTGTTTTGTTCCTATGGCTGCTGAAGACTTTATACGAAATGAGATAATAAACTAGCAGATGAAAATTTGCAAATGGTGAATAAACGAGTAACATTTTGAAGTCATTAACGCTGTATTTCAAATGTTTATAGAAAGTAGCGTTGCGTTGTGGTGTCGATATTTCAGTGCATCGGTGATAATTGCGCTTGCAACAGCGTTAAAATATCGTCACCTAAAACAAAAGTTCGTAGTGTACAAAGAGATAAACATTTTAATTACAATGACAATCCTATAAAATACCAGTGGAAGTTTCTTTGTTACGTTTTCTTCTAAAGTATCAATTCGATCATCATGTTTTGTGATCCCTTTGTTAGTGTGTATTCTTTCTAAACCATACACTATAATATTATATACGAATTAATATCCGTGTCTTTTCTAGCTTTCAGAATATTATTTATTTAAAACCATGTACAATGAATTTTAGAACATAGTGGACAACGTATGCGTCCGGTGATCGAGAGGTCTCAATTTCAACTACTGTGTCTTACAAAAGTGTTAATGGTTTTTGCCGACTTGTCAGTAGCAGCACTGAATTTGGCAAAGTGCCCAGTGACGGCAATAGGTTTCGTGGGAGCTACAAATTATAACATGGTGAAATATGGGTGTGATATTACACCTTTGCCTACTTTGCCTACCTGTGAGTTTATTAATAAATAAGTATAGTTATGCGATTATGCTTACAATTTTTACATCGCTTGTTTAAAGTCCGCCCCGCATCTCTCAGCACACAGCGTTAGCAGTTCTAAGTAAATACTTTGCAGCGTAATAACTTTAGTTGCTGTTTTTAGTACTGCGGTGAATCGTGAAGGAATACCAATATACTTTGACTCAAAAGGCGCGAAACTTTAGGTTTGAGTCATGACTGAAATGCATTCATGATTTTATTTCGGGTGGTGTAAATAACAAAATAAAATTAAAATTTTCGCTTGCCTTCTTTTAAAGAAGCGTATTTATTATCTTTCTGGTATTGATTTAAATTTGATTAATATTGCATACATTCCTGAAAAAACGGCTTTCAACAAAAGTCGTTCAGCACTGTGCTGTGTGCCAATGCATTGATAATAATTTCTATTGTCATACTTATTGGTGTGACAAATTAATGCACATAAATGACGTGTTCTTACTTTAGTAAATAATATTATTTAAGGCGCTATTCTGTACTAGCGCATAACTGTAATTTATTTACCTTATAATCGATTTTAAACTTTCACGATTTGTATACATCATACAGAATAATTTAGCGGGTCTTTATCGCGTTAACTTAACTTATTTAGGTACGGTATAAATACCTATTTTGTTTGCGACGTTTCGCTCCTCTTGCACCGAGCTTGGTCGCGGAGAGACTGTTTACCTTATGTTTATAAATATTTGGCACTTATATGCCAAATATTGAGCATTCCTATTCTCAACTGTATGATTGTTTCCTTTAAAAATAATATATATGTATATATACACTTATTGTGAAATGTTTTATAAAGACGTTACCTAGTCTACAAAAGCAATTTATACGATAAACTTACAATGTACTATCTAGTTCTAAGGCATTGTGTTAATTTTATGGCAAATAAAGACATTTCAAAATAAAATAAAAAACAATAATTTCTATTTATTAGCAGTTATCATCGTCAGCCCTGTATATAAACTGTCCTTCTGCTGAGCACGGGCTTCTTCTATATGATAAAGGTAAAGCCATTAGCATTATGAATCAACTGAAGATACTGCAAGCATCCCTTGATTACAAACATCTTTCCTTGACACCGTTTTGTCTGTTCTTCCTTTAATGAACAAAAACAAGGAAATCCCTCATTCCAAAGCGTCTGCTCCTTGAGATGGGTACATGCCCACAAAAGACAACAGTCAACCCTTATCCTTCGGCTTCAGTATATGTATAGTAGTACATCAGTGTTTATACCTTACACCAAAAATTTTTACCCAAAAGCGTTGCAAATTCCTAAAAAGTGTACCCTAGAATCTAAGGTATTTAGATGTCTATTGAAATTATGAATTCAATAGACACCTAAATACCATATTATTAAATTATGGATTCGAATTTAGTTATATATAGTATTTTTCTAGATTCTGAAATAAATCCAGGTATCTTTTCCGGTCACTAAAATTGCTTATTTGATGCATGATAACAAAATTGGTCCAAAATCCACAATGATTGCAAAAATGTAAATTTAATTTGCATAGCCACTATTTTATTATTAAAATAAACATATGTAGAACTTAAAAAGTTATGATATTAGATCATATCTGATTAAATTCTATGTTTATGTAAAAAACCTGCTGAGTAATAAATACTGAATTCTTCCTTGCTGAAAGATTTTTTTAATATTGTTAAGTAGGTATCTAATTTAAATAACCTAATATCGAATTGATACTTTAGTGGACAAGTCGGGCACAAGCGACCCATGTCAGCTCTGTCGTGTGTGTGTGAAAGTGTGAGTCATAGGCACAATGACCGGCTATGCGGCCAAAGTTTTTGTTGGGAAGTCAGATGGCGTTATAACTCTGTGCTTTGCGTGACTTTATGTGAAATGTTATTTTTAAATAGACTTTAGAACTTAACAGAATTCACACTGATGCAATTTCAAAGTTTTATTCATACGAAAATTTTGTTATTTTATTATAGGTTTGAAGCTTGGATCTTCTGAAAAAAAAACCGGCCAAGTGCGTGTCGGGCCACGCGCAATGTAGGGTTCCGTAGTTGCCGATAATGATTTGCTGCAAAGGGTATTAATGTACAACAAATCCGACTGTTTATTTTGCTGAATAAGTAATTTTAATAACACTATTATAAGAACCTAAGTTTTGTTTAGGAAAATACTAGGTCTGTATTATGTATTGTAAACATAAAATGTGGTTTCCAAGATATACTACTACTGTATAGTAGTATATACGTAGTACCGTAGTACATTACATACCAAAGTACGTATATCTTTAAGATTAACTGCTGGCAACACTGGAAACGTCAGACGTAAAATTACGTAGCTCCGTAATTTTTAAAAGATTTATTTAATTTTAAATGAATATTTAATGCTTATATCTCATTATTGTTGTTAAATAGAAAGTAAATAGTAAAGTTAAGTGTGAAAGACATTCAGTTTGGTGTTTGAAACCTCGATACAAACAGTTTTTGGCGGACAGATCTACTACCAGCTGTCAACGGACGGATTTGAAATCATCTTTAAACCCGGGGAGTATTTTACTTATTAACTTACACTCCTCATCACACATTTACTCGGCTCATACGAGCTTCGTCCATCACACACTGGCACAGTTTCTGTCTCCTTTTGCTTGACAAAAACGTGGAAGCAAAATCGAAGACTGAACAAACGCCCCATACAAACACCTACTACACTTACACTTCACATTTATTTAAGTGCTTAAATCTTGAACAAGGCCCATATATATAATATCTTCAGAATTTAATATAAAAATTGGTATAAATTAGTAAATTTGTCAAGATTATATTTTTCTTTTTTCTACCTACATATTTTGCCTACCTAATAAAAAATTGAATAGCACCTTTAATTTCTTTCCTTTAAATAATATTTTCCCTTTCTGTTGTTTATCTACTGTCCTTCTAGCTATAATATAATTAACTTTAGTATCTTCTTGGGTTTACGCGAATGTTACACATTGAAATTAAACTACAGTTTACGGATTTTATCGCGTTGTATTGGTTTCACTAAGTTATTACATTTGAAACTAAAGATCTAGAAACTATATTTTTAATTTATTACTAGCTAATTAAAAAACACCCTCATTTCAATAGGGAAGATGGTTGGAATGTTCCTCCAGCTTGGGACCCTGTCATAAGGCTAATGAAACCCAAGAAGGATAAAGTCACCAGAAGACCTAAGGACACTGTGAGCTCATTCTGCGTAAATAGTAACACCAGTAGTTGAAAAATGTTCGGGTACTTTGAGATAACTTATACATTCAAGAAAAAGACAAATATCACCTCAGTCTGCCGTGAACATGAATTCTGTAAAGAATTCGAAACGTCGGCTAGTAATAAATTAAAAATATAGTTTCTAGATCTTTAGTTTCAAATGTAATAACTTAGTGAAACCAATACAACGCGATAAAATCCGTAAACTGTAGTTTAATTTCAATAATTAACTTTATTATATATTTGTTTACTTATTATCTATAAACTTCTACTCATTACTGTTTTATCTCTTCTCTAACATCTTGATTTTTTTTCTGTCCATAGGTGTTTGGCATATCCTTGGCTATGAGCCATTCCACAATGAGCACTATGATGACCAGGAAGTCCACAGCGAAGGATCTAGAAAACAAGCTGAGAGTAACCTTGGTGGAGTTAAAGAAGTGCCAGGAGGAGAATAATCATCTACTGAGGGAGCGTGCAGACTGTGAAGAGGACATCAGGATTGTCAACGATAGGGTTTCCAACCTGAAGGCTCAACTCGCAGAACTCCATATCGAGAATATGGACACATTGGCCCAGCGAGATAGGTTACAGGAAGAAATCCATTTATTGACCGCTAGCAATGATGACTATTCATGGTCTATGAGTCGCATTAGGGAACTAGAATGCTGTTTAGAACAATCATTCACTAAGATTAAATCACTAGAACAAACTGTAGAGATATTAAACAGTAATAAAACTCAGAACCTTTACTCAGAGGTTGTAGGTAATAGATTAGGCTTAGATTCAAAACAATTAAAAATAAACATGAATTGTCTGAAACGGCATAGAAAGTATAATAAATTAAATAAACATATTAGGAAACTCATTCTTAGTCTAAAGCAATATAGGAAAACTAAGATAACATCTCAGCAATATAAATGTTTAGTTTCTGAGCGTTCAGATTTGTTAATAGAGTTAGACAAATACAATGCAGAGTTGAATAATAGCAAAACGTTATATGACAAACATACTAGGGATCTTAAAAGTCAAATTAGTTCCTTACAATCTCAAATAAGTAGAATGAACACGCAATATGAAAATGAGGTTCAGGAATATATTAGGAAATATGATGAGATTGCACAAGTGGGGAGACAAAATTTAGAATATGTAAAGGCCTTAACAAATACTAATAGTTGTTTGAATATCATAAAACCAACATTACCCACTTGTGAATCCCAGATTATTTGCGATAGTGATAAAAGTACTTGTTCAGAGAATAATAGAACAGGTAAGTCTTCTTTAGGTAAGAATTCTGGCACAAATAAAGTTTATATATTCTCAGATAGGCTTGGTGTAGGTTTAGGTAGTTTAATAAATTGTGAGCTGACACAACACAATACTATCAATTATTGTTATCCAGGGTCTTCGTTTACATATCTAATTAATACATTAAATACAACAATATTTGATAGGCAGACTGCCTATCAAATATTGTTGTATTTATCACATATGGTGATAGCCCAACGGTGACTTAAAAGGATATATTTAATTTGACAGAAGTTATGTTATCGCTTCATAGCAAATTTGAATGCAAATTTATAACTCTTGCTTTGCCTTATTCTTATAGCTTAAATGAAACAATGAATAGTTATATTCATGAACTCAACTTGTGCTTATACAATTTGACATGGCAATATAAAGATTTTATTTTATTATTTGACATTAATAAATTTATTAGTAATTTTACATTGACCAAAGATACTATGTATCTGCCACTATTTTATAGAAGACAAGTTGCTAAATTATTAGCATTTAATTTACAAAATGACACAGGTACATGTAGGGTATCCAAGAATTTAGCTTCTGTAAATAGTTCCTATCTTAATAATTCTTCTATTGAATATACTGACACAAGTTCTTTAAACTTAAGACTAGGACAAAGGGTAGACAAATTCAACTGAATGTAGCACATCAAAACAAACAAGGTCTATCTGGCAAGGTTTTAGAATTAAGTTTATATTTAGAAAATCACAGTATACAAGTTATGTGTATTACAGAACACTGGCTAAAAGAGTACCAAATTAAATTCTTAAATAACTCGCAATATACGGTACACAGTGCCTTCTCTAGGAAACACGCTATTCATGGTGGATCCTTGATTATTGTTTCAAATAGCTTAACATGTAAAGAACGGAAAGACATAGCAAGTTAGTCTATAGAACGCACTGTGGAACTGTCATGTGTAGAACTTGAGCAGCATATTATCATATGTGTATATCGTCCACCGTTAAGTAACTTTAGCTTGTTTGAATCAGTTATTGAAGATGCAATTACTAAAATTAGGAGCAATAGGAAAGGTATTATAGTTTGTGGTGATTTTAATGTAAATATTCTTGATCATTCAGTAATGACTACTAGATTTTTAAATCTATTTAAATCATTTAATTTAAAAAAATTGTTCCTTGAACCAACTAGTATTACAGCAACATCATCCACCTGTCTTGATAATATATTTAGTAACTGTACAGTTTCGAATAAATTAGTTAGTTCTGAATTAACTTCGGATCACTGTGGTCAATTAGCAAGCTTTCCATATTATAGTGATAGCATCATACAGAAAATGTTAGTTAGGCCATTACCTAGGCATAAGTTTAATGAATTCCGGCATAAAATTTTGATTTTAATAAATGCTATGAGTCCTGATTTAATGGAGATTAATTCGCCAAATGAAAATTTCAATAATTTATTTAATGTAATTAACAAGGAATTTCAGAATACATTTAGGACTAAGGAGAAAGTAGTTAAGGAATCTCGAGCTTTTAGTGAGTGGGCTACTGCAGGTGTTTACAAAAGCAGAGCAAAGATGTACGAGTTGTACGGTATGAAGTGATACAATTCTGATTCGAACTTCACTGAGTATGTTAGGAATTATTCCAAGATATTTAAAAGAGTGTGCAATACAGCTAAGGCATTATTCGTTAGGAACAAAATTGAACAATCCTCGAATAAAATTAAGGCAACCTGGCGAGCTATTAATGAAGCAACAGGTAAGACAACACTAAGAGGTAATAGTTTTAGTTTATTTGATAGTGACAGATTAATTCATAATGACAAAGAAGTCGCACACACATTTAATAAATTCTTTGCTAGCATACCGATTACTACTACTAGAGAATTAAAATCATCAGCTATAGTCGCAGAAAACCTATTAGAATCTAGTGTAGGAAAATGTGATGTATTATTTAAGTTCCATTGTATTAATTCTACCGACATAATAAGTACTTTTCAATCTCTAGAGTCTAAGAATACAGGTGATCTCTGGGGCATTTCTGTTAAGGTTTTAAAAAGTATAATTGATGTAGTAGCTCCTTATTTAAGCAACTTATTTAATAAGTGTATTGAATCAGGTGTTTTTCCCGATCTTATGAAACACAGTAGGATAATACCTCTTTTCAAATCCGGCAGTAAGACTGATCCTAGTAATTATAGGCCAATATCGATACTACCTGCCTTTAGTAAGATTTTTGAAAAGATCATACTCAAGCAATTACTTAGACATTTTAATCTAAACAGCCTTCTTCATAGTGAGCAATATGGATTTACCAAGGGTCACTCGACAACAGATGCAGGAGTAGCGTTACTTAAACACATATTCAGTGCATGGGAGAATGCCCAAAATGCTATTGGTGTGTTTTGCGACCTTTCGAAAGCATTCGATTGTGTCTGCCATGAAACGCTCTTATGCAAACTTAGACATTACGGCGTACAGACTAAAGCATTGGAAGTCATTAAGTCATACTTAAGTGACAGAATCCAATGTGTTGAAATAAACGGCTCAAAATCCAGTGGCTTACTTGTTGATTTAGGAGTGCCGCAAGACAGCATCCTAGGGCCTTTCTTGTTTCTTGTTTACATAAACGATTTACCTTTTTACTTGAAAAACATTTGAGACGTTGTACTGTTTGCTGACGATACTTCTTTGATATTTAAAGTAGATAGAAATAAGGAACATTTTAACGAAATAAACAGTGCGCTCATTCAAGTAACTAAATGGTTTAATGTAAACAATCTATTACTGAACGCCAAAAAAACAAAATGTATTAAGTTTGCTCTGCCTAATGTCAGAAACCTTGGTCCTAGTATAGCTCTAGATGACGATGTTCTCGAAACATCTGAATCTACATTATTTCTAGGAATAACACTTGATTCGAAATTACAGTGGGGTGCGCACGTTACATATCTCTCAGGGAAACTTAGCTCAGCTGCTTATGCCATTAAGAAGGTTCGTAGGTTGACTGATGTCGATACGGCTAGATTGGTTTATTTTAGCTATTTTCATAGTGTTATGTCATATGGCATATTATTATGGGGTAGGGCCGCTGACATCGAAAATATTTTTATATTACAAAAACGGGCAGTTAGGGCCATTTACCAGTTAAAGACAAGTGTCTCACTTAAAGTAAAATTTAAAAATATTGGTATTCTTACTGTAGCATCACAATATATTTATGCCAGTGTTATGCATGTACGACTACATATAAATTCTTACAAAATGAATAGTGACATACACAATATTAATACTAGGAACAGGCACAAATTATGTGTACCATATTTCCGTTTACAAAAAACGTATAGCTCTTTTATTGGGCTTAGTATAAGAATGTATAATAAGATACCAAGTATTATTTTGGACTTGCCTTTAAGGTCGTTTCAGACAATTGTTAAAAATAATCTTTTGCTGAAGGCATATTATAGTTTAAATGAGTATCTTGACGACAAGTACGCTTGGAAATAAATATTATTTTATTAGGTCAATTTCTTTTTATTATTAGGCAGTTTTATAGTGTAGTTAATTACCGTATTCTCCTTTATACTACATTTGCATTCTTGTTCTACTCTTTTTATTATAATTTATCGGATTTGTAAGGTGAGGGTAACTCGTGGTCATGGACTGCTAACTAATAGATTGTAAACTGCTGCAGGTTCATATACCATTACTTTTCGGAACATACTGTTTCACCATAGATCAGAACAGTCATGTTCGCGAGTTGCTTACATCAAAAAACGTAAGTGGATGCTCCTGTTTCACCATATTCACTTTGGGAGGCTTACTAAATGAACATAATTTATTGCTTGAGTATGATATCAATAACTATTAACTTTTGCAATAGTAGATAACTCACAATGTGAAACAGTTGCAGCTCCTTACAAATATAACATGTAAAAGAATTATACTGGCAGTTAAAAAGAGTGGCCACGAGTTTTATTGCCCGTTCTTTCTCGTGGTTCTACCTATTGCATTGCGAACGTGGCCGTAAATGTAAATGTAGAATCATCTAGTAATTAACTTTAATCTTTGACGTTCCTAAGCGTCACTTTGTGACCTAAATGAATAAATGATTTTGAGTTTGAGTTTGATTAAGCCAGCGCGCCCAATGTAAACTCACAGAAATAGGTATTTATAAGTTAACCGACGATTACTCGTAAACTCGCGATATCTACTTAGCCGTGAGAGTTTTCTTTTAAATTCGTTATATGTACTACATTTGTGATTTTTTTCACCTCTTCCAAATTAATAGTTTAGCCAGCAGACGGGGGGGGGGGGACACTTGAGTCTAACAATTTTTTTCACTTCAAAGCTTGATATCTGACAAACCAATCACTTGATCGAAAAATGATTTGAGCAAACTAATAATATTTTTTTAAAACCTATCCAATGATACCCCACATGATGGGGTACTCAACCAAAAAAAAATTCAACCCCACTAGATATGTAGGGGAGATACCCTTAATAAAAATATTTTCCTAAATTTTATTCTACAGTTTTGTTGCAATATCTTATGTTTATATTCATGTCAAATATCAGCTTTCTAGCACCAGGCATCTTTCAGCTAGGCTGCGGACGGACAGACGGACGGACATGACGAAACTATAAGGGTTCCTTGTGGACTACGGAACCCTAAAAAGCAGTGAATGGCTTTGCAGTAGCACGTCTAGGCTTCATGGCTAGGCAAATGGCATTCAAAATAAAACATCAGGAAACTATGAGTTTTTTTAAGAGTTTTATATTTTAAGATTAATTTAGCCTAGATATAATATTGGGTGAAAATCCTTTTTCCTGCAGTAGAAAGATTATGGCCAACCGACTTTTTTTTTGAAAATAAAAACGACATCGGTATTTGAAATTTTAATTTTGATAATAGAATCGGAGAAGAAAATGAACCTAAGGCTTCTGTAGTACTCTACTAACCAATAACGATGAATGAAAACCCATGCTTTTCAAATCTATACGCGTTTTTGCATTGTAACCTCACAATGATTCCATAATCCACAATTATCAGTTTAATTTCACATCTTGCTAAACTTACACGAATGCTCACCCTTAATTCTAAATACAAGAAAATCTTTCATCGTACTAAAATTCTTTACTCACCTTCTACGGTGCTCTAGGGATACGAGAGACGAGATTGTGTTTTTACAACCAGAACCGAAGCACTACTTCGAAGATAATAATCAACTAGCCTATCAACCTACTTTCCAGTGACAGTATCAATGTACCAGTATCATTGGTATAATTTATTATATAGGAATGAAAAAATAAATAACGAACTTCAAAGCTAATGGCATCGAATTTCAAAATTCAGTCCCAATATGTTCCATGAAGGCTATTGTCAAATTGTCTATAAATATATACTTATCGTATCTCGTAGCACGTTACGAAATAATAATATTACGTTATGCCAGTAATTTTTTGGGATCTTTCTGCTACACTTGCACTTGAAAAGTCAAGTTCAGCAAATGGAATCATTGAAGACACTAAGTTTTGACATTTTATTGTTGGTAAAGATTTTTTATCATTGGCCCTAACTATTGCCCGTATACATGGCTGTGTTAAGTTTAAAGTGAATACAACTAAACCAAATGCGATCGTTTGTCAAAGGTTGTTATTGTACCATTTTTGTATGACAGACTTACATGATTAAATTTGCTTTTTCATCTCATTCATTATGATAACCGCATAACTTCTTTACGTAAATTCTAATGTAAAACTTCTTAAAACTGTATTTCTGCTGCACTTTTTAACACACTTAGCGATAAATGGCATTTCGCCAAAGTGTTTTATTTTAGTAACAAATTAGTTTTAAAAGTGCCTCTGTTAAACGCGCGGGCCTCTTTTATATTTCTTCACTAAAGAAATAATTAAATCTAAACAAACTTTGGACTAGTAAATTATAATAGGACAGTATTTTGGTTACTAAAAGCTAGGAGTATGATGATGCCCGTAGCTACGCCGCACATTTTTGCCCGATCCTGTAGGATTTTCGGGAAATTCCTTCTTAGTGCAATCTCAAAGTCACATGCATGTCAAACAGCTTCTTACGCCCAATAGTTTGGGCTGTACATTGTCAGTCAGTTAGTCACTAATACAAGAATTTTATAAACATACACAGACAGATCGAAGCTAAATTGCCTTGATGTATACTATCGTGTGTAAGCATACGCCTAAACTTTTATGACTGCGCCGAGTTTTGGTGGTACAATCCCATGCGGTAGAACACTTTGTGTGTCCACAAATTTTTGTTTCGAGTCTGAGATAACTTATGTACTTGGTTATCTACTTGTAAAAGAGTTATTCAAAAGTGAGAAAGGAGTTTTTCCTAGTATAGGTGTAGTCCTACTATAAATAGAAATTTTAATTTTCATAATCCCCAGAAGCGGACCCCAGGTTAAAACTAGGATAACGCTAGGAGACTGATGAGAATGATTATCCGTTAAGAAACATGCTTTCTTCTCTTCGAATAAATGCAAGAACGAGAAAAGACAGATGTCCAAGACAACGCCGACTAAGAAGATCATTTATGAATGTTTGTTACTCATTGATGCAAAAACTTATTATTATCATATTTTTATAAAAATTGAAGACATATCATCATGACCGATTGTCAGTCTTTTCCATAGCTGGGCTATGGTCTTTTCTGATTATGATAAGTGGTATGGCGTGGTGCCGAAACCGGTTAGGTTCTAGGCGACTTGGGAAGGATTAATGGACTGTATAGAGAGGATAGCGGTTCTTCGCCGCCTGGAAAGGAATAAGGGAAAGAGAGGGACGGAAATATGATATCGCTCGCACTAGACAAGCGTGGAACGATTCATGTTGATGCGATTAGTTATATATAGGAAGGTAGATGGCGCTACCATATCCCCCCGGCCCTAAAGGGTTGCCTTTAAAAAGAATAGAATTGAACTTAGCTATGTTGGGTGTACTACCGCATAACCCATCAATAGGCTAAGACAGCGATATGACAATAAATTAATCTAAATTAGCTTTAGCGAAAACTACAAACGCAATAATAGCGAAAACTACTAACTAAATACTTAAACTAAGAGGTAAGTCCAACTTCAGGCTAGATCTTACTGAGTTGGAAGCGGACGCGAGTTGATCAGTGCCTCGACTTGTGCAAGGACGGTTAAAGGCTCTTCGTAAGAGAGGATCTGTTGACCTATAACTTTGAAGAGATGCGTTTTAATTACTTTGACCATGCTTGCCCAACATCCACCGAAATGTGGTGATGCTGGTGGAATAAACTTCCAGTCAATATGATCTATGGAGAATTCTTCCTGAAGACGAGTATGATAACCCGCGACGTGATTGAAACAAGTAGCGGGAACAAGTTCAATCAATTTACTAACGCGGTTGGCGACAAAAGTCTGCCAGCGGTGAGGAGAAGAATAAATCCAAGCGAGCACTTCTTTGGAGTCGGAAAATGCGTGTATTTTATTAATGGGGTAGTGGGGCAAAACTGTGTCTTGAACCTTGCGGAGCAACTGAGACAGCAGAAGGGCCGCGCACAATTCCAGTCTCGCAACCGAAATGGTTTTAACAGGCGAGACCTTAGACTTGGCACAAACTAACTGCACCGAGTAGTTAGAACCAATGCGGACTTGCAGATATACGACTCCGCCGTAAGCACACTCGCTGGCGTCGGCGAAACCTATCAAGTTGATGGTACATCCATCTACCAACCCAAGATGACGCGGAATAGTAACTTGATTGAGCGCGGTAAGCTCAATACAAAACTGGCCCCAAGCGGCGGCAATATGTTCAGGGGGTGTTTCATCCCACTCACACTTTGATAGCCAAAGCTCCTTGATCAAGAGCTTGGCGTACAAAATTGTGGTAGCCACAAACCCATTATGTCCCATAGTCGAGCCACTGTGGACAGCATAGTGCGCTTGGCGCACTTGTCATCTGGTGGTGAGACGTCAAACCGAAAACTATCACAGGATTTGTCCCAGCGTAAACCGAGAACCTTATGCGGTACAGACTTCTCAAACTCAATGTCTGGAGAAGCTTTATGAGAATCTGGTATGCGTGCGAGAACCTCCTTAGAGTTGCTTGTCCATTTGACAAGATCAAACTGGCCTCGCTTGAAAAGCTGAATAAGCTCTTCACAAAGCGAAATTGCTAGCGGAGCGGGTATGACATTACAGGCAATGTCATCTATATACAAAGCGGATGTGTAGTATAGTATAGTGTAGCGTAGCGTAGCTTAGCATAGCATAGCGTAGCATAGCGCAGCATAGCGCAGCATGGCGCAGCATAGCGCAGCATGGCGCAGCATAGCGCAGCATGGCGAAGCATAGCGCTGCATGGCGCAGCTTGGCGCAGCATAGCGCAGCATGGCGCAGCATATCGCAGCATGGCGCAGCAAAGCGCAGCATGGCGCAGCATGGCGAAGCATGGCGCAGCATGGCGCAGCATAGCGCAGCATAGCATAGCATAGCTAATTAGTGCTTTATCTTACACACAGTTTTAGCACCCACCTTGATCTCTTGAAGAGCAGAACAACAACAAGACGTAATACAATGAGAAGTATGTAACGTAGGTACGGTACCCATAATCACATACCCAAGTACCGTCTCAATAGCGGGCGGTAAATCATATCGCTCACTACGAACTATGTTAGTTAGTAGCAAGTGCGGAAATATTGAAGCTCCGATCAAAAGATCAATGCCTGCCGGATTCGCAAACTCCGCGTCGGCTAACGGCAATGATTCGAGATGAGTGAGTGATGCTACGTCTACATTAGCGTTCGGCAATGCGTCCGTGATACGCTCCACGATAAGCGAAGAAATGTTAAAATTAATGTTCCTATTAAAACGCGAATGTATTTTAATATCTACGGAACCTTTGCAATGCCTTTCTGATCCGCCTATCCCTTTGACGGTTGAGTTAGTATTTTTAAAGTTATTCCATAATCCGAGGCGTTTGAAGCATTCCGATGTTATTAGATTGGTCTGAGACGCGCTATCCAGCAGACAACGTACCATGTGCGGCGACCCATTAACATCGTGTACGATAACTTGCGCTGTCGCCAACAGTACCGTGTTAGACGCCGTACACTGCGTTTTGGCCCTGCGCGGATCATTATAGATGCGCGAGTGCCGTCCTCGCGTGCGCGTCGCCCGCGCAATGGATGTCATACACAACGATACTTCGCCCTCAGACGCGGAAGGCGCAGCTACCGTGGTCTGCTGCACCTGCAGTGCGAGTGTGTCAAGGTTAGCGGCTCGGCTTGACAACCGGTTATTTTTATCCAAATGTAACAGTGTATGATGCCTTTGTTTACACGTGCGACATCTCGTTCTACTGGAACAATTACTCGTTTTATGTTTTATGCTTAAGCAATTAATGCAAGCTTTGTTATCTTTTGCGCATTTAAAACGAGCGGTTGCATTCTGATTTTCGAAGGCGGGACACTTGTATAAGTGGTCGTGCACTATATTACTGCACAGACACTTCTGTGAATTATTGCTATTAGATTCCGAACATGTTACGTAAGATTGTGGATTAGGGACCGAGTTATTACTACTATTTCGCGATTTATTCAACCTTTGTTTGTTGTTGTTAGTGTTAGACGGGCCAGGTGAACCAGACTGCGTATTATGAAATATTCGACACTGATCTTTGATGAACGAAATAAAACTATCTAGTGTAGGTATTTTATTATTGCGTTCCGTCATCTCGAATGCGCGAATTGTATCAGTGTCAAACTTTTTTAAAGCGAGTTGAAGCAACATAAAGTCGGAAAGATCTTCTAATTTTAAATTCCTAAGAGAATTAACCGCGGTTACGAAGTTATCAATAAACAGCTGGAAATTCGAGACAGACGCGTTGCTGGACAGTTTGAGATTTAAAGCTTGGTCAAAGTACGTAGACGCTAGGACGCGCGTGTCTTGATATCTGTCAAGTAGTGACTGAAATATGACCTGATAATTCTCAGCACTGGGTGTGACACCTGCAAATACGGACTGGGCCTTCGGTGACAGTTTACCTATTAAATAGTACAACCTGTCAGCATCTGTCAGAGAACCATTATCGTGCACTGTAGACTTAAAACTTGCATAGAATAACGGCCAATTTCGTATATCTCCGTCAAACGACATAATCTCGATTGGCGGTAATCTCGGTTTGCGGGCAACGGGCTCTGCTGAACATTTACCCTCCAATTGCGATTGTATACGCTTAATAATACAATAAAGATCTTCGAATGAGGTATACGCCTGATAGTTCGGTTTTTCATCAGGATTGATAGAAAGTAATCTTGCGTTATAATCGTCTAACAACTTATGAAAATCTGTTCGAATACTATCTACTGTTGTACAATAACTGAGAAATGCTTCGCTATTACTGTCAGACATCGATGCGGTTTTTGATCTTTCATAGATATTTTGAATGCGCTCAAATAAAATATTGCGTTTCGCTTCTAAGATTGTCATCTCTTTGTCTTCCGACACGCGTGACTTCTTTTGTTGTGACATGCTTACGTAAGTATAAGCTAATGAGAACGAAACAAAATAAGAATATCTAATGTATCTATTATTTTACCTAAGTAGGCAACACTTTAGAGCTGAGGAAATAAAAGTTGATTGAAATATGAGATTTATAAGACAACTATGATAGTTGCAGAAATAATAATTTAATAAGTAGGTAGCTACATAAAAGTTTACCTACTGATGCGGGCGGAAATAACCATGTGACGGTTATATGAATATATTAGGAGTATAGCTAGGTGCTATAACTGCCTAGGTATAGCGGTATAACGTATAAAACGTAAATGAATCCGACTCGTATGGATCAAAAAAATGGTATGGCGTGGTGCCGAAACCGGTTAGGTTCTAGGCGACTTGGGAAGGATTAATGGACTGTATAGAGAGGATAGCGGTTCTTCGCCGCCTGGAAAGGAATAAGGGAAGAGGAGATGGATACGGGAGGAGGTGATGGAGTGGGTATAGGCTATTTTAAGGATGGAAGGCACTTACCTTATACAGCTTTGGTGGTTTCGTGATACAGCTGCTTGTTTTCACTTCACTCACGAGCGGGTTTTCCTTGGTGGAAGCGGTGATAAACACATATGGGAGCGGCGCGGTACGAACGAGATAGCGATACAGCGGTGCGGCGCGGAGCGGTATCGAGACGGCGTCCTTAGCGAGCGGAATGTTCGAGACTGTCCGTCGCGTTCACGATCGCGGCGACGAAATCAGGCGCAAGGCAGTGCCTCTTCCAGGGAGAGGGAAAGAGAGGGACGGAAATATGATATCGCTCGCACTAGACAAGCGTGGAACGATTCATGTTGATGCGATTAGTTATATATAGGAAGGTAGATGGCGCTACCAATAAGGATAAACCATTAAGTCTAGCACGCTAGCCTAGTGTGGATAATCTGATTTACACCATAATATAATTATTTGAAAATAAACTATCAAAACCGCAACGCCATGTAGCTTCAGGCTATAAATAAACTTTATATACCCGCAAGTAATTAAACAACACGGCATTAATTTACATATGTGATGTTAATTAAAACGTATGTCGTATGGCAGTACAGTGCTTGCTTCCTAATGATTGTGTACATATTGTCTGTTCAGCTGGTTCATTATGCTACAAAAATTGCCAGGGAAAATAAATTTCTAAGAGAAAATGGTGCATCCTTTTTTGCTCATTAAACTACCGCATTTAGAGAGCTGGTAGTATAAGCGACATACTACTTTAATTAGCTGGTAGCCTTAATTGGGAGTACGTAGATACGCCGAAGTGTTTCGCTCGCTACTTAACTTACACTTACTTGTACTCGGTGAATATTTTGGAACATACACATATATACATTGACAACAGAACGTCACTTGCTTCTAACCTTGCAAACCTCACGCGCTTCCTCTACATTCATTAGTCTTTTCATACATGCTCGCCGGTTACGGGTGCTTCGGACTTTTCCGTTTTCAAGACGTCTTCAATTTGGTCGACGAACGCCTTATGAGGTCTGCCGCAACCGGCTTGACCACACACTTCTGACTTAATATTTGATTCGTCAATCTTTCTTCACTCATTTGCTCCACGTGTCTAAACCATTTCAGCATTATTTTCTCAATCCTTGACACGACATCTTCTTCCAGGCCACATCGCTCTCGTATTACTGCATTCGGAATTCTATCAATCAGTCTCACCCCACACATACTACGCAGTGATTGCATCTCAACTGCGTTAATTCGGCTTTCATGCTTTTAGAACATAGTGATGGATATCATTTGAATTCCTTGAATTAGGTCGTAACAATATCACTACTTGCTAAAGGTTTCACTTATGAGATCACAGAACAAGATTTCTATGTTTGTTTTATCTTCTTCATCGTCATGACCATAATAACATCAGCCAAAAGAAGTCCACTCATGCTGGACATAGGCCTCCCGGAAGCCTCTCCAGATGGACTGATTGTAGCAAGGTGGACCGACGATTTTGTTAGGATCGCAAGCAGCGGATGGAGGCAATAATTACCTTCCCTTTCTTTTAAAAAATGTAATTTATTTGAAAGAGGATTTTCTATCCCAGATAGCAACAAACTTGCAGCAAGTTTAAATCAAACTTGCTAGTTTCACTGTGACAAACTTGCATCAAACTTGCATGAAGTTTGCTTTTGCAAAGGTTGCACAGGTACAAGGCACAGGTTGGTAGTCCGACAACAGCTGATCGTCGAGCACCTCCTGCTGTATCTAGCAGGTCGACCGACCACCAACCTGTGCTCGTCGTCATCCAAATCCTTTGAAAAACCAACTTCATGCAAGTTTGTCACAGTGAAACTAGCAAGTTTGATTTAAACTTGCTGCAAGTTTGGCAAGTTTGCATTGTTATCTGGGATTAGAAGGAAATTAATTTTAAATAAAAACATTTAAACTCGGACATAGAAATCTTGCAATAGATTCGCAGGCTATTGAGCTCACAACTAGTTTATCGCCAGCAGTGAGAAATTTGTAGGAGCCCAGCCAGAACGCGACCTATGAAAATGCTGGTATGGATTGTACGAACATAGATCGCCGGAATGGTCGTCCTTGCCGCTTTTATTAAAGTTTTATAGTTTACTTCGGTCATTGTATTGCTATGTAGGGATAGAATTCAACGCAGGTAACAGCTGTACTTTTTACATGCAAGTTTTTTTTTATTCTTGTAACGTGATTTATGTTGTCGACAAAAAATGCCCTGAGATTTTGATATAAGGAGAAAAATTGATTTTGTATGTTTCTAATTCAAATTATTTAAAAAAATAACTTATATACGTTCACTTTTTTTGGATAAAGTTTTTTTGGTTATTTATTTTGAAGAGATGTGTAATTTTCTTCTAATTGATATTATTTCGATAATAGTACCTTTGTTTTTATTATTTTTATGAAAAGGTTATTGTTTATTATCTTAACAGAACCAGAGCTGCATCTTAATGAATAGCAGATAATTATCTTAACTACAACATACGGCAACTCTTAAAATACGTCAAGAAATATAAGCCGTAGGATACACTGCATAAGTTCTAGATAAATTCAACTTAGGTAGGTACCTACATTGCATGAAAAATTGCACTATTTTAAGATATTACAACAAATTTATGTAAATTATGTTCGGTAGCGATCTTGTTAAAAAGCCTTGTGTTATGCAGAATGTGCAGACCGCTGCATTATGGTTTTTTCGTTTTCTAAATTGCTCGCTGTCTAGGAAAATAAATTTTACATTTTGTACAACTTTATGAAATTATTCGTTTTTCTGTGAGTTGTTATTTTAATAATGTCGAATATACGATCGAAGGATACTAAATGTCTTCACAGAGTTGTGGAATACATAAACATCTAAATTTAAGAATAATATTTTCACAGACAGTCATTCACATTCATTTAAGAGAAATCTATCGCTTAATATTTTCTATCGACACAGACAGTTCAAAGATGGAGTAGGGTTTGTGTACACTGAGACCAAATTCTAATCTCACATGTCTATGATATCTTGAAAAAATTTTAAAGCAGCTTTTTCGTTTTTAATCACTTACGTAATTCGAAGATATAGAGAATAACCTCTACACAAAATCTAAGTTTTCCAGACTAAGCTACTTATACAATCTATCAAGTTCCCTGAGCTAGTTATATACACATGTATACTTATGACATGTACATTATTGTACATCCATATTATATTTCATCAGACTACGATAAATATTCATGCTCTGTATTCTCATTCCCATCATACAAAATTGACGTATCTATTCTTGCGACTCGAATATCAACTATATTATTCTATTAAAAAATACAACTCTCGCACTAGGGATACATCCGACGTCAAATGACACATCGTTGGGGACTATAAAAACATTCAATCATTGTACACAAATAACACCCAGACCTGTAATAATAAAGTGTTATATCGTGTCAACATCGAAACGACAACACTAGACGTAGTGACAAACAGTATGATGACCGCTCAAACCACCACATCATACGTGCAGTCTAACAGTCAGCTCTAAACTAACTTTTCACCAATTAAACATTTTGTAACATCGTTAAAAGTATAAACCTCCAAAACTTTACCTTTTGTTGAAGTTAATTTGTTAGAGAATCCGATACTAGTAGTATTGCCAGTATCAGTTTGACAAAAGACAAGCTTAACACTGCCATTGACATTTGCGAGAATTGGCATCTTTAAGTTGGACTGCTGAGTAAAATTGGATATCTTTGCGATATTTCCGTTAAACCAAGTTTCCTCGAAATCGTTCCCAGTGCACTCTAACCGTTAGAATAATATTACGAAAGTCTATGATGTATTTGTCAAGTAATTTCATCGCATTTCATTGAAATTTGTTATGGATATTTAGTAACTTAATACAATTTCAATGTAACACTTTTGTATGCTCAAAAAGACAAAACTATACTTACTGAATGATACATTTAATTTAATTTTATAATCATTTTGAAAAACATAGATCTATGTGAATATGAAGAATTAGTGTGGCATACATAAGTGTCATAAATAAGTAGCGCACAATATTTACATTCATACTAATATTATAAATAGGTACAAACTGTCTGACTAAATATATCTAAATTTCTATATACTTTCAGACTATTACTTTTAAAAGCAAAAGTTTATTCACCGCGCATCAGGCATCGCGCAGACGGGCCACCGACCACAGCCACGCCGGCGGCTGTCACAAACGATGGTGACCGGTAGCCGCCACCTGTACTCGGTGATCGCTACAATTTGTAGGCAAGGTGGCATCTAGAGGCTGCTACACACAGTGCCAGCGACATGGCCGCAGCTGCTAGTTTTTAGTTTTTATAACACCCTTAGTTTTGAATCTTATTTAATATAATACTCGCGAAAATATTTAATCGCTAACAAGTTATTTTATTAGTTGCAAACATTTAGTAATCTTTTAAGTTATTAGTCACTTGAAAAATAATAAGCTATTATGAATACTTATCTATATAACGTTACACATAAGTTAAATGGATGATGGGAACTATTTAGGCTCAAAGAGATCTAAAATGGTAAATATTTTTTACAGAAAAAGGTAATTGGCAATAGTATAGACTCACGCCTCTATCTCCGAAGGGGTAGGCAGAGTTGTAATATTACACCCACATTTTGCCCTGAATCTTTAGGGCCCACTTAATAGGGGGCGAGCCTATTGCCGTTACCGGACACATCACCAGACTCCTTGCTGCTACTGAGAATTCGGAAAAACCCAGTAACACGTTTGCTCAACCCGGGAATCGAACCCGGCACCTCCAATTAGCAGTCGCATACACTATCCACTAGACCACGGAGGCAATTTATACTTAAAATCATATCTCCGTCTCCGTCCTCGCCACTTCAGAAGTTCAGAATTAAAGAGATCAGTGATGAATCCAAAGTGGCGAGAGGAAAGAAATAGAACGTCAATAATAATTACCGTAATTAAAAACAAATTCTTTATTTATTTTTTTATTGTCAAACAAGCTATGAAACATTTAAAGATAGAAAAAATTGTCAAAAAAGTTGGCAACCCTACGTTCTATACAATTGGAATGATGCCCGGCGGCTTTTTGCGGCCGATGCTGGTGGCACCGACGCCCGCCAAAAGCCGGCGGCATGAGCCGCGCGACAAAAGCCGGCAGCCCATGCCGCCGGCACTGTGTGTAGCAGCCATAGGACACGCCCTGACTGGCAAGTGACCACGCTCGGTGATGGGTGGTCTCAGTGGCGATTGGCCTCGACAGGTGGGAAGTAGACACGTTCAGTGGTGCGCCGCGGACACTGAGTAGTGACTGGTCCCGATACGGCACACATCTGCACACGTCAGCGGTGATTACATACAAAACTTATTAATATCATTATATACACCTCTTCACCAGCCACGCCTGTGGTCGGTGGTCTGTTTGCGCGCAGCCTATTTAATGTAACATTCGATCTTTAAGGAACATAATGTTTGGCTACAGCCAAATTTCATATTCCTACGCCCAGTAGCTTTGTATAATTATATACAGATTACACGGGCGAAGCCGGGGCAAGAACTAAGTTATTTATTACCTGATACTAGCATAGTATTTCTATACCTCTTAAAGTACGATGCAGCAAATGAACATCTTTTGTGACATTACCTAGCTAGCAGCTTCGCTTTTGCAACATAAACCTTCAATACTCAAAGCTCTGCAAGTGAATATCTCACAAATCATTTCCAATCTGACTATCGCTAAGGGGATGCAGTCAAAGTGAAATTGTTTAGCATTTCCTTGCGTTTGTCCAATCGGTTCCGAGCTTTGTGAGGTTTATCTTAGATTCGGTAGAGGTACGGAGTCTGAAATTGGGTGCGATGCTCTTGACGTTGTGTTATTTAGTAAGTATGGTGTGCGGAGGAAAAATCCCATCATAAAATATGTCTCGTGTCGTCCTTTTTTGTGTTGACTGACATTTCTGATGTTGCAGATTCTTGTTTAGTTATTGAATTTGATTATAAATATTTGGTACCGTAAAACGGGGTGACATTGATTAATATTTTGTCATAATTTTGCGCTGCGTTTTGAGTCTTAGTAATAAAAATATTAAAAAAATAATGCATGATGGACAAGTCAAAAGCTATATAATACTATAATAACATTTTGAATTTTTAAGTAAAATAAAAACTATCTAATCAAACTTATAAAATGATCAAACTTGGAGCTACTTTGACAGCACCTCTTTTTTTCACTGAATTTAAAAGACGTACGTACCTATTTAAAGCACAAAACAAAAATAAAAATTAATTGAATGCTTTTGTTATAAAAATACAAAGATTTTATTTTTATTTTCTAGCTATCAAAGTCGCCTCGTATAGCTCGTATAGGCTATCAAAGTGGCCCCGGTTTGAACAATCAGTTATAAAAATAAAATGGCGACTAAAAGTGATTGTGCAAAAATTGCTGAAATCCGCAAAGAACTGTATTAAAACATTATATGTCTGCTCAAAATCTCAAATCAATAATACATTCCTTTGTACATTTCAACTTTTTCACAGTGACTTTATTTATTATTTTAGAGACTAACTATAATTCAAAATTTTAATTACAAAGACTTACCTTCGTTTTACGAAAGCGTGGGAAAATATGACTGACTTGTCAGTTTTGGCAACTGCATAAACAAAATATTTGCTGCGTTCCGTTTTAAGCGGAAATTTCAATAAAATCATTTTAGAATTATCATCAAATTCCTAGTTGGTCCCATGATCATCAGGTCAGGATCTGATCATGGAATCCTGAAAAATCGAAGGAACTCTTCAAATTTTATAAGCACACTTGCAGCGATTTGACGATAACAACCGAATACCGTCGAGTTTGGGCTCGTTTGTGTCGTCTTTACATAGATGCTGGATTATTTCCATGGTCTGATGATAGAGCTGGAAGGTAACCATGAGATCTTTGTGATACAACAACCCAATATCATCGAGTTTAGGGTCTTTTGATTAGTCTTTACACGGACTTTGGTACTGGATGTTTTCCAGGGTCTAATGATGGAGAAGGAAGGTGGCCATGGGATCTTTGTAATACAAAGACGCAATCCCATTGAGTTTGGGCTCGTTTGATTCGTCTTTACATGGACTTTAGTGCTTAATGTTTAGCAAACTCTGATGATGGAGCAGGAAAGTAGCCATGGGATATTTGTAATACAATTACGCAATCCCACCGAGTTTGGCCTCGTTAGAGTAGTCTTTACATAGACTTTGATGCTGGATGTTTTCCAGGGTCTGATGATGGAGCAAGAAGGTGGCTATGGGATCTTTGTAATACAAAGACGCAATTCCATTGAGTTTGGGCTCGTTTATTTCGTCTTTATATGGACTTTAGTGCTAAATGTTTACCAAACTCTGATGATAGAGCAGGAAGGTGGCCATGAGATCTTTGTAATACAATAACGCAATCTCATCGAGTTTAGGCTCGTTTGTTTGGTCTTAGCAAACACTTTGGTATTGGATAATTTCCGGGATCTGATGATGGAACTGAAACGAACGTATTTAGGCTAGTTAATTGAAAACAAAAAAAGATACTTGAAATTGCCAGAAAGGTACAGGTCTATATTTCAGAATTGAGGCACGTAAGCAAGGCCTCCCTATCATGTACCACCCACACTATCCTATGTACCTACTTACCACCTATTACTATTTTTTATTAGTATACTACTAAAAAGCAAAAAATAAAAAATATTTTTAAATAAAAAAACGACTTCAAAAAACACTAAGGAACTAAAAAACAAAAAAATATTGGTTTTGGAGCAAACATTTTTGGAGTCGGTGCCAAGCCTTTATGCAAAAATTTACTAAATTACAAACTACCTATTCTATCAACAACAAAAGTTATATAAAAAAGTGTAGAGGTTTTATAGTCAGATCAGAAATACTTGGCTTGGCCAAGGTTCAAAAATGTTTGCTCCAAAACCAATTATTTTTTGTTTTTTTTAGTTCCTTAGTGTTTTTTGAAGTCGGTTTTTTTTATTTAAAAATATTTTTTATACTATACAGGGTGTAAAAAGACCCTTCACAAAAACTGAAACCCCATATTGTACCAATCATTACGAATATTTTTTACTTCGGCATCATACCTGGGAAATTACTGGTTCAGGAGATATTGAGGCTCAAAGTTACTATGGAATTTTTGTAATAAGGTACAAAATCGATGCATTTACCCCATCAACCTGTTCTATAGATGTCCTATGCACCCATGGATTAGTAGGTATTTAGAAAATTGCACGCGCGCATTTTTTATGACGGCTTGACAAAAGTAAATACTTAAAAAAAGTCGTTTCCCAGGTTTTATTTTTGCTTAGTATGACTTGGCATAATGTCCATAACGAGTAGACTTCGGCTTGGTGATGGGTCTTATGACACCCTGTATATGGTGCTCTTTGTACTCTTGCTGCACCTCACCAGGTGCTTAAGGCGCTGTTATACCTCAGAAGCCGTGAAACACCTAATTTTTCGTCGCGCATCTAGCCATAACGGTACATATTACAAACTAACAAAAAATAGAGCTTAAAGTCAAAAGTCTGATCAAAAGACTTTTGAAAGAATTTTTCATGTATGTAAAATAGAATCACGGTAAAAAAATCACAAAATCGAAGCAGAAAATAATCTTTCGTCTCACTGTTTGCAATATTTTGATCGTAAGCTGACATATTTTATTTGATAATATTGTAGGAAATCTAATGAACTAAAGAATTACCCTATTTATTTTTATATTATACGTGTATATTTTGTAACTAAAATCTGCCAAACGTCTATGATTTTGACGCTCGGTAGATCCCATCAATATCAAACGCTTCAGCAATTTAAACCTTATTAGCATAAGCGGTGTACTGAGTGTCAGTTGCTAGTTTAAGCCCCGCCCAGACCTCATCATTCGGTTAGGAGCCCTGTGAGAGAAAGGTCATGTCGCTTGCGTCTCCGCTGCACGAAATTTTACGTAAACCTGTTAGTTATTATAATACGCCGATTTGAGTTCGTAATTTCATGTTTTATGTTATAGACTGAATACTTTGAATCAAATAGGCTTTTCATGTAACTATGGGCACATATAATTAGGACCTACTACTCTTGTTGCGTTTAATGTGTTATTGTTTCTGTGCTTATAAATATATAATTAGAAGAATAAAATATGGACAATTAGAGAAATGAAGTTCAACGAAGGATTTGTACAAGAAAGCGTCGTAATAAAATAGAAATTCATCCATGGCCAAGTGATTATGAAATATGTAACATTTTTACACAAATTATTTTCATAAGAGTCTTTTATGACTAACTATGTATTTTATGACTAACTATGATTATCGATTATGCATAATATAATTATATTAATTATTCTCACAATACATAGCTGCCACAGCTTTCAATATTTGAAAGAGTAATAACATAAAATCGAATCATTTTATGTACCTATATTGCAAATTCATTAGCTTGTCAGAGCGCCTGGAGCGCTAAGATGCCGCCACGGCGAACAATAAATAGCACTAATATGGCGCTCCGCAATCCGCACACGCGGTAACGAATGTTGTATTATTGTGTTATGAATATAAACCTATTTAGGTACATCCGGTAAAACTTTGATTATTCATAAACTATTAGGTATGTCTCAGTACATCTAATATCTTTTTAATTTCGAAAATCAATCCTTTCTAAGTAAGAAGGTGACTTCTCTGTTTGCTATAACACAAGATATAGTATTTTTTTAATAATAAATTACGTAACTAATTATCTTTATTGTAATTACAGTGAAGTTAAAGATAACAGTTCTGCAACGTCTTACACACATTTGACTGCAGTCATTCCTAACACGATCTGTTCAAGAGCTAGCCAAGAAATGCCAAACAATTTTTTTTACAAATTTGACTCAAATTTCGTAGTGATAAGCAAAAATTACAAGAGGGATAGCAGTGACTGGTTCGAATTGCGTTAGAATATGTTGACAGATTGAAATTTTGGTATAGTGGTAAAAAGAAAAGATAACAGCAGTAAAGCCAACAAAAATATTTTGTACAAATAAAATATTTGCAATGTAAAATCAGTTGCGCATGGAATCTAAAATAAACAACTGGCTTTGCAACAACTGGCGAAGCAAGAAAATGTTACAATCGAGCCTTGTGGATTATCCGTTTATTGGTGCCACGTCAGATGGATTAATAGGTCCAAACACGATTGTGGAAATTTAATGTTCTATAGTTGCCTATAAGAATGGCCTGGAGAATAGTTCAAGAGCAAATAAAATACAAATATGGAAGCATGATAAAAAAGTGAACTGACCAGTCTAAACAAATATTGTAATTATTGTTAGTACCAAATTCAGGGGCAACGCCACGTTACACGCAAACAAAAGTGTTTATTTGCTGTGTGGCGTTGCGAAAGTATACCACTAAAAATATAAATTATGGAAAGAGATGATGTTTTCTGGGAGAAGAAAAGCTTGTGGCGTTTTATATGAAGGCAGTTGCCTGAAATTGTTGATTCTCATCAAGCTCAATGGATGGCATTGCGAGATCACGGAGAGGAAAATGTTTCATCAGTGCTTGAAATTTCTACAATACCAAGCCGTAAAAGGAAAGTAAATGAAACTGTGCCTCGTGAACAACAGCAAATAATAAGTATTGCAGCCTTATCACCTCACACACTGCCTTTAACATTCGATGAGAATAAAGAAAACCTGCCGGGTTGTAGCAGACAGCTAACTTTTGATGAGCTGTAAACTCTGTATTTCGTTAGTAAATGATAAATGAATATAAATAAATACCTCTTAATATTTATTTTCTTTGAAACAACACATATTTGAAGCGAAAGAAAATTTTTATGTTTTTCCATACAAACATGTATGAGGAGAGCTAACGAAAAAGCAGTAACTCAAATTCTAATTCTATAATTTTCTAAGCAACATAGCAGTATCTCATGAATAAGGTATATCCACATATATTTTTGATGTTTCATCTATTTTGAAAAATAATAATGGGTTGGGTTTCGAAACGAGTCGCCTGAATTTGAGGGTATTGGTAGTGTTGGGGGCTTAAGGAAGTTCGTTTTAATCACCTGAAAGTAATTTTGGCTGCCGGAGTTGCGTCTAAAAATTTTGTAAACAATTTCTTAAATTTCATAAATACTTCGGCAATTATGGAAAACGGAACGTAGTTTTTATACTTTAGTACAGTTTTACAAATGTCATTTTTAGGTTTTATGTGAAAAACGTGAAACGAAACGCAAAACTGCCATCTTGGAATGATCATATTGACAGCTAATGTCAAATTTGTGCGTCATTGCTTTCGATTGCCTAGGGTTAGGTGTGACTGTAATAAGTAACTAAAAAGGTTATGTTAGGTTCTCTTTTGACCCTTAATCCGAAAATAGGAGCTCTTCGCAGGGCTCCGTCAACCTTAGTTTATTAAACCGGTGTGATGAATGTGGAAGTTGGCAGTGCCATACACACCGATGTTTGGAGATTATTTTTTTTCAGAGGAAACCAAGTATTTCCGGCAAGAGTAAATGGTGAGGGGGGTTTCAAAACCTCCCCTCCTCCCTCTCCAATCACTCACAACCCCTAAAAACGGCGACGTATTTCGAAACCTTTACCATAATAATTATACCTATAATAACAATAAACATCCATAAATAAATAAAAGAAATCAACTTTTACTAAACTTCAATTATCTCGTAACTCGCTTTAGTTGAGATACGGCTTTTGCGCTTAGTAGAGCAGTATTGTGTTTTTTAGGGTACCGTAGCCAAAAATTGTAAAAACGGATCCCTTATAGATTCGCAATGTCTGTCTGTCTGTCCGCCCGTATGTCACAGGCAATTTATTGCAAAACAGATTTGAAAACTGGCAGGAATGGAATTAGATGTAGGTTATTTTTTTTTTTCACTATTTTTATACAAAAACAAAACAAACATAATAATGGCCTCTCCATACATGGAACTGACTTAATTATTTTTATTATCTTACGACACGTAGGTATTTACCTACTTTCGTCAACTATTAATACCTATAACGTCTAATGTAAACCAGTTTTGCTCAACGCACTGAGAACAAAAATTGCGCTATGCCTATATTATACAAACATATTGATGTATGTAATATAAATTTTAATATCAGTATCTCAATTCAATATGCTAAAACGTTATGCTTGCGATTTTGAAATATTGGATTACGGATGTCGCCAGAATACGGCCGCAAGCGATGAGAATGAAGGGGGGCGCCCCGCAGTAGACGGAGCTAAGCTCCCTTCACCTCCCCTGCTTCACCCCCTCATTTACCAAAACAGTCGCTTAGGACAGAGCCTTAATTTATTCTGTAGTATGTGTATACTACAGAATAAATTAAGAGAAGGTAATAGTGTTATTACCTTCTTGTCGAGTACTCGACATGTCACATCTACGGCGGATCGTGGCTGACCGGTCTGTGAGGTCTACGACCCCGTCGCCTCGCCCCACCGCCAGCGACCGTCGGCAACGGCAGTCAGCTGACAGATACAATATCGCACGGCCGCGCTTGCGCAACTTATACACACTTGCTTTATATTCGCACGATTATCTATCCCAAGTATTGTACTTAATTGTTATTATCAGTATACATTTTAAAACTACAGTCCACTCGTATTATTAACCACTCCACTGAGGTATCGTCGGCAACAAATGGTCCATCAACCGTCGTCATCAAGAACCGAAGAAATCAAATTTTGAAACTTCAACGGTCACGGAAATTTTTTTGAAGTCGAAGCCGTTAACTGGACTAGAAGTTGCATTTCATCTGTTCCTGGGATTGTACCTGCCTTTGGACTACAAGAATATCAACACGGTCACACATTCGCCGCCTTTCCTGCCTTTTCCACGGGTGCAAGAACGAAGAATATTTGAAATAAGGACGTAACTTTATATACAAGATCTTCACTGGAAGCCCCACATCGTCAGATTGTCGTCGTGATTTGGAATCAACACCAAGCAGTTCCTGCGCCACAATCATCATAGTGGTTTGCTACAAAACAGTGAGATCGTTCTATATTTCCTTATCTATTTTCCTTCTAATTTTTTCATACTCATCTTCATATCCATTTCATAATATAATCATTTAAATTCAAATTCATTTCGTTAGACACATCAATGCAATAAGTGCATAGTCATTCAATCATCTTCAGTTTCACGTCTGATCAAACATTATCCATATCTTCATACATTCAATCATTCATTAGTTTTAATTATATTCATAGTAGTATAAACTGTTATTTCATTATAATTAATGCTTGGTTGATAATAATTAGTGCACATACATAATTATTAAGTACCCACATTTTTTTTTTCTCATATTATTTTATTACTTATCATTTTCTTTGCAATTGCTAAAGCGCCTGAATTAAATAAAAAGCAACACACAGCTTTCACACTTTGTATTGTTTTCACATATTAGTCTATCACGGCAGATATTTTTTTCGCGCTTCAATTTTAATAAAGTAGCTTAAATATGGCTGATGTTAAATCTTTTATTAAAAAGCGAGCATCTATTAAGGCTAAGCTTACGCAATTTGCTACATATCTTAACGTTTCTAAGTCATGCGAGAAGTTAAGTGACACACAAATAATCGAGGTTGAATACCGTCTTAATATATTTGAAAGCTTATATGAGAAATACGACATGTTACAGAGTGAGTTGGAGGCAGCTATTGACGACCCTATCGAGCAATTTGCTGAGCGTGAAGAGTTCGAGAAGCAGTACTACAATTTGGTGGCTTCTGCTCGCCAATTGATCTCTCAAGCTCGCAAGTCTCTTTCGGGCGACGCTTCAAGCGAGGTGGGTTCTGGTAATTCAGACACACATAAACACAACACAATACGTCTACCTAAAATAGATTTACCGAAATTCTCGGGCGGCTATAGTGATTGGTTACCTTTTAGGGATCTTTTTATTTCCATAATACATGAAAACACTAGCATAGATAAAATAACCAAACTGCATTACTTACGCGCTTCCTTAAAAGGAAGCGCTAGCCTTGTTATTGATAACCTAGACTTTAGTTCAGACAACTACGATGCTGCCTGGAAGCTATTGTGCGAAAGGTATGACAATAAAAGACTGCTTGTCAACAACCATCAGGCACTCTTCAACATACCGACGATCAACACAGAGTCAAGTAAGTCATTACGTCACGTCATCGATAGCGTCAACAAAAATCTTAGGGCCTTAGCAAGTCTTGGACAACCCGTTCAACACTGGGATACACTTGTTATCTTCATAATTACCAGTAAACTCGATCAGGTTACAAGCCGAGAATGGGAAGAACACAGAAATTCTTTCACTGAACCTCCAACATTAAATATTTTTGTTACATTTCTCAGCAACAGAGCGGACTTATTAGAGACACTTGAGGAGTCTATTTCACGAAGATACAAGCGTGAAGGGCAACTCACAAATAATAGCAAGCCCAGTTTGAGTCTCTCCAGTCCTTCACTCAGTAATAATTCCAAATCAAATAAAAAATATACATGTCCAGTGTGCCTACAAGACCACTATTTGTACCAGTGCACGAAATTTGCTAATTTACCTGTACAGGCGCGTATTAAAAAAGCCCATAACTCTAATGTTTGTCTCAATTGCCTGCGACCAGGTCATGATGTTGCCAAATGCAGATTATCACATTGTAAACACTGTTCTGAGAAACATAATAGCTTGTTACATGTAGATACGACTTCTGTTTTTCCTACTACCACACAAGCACTCGCACTATCTGTTAATCAGCCTGTTACATTTCGACTTATTTTACTTTCCACAGCTCGCATGAAAGTGATGGATGCTGAAGGAATTCTTCATCCCGCACGAGTCTTGTTGGATAACGCAAGTACAGCAAACCTTGTCACTGAAGAGTTTGTTGAAAAGCTTCAATTAAGTACCTATTCTACCAAGTCCAAGGTGGTAGGTATAAACCTTCATACATCAAACTGTGCCAAAGGATGCTCGATTTCATTAAAATCGTGCGACGGTGATTACGAAATTGACATCCAATGCTTAATATTGCCAAAAATATCATCATGCGTTCCAAATACGTACGTTGATATTAGCAATATTCACACGCCTTCAAATGTACGTCTTGCCGATCCACAATATTATGTGCCGTCTTCGATAGACATATTAGTCGGCGCAGAAGTCTTTTGGAGTATTGTGGGCAATAGTCGTATAGCCTTAGGTAAACATATGCCTATTTTATTAGAATCCATATTAGGGTGGTTAGTTTCCGGTGAGATATATCAGTCAGGCTCCTCATCTCATGTGTGTATGTTTGCTGATAGCTTACATACAGATTTAAATCGCTTTTGGGAGCTAGATTCGGTATCCCCGAAACACAAGTTCACCTCTGAAGAACGATCATGTGAACAGCTTTTTACTGATACCACCTATCGTGATTCGGATGGCCGATTCGTAGTTCAAATACCCCTAAAAGAATCACCTACCGTATTAGGTAATTCGTATACGATGGCAAAGCTTCGCTTCCTGTCTATTGAACGTAGATTTGAAAGAGACCCTTATTTTAAAAGGCTATATACAGAATTTATGCAGGAGTATATAGACTTAGGTCATATGTCTGAGGATAACCATGAAATACAAGAATCCACAGTCAGTTATTTTATGCCCCACCATGCCATTTTAAAGGAGTCAAGTTCGACTACGAAGTTAAGGTGTGTTTTTGACGCCTCGGCCCGTACAACATCAGGCAAGTCCTTTAATGATATTCAGATGGTAGGACCTACGGTACAAGACGATTTATTTTCGATATTACTTCGGTTCCGTCAGCATAAAATTGCTGTGTGCGCGGACATCGAAAAAATGTACCGCCAGACCCTGGTCCATGACAGTCATCGACACCTGCAAAAAATTCTTTGGAGAGCACAGCCTACTCACCAATTAAAATCTTACAAATTAAATACAGTGACATATGGCATGGCGTCTGCCCCTTTTCTAGCTACTAGGTGCTTACTGCAGCTTGCTGAGGAATGCTCTGACTTGTCGACAAGGTTCATTATAGCACGTGACTTTTATATCGATGACTATTTATCCGGTGGGTCATCGGTTCCAGATACAGTAAGCCAGTGTCGAGAAGTGATTGCAGTTCTTCGGTCGGCCAAGTACAATCTTCGTAAATGGCGATCAAATTCTAGCGAACTTAGGCAAATTCTTTGTAACAGTCATAATACTTCTGAATCCGTCGAGCTTAGTGACGGCGGAACTTCAAAGACTTTAGGTCTCAACTGGCATTGTGCCAGTGATACATTATCATTTTCAATTAATTTGTCTTCCACCGGTGTGGTTACAAAAAGGCGCATCTTATCTGTCATAGCCCAAATCTATGATCCTATTGGCTTGGCTGTAACTTGCATCGTGGAAGCAAAAATAATTATGCAACGTCTTTGGCTTGCGAAATGCTCATGGGATGAACCAGTTCCTGAGGATATTCAACATGCCTGGTGCAATTTCCAAAATACAATCGTACATTTAAACAAACTTAATATACCCAGGTGGGTCTTATCAAAATCGTGTTCCCATATATCTCTTCACGTGTTCACAGATTCATCTGAAAGAGCTCTAGGAACATGTGTTTATGTTCGCAGCATTTCGGATGACGGTGACATAAAGGTTCAGCTTCTTACTGCTAAAAGCAAAGTTGCTCCTGTTAAATTTGTGACAATACCGCGACTTGAGCTCTGCGCTGCGTTACTTGGAACTCGTCTCTACGATAAGGTTCGTCAATCTCTCACTCTGTCATTAGATGGCGTAATCTTTTGGTGCGATTCAACCATAGTTTTAGGTTGGTTAGCTACTCCACCGGTATAACTAAAGACTTTCGTACGTCATCGTGTAACAGAGATTATTGACACTAACTGGCAACGTTTGGCGTTACGTTCCATCACAAGAAAACCCGGCAGACCTCGCTTCGCGCGGACTTAGCGCTGATAAGCTGCTGTCGTCTTCTTTGTGGTGGTCGGGACCTAAATTTCTGTCTAGTCATGAATCGTTATGGCCGGTGTTTCCTCAATCAAACCAGCAAAATTTATCTAACTTACCAGATATAGCAATATCATTACACGTTGATACTTCAAATAACACTGTTAATAATCTTATATCTAACCTAACTTTGAAGTATTCACAATTTTTCAAATTACAGCGCGTAGTAGCATACATTTTGCGATTTGTTAGTAAATGTAAGAGACAATCATTTGAATATGGTTCTCTCACATCACATGAATATAATAGTTCATTAAACATATTATTAAAATTAAGTCAACAAGAGGCATTTCCTGAAGAATACAATTTATTATTATTAGGAAAACAATTGCCAGCAAAAAACAAATTATTGTCATTATCTCCCTTCTTCGATACAGCTGCCAATTTAATTCGTGTTGGCGGTAGATTACATAACTCCTTCTATGATTACAATATTAAACACCCAATTTTACTGTCAAGCAGACATCATATTTGTAAATTAATTTTCCATATGTACCACCTTAGACTCATGCATGCTGGACCTCAGCTCTTATTGGCCACTGTACGTCATCACTATTATCCAATTGGAGGTAGAAACTTGGCTAAGAAAATCACCCATCAATGCGTGAAATGTTGCAGGATGAAGGCGAACACCATACAACCTATCATGGGTAACCTACCAGAACAACGCTTACACTTAGAGTTTCCATTTTTAGATACCGGCGTAGACTATGCAGGGCCTATCATGATAGCTGACCGAAAGGGTAGAGGATGTAGACTTATCAAATGTTTTATTTGTGTATTTGTGTGTCTAGCTACCAGAGCTCTCCACCTTGAACTTGTGTCAGACCTCACTAAGGACGCTTTCTTAGCTGCTTTATCTCGGTTTATTGCTCGAAGGGGGAAACCACGTAACATATTTTCTGACAATGGCACTACCTTTGTAGGTGCCTTCAATGAATTAGCCAATCTTCTGTCACAGGACATAGAACTAAGTAAAATCGATCCAGGAATTAACTTTAACTTTATTCCCGCGTACTCTCCACATTTCGGTGGCTTGTGGGAGTCCGCCGTAAAATCCACAAAACATCATTTGCGACGCGTCTTAAGCCTGACAAACTTGACGTTTGAAGAAATGGCAACGTGTTTGATTCAGATAGAGGCTTTTCTCAATTCCAGACCTTTGACTCCTCTTTCACAAGATCCTTCTGACCTTACTCCCTTGACTCCGTCTCATTTCTTAATAGGACGCTCACTTGTTATGTTGCCACATCCACAGATACAACATCTCAACATTAGCAGTCTCCAAAGATTTAGACGCATAGAATGCATAAAGCAACATTTCTGGAGTCGTTTTTCTCACGAATACATTCTTTGGCTTCAGGAGAGAACCAAGTGGCGCCGATCCACGGGAGAATCGAAGACTGGAACACTAGTCCTCATAAAGGATAAAACCTCACCCCCTTTGATTTGGTCTTTGGGCCGTATTGTTCAGGTCCTACCTGGCAGAGATGGCATCGCAAGAGTCGCCGACATCCGCACCAGCAAGGGAGTCATCCGGCGCGCCTTCAACACGATCTGCCCCTTGCCAGTCAGCGCTGTTGAAGATTCTTCAACGGGGGGGAGTATGTCGAGTACTCGACATGTCACATCTACGGCGGATCGTGGCTGACCGGTCTGTGAGGTCAACGACCCCGTCGCCTCGCCCCACCGCCAGCGACCGTCGGCAACGGCAGTCAGCTGACAGATACAATATCGCACGGCCGCGCTCGCGCAACTTATACACACTTGCTTTATATTCGCACGATTATCTATCCCAAGTATTGTACTTAATTGTTATTATCAGTATACATTTTAAAACTACAGTCCACTCGTATTATTAACCACTCCACTGAGGTATCGTCGGCAACACTTCTCTTTATGATATGGCGACTATATGCCAAACTAACTAGTCTAAATCGCAAATTATTTCTTTATTAAAACTATTAAATTTCTATTTTAAACTTGATTTTAACATTGATTATTTACTATTACTTCCTTTGTTTATTATTATATTATGACATTATGTTTTCTTTTTATTTAATTAGTATTATTGTTAACTTATTAGTGAATGAAGCGTAGACAATTCTTGTTTAATATATTTGTATGTCTTTAAGGCAAAACACAGCGCACTCGAAATTGTAAACACACAAGACCGAAAATTGTAATATTTACCTGTGTTTGACAAATAAATGATTATTATTATTATTACAATATAAGCTTCCAAGAATTACTGTTTGTACCCCGTTTCCATGAACGGAGACAGGTTTTTATTAATATGGCCATACCTTTCTCATAGTGAGAAGAAGCCCGTGCCCAGCAGTGGGACAGTATAAAGGGCTGATGATGACGATGAAAATGTGCCGTATAGCATTAAAGTGATTATATCTCAGTAGATAGGTACAGTGAGTGCTAATGTGTTATACAGTTTTTTATTGACTTTATCAAAGTATGCACAGATATTGTATTTGGAATAGACTTAGGTATACTAAGTTTCGGTAAATTTTTTTTTTTTTTTACTTTATACATAAGATTACCCTCGTTTTACATTTACAAAACCGCAAGACAGAATGTGATCTACACTCAAATTGTGGAGACCATGTGAATTGTTACTTGGTGGTAATATGTAGTTCCTGGCTTGCAGATTTTTTACATGGAAGATTAACTTTAACTTAAAATAAACAAAAGTAGCCAATTGCCATTATTTTGTGTCAAGTAGGTATTATAGTGCACTATTGGTGACGATATCACTTTACCAGCTTTGTCTAGCGAGCGTGATTGATAGTGGCCTTCGCAGAAATTTCGAGAATTTGCTTAGAGAAACTACTTTACTTTGAAATTTTCTTAAATTTCCTTAATTATTATTAGCAAATTCAAACTTCACTGGTATTCATAGATTAAATAGGCTGGCTACGACGGATTTATTACAAACTTGATAGAAGATACGACATCTTCTATTACATTTTCTTAATTATAAACATTATTTCACAAAAGCTTTGTACAAAGGTCAACTATAAAAAGCCAAATTGTCATGCCATACAATTTTAGAATTTGTCACACACGCTGCGGTACATTGGGAAGATGACCACAATTGCATTTTCGGTAGTTCATTTATCACTGACCGCGTAGCCTTTTTCTGAAGCGTTCATTTATAATCCACCATGTATTTTTATTTGTAATTTGTAATTTGTTTGGTTTTGTTTTGCTTGACTGCAATGGCATAAATTCCAACAGAAATAGATTTTTCATTTTAGTGTCAAATATTTTTATTTTCGGCATCGCTTTGTAAACCCTTCGTCTGGCGCCGCCATTTTGACCATTTACGCAGATCTGGCGCGCTCCCGCTCCGGGAGAGAAAAAAAAGAGTAAATATGGCGGAAGCCATTTTGCAAATTATACCACTTCTGGCATGACAATTTAAACTAGTCTTCGATGTTTAGAAAAACCTAAATTTTACTGCTTTTCTGTATTATATGTGTAATAAAATATAGCATTTCAGATTCTTGATTAAGTACGCTATCATATTGCATACGGTAAATATGTATAAAGTGTGAAATTAAAACAATATCGTAAAGTAAAGATAGGGTCATCATGGCATTTTTCCATTTTTCGATACATAATCTACCATAATTCATAAATTATACTTTTGCTCGATAATATTTGTGTTTTATTTACAAAACTATACCCTAATTTAAAACATACAGTCATAAAATCACTTTACTCCATAATTTTTTTAGCAGTAGGAACATTAATAAATGTAGGCCTTATCAGGCGCCGTCCTGCCGGTGTTATGAAGTGACTCATGTTTCAAGATTTGTTCTGAGAGAGACGTGGCTCAAGTGGCTCATGTTTATTCGTAAGTTCAGTTCATATAGTAAGCCTAAAAAAATTACATTCGTAAAGTAATAAATTTGGCAGCTTGAGATATAAACATAAACCTCTCGAAAAACGACTCTAAATAGGTACTTACAATTAATGACCTGTAAAGCAATTTCAGATTATCTTTTTTTAATACTAATAACATTTTCTAAAACTAGATTTATTATACTAAAGTTACGTTACAAAATTAAAACGTGTTAGCAAACAAAAATATTTGAGAATTTATAAACAAAACGTGTGGTATTTGTCCCGGAGCGGGACAAATGCCACACACACATGTTCACTGCTACAATATTATGGATATGACTTTCATGAATTCCCTAGGAAAAAAAGAAAAAAAAGTTTTATTCATCATTTAAAGCAATATAGATAATTTTTAGTTAATTTTTATGTTATCTTATGTTAATTTTCAGTAAAAATGGCAATATAATATGCTCCGAAAGAATCCACACTAATGTAGCAGTGAACAAAGTGTCTGTGTGGCATTTGTCCCGCTCCGGGAGGACACAATGCTGGCAGTAATTTTATCACAAATTTCGCTAAATATTGATTTACTTGGATGAATCTTAAGTAAGAAATATGTTAATAGTTATACAATAATTAGTTTTTCACAATCTTTTACACAAAAGTATCGTAAATAGCCAACAAGAAATAGTTTTTTTGGCGGGAGTAACACGATTGCAAAGTGGGAGTGGTTGAAGAAATAAGCATTTTTTTGTTAAAAAGCCTTGAATCCACATAAAAAATTACTTATATGAAGTATATTACTTACCCACCCATCCTTTCCTAATGAAGTTTAGGCCGAAACACAACAAAACATACTTAAAATTCACAAAATCCGCGGACGTTCGTTGTAAACAAACACTAGCACACAACCGCACACGGAACACTGCAGGAACAATGAACATTCATGGAATTATATGCCTTGTTGAGTTTCTGTTGGACTGTATTTCTATCTTTTTTCATCAGTATATGTTAAAGCAGTGCGAAATGCATATTAGGCGCCTAAATCCACGTTTTTAAAAACACTTTGCTAATCTCCCGGAGCGGGACGGCGCCACATGCGCCAAATAATTTTCTCTCCCGGAGCGGGAATTTGCCAGATGTGGGCTAATTTCAAAAATGGCGGATGCCAGATATTCGAATTGTCTTTTTCTCCCGGAGCGGGAATTCGCCAGACGACGCTTTTCCGAAGCCTTAAGAACAAATTATAAAAATTGAAACTTTATGTTGAGATACTACATTATGTAGACATAGAACAATACTTTGACTGATCCACAAATTGGTGTTTTAAATCTAGAAGCATTCTACAGCCGGATAAAAAAGAAGAAAACAAGGGAAAGGCGTAGGCTTACAAAATAAACATACGTTTTGTTGCGGATTACTTAAAAAAGATGTAACCATACCTTGACTGAATGCAGTTTCTCTTTTCAAGGATCTAAACGATAAAATTCTACGTTACCCTAGTAAATAGCGGTCGTCTGTTATTATAAAATTCTATGAGAGCTACATATCGTAAGCCACTTGTAGTTTACCTGATATAATTATGCCAACTTCAAGCAACGTATCAACATGTATTTTTTTAAGTCTCTTACATTATTTCAGTGAAACATGTCGTTTATATATCTTTTTAATGTTTTTGTTCAAAAGTTTGAATGTTTATTGTATGTACACAAGTTCACTTGCTGTGTGAGACAGTTTACGGATTTATGTATTAGATATGAATGTGTATGAATATGATGTAAATTACAATTCAAAACAATTCTTTTGTAAAACAAATTAGGTTATATTAATTTCTGTCTTTTATGCGTACCTTTTCTTACCTATTAAAATAGCCTTATAATTATCAATAGAATAAGTCTTATCATAAGCTATCATAATAAATAATTACTAACATGCTCGGTACACCTTGTTTTGCCACATACTCGAATTTAGAGTTATAAATATTTTTTTGTGTCAAATCGTTAAAAAAATTGTCCACGATATATTCTCAAAGTTACTGAATACGAAAAATTTATGCAAATCGATCAAACCATTTTGAAAGAGTTCGATAGTAAATAGTGTGACATGAGATAATTGTTATTTTTGTTAGATTTTAGTCAGCACCAAAGCAAAATACCCAGTAATTATAAAGCTAATTTTATGCCCGGACATTTATTTTCATAATGTTTTCACACCTAAGCAACAAAGGATGGCTAGGGGCTAACGTAATCGATAAGCCTTCCCAATCTTCCATTGTGCCAACATTACAATATAATAAATTTTACAAACCGTCAGCGGTTTTTTGTTATTGAACACATGAATAATTTATACTCGTTCATTCATTTGTTGTTTAAGATAAATTGATTCCAATTGTATTAATATTCCTTTGGGAGCCAGGTGAATGGGGACGCGAATGAAGGTGTTTGGGAATTTTCGATTGACATTCACGAAAAGATGTATATTCGAGGCTTAGAGAGACTTTTAGATTGCTTCTTTGAATGTATTTTTGTGGAGGTTGTTGAATTAAAACCCAGAGGTGCTTGGTACAACATTTATTCTCGTAATAGCGGATACAGGACAAAAACCTGGGTACGCGGAGCGCGTCCCCATAGACAAAATACATAGACAATAATCTAGTTAATTAGCACAGACAATTAGTCAGCATAGACAAATAATTGTCAGTGGACATAACACCTCCACTCTTATTTTGTAATAACACAACAATAGTTTTTTATTTAAACACAAGCAAATATAACTATCCTTAAATTAACACCTTAATATTTAACACATTACTTTTAATATTAAACAAATTATTTTTAAGTACCTATTATACTTAGACCATTAAGACATACCCAATCCAAGGCACAAGTGATACAAACAATAGACATTCTTACAACAAAATAACTGTTATTCATCAAACTCTTCAAAGCCATAACGTATATGTGGCTTACGAGATCTTTCTGCTCGTTTACTACCTGTTACATCACCAGACTGACATATAGCTGTATCCCTGATTGGTGACACATTGGGCAGATCTAAGTTAGGCCGAGGACTACTCATTGCAGCTGTAACATTTGGATGGCCCATTCCTTCATCCAACTCGGAGCCCTCTTCAATAGTGCGACTCCCAATATTACCCTCTTCTGCCACTCTACTACCGGTCTGACCTGGTGCCTCAACATTGGTCGTGGGAGCGGCTAAAGACTTACGTGATTTCTTATTTATTTCTAATTTCGTGGATACATTCTGACCCATTGTACTATTGGGAACCTTACTGTCTATGACTCTGTGTCTTAGCTGATCGACATGTCTGTGAATTTCCGTACCTACATTTGTTCTAATAGAATAATCTGTTTTACCTAACTGTCTTATTATCGTCCCCGGTTGCCATTTATTTGAGCCCCTATACTCACGGTACCAAATGTGAACACCGGGATCAAACATACGTTGTGCACCACCTGCGTAGTTTTCACTACGTGCTTGACGCGAAGCCACTCGCGAATCCCTTTCGGGCTTTAAGTTATCTAGCCTCATGTGAAGACTACGCTCTTGCAATATCTTGGCTGGACTATAACCGGTGGTAGCATGTTCCGTATTTCTATACGCTAATAAAAACCTAGATAACGCTATCTCTACATCTAAATTCTGTTCCAAAGCTTTCTTTATCGCACGTTTGCAAATCTTTACAGCGCTCTCGGCCGCACCGTTGGAAGCCGGGTGATACAGAGCTGTAAAGATATGATCAATACCATTATATTTTAAGAAGTTCTGAAACTCTAAACTCGTGAAAGGAGGTCCATTATCACTTACAGTTTGCCTCGGAAGGCCAAATTGCGACCACAATTTACGTAATACCGTAATAACGGCTTGCGCCATCGTTTCTGTCATTTTAATAGCTTCAATCCATTTAGAACATGAGTCCACAACAATTAAATAAGTAAAACCACATATAGGTCCCAAAAAATCAATGTGTAACCGTGACCAAGGGCGCGAGGGCCGAGGCCAAGAGCGCGGGGCGTGCGCGGTAAGCGAGTCGGCCACCGCGGCGCACACACCGCACCCGCGGCACTGCGCCTCCACCGCCTCATCTATAACCGGGCACCACACATAACTACGAGCGAGCGATTTCGTCTTAACTATTCCCATGTGTGTATCATGAAGTTCTAGAAGCACCTTTTTATGACAAGATGGTGGTATAACTACGTGATGACCCCACATAATGCAACCTAACTCACAATATAGTGCCTGCCTATTAAAATAAGGCCTCAGTTCCCTAACATCGACATCTGAAGGCTATCCATCAACTATATCACTTAAAACACGACTCAATATGGGGTCTCGCTGAGTTTCCTTTTTAAGAACTTTATAATATTGGCCATCCGTGTGGTGACGGATTAAGAATACGAAATGTCACCACCCCATATCATCCCATGGGTTTCGTAAGAGCCGACAGAGGGACCATACTATGCAGAAAACAGCACTGTAAGAGAAGGAAAACTTGAAATAAACCCTATACCAACCCGTTTGGCCAGCGTGGTATAGTAGGCCAATTCCTCCTTTCAAAGGAGAGGCTTAGTCCAGCAGTGGACTGTAAAGGGCTGATGATGATGATAATATTGGCCATATAATAAACTTGAGTATTTGTTCAGGTATATATCCGGATGCTTTAAAAATATCTACGGTAAAACCTCTATTTAAAATAGAAAACAAAAAAAATATGGAATTTTACAGACCTATGACGCTTTTACCGGTTTTCTCAAAAGTCTTTGAAAAATATATATATATAAGCAACTCAGACAGTTCAGTTGCTATTGAGTGCAGAAACATTAATAATTATGAAACTGACATAAAGAATACAGTAGAAAACATTATAAAATGGTTAGATAACAATAATTTTAAAATAAATTTAAATAAGACTAATTTAATTCAATCTCTCCAAAGATGACATTTCACAAATTTAAATATCAAATATAATAATATAAAAATTAATGAAGTTAATATCACAAAATTTCTAGGGCTCCAAATAGATCATAAACTTAATTGGAAAGCGCTTATAGAATCAATCCCTTCCCTCTCTCTATACTTTTGAAATCGCAGTCTTTGTTAAATCAAATCCTGAACTATTTCCTACTCTGGCGGATACTGTTACCCGCAATAGGAGACAAATAACTGAAAATAGGCTGCGACTGCGCAAGTCAAACACAGCTCTAATCCTAGACCGTAGTCCCAAAAATCGCCTTTAGGAGAGGGTGTCGTAAGTGAAACACGTTCCTAAGCGAGTACAAAATTTATTGAATCAACTAGACTTTATATACTGCCCGCGGAGAATCTTGATAGTGCGATTCAGAAATATACAAATATGGTACAACGCCATCTACCGAGTGGCATGTCAAACTTTCTAGTAAACATTGAATAACTCCACAAGAGCATATATTGTATGGCACCTGCAATCTATAATAGACTACCAAATGTGCTTAAAGATTTAAACATTGATTTATTTAAAAAACATATGCATAAGTATTTGGTAAATAAATGTTATTATAAAATCAATGAATTCCTGGAGGGCAATTAATTTTTATCTATTATTAATTTATTAACTACGGTACAATGTTATTTTATTTTATTTGACATCATATTATTTTACTATTATATACCTGCTTGACATAACTGTGCAAATATAACATTGACTATTATTATCATTGACATATTATTATAATCTGACATTGAAAATACCTACTATTAAAAATAATTATTATTTTCATTATTACTATTGTCATCATCAGCCTTTGATAGTCCACTGCTGGACTAGGCCTCTCCTATGAAAGGAGGAATTGGCCTACTATACCACGCTGGCCAAGCGGGTTGGTATAGGGTTTGTATCAAGTTTTCCTTCTCTTACAGTGCTGTTCTCTGCATACTATGCTCCCTCTGTCGGCTCTTACGACACCCATGGGATGATATGGGGTGGTGACAATTCGTATTCTTAATCCGTCACCACACGGACAATTCGTATTCTTAATCCGTCACCACACGGACAAATTACTATTGACACATTGTTATTATTGTTTTGTTAGAATCTCTACTGTGAAAACATTTTAATATTGCATGCCTAATAGGTAGAATAAGGAGGAATGTATTATTATAAAGCATTTTTTTTTGTATAACATCTTTATAAACCTTTATTCAGCAAAATCAAAGATTTTGAATTTGAATTTGAATCTAATAGTAAGCATCATAGAAAGCATCTGTTGAAAAATGTAAATATGTTTGCTCGGGCAAATCCTCATCTTCCCATGTTAATTCACTTTTCTGTGACTGGATTAATCTCGAGAGAACATCAGCAGTATTTTTATCTGTTTTAATATATTCAATTGAAAAATCGTAGGCCGATAAGTTAATTGCCCATCGCTGCAGACGACTAGCCGCCGCGCTAGGTATGCCGATATTTGGTCCAAAAATACTGACAAGAGGCTTGTGGTCCGTACGGAGTATAAATTTTCTCCCATATAAGTACTGATGAAATCTATCAATGGCAAACACCTTGGCCAAAGCCTCCTTATGTATCTGGCTGTAGTGCAACTCGTGCGCAGTGAGTGACCGCGAGGCGAACAGCAATCCGTGCGCACTAGCATCCACTGTCAACACAGACTCCTTATTTATGTCAAAATGTTCGAGTGCCTCTGTGCTACACAAAAGTTCTTTGACTTTGGTAAATGCTTTATTTTGTTCAGAGCCACATTTCCAGTGCTTTCCTTTTTTTAAAAGTTGGTACAAGGGTGCTAGATGTATGTTTAAGTTTTTAATAAATTTGCCATAAAAATTCACCATTCCTATGAACGTCCTTACTTCAGAAACATTTCTTGGGTGGAGCATTGTAGCAATAGCCTTCACTTTGTCTGAGTCAACTCGAACACCATTCCTATCAATTATAAAGCCAAAGTATTTGACCTCTTTGGACAAAAATTCGCACTTGTTCTTTTTAATTTTTAACCCATTTGCTTCCAGAATGCTTAAGACTTCTTCTATAGATTTTAAATGTGACAGAAGGTCCTTATTCCTAATCAAAATGTCATCATAAAATATTTTATATTAGGTGTATTTTTAAACATTTTTACCATTAGTTTTTGAAAAATTCTGGGCTAGAAGACAACCCATAAACTAAACGACAATACCTAAATAAGCCCCTATGAGTATTTATGACTGTATAGTCTCTAGAAGATTCTGATAAAATGATCTGATTATATGCTTGTGACAAATCTAGCTTAGTAAAATACATATTGCCACTAAGGTCACTAAATAAATCTTCCGTTTTAGGAATCGGAAATCTATCGATCGTTAAGACTTTGTTGAGGATTACCTTATAATCAGCACATATTCTTAGCCCTCCATCAGCCTTTCCTACCACAACCAATGGTGTGGCCCAGTCAGAATGATCCACCGGCTCAATGACGCCATTGCGAAGCATCGCGTTGAGCTCTGAGTCGACAGGCTCCCGAAGCGCATACGGCAGCAGCTGCGCGCGGCAGAAGATGGGCACCGCCCCATCGCGCACACTCAGCTCAGCCTCACTGCCCGTAAAATTACCCAATGTGCCATCAAACAGCGATTCATGCCTGCAAACAATTTCCTTTATTAGCTTATCACAGTTATCACTATTACATACATTAATAGCTACATGACTGGTTAATGAATTGACCTTAGATACTTTAATAGGTATTTTAAGTTCCACCTACCACTGCCGACCCAATAAATTTCTTATTCCTTTGCTTTAAACTTAAAGATCTAAAATTTTTACTATACCATTATACCTAACGGTGGTTTCTATAAAGCCTAATGGTTGCACAGTAGAACCATAATTGAATTTTAATCTTAAACTACATGTATTTAGCGGTAACTCACTGAATAATTTCTCATACACAGTTTTACTAATACATGATAAGGCCGAACCTGTGTCTATCTCCATGTTAAGAAAACAATTTTGAACTTTTACTGTTATACATACCGGCTTATAATTGCTTAGCGACATTTGATGCAAAGGTTCGTCACCGCTTTCGATGCCCTCGTGATGTATGTTATCATACATGCTTTCGCTATCACCAACATCCTTTTTTTCATCCTTCTTGTAGAACACCTTGATTTCATGCCATCGATTTGACGAGTAAACTCTGCTATTCTGTCCCCCGAACGGTTCACGTGCATTAGGTCCGTGCACGTACTCTGTCCGCTTTAACCCCGTGTCGTACGAACTCTGGCTTACGAAGCCCTATTTATAGAATGTTGGAATCATATAACTCAAATTTCATTGATATTGATATATTTGCATGCTCGAAAAAGAAATTTAATCTAATATTATAAAAAAAATATCAGAATTCTAATGTTATAAAATTATTTATTGCATGATTAAATTAAATGAAATTGTTTTCAAAATAAATAGTGGTAAACAACAAAATTGTTGATAGTTCATTTTTGAAAGTAATTTATTCGTATTGTATAAATATTTGTTATTTGTGGTAATGCTCGTCTAGTGGCAACCACTAGCATTTAAAAAATGTTGTATCTGAGGATACTGTAGTGAACTGCAACATTACTAAGTACTAAGTTTTTGTTAGCATTAGGTTATATTATATGTTGTAGCTGTTTATTCACCCTATTCAATAAATAAACACCTGAGCCCTGTTGCCTCTTCTCGCACTACGTTGGCCGCGCCTCACTCCGCTGCCCGTGCCGCGCCCGCTGTACCCGCGGGTTGCTGTACGTCGACCGTACGAAAAAGTTGGTGTACCATACCGACCACTGTCAGCGGCAGAGGCTGTCGCTACCAGTCCTCGTCTCGCACTTCTATGCGAACAGGCCCTCTTCAAATGGCCTATTTCATCACACTTATTGTAAATGTAATTCTTGTATGAGCAGTCACTTGCCCTGTGTTCGCCTCCGCACCGCGGACAGCCGTTGAGGTTTAGTTTGTTAACTTCCATCAGCACTCCACTACCAGGCTCCACTGCGCTCGCGTCTCTTTCTGCGGCTTGGTTAAAGACAGCGCCAGGCTTACGGCTCTGTTGTAAGGTATGTCCTCCTCCGCGAAAAGTTTAAGCCGAATCATCTCGCTTGACAATCCACAAACTAACTGATCTCTTAAATTATCGTCTAACGTTGTTTTAAACTCGCAGTACTTCGCGAGTTTTTTGAGTTCCGTAACGTAGTCTGCGATCGACTCATGTGTAAGTTGTCGGCGCTGGCGTATCTTGTTCCGCTCCGCAAAATGGATGGCTTGGGTTGTAAATGAGCAGCTAATATTTTCACTGCTCTATTATACGTAATATCGGCCGGCTTCAGCGGGCTAGCTAACGTAGCTAGCAGTTTGTACTCCTCTTCACCCATAAATGAGATTAAAGTGGGTAACTTGAGAGCGTCCTCCACTTTATTCACAAGAAAATACATTTCCAATCTCTCGATATACACCGACCAGTTCCCCGATTTGATGACAAACTCACGCACTTTTCCAATCGACATTGTTCGTTCTTTAGACAAACTCTTCTAGTTTTAATCCTCGTCGCCAGTGTTGAATTAAAACCCAGAGGTGCTCGGTACAACATTTATTCTCATAATGGCGGATACAGGACAAAAACCTGGGCACGCGGAGTGCGTCCCCATAGACAAAATACATAGACAATAATCTAGTTAATTAGCACAGACAATTAGTCAGCATAGACAAATAATTGTCAGTGGACATAACAGAGGTAAATATAATTATGTGTCTCATTGTGTGTTGAATGTGTTGTGATTGATCATCATCGTATTTCGTATTAAGAGGCCGTTCCAAAATTCACGGACTGCGTGAATAGGTATTTTACGCCAAGCGCGCGGGCAACGCGATCGAGGTGTCAATGTGTGCGTCTGTGTAGCCCAACAAAATCTACCTTGCAGTGAACTCGCGAAGACAAAACAAATTGATACTTTGACCAATAAATGTATGATCGTAATACAGAATTACTTTGGCTAACGTATTTTGATGTTTAAATGTAATAATTTCAGGTAGAGTCCATTGTTGCTGTTAAAAAACATCCGACTTCAAACAGTCTTAGAAACATGCAAAATGTCATTTACTTAGATTACAATAAATACTAATTCTAGTCATTCTGTTATAAAATCCAAAATACTGAACTGATTTCGGAAAACTTTCTATGGGACCAATCTAGAAGTAATATCATTATAGCCCATCCTATGAAATAAAAATTAATCCAAATCGGTCCATAAATGATGCATTAGTTAGGTAACAAACATTAAAAAATATGAAAAAATAATACAACCGAATTGTGAACCGCCTCCGTTTTGAGGTCGGTTGAAAATATTAATACACAATATAAATGAGATTTGAGGCAGCTATAGCCGATTGGATATACCAACAGACATGCAGAGGGTATCGGGTTCGAATCCTCGGCGCGCACCAATCACTTTTCGGAGTTATGTGCGTATTGAATTAATAATTATCGCTTGTCCCGTGCCTCGGAGAGCACGTTAAGCCGTCGGTCCCGGTTGTCATGAAGATCTTTGACAGTCGTTACAGGGCGTCAATACATAGTATAAAAAGAATAGTAGGATAGCTTCACATAGGGCATGGATCCCGGAAATCCGAGATTTCGTAATTCCGGAATTTCGTACGCTTTTTTCCAATATTATAATATCGGAATTGAGGCTCCAAATATCGTAATTCCGGTATTGATAAATAATACAAAGTGATTTTTCTAGATGACATTTTTTGTGAACGTGGCCAATAATACACATTGTTAGGTCACCATTCCTTCCCCAGCGACTCCGCGCTTCCTCTTGAGTGTTTCCTATGTCCCCGACATTTTGTTAATTCCGCGAACGACACGAGACCATAGTTGACAATGAATAGTTAAATGTGATCATGGAAGCAGATCTAATGCAAACCACATCAGAGTTAGCTTCGGTGTACAATTCTAATTCTCTTAAAAAGAATTAGAAAAGGAAACAATTGTAGAAATAAGCAAAATACACCAACAATAGATATATAGATATGACAGCATATTACAGTAGGTAGCAAATTTCACTGAGAACAATTTTATTACAAACTATGATGGAAAGATGCCTGTTAAACAACCGACACCGGTCTCAATGGTTATAATCAGAATTATATCTTTATACGTTAGAGCGTTCTGCTGCTTGAGGACAACGAACACTTAGATTACATAGGTACTTCGCGCAAGACGGTAACTAAATTAGAGGGAGCTGAGATTTGGAAGTCTCCGACACCCTCCATAAGTCCATACCCCCAACAGCTTGTAACTTGCTCCAATAGATCAACACATTTTTTGGAAAATGAACAATTTCATAAGGGAAAAATTCAATTTCAAATATTTTATTGATTCTCGCTCCCACGATTTTTCAGCAATTGAATAAATCCACTACCCATAAAATAAGGAAAGTGCATAAACTCACATTATTCCCAAATGTTACTTTAAAGTTTAGTAATATTTGTTTTTATTTTAACCGTTACTGTCCCACTGCTGGGCTAAGGTCTCCCGCACACTCTTCCATAAATGCCGATCTTTTGCTTTATTTTGCCAGTCAGCTAGAAAAGTATTAATCGTTTTTTCGACCTGCCCCTGTCAACACTTCTCTTTTCTCCAGTTCTACTTCTCCTTCAGGGTTGCATTGTTTGGTGATGTATGTCCAATTTCGAGATATTTCCTACAGACATATCCTACCCAATCCTACTTTAACTTCGCTGCTTTGAAGCGCACTTCGCTGCTTTGACAGTTTTAGGTATACGCTACATTACATGGCACGTTGGCAAACCATGAGCTAGGAATTTCGAGAATCGGTCTGTTTATTATTTTAATGTTAAATTGTCTGGTTTTATAACAATGTTTAATTATACTATTTTTCTTCGTAACTTTTCCTACTAAGGCTCGAATGTTTATGAATTAATCAAAACTGTTGAAAATGTTGAGGTGTTCAAATTCAATGGTTAAATTTTGATCTATCCAACGTATAACGAATTGTAAACTGATGAAAATATATAACTTGTTTAATTTTTGTAGTATACACGTTTATTTTATTATAAAAAATATACCTGTGCCGTGTGGTTGACGGCATAGAATACAAGTGTCACCACCCCCCATCTTCCCGTGGGTGTCGTAAGAGGCTACTAAGGGATAAAACGATGCAAATACCATCTTTGCGTAGAGACGGAAAACTCGACATCAAACCCTATACGACTGCCTCGTTGGTCTCGCGGCATAAATGTGCGCGTGGGATCGGGAGGTCCCGGGTTCGATTCCTGGGTCGGTCAGTGTTATTGGGTTTTTCTGTCACGAAATTCTCAGTAGCAGCACGGAGTCTGGAAATGAGCCCGGTACGGCAATAGGCTCGTCCCTTATTACGTGGGACTAAAGTATATCTGGCGAAAAGTGGGTGTAGAAATACACCTCTGCCTAACCCTTCGGGGATAAAAGGCGTGACGTTATGTATGTGTATGTGTAAATATACTTACTACCAATAAATATCTACCAACTTCAAGAGCATACCGATTCCGGAACCAGTACCGGAATTCCGGAATTGACACTCCAATATCGTAACTCAGTTCCGGAATTCAATATTCTCCGATATTACAAACCCTAGTACTACACTGTAGGATGTCTCCAATCTGGTCAGAGAACGTCCGCCTAGGTCTTCCCCTTCGTCCAAAAATGACGTACCTAACTGCACAACGCTATCTATTGTCAACATTTAGAACTTAAATTATTTCGTTCGTCTTAATTTATTCGTTCCATTAGGTACTGATGGTTCAAACTAATTTATATCCTCCATCATCCCTTAGTTTATCCCCATGGGGGTTGAATTTATCAAAATCTTATTTAAGCGGACGTCTTCATCATAGTAGCTCTAATCTTTAAAATTTCAGTTTAATCAGTCGAAAATCTAAGAAAATTTAAACAAACTTTTTTATCCCCTTAGGGGTGGCATTTATCAAAATAAAATTGACAAAGTTTCATACAAACTTTCAGCCCCAATTTTATCCCCTTAGGGGTGGAATTTATCAAAATTCTTTCTTAGGGGATGCCTTCATCATGGTAGCTATTAGCTTGCAAAGTCTCAGTTGGATCAGTTTAAAATTGACAAAGTTTTATACAAACTTTCATCCCCTATTTTATCCCCTTGGGGGTAGAATTTATCAAAATCCTTTCTTAACGGATGCCTACGTCATAACATCTACCTCCATGCCAAATTTCAGTAAGATCCCTCCAGTGGTTTGGGCTGTGCGTTGATAGATCACTATGTCAGTCAGTCACCTTTGAGTTATGTATATATTTAGATGAATATAGTATTTTAGAATCTTGCAGTATTTATTTTATAAGAGCATCGATTTCGTTACCATTATTTTATTAAACATATTCAACAATAATAACTCACGTCAAGAAGGGTTGGTCGCGCTATAATTACAGTGGTGTTTACAAGGCACGCACACAGACGCAGTGACGACGGCAAGCGGCACACGTCCTACCTCGATGAGCGCTCAGCGCGGTCTAAAGTTCATCATCATGGACTTCTTCTCACCACCCCCTGCGGGGTAGTGGGGTTCCTTTGGGAGGTGTCTCCTTAAGGAGGTTATCTACGCGGCCCAATACTATGGGCAGGTCATTGGGTGGGTCGCCCTCGAGGCTGGCCAACCGGGTGAGTTTCCGTTGGGAGAGGCCCAGTTAGTCGCCTGCGAGAGGGCGGCGGTTGGTCATCTGGCTGGCGTGGTGATGGTGGTGGTGGTGAAGAAGCCCCGCTCGAAGGAACTGGTATTAGTTCCCGAGCGGGGCGCTTCAGTCTCCCCCTGATGAGATTGGTCGATTCTGGATGGGGGAGGGGAGCGATGTTGACGAGGTGGGGGTGTTCTGAGCGATCTGCTCGCTCGAACATACCCCGGGCCAACCCGCTCACAAAACCCTCGATCGGCTCCCACTTGAGGTCCCGATATATGGTCGCGTTCCTGAGGTACCTGGGCGCGTCCACCGCCAGGCGAAGACATTTGTTCTCCACCCGCTGCAGTCGCTGCCGCGTGGTTTCGGCAGTCAGGTTGTACCAGGCCGGCCCCGCGTATGTGAGGCGCGACCTGATGTACGTTTTGTAGAGAGCCAGTTTGGCTCTCAGCGGCAGTCTGAAGGACAGCAGCGGGCGAAGTTTCGCCCTCGCAGCCTGGGCCTTCGCGGTGGTCGTCTGGACGTGGTGGGCCATCGTCAGATTTCTGTCGATGGTGACGCCCAGGTACTTGACCGTCGGCGACCAAGGGATTTTCTCCCCCATCAGCTTCAGGCACGGCGGGTACTGTACCCGTCCAGTCACCAAAGCCTGGGTCTTGGACACGTTGCACTTGAGGCTCCACTTCTTCAGCCAGCCCGGGAGCGCCTCAAGTGTCGGGCTCAGCTTCCGTGCAGCGTGTCTGGCATTCCGGGAGCTGGACAGGTACGCGGCGTCGTCCGCGAACAGCGCCAGCTTCACGTCGCCCGCCACAGGAATGTCGTCCGTGTAGTGGGCGTACAACACAGGAGAAAGGCAACTTCCCTGTGGGACTCCGGCTTTGATGGTCCTCTCCTCTGACGTGACGTCCTCGACGGCCACGTGGAAGGTTCTCCCTCGGAGAAATGATGCGATGACCGTGATGAGTTGTCGTGGGATAGTGGACGTCGACAGTTTATAAATGAGGCAGTCATGCCACACTCTGTCGAACGCCTTCTCCATATCGAGCATCACGGTCACCGTGTGGCCTCGCTTGTTCATCCACGTGGCCATCTCGCCCAGTACGCGAGTCAGCTGCAGCGTGGTGGAATGCGCTTGGCGAAACCCGAATTGCTCGGGTCTCGGTGTAAGATGCGGGGTGATCTTCGCCAGCAGCAGCCGCTCGAACACCTTGGACGTCGTCAAGAGGAGAGTGATGGGCCTGTAGTTCTCCGGCTTCCTGGGGTCCTTGCCGGGTTTGGGGAGTACAATAACCCGGCCTCGTTTCCAGATGGTAGGGAAGTGGCCGGTCCTCAGGATGCCGTTGAACAATTGGGTCGCTGCGATAAGCGATCTGCGAGGAAGTCGCTGCAGCGCGGCGTTTGGGATGCCGTCCTCACCAGGCGCCTTCCTAGGGTTGGTCCTGCGGATCACCGTTGCAACCTCTTGCGGGGTCACCAGCAGTTCGTCCCCCGATGGGGCGAGGGGCGTCGAGAGGTAGGTTATGACTAGCTCCTCTACCTCTCGTGTGTGGGCTTCGTCCTGGACCTCGTGTGGGGTGAACTGCTCTTCGAGGCTGCTCGCGATGATGTCCGCTCGGTCCTCGGCCTTGTAACGCAGAAGGCTGTCTCGTCCGAGCAGGGGGCGCGTCGGGTTGGGGTCCGCCGACAACTGTCTGCAGAGGCGCGACAGCGAGGCTTGGTTGTCCTCGATGTGGGACAGATGTTTCTCCCACTCGTCCCCCCTGTGCTCCCACAAGGCGGCCTTGAGTGCGTTGGTGAGGCGGTTATACCGGGTCTTATCCCGTGGATGCCGGGTTCTCGTCCAGATCTTCTTGGCTTTGCGCTTTTCCTCGAGCAACTTCCGTATCGCGGCGGGTAGTGGTTCCCGTCGCTCGGATTGCACCCTGGTGCTCGAGGATGCTCGAAGCGCGGCCTGAATAGTGCTGGAGAGTACCTCGGCGGCTGCGTCGACCTCCTCGGTGGAGTGGATAGTGGAGGGTCGGTGGTAGGCCTCCATTTCCTCTTGGAAAAGCTCCCAGTTGGTCTGGATGCGAGGTCTTGGGGGTTGGACCATAGTCGCGAGTTCCCTGAACACCAGCAGTACCGGTCGGTGGTCAGAGGGCAGGTCCGGCAGGACCTCTTGGGTGGGAGGTGCCCTCAGTCCTCGAGATATCAGGATGTCCAGCACGTTGTCATTGCGCCCCGAGGGATCCAGCCGGGTAGGCTCTCGGGGGCCGGCGACTTCGTAGTTGTAGGTGCTGGCATCCTGTAGGATGAGCTCCCCCGCTCGGTCGCTGCTCGCGCAGTGCCATGCCGGGTGCTTGGCGTTCAGGTCTCCCGCGATGATGGTGGGCGTGGTTGGAAGAAGAAGATTCCTCAGCTCAGCCACGTTGAAGGAACTAGTGGAGCCGGTCCCTGGCGGTCGATAGGCCGCATATAGGCGCATCTCCCGTCCGCCGACTTGGACATCAACACCGAGAGCGTAGATTGTGTTATGTCTCTTCAGCTCGACGAGTTGATGCACCATTGTCCTCTTCACCAGGACAGCAAGTCCCCGGTAGGCTGTGCCTGCCGGCGAGACCTCGTCCTGCCTGTACACGATGTACCCCGGGATCTTGAGTGGGGCGGTGGTCTTCAGGTGGGTCTCGCTTATCAGTATGATGTCGACTTGCTGCTCCTTGACGAAGAGGCGTAGGAGGCCTATCTTTCCAGACAGGGACTGGGCATTCCAATGGACCACCCTGAGCGGCTTATCCATTGGAGGGGATGGTCTGCAGCATTCCCGTTATATCTATGTCGCCAGCCCTGACCTTCTGGGCGAACAGTGAGAGTAGGGCGGCGAGCTGTTCCTTCTCGTTGGTGGCGGTAGACTTGGCAGGTCCATCCCCTGCAGTGGCCGCAGGAGGTTGGTCCGGTGCAAGCTGAGGCTTCTTCTTCTTCTTTTTCGTCTTGGCAGCTTTCTCGGCCGGAGCGTTGGCTTTGGCCATCAGGGTTGCCGCGGCTGATTCCCCGACTTGGTTAGGGTGGGCGACTAGTTGGGACGGGCCCGTCTTGGCCACGAGTCCCACTTTGCGGCTGCGTACTTCCCGCTTGTATGCGGGACAAGCAGGACTGCTGGCGGTGTGGGCTCCTTGGCAGTTTGCACAGGTCGGTAGTTGGTCCCTGGGGCGTGGGCAGTCCGTGGCATGGTGTCCGCCACCGCAACGCACACAGGCAAGGGGCCTGTGGCAGTTGTGGGAGCTGTGCCGGAAGCCCATGTGCCCATGCCCATGCCCATGTGCCGTGGCATTGCGAGGGGCCCTTTTTGCCCCTCCAGGCTTCCACTGTCACTCCTGGCATGAGCAGGACCTCGTTGACCGCGTACGCGGCCTTCGCTGCTTCGGGGGTCTTGTCCACCTCCGCGATTTGCGATTTGGTCGGATCGATGGTGGTGGCAGATGGTGTATCACCGTGATCCTCCCCTACACTCTGGGTTGTGGGCGCCCGCTCCGGTGTGCGCGCTGCTTCGGGCGAGGTGGTGGTGGTGGTGGTGGTGGTTAGGCCAGTGGTCGCCGTGGTGGTAGTGGCGACAGTGTCCGGTCCGGTCAATATGTCCGGGAACACGGCCTGGACCACCTGTAGGGTCTTAAAATCGGTAGGGGTGAGATCCTCCTTCCTCATCTCCCCCATCATGACGTCCATCGCCCGGAAGTAGGCCTCAACCCAGCGCTGCAGGCCCCGCGTGATGCCACCCTTCGCACGAAGGGCGTCGAAAGCAAGCAGGTCGCCCTCGTGTTCCGCACGCCTGGTCTGCAGCTCCAGGGTGGTGTTAGCCCCCTTTCCGGACGACGCCTGGTGCTGTTCCGCCATCTCGGGATAGTGCCGTCACGCGGCGCCTAAGCGTGGTGGCTGGATGCCAGTCACCGCGCGGTCGGGAGTCGGGGCTTGGCGCTGGTGCCAGACCGACCCCTCCCACACGGCGAGGGCACCACCACGCCGGCAATCAAGTTGGCGGCACTCCCCGCACGATCCTGTAGCGACAGAATCGGGCGCAAACAGAAATAATTTTCTTATAAAATTATCGTGTTTCGCAAGAATGTAAACAAGGCGCCCGAGCGTTGGCGAGCGAGCGAGCCGTGTCGAGTGGTACGTGCGATCGCCTCGACGTCCGCGGCGGTCTGTCTAAAGTTCTGTAGACGCGTACAGGATTTATATAACGATTTCTAGCTTCGTTTAAAAATTAATTTAAAATATTTGTAATCACATTTACAACCAGATTTTTTTTTCCTAGCAAGGTATTACATCAAATCTTATTAGAGACTATTTGTTTTTTTATTTCTTAGTGTATTTTATGTGATAAAAAATAATCCATTTAGACGTAAACTGACAAATTAATGACATTTTACGTAACATTTTTTGGTTTATTTCTGAATGAAACAAAAGTTTCTGGCCCCATCATACCAAGAAGCAGGATGTTGTTATGTCGTATATGCATTTAAAAGTTAATTACTCACATAATTTTCGATGTCATGGACCATCGCGTAATGCTCATAAAATGATTTCTTCAAAACATGCTTTGCGGAAACTTGATTTTTCCGTTGTAGGTAATTAAACACTTATTTTTACTCCCATAGTACCATAGTAGACTAAGTGATCTAATAGTATCATCGTTCATTTCTTAATTTGTTGATATATCTAAGTCACAATCACGTATCTCCGCGCGTGTTAACCGCTAAAATGGCTTAAAAAACGGGAGCGGCCTCTTAAAGTATTCATGATGTAAGAACCCAATATCCCAATTGCGTTTCCATATTATTATGACAGTGTCGTTACATACAGAGCATTGCTCAGCAAAGATGTATTCGTCGTAACCATTACATAAGATTACCCATTGCTTGAAATGATCGAACATTTTATTAAAGTTTAGATGCGCAATATACAGTACAGACTCAAAACAACAATATTTTCTGGAGCCCACGTGTTCATCAAGACAACACGTAATAATCGTCGGAACTATAAATATCGTAACAACTACTTAAACCACTACGCCATACACGCAGTCGTACTACTAAATATATAATATGTACGTATACATAAAGCATATATAAATAACACAATAACAACAGCAGCCTACTTTATAGCACAAGTTTTATGTAGCCATCGGGCAAAGTAAGTCACATTTAGTTTATGGTGTTCCAAGTGTAGTTGGTAGTAGCTAAGTACGAGACAGCATCTAATTTAAATCAGTATTTAGCTTAGAGGACAGAAAGCATTCACTTTACGTTGACTTAAGCAAGTAAATTGCTTCAGTTAGACTTGAAGCCCGTCCAAATTGGACTAATGAATATGAATACTTAAGTCTTAGTCTGGCAGCATGAGAGATTAAATGTATGTTTATGTATTTTGTAGCACTCTAACTTTATTCTTGAACAAGTGAATTGTCCAGCCAGCAGGAAGATACTTTAATTTTTACGTTATTTTTGGTTAACTTTCATGAAATGTTTATGGAGGGTTTAGGGGACATTTGAGCGGTAAAATATTTACTATTTCGTGTTCATTGCATTTTTGTGGTTTATATTATTTTGCAACCTAGGGAACGTATAATGTATAACTATTATAATATTGTGATCATTATTGTTCAAGTTAAATGTGGTACTAAACCCAAATGTCAGCTTTCTTTAGCGTTATATAATTTGACACCGATATTTAAACATCAAAAGCATTCACATGTCGCCCCATGGCTATGGCGTAGCCGTTGAAGCTACCGACTTGCTGATAGATAGTACGAGAGGTGTCACGTGTGAAATCTTGTTTGTACTGGATACAATTCTAAACTTTGGAATTATTTACCCGTGAAAACTACAACAGACCGTACGTTAAGTCACTTTTTCAACTTAGAGACCTGGACGCGGCATTTTTCGCTTGCATCTGTGAATTTAAAACATTACTCGCGATCTATTCTGAACGCAATTCGAAATCACACAAAGGCCATCAAATATTACTGGCAACTGCAGTCGAACAGGGTTAAATCAGGCCGCACTCAACGCAATTGTTGTCATAATTCCATGACAGAGCACGCTATGTCACCCTTCACGTAAATTAGTGGATTAATTTGTTAATTCTGGTGTGAGTGTAAGCTATTCAAGGAAATATAAGGCGAGAAAGATGGAATTTTATACCATACTTATTCTCTTTATATGTGTAGTGAGAAAACCTGTATAATAAATTCTTTCAGCTCTTCATAATGGTGCCGAAGATTGGCTAACCTGCGCTTCACCAATGGAAGCGTTTTAATGCTGGGAGATTATTCTGATAGTGAATATTCGTATAGTGTTACATAAGTATATATTATCGTCGGTCTCCACAGTAAATATGACATATCATGTAAATAAGAGAACTCCGTCTGTTGTAACGTAATACTCCGTATTGCGTTATAACCTCTACAGGCGCTTAACGCAGTAGGCGGAGCCAGCCTAGTCCGAACTGAGCGCTTCGCTAGGAATTATTACCTTATAAGGTAATGGACTGGGCACAGGCAGTCTGTTAGTCATAGGTTTATGCCTATATAAGATGGGTGCGCGATCTAAATCGGTCACATTCCCTAGACGTCGCTACGCTGCTACTACTATGTATTTATTCTGCCTTCTACTTCTATATCTACTATCCCGCTGGGGGTGAGTATATTCTAGTTATCTGTATGTTCTGTCTGTAGTATCTGTCTCTCCTAAGCATAACAGCCGATCTAGGGACAGCCTGTTCCTGACCAGTTGTTGTGTATTCTACTTTCCAGTTCTCCCTACGAGCTACGGGCTATAATCCTCCTACGGGTCTACACCCACCGGTCCCTACCACCGGTTGCTGTTAGCTGCGACCTACGAGCTACTGGCGCCGTGCTTCTACCAGCCTACGCCTGAGCCTATCGCCCAGCCTACATCAGCTGCACCGCCTGAGCCTACCGCTCAGCCTACACCTCGACCAGCGAGCCTTCAGAGCCTACCCAGCGTGCAATTCGGCCAGCTCACCGGCGATCCTACGAACAGTCTATCCTGCGAGCGTCGGAGAGCAGCAGGAGTCTACACTCCAGCCTTTAGGCCAGTGCTTACCTAGTCGGTCATACTGTATCTAAGCGGTAGTGAGACATAATAAAAAAACCTCTTCCTTATAAGCAGTGTTTCTATTAGAACCCCGACAATCTACCTGAGAACTAAACGTCTCACTGTTATATTAGATATAATAATAGATTTACGAAACTTGATTTTTTTAAAGCCTTATATATCAAGTCATTATCTATTTGTGTTGATTTACATCTTTACTACATTAGGTATAGTAATAATTAATATCGTTATCATGAAACTTCTCCAATGGTCACAGGGATAAGGTACGTATCCATCAGCAGCTTCTCATATAACCAGCATATTGAATTATGTAACAGCAAAATTAAACATCTTCCTCACCTGATAATTATATTTTGCACATACTGACGAATCAATACGTCAACACACCCACAAATGTCGATGGAATGGCCTGACAGACAGCGAAGTAATTCAAATATTTCCGTTTCCTCTCCCTACAAATCAAATTATACAATATGTATAGTAATAAAGATATTTTATACTTCGTATGAGGGCTATAACAAGTCATCGACGCGACTTTCACATTATGCCAAGATTTATAATGGTCATAAAGTTGAACTGGGCGTTCAACTTTATGGCGTGGCGAAATTCATCCCATTTTAGCGCCTTATAAAAAATTACATTGTATTAGCCCAGGCAGAATTTTATATAGGTCCCTAAGTCTTCATAGTAAACTTTGTAAATATTGCATTTTCAATGTAGTCTAGAGCAGAATTGCTGATTAGTTCCCTTCTTGGTTATTCCTTGTGAGGTAGCTTATTTTATCCAATAATGAAATTACAAAGATTTCTCCGTAAGCGTAGTAACTATCGCGTTAACTTACTTTATACTTATTAGTAAAATTTTTGCATTGAAGAAAAGGAAAAAGAATATTCTAATACCTACAAGTAGTAGAATATTCCAGGTTTTGCAGGTCTTAATCGCTGTAACTGAGACTTGCAAAATGGTTCTGAAGAAATTCTCTTCCTCGTCGACCATGAACGTTACAAGTTGCAAGTAAGACCGGCTAGATGAACGTGTATTTTTTTATTGCGAATTTATAATGACAAACAAAAATCGCAAAACTACCACCACCACTGGATATTACTTACCACAAAAAGGTCAGTAATATCATGTAGCATAAAAGTAGATGAAAACATGAAACACTATTAAAGCGGCAACACGAAATACAAAAGCACTCAAGCTTATACGCTTTCCCTATAAAAACATACTCGCTTACTCATTTTTATTGCAGTAGCATCATATCCGATGTCTGAATAATTCAAACTGTGATGTTTGGCCACTCCTCAATATGAAATTCGTGAACCAGTGTTATTAGCGCAGATTCTTTACAAAATGCCTCAGATATAAAATGAAAAAGACGGGAAATGGAAAAGAATTTGTGAATTCAAGCTTTTTATGTTAGGAGATTCGCGGTAATGTGGATGTGTGAGTAACATGTCATATATAATAATAATAATAATAATAAATTTATTTATTTCCAAAATAGTGCAAAAACATTTACAATTCAGGTCTTATAAGTACATTTAAAGGATGAATACATATTTGCCTGTACTAGGTTAAAAACCTGTGCTTCAGGCGATCAAGTAAAACTATCTTATATGGTAAAACTACATTAAAATAACTTAAGCTAAAATAATAATAGTTGTATACAGTTATGTTCTTAGTTCTATTTTAATATTGCAAGTAACTCTTCTGTCTGTTCATATGGCATGTCTTGTAAATAATTACAAAGTGTTTTTTTACAATAATAATAGTTTGAGGTATATAAACTTATGACTCTATTTAATTTGTTATATAAATATGGACCCATAAATGTGAAAAATCTATTTGTAAAAGTAAATTTTGAGGTCGGGTGTGAAATGCAGACTATATCTTGCCGCCTCTTGTTAGTATTGTGTGTATTATAGGTAAGCATGGCATGTTGTTTTAAAACTATGTGCATGATGAAGAGTTGACGAACAGTTAACACATGGCAGGATTTATATAATAGGGTTGTGGGAAAGAGAAAAGGGCGAGAGTGTGCTACTTTTAAGATCGTTCTCTGTGCTCGCTCAAGGGGCAATAAGATTGTTTTCAGAGCACCACCCCAAGAAGTTATACAATATTGGATTATAGATTGACATAGGGCCAGATACACTTGTGTGATTAATTTTGAGTCCGCAAATGTCCTTAGTTTTTTAAATACATAAATTAATTTCCGGACACGATTGACTAAGTTTATTATATGTTCACGGAAGGAAAGTGTTTCATCAATAGTAATCCCGAGATATTTTATGTTGTTAGTACGGAGGATAGTAGGACAGTTACATACAGTGTTCCCAGATGGAGTTGTGCATTCGTGTGCGTATAGGTGAGGTTTGGTAACAATTTGTTTACTCTTGCGCATGACAAAATGAATATATTTTGTTTTGTCCGCATTTAATGTGAGTAAGTTACGATGCAGCCAGTTGTTTACTTCATTAAAGCCTGACTGCGCTTTTTCATAGAGTTCATTGACAGTTGAGGCGGTAAAAACAAGTGCCGTATCATCAGCGTATGATATTAATTTGCCGTGATCTAACTGAATGTTACACAAGTCGTTAATATAAATTAGGAACAGTGTGGGGCCCAAAATACTACCTTGGGGCAAACCAAATTTAGTGTTTTTTTGATAATTGCTCGTAATATTATCTATCTTAACACACTGATGCCGATCATTTAAGTAGTCAGCAAACAGTTTAAGCTGCGTTCCTCTTACACCAAGGGACTCCAATTTGTGTAGAAGTGAAGAAATACATACAGTATCGAATGCTTTGGCTAGGTCAAGAAAGATCCCTAAGGTGTAGTTGCCTTTTCCAAGTTCCTGTGTAATATAGTCAGTCAGGCTATGCACGGCGTCAGACGTTGATAATTTTGCTCGGAAGCCGAATTGGGAAGAAGAGAGATAGTGTGTCTTTTCGAGGAAGTTAACTAATCGGCTATTAATAATCTTTTCAAGTATTTTTGATAGTGCGGGAAGTAATGATATAGGTCTATAATTAATAATAAGGTCCTTTTCTCCAGATTTATAAATCGGAATAACTACTGCCTTTTTGAGGCATTTAGGAAAGGTACCCTTGGATAGGCATGTTTGGAAAATGTACGTTAGAGGGGGTATAAAAATGTGCATAAAACGTTTAAGAATCTTATTACTTATACTATCCCAGCCAACAGCACTGTTGGCCTTTAATCCTGTAATTATTCTCTCTATTTCGTGTTCGTCAGTGTCCAACAGTACAAAAGATGACGCATAACTACTCGATTTCTGCAACGGTGCAGTCTGGTAGCCACTTTGGTTAGTTTTAATTTCAGCCAAGTTTTTGCCCACGTTAACAAAGTATTCATTGACGTCATTGGCAGAAGAAAGCGGTGAGGTGTTTGTTAATAATAAACTCGAATGTGATATATGTTGTTTTGAGCTATAAGTGACGTTTTTTATATGTTCCCAGATAAGTTTTGTGTTTTTACCAGCCCTATTTAATTTTTCTTTATCGTAATTAGATTTAATTTTTTTGAGGAGATTATTGCAGAAATTTCTATATCTCTTGTAAGTTAATTGAAGAATTAAGTTATTAGGGTATTTCTTAGTCTTTTGGTGTAGTTTATCTCTGTTTCTTATGCATCTAATAAGCCCGGGTGTAATCCATGGCTTAATGTTGTAGTTTTTCTTATTAATTGTTACTTCTGTTGTGTTATTTAAAATTACTTGCTGGACAAATTTTATGAAATACGATAGTGACTCATTTGGGTCGGCAGTATTATAAACTATACTAAAGTCAATATTGCATAAATCACCTTCGAGTTTGTTTATGTTTAGCTTAGGCTTTGTCCGGGGACGAATTTGCTTAGGCAGTGTTAAATTTATGATGAGTAGGACAGCGTGATGATCAGTGATAGTCGAATTTGTAACAAGCGTATTATATTGATGAATAGATTTTACAAACATATGATCGATACATGAACCACTATTATGTGTAGGCAGTGTGTGAGCGGGTAGTAGACCATGGTATGCGCAGATATTAAGATAGTCTTGGGTACCTGTATCATGAAATTCAGATCCAATATTAACATTTATATCGCCTGTTAGTATTAAATTTTGGATAGAGCACAGAGCTTGAAGTGTGTTATTAAGGGAAGTTTGGAATACGTCTAAATTTCTATGCGCTGGCGATCTATACATAGCAATAATTGCCGTGTTGGAGCCAATTTTAATCACTAAGCAATTACAATCCTGTAGAGTTGGTTGTTCGATTGTCACTTTTAACGAGGATTTGGCATAGACAACAATTCCATCATTCTGATTGTGGTTTATTGTAGTGTAATATGTATTGTATCCCTGAATTTCTGGTAAGTTGGTATGTCGATTTAATATCCAGCACTCCGTAAGCACTAGTATGTCGCATGCAAAGTCTAGCCTACTTAGGAAAACATTAAAGCTGTCTATATTCTTGGAAATACTGCGAATATTTTGTGTTAGTATTGTTAGCGAGTTTTGGTAGCTGGAAAGATACTTTTTGCACTCCTCGACCTCACATGATTGTGCTTGAGGTACAAATATATTATCTAATTCCTTAATTAAATTTAAATTTACATCCATATCAAAATCTTATAGTAAAAGTGCTTATAAACAATTAAGTGAGTGGCGCTCTTAGGCGCCAACATAATCTATGGAGTTAATGTACCTGTGTTCGGCTGCTTTTTTAGCTGGGCATTCGGCGTCTCCAGTTTTGTGTTCATGAGGCTTCTTAAAGCGCAGGCATGTTCCACATTTGGGAGACTCTGCTTTCTTCGTGCAGTCCTGGATTGAATGACCCTCTTCTCCGCAGTGCCCACAAGTAGATGACGTAGATTTGCACGTTTTAGATGCATGCCCATACTGCTGACACTTGAAACATCTTGTGACGAAAGTGAAGTCTCTCACAGGGCAGGAGGTCCAGTTTATATATACTCTGTCCTGCGTAATAAGGGCCTTACGTATGTTTGCGGGTAGCTCAATGATATAGTTGCACGTAGCCGCATTTCTCTGGCCTGACTTGTGACTCAGTCTTGTAGAGGTCATAAATACTTCTCGTGTCAAAGATGGAATTTTTTCAACCACATTTTGCTCGTAGATGCATTTAAAGACCTCACTCTCATCCATGGTAGAAGGCACACCTAAAACTATAATGCGAGGCTTGCGCTTCTGTGGTTCATCAACAGTAAGGCCTTTTGAAGCAAGCTGAACCGTTTCCTTCAGTTTTACTATGTCTTGCATGGACTCAGTGCTGATTATCACACCGCCATTTCTTGTTTTGCGAACGCCTCGTACTTTTAAGTTCAATTCCTCAGGACATATTATATTTTGAACTAAGTTTTTGGTCTCATCACTCGTCTTAGAACTATCGCTGGGATAGATCGCAACGGAACTCAAAGTGCTTGGGCGAATAAAGTTATTGGTACCCTTCTTGACCATGTCCGCAAAAGATGTGCTAGGCATAGTTTGTTTTATGGTAGACTGCTGTACTGCTACCTTAAGGTCACTCAAGCTGTTGCTTAATGTTTCTTTTTCGGCTAGTGCTTGGAGGGAGAAATGCGTCTGAATTGCTTTTTGTTTTAAGGACTGGTAGTGAACAGACATGTGGGCAGTTTGCTGTGTCACCTTACGGCACAAGGAATTGATTTTAATTTTTTGGTCTGTGTTAAGTTTTCCGTCTGATGCAATGGAACAGATCTCATTTAAATACTGGTCAATAAGGTCCAACCAATTGTGCATATCGGATGTCGAAACGACTTCCATCTTTTCAGTTTGCTCACCCCTGGGCTTCTGCGACGACATCGGTGGCGGAGAGCGGCACGTTTTACTACTCCTGTTAAAGGGGCTGCTATCCATTTTTTAATTTATATACATACACGTGTATACAAACACTAATACTTTGTCCGTTTTATTAAGTCATCACTGTAACTAGAATGTGCATAGTACGCTATATCACTAAAACTAGGTCACTTTATTTTAATTGTTATTTTAAGTAATTTTTGATGAACACGTCTGTATGCGTCGAACTCCAAAAAAAAATGTGTCAATATAGAGGATATTGGTTAGGAATCAATAGATTTGTAGCGAATGGTTTATAATGGATTCAGTAAGTAAAGCGGCTTACTTCCGGTTTCAATATTCGAGATTCGATTTTGAGATTCGAGATTCGTGTTTGACATATTTTGTATAAAAACGAATCTAAAATGTCAAAAAAATGGAAAGATCGAATATTGAGTCGAATTTTATTTACAACGAGTACTAGACATTTCGTAAACTTTTTTCTATATTCATCTTTATATCGCTATCCCAGTTGCAAACCGAGGTCCGCTTAATGGTCTGAATGAATTTGACTGAATATTAGCTTTTAACAGAGCGACTGCCTGTCTGGCCTCCGCAATCCAAAGGCCACTCGGCAAACGCTAATTAATAATTCAATACGCACATAACACCGAAAAGTCAGTTGTGCGCGCCGGCCGCCGTGGACTCTAACTCAGTACCCTTTGCAATGGCAATCTGTTGGTATCTCCACTAGGCTATCACTTATTCTGCTAAATTTTTTAAGATTATATTTCATCATAAATAGCTAATCTATTGAAAACTAACCCTCTACATAATACTACATAATAATAATACTACACATTTTTACTGTCGTAGAACCACTAGACTGTGCAAATAAAATAAGTTCCCAATAGGTTTATGAACCAATACTTCATTAAAAAGCTACATTACCATAAGAAAATTTAGAATCCACGCAAAAATATGAATGAGTACAAAATACTCCACAATTCATAACATGAATTTCGACTTGAATGTTCGACATTAATTTTCGTGCTGTTCACGCTCCAAGAGTTTCTTCAAGAAATCTTGAGACAAATGTCAGACAGGCATGACAATAGACCACATATACACACACCACACATTGTAAAGCTCAGTAAGACTCGGTACGCACTGTGAAATGTTTTGTTGCGCAGCAACTAAAAGTTGCCTACAAAGGATAGCTTCGTAGCTCTATATAATAAGAATAAGTATGGTGCTGTTCTCCCTGGAAATTTACGCTTCACTGAAGTTCTGGGTGAACGACTATTAATTTGTTTACTCGTCTTTATAATCAGATAGTAGACACGGTTGAAATATTTTGCAGAATAGTCACTTTTAGAAAACTATGTAGGTATCTTCAATACACGGTAAGAATGTTTTTTGGCAGAACAATATGGCTTGCTGACTATTAAAATTTTATCATGAGCCTTCTGTAGTCCCCTGTTGGACATAGGCCTCTCATAATTTGCAACACAGTGGCATTGTAAGGTAAAAGGAGAATGCCTTCTATACCTTACTGGCTAGACGGGGTGGCATACGGATTGGTATCATCAATGTCAAATTTTATACCAGACTATCCACAAAAACTGTTTCTGTAATGGTAAGATAATAAAAGACATAGGAGCCGCTCTCCTCCTCCTGATGGTTAGAAAGAGATAGAGAGGTGCCCTGGTCTGGTGAAAACTGAATGCTCAAAATATCATGCACTAATTGCGGTATTGACTATGACTTTATCTATATCTTACATTTACAAGATCCAATCAATGAACCGATTTACATGGTTATTAATTATTTCAATAAATTACCTTTCAGGTTTATCGAGGTCAAAAAGCACGCTTAAAAATAAATTCATTTTTGTGACCATAATTAAAATGTTTACATATGGGCGAGTTTGCGAGCACTTACTTATTTATTTTAATTTAATCCATAAAAATTTTTGAAAAGTAACAAAATATCTTTAAGTGCACGTTCCCTTTATCTACAGAGAGAACGGTTGTTGAACAAATATATTACTCAAGTGCGGTGTAATACCTGAAAATTTGACACAAAAGAAATGATACAGAAACTTTGTGTGCAGTTTTTTAACAAAATAATCAGCTTCTATATCATGATGGGATGAGATTCTTTCAGTGGACATGAATGAAGTACAGTGAATTTATTTTAATTATTTAATAGCATCTCATTTACGTGACGTTAATTTTTGAGTAAATTAGATTGCACTATTTTTTTATTTTATTTAGGGAGCTTACGGCTTGTTGTACAGTTTTTTTTTACAGAGCAGTTATGAACGTAAATTAAATTATGCCACTTACAAGCTTCCACATATGGACGCATTCGTTTTTTATATTTTTATACGTTTTCTTTCATATAATTCGAAATCATCATCATCAATATTTAGGGCAGAATATTGGATTGATAGTACTTAGAATTCCAAGAACTAGTGATTAAGGCAGAATATAATTACACTCCCTAAATATGTATTACGATTATATACCGTCTAATCAGCTAATCCTATAATATGGAGTTTGAGGTCAATTATGGTTAATATTTGATTGCTTTTTGGACTGTTTGCTTGCCCGCACGAAATTAATGAATGTAGCTTTTTCGTGTCTGTAAGTAGTTATTGAAAGTAATAGACACCAGCAAGACCATGTTATATAGTTATAGTTGGTCGTGGGTTTTCCGCACTTAGCCACTTATTTGGGCCAGTGTGCGTAAGTGGCGACTTGATTGACGCCGACTACTCATACCACCTTAGCTCCTTCTAAAAAGCCATTAGTTGGCTGGTGTCGTTCAAAGCCTCACACATGGTTCTGAGGTTGTTCAGCAGCTTTGCCCGTTGATCGCCCACACTTGTGCAGTGCAGAATGACGTGAGCGGGTGCGGGTGCCAGTTGGTCTGCGGCGTCATTCCCTGCGGAGTTGCTGTGGCCTTTAATCCATTGCAGCGTAACCCGAGTCTTCTCTGCAATCTTTTGCAGCTCTAGGTGGCATTCCATGATGAGGCCGGTGTTAAAGCAGTTGCTGCCGAGAGCTTGTAGTACAGAGACACTGTCCGTGATAATGCGTATAGACAGGTCACTTACGTTCCTAGACGCGATTGCTGTTATAATAATAATAATAATGTTTTATTTGCATAAAATGTAGGTTACATAACTTGTTAAATTTAATAACATAGTGCCAGATACATTTTGTCGCCTAGCGACGTGCAAATCCAGGACATAATTAGAATTTAGCTTCTCGTAACGACAAATTGATAATAACAGATACACACATTAATTAAATTCAATTCAATAGGTATGCGATTATACAGTAAACTTAATTTAACTAAATACATAGGAGTTATACATGCAATATTTACATTACTTAATATTGTGTTGTACATACATCAAATAAGAAACCATACCTACAGAACTATTATTTCAATTAAATAATTCAGACACTGAGTAGAAGCATTTATCAGGTAACCAACCTTTAATTTTTCTCTCAAATCTACCAACTGGAAGCTGTCTAATATAATTTGGTACGCGATTAAAGATGCGCCCACACATAGTATAACTATTTTTCTGATGCAATGTTGTTTTTGGTACCCTTGATAAGACAATTCTGTCTGGATCTCTTGTATTTCTAGGAAATGTATCCTTTGCTGTTTTAAAAAGATTAGGATATGATTTGACAAATTTCACTGCCTCGAGAATATACATGCAGGGTAGTGGAAGTATTCTAAATTTTTTGAACAGCGGCTTACACGATTCCCGTGGTGGAATACCAGCGATTGCCCGGACGCATTTTTTTTGTGCAAGAAACGCTCTTTGCCAATCACTTGAATTACCCCACAGTATGAGTCCGTACCGCAATGTAGATGATACGTAGCCGTAGTATGCTGCCAGTACAGTTTGATGGGTAGAGATTTTTCTCAATTTATAGAGAGCATACACAAACTTGTTTATTTTGTCGCATACTTTGAAATGTGAGCCTTCCAATTAAAATATTTATCTAATGTAATGCCCAAGAATGTTGTTTGCGTAACCTGATCTATATTATTTTGATTATAGCATAAATTTAACGTCTTACTCAATCGCCAATATGTGCCAAATTGTATATAATTTGTTTTAGATACGTTAACCTGCAAATTATTATTGTTTAACCATTTTATTATATTTACTATAGAATTATTGATGTCAGTATTATATGCATGAATGTCAGTATTGTTTTTACAAGTCATAATTAAAGAGATGTCGTCAGCAAATAAAATACAATTGTTATTTGTTATGTCAGTAAGGTCATTAATATACAATAGAAATAACAATGGTCCCAGTACACTCCCCTGAGGCACTCCAAAACTATTAGTCCTAAAACTTGATCTATTACGCTGCAGTTCCTTATTTTTGTTAATTTCTAAAACCTCTACCGATTGTTTTCTTTCATTAAAATACGTTTTAATTCAGTTAAGGGCTGGTCCTCTAATTCCATATCTCTCAATTTTTCTAAAAGTAATTTATGTGACACACAGTCAAAGGCTTTTGTCATGTCAAAGAAAACTATAGTACCAATTTTGCCCATATCTATGTTTTCTATAGCAGTACTCACGAGATTGAAGCATGCTAGTGTAGTAGACTTGCCTTTTTGAAACCCATATTGTTGTCGATGTAGTATGTTATGTTTATTAAGGTAAGATGTTATTCGATTTGCTATAGCAGCTTCAAATACTTTGGACAGAATAGGAATTAGAGTTATTGGTCTGTAGTTACTTAGGTTAGATTTATCCCCTTTTTTAAATAAAGGCTTAACAATAGAAAATTTAAGTAAATCGGGGAAATTACCATCTGTAAACGACAAATTAATAAGATGCGTCAGTATTGGAGTGAGTTCTATTGAACAAGCTTTTATAATCTTTGTCACTATCTCATCATATCCCTCAGCATTTGTATTGTTTAAAAACATTATTATCTTAAGGGTTTCATCGAGACTATACGGTCAGAAAAATACTGCTACACATGCTTGTTTTAAGAGTATTTTGTAAGCTATGATTTTTATAAGCATAATATATGTGGAGTTAATAAGAAAATTATTAAACTCTTCGGCTACATCATGTGCGTTATCGAGCGTTACATTACCTTTCTTTATATTCGTAATGAATTCTACTTCTCGATGAGCGCTCGTTTTTTCTTTTATTAGTTGCCAAGAAGTTCTGACCACATTCTTTGATTTACACATGACTTTATGATTATGGTTTTTAATTGACTGGTTAATACAACGACGTAAAAGGCTAGAGTACTTCTGATATTTAGTTTTTAGAAGTCCACATTTACCCGAATAGCACCTGTACCGTAAAATACGCTTGTTTTTGCAACTAATTTTTAAACTTTTTGATATCCATCCAGTCTTTTGTTTATTTTTAGATATCTAATTCTCATTTTTGGAAAGCATAGATTATAAAATAAAATCAATGTTCCGTGAAATACTTTGAACGCTGTTTGTAAATCACGTTGATTGTATACATCATTGAAAGAGAGGCTTGATAGACATTCTTTAAATTTTGTAACATTATCTTCGCTATAGTCTCTTTTGTATATAAAATAATCCAAAATGGGTATGATTTTATTTTTAATTGGAATATTCAGTAGTTGCCCTGTGTTGTGGTCTGAAATGTCAAGATGTAATAATTCCCCTCTTGCATTAGTAATGTTACTAATAATGTGGTCAATACAGGAGTTTTTAAGTGTTGGTTCAGTAATGTGTAGACGAAAGTTGAGGTTGTTTGTGATGTCAATTAAAAGTTTTGTGTCTTTGTTACTAGTTTCTGGTGTGTTGATATTTAGATCAACCGCTAATACATTTTTTTTATTATATTTGTGATTGACGCAATGCATCATTTTTTATAATTTGGTAAGAAATAGCTTACAATTAGATTCTGGTGTTCTATATAAACAAATAATGATAATATCTAGTGATGGCAATTCAACGGCACAACATTCAAAATTTTTGTCTTTTGTGTACTCTTTATGAAATGAAACTTCTTTGTGTTTTATTCCCTGTTTAGTTAAAATACATACCCCACCTCGTTTTTGATTATTTCTACTATATGATGGTGCTAAGTCATATCCAGGTATATTTATCATCCATTCATACCCCTTTTTTTTAAAGGTTTCGGAAAAGTAAATTACATCGGGTTCTTTTTGTTGTTCGGTTAGTTCAGATTAGTGAATTTCAAAAAGATTACTTTTACTAAACAATCCAGCCACATTTTGATGTAAAATTCTAAAAAGGGTATTTTCAGCACTTAAGAAATAAATAAAATAGGGGATATATGAACGAAGATATATAGCAACTCCCCTATCGCCTCTTACCACCCGATCATTTCTGATAAGTTGGAAACCAGGTAGGGAGTATGATGTAGATGGCAGACAAGGCTTTAGCCATGACTCAGAAACAAGGATAGCATGAATACTCTTACAGTCTAGATTAGCTAGCATATTAGGGAAATGTGCCGGAATGCTCTGGGCATTGATATGAACGGCATTGAAGTTTTTAGGTACATCAGAAAACTGTGAGTTGAGACAGTCTGTAAGGGACGGCACACTGGAAAAGCTTTCATCAGAATCTAAAATACTTATTGAATGGAAACTATCATAACTTATTTGGTTCTAATCAATGGCGATAATAATAATGTAATAACGGTCTCCTTATATAAAATATTATATAATATATTATTGTCTATATTATATTTGATTAAATAGGCATAGAAAAAATCAACAACTGGAATTGGTACGCTGAACTAATGGATACGGAATTCAATAAATTTCATCAGATTGAAGTTATAACTTAATTTCAACTTTCTATTAGAATCTAGCCAAATCTGCTGACTAGATAATCTGCCGTCGTGAATCTAGTGCTCATTGAAGTATAACAATTATTTCATAAATTCTTCACGGATACGAACTTAACTAATGAGGTTCCTTATTGTTTGAATGCCTCGTTATTCTAATAACATAAGTTTGCTCCACTGAAGTAAGTTTGTCGTGTAGTAAGCATGTGTGATCTCGAGTTCGTTTGTGATGTGAGAAATATTATTAGGAATTTTCTCGGAAGAAAATCTTAGCGGAATTTTCTTTCTGAAATATTATGTTCTCTAATTTTCCTATGCTTTCTGATTTTCCTACTTGGTTTTGGTATAAATAAAATTAGAAACCTGGATTTGTTATTCGGCAGGACTTGTCACGGTAGCTTTCGTGTTGTTTATGTTATTTTTATTTAAGAATATTTTTTTTGTACATAAATATTATTGTATAAAAGTAGTGCATTGTGATTATCGATTTCATAGTAATTTTGCAGTGAACTTTACACTTTCACAGTAACTGTAGTATGCATTAGAGAAAGTGTTTCAAGATCGACCATATTGTACTCTTACCCACAAAACTGAAAAAGATTATAAAACAACACTGGCAGGTTTACATAACTCCTGGGGGGCGATCGTGGGTGATCGTCAACGTATTTACCAAAACCAAACTTCAAACGAAAACGCTACGTTATGCACATTTCGTATCGTGCTAATTATTTGAACGTAAACGATTTGGTTTTTGTAGGGCAGATACGTTCAAAGACAGCTAGGTGACAGTGTCCGAGCGAACTCTCATTTTTGCATGGTATCGCGCTATTATTTGACAACGTTTTAAACTAAAACCGTTACGTTCGCGGACTTCTCATACGTTGTCAAACCAAAAGTTCCTATCGACGAACTTAACAATTACACAAAATTCAAAATTTGAGAATATTATTAAGATAATTTTGTATTATTTATCAATTTAGTGGCATATGCTTATCATAGGTACGTTTGATCGCAACTTAAATGAGTGAACAACATTATTTCATATAAGGCAATTTTTATGGATATCTCTTTGGTATAGCTTATTGTTGCGGTAGAATTCATTATTGCAAGATTGTCGTCAAGCTTGCTTGGCCCAATATTTATAACAATGTCTAGGAAGGCATCTCACTAAAAAGGCTCCATCTCGACGCGATACCTTCCTAGACATTCGCTTTTGAAAGGGTGAAACAATATAATGGGGATATAGGTATACCATACACATAATACTGTCAGTACTGTCACAGTTATAGGTTCTTTGGATGGCTTAAGCCAAAAGACTGCCTACTTGGTCACTGCGCTCTCAGACGCCTCTATACAGCAAGTAGACTATTGATAAACGTTCATTTATAATTATGTTTCCTAAGTACCTAGATAGGTATTGTAATTATTTAATTTAACCAAGACACAAACAAAAGCGTAGTGCTCATCATACAAAGATTTACCGTGTTAGGAATCCAACCCACTACGTCGGGTATCAGACCTAAGTCTTAGATTAAGGCTGGGTGGCAGCGCGTTGAATGTGCGTGCATGGGAAGCACAATGCGGTGCCGACACAGAATTGTAAATTAATAAATTTCATGTAATCTGTGGGTGCCGAATAGTTCAATGAGTCGGTCAGAGCCTAGTCTCTGGCCAGCCTATTTTGACTAGTTGGTTCAGGGCTCTTAAATTTGGCTTGCTTTGGCCGATCAGCGAAGGGAAGGTCACAGGAGCTATTCGCGTGGTGTGCCTAATTTTCAAAGGCATAATCACGGGAAAACCTGCCCCAGGTCTCTGTTGCCACGAGACCCGCCATGAAAAAACATCACTGATGCCCACTTTGCATATATAGTAAAAGTAATAAGCCTTGGAGTCTGTGAAGAGAATATCTATCTAATAAGTTCACCCATCAAGTACCACCTGCCCATACTAGTATGAGAGTGGTTAGGGTAGATGCCGCCTTTCGTCCTTAGTGACCATTTAGACCGGGTGAATTTCTAAGTGAATTGTAAGAAAATAGCCGTGAAGAAACATAAGAATAAATTAATTCTCTGTGACAACCCACACCTGGCGGTATGATCCCAACCTAGGCACAGCCTAGTGGCATAGTAGTCAGACAATTGATATAATTATATAAATATTGCTAGTATACACATACGAGTATTATAGTTATGGTAATTTGCTCATCGCACAAAGAGTTCTCCTGGGTGATAATTGTACCCATGACTTTAGTCTTAGCAGTCAGGGTTAGGTACCACTAGACCAATAAGCCGATCTACAAGTGAGACTAACCACTAACTCAGCAGGATGTGATACAAGTGTGTGAGCTAACATAAGCGTACTTTCTAATCGGATATATAAAATTCGTATTGGGCTCGACAAATAGCAGAAGCTGCAATTGCAGTAATGTTGTGGCGCAACATCATTTAAATTCACCTTCGTTACTCTAGTGAAACAAAAACCACTTCTACATGACCAAGTGTGATCATTAATTGTTTTTTGCATAAATCACTTAGTACAGTAAACAATATTTCGGTACTTACCGTATAATTTGAATAAAATTATTTCATGACTTGATAATATAATATTTATTGACATTCAATGACATTCACATAATGACATTTGTCTTTCTAAAATAGTGCTTGCACATGGCGCGATGTCACTACAGCTTCTTTAGTATAAGAAAAGTACGTACTATTTTCAAAAGCCGGTGACAAGCACTAAACGTTTGACGTAAGCCCAACGTAAGGGCAGTAAGGGTTGCGTCTACGGTTCGAACGCTCAATACAATTAGCACGATACCATGTTTGACATCAGCCAAACTAAAAACCAAACGTTCACCAAAACGTTACGTTGGCAACGTTTGAACGTTTGAAAATAGCACGATTAGCCCCCTGGTAAAAGACGCAATATTCCAGCGTAACAGGTTAAACTAAAAAGGCACTTAAGGTCATACATATTAGAAGCAAAATTTGGTAGCCATTTTAACAGAGTAACCGTGACCTCTGTTATAATGAGACCTCTCATTTACATCGCAATATTTTCTCTACAAAGGGAATGACAAACAGCTTAGTCGTTCAAGAGTGTAGCCCAGAAACTTCTATTATAACAGGTATAACGTTTAAATTTGTTTGTTTGCGTTAGTGGGTTCAGGTGTGAGCGAATAAAGGCAAGCTGCATTATTTGGTTTATTGTCTGAAGTCAAATGATTTGAAGAATTAAGAAAAGTTGAAGGATCTCTTTACATGTAACAATCATTCAGATATCGTCAGGATTGATAACATTAGGCAACTGGACAAACCATAAATGTCTCAACAGATTGTGATATGATCTAGTGATATTTATCTGGTACCTAGTCAGAAAGCACTTGGATTTTTTTCGGTGTAATTTTGCGGTCAACTCTGGTGCTAGAGTATTCATACAACCCGAAGCCTGCGACATGGCCTAACGATTCTTTTTCTGTCGTGTCTACGTGCACAGATTCACGTTAAGGTTAGGTGGAAATTCGTGTCTGAGGCAGCGATAACCTAGTGGAGAGACTGATAGACTTCTATCCAAAAGGTATTAGGCTCATTATATAAATAACTAGAGGATTCATACAACGACGAGCGCACACAGTTTATTTAATTCGACCGTTTCTGTCCGATCCTTTGTGATTTTCTGACAATACCTAACTTCTACGCAGCAGTACGCACCTCAAGGCCAAATGTTCTTGCGCGCAATACTTTTGTCTGTGCGTTGTCTATTTGTCAGACAGTAACTTACGTACTAAAGTAGTTCTTGTACTATTGCTATCGAATCAAATAGTTAATAAACATACTATCTCCGGTGTAACAGCCAGATCACTAACTACCAAACTATCACGTCAGCCAAAATATCATCTCCACGCTAACTAGGTAAACATTTATTTAGCTATTTTCCTCTATTTTCAATTTAATATTTTCTCCAATTGCATCCACCATCTTGGCAGTTCGCAGCTAAGTGTTAAAGCTATTCCGCGGCAGGCAAGTGGAATGCAATCCAGACCGCGCAATTATCTCCCTCGTTCCAGAAATGTTTGTGATATTTACGATTGCTTTTAATATTTTCCCTCATTATAGCGTGGTGAGAACTAAAGTAATTGTAAAAGGAAGTGTAATAGTATCTAAGGTAAAAGGGCCCTAAGCCGTTTTCCTGCCATGCGTGTTATCGTCCACGCTCGGATCTCATCCTTATGCAGGCTGCCCGCATCCTATCATTTCATACATGTTTTTCCTGTCATGCGGGCATGACGCGCGTGGAACACGGATTGGTTGTGGACACGCAGCCTGCGTGCGTGCTATCCGGATGCGGACGGTGTTCTTCTACCTTCTCTGTTGTTTTTACTGTGACGCGAGCTGCACGCATGGTCATAGTACACGTATACTCGCAAATGACTAAATGAAAGTTGCTACTGAGAGAGTTACTGGCGACACGCACAACACTGCAGCTGCAAACGAAATCTTTGTCCTGCGTGCGGCAAGGACCGTGTTAACACCCGCAAGCGGACCAGATTCGCACGCGAACGAAAAAACGCACGACAGGAAAAGGGCCCTAAAAACTTTTCAGTTGACATAGCTATGATTTATTTGGAAGTAGTATAGTTATATTATTGTTACTATGTTATAATTATATTCTGTATATAGACTCATGCCTGTTACTCCGAAAGGGCAGGCAGAGGTGACCCACATTTCGCCTTATGAATTTTAGGTGTCACGTAATAGGGGGCAAGCCTATTGCCGTTACCGGGCCATTGCCAGACTCCGTGCTGCTACTGCTAATTCGGAAAAACCAAGTAACACTTTGGGCTGACCTGAGAATCGAACCTACGCATAAACATACGCTATCCACTGGACCACGGAGGCAGTCAGAACCTATTTAACAGCCTTCCATCTTAGTTTCAATAACTCGAATAATACTCCAAATAATTTCAAATTCTAATTATGTGATGTGTGAATGGATGTCACAAAGGAGACAATTACTCATTCTATAATTCGACGTCCGATGTGTGACCGCAATAAAAACCCGAACAATTCTAAACGAAATCAAATCTCACTGACAATGATGTTTAAACTGTACTGTTAGCATGAATGTGTCGTTTGATGCGTTTGTATTAATTTGTGAAACGAATGCATAATATTGAATATATGCAAATTAATATTACGCAAAGTGGCTGGCAGCGGCGGGACACGAAGAGCCGAAAATCGGGCTCAGTGGCGTGCCATTGGAGAGGCCTATATCTAGCAGTGGACTACGGCAGGCTGATTATGATGATGATGAAGAATATTAAACAAACATATCGATACCTACAATTATAAAATAAGGTCACCTTTTCTTCCTGTATGCCTGCATGAACGCGATAATGGTTTTCACCACTAGATAGGGTGATTCCTGAGGATAGGCTATGCGTGTTCTTGCAAGTGAAACCGCAGCCAAAGTCTATATCAGCCCTGTATTTAAACTTTCCCACTGCTTGGCACGGCCTCACTATCAGAAAGATACACCACGCTGGCCTTCGGCGGGATCTCAGGCCTCTCAAGTCTCTCCGAGAAAACTAACAAGAGTTCTTTAGTACCTACGCAGGTTTCCTTACGATGCTTTCCTTCGTGTAAACAATAAATCACGAGGGAAAATATCGCAAGTGATAACGAACAATATCTAAATAAATTAATAGTTTAAAAAACACTAGAAAAACACGCTTTTATAAATGCACGTAAAAACAAACAATAAATTATGGATCGTTCAAGTTGTCTCTATTTCTGAGCTAAACTATGTGTTTTAATTGTAATATTTGATTGTAAAAGCGTGGAGCACTGCAACAGAAAGACGTTCTTGTTAAACTTGTTGAAATATCAAGTGAGCAGATGTTACGGGAACTCAGAATGGCGCTCTAACTGGAGTTGCAGCATGACTAGTAGCAGGCTCTACATTAAACAGTCTGTTCAAAAGTTTATTTTAGGAAATTAAGTATCTACATAAGAGTAATGCATCAACAGTGGCAAAATGAAGAGTTCTTGTCCGTGGATTAGATAATATCTTGGGTTCCCTTTGGTAACTCTTTGGCGGCATAAATGTTATGCTCTTGTGCGACCTCATGCAGCTTCCGCCAGGAAGTAGATAGTTTTAGTATTTGTTAACAAGAAAGTCTTTCCTGTTCCAGCGCCCCACGCTTTTACAATCAAATATTATAATTAAAAGACATAGTTTAGACCAGAAATAGAGAAAACTTGAACGATCCACAATTTATTGTTTGTTTTACGTGCATTTATAAAAGCGTGTTTTTCTAGTGTTTTTCAAACTATTAATTTATTTTATACTTTTTAGTCTTTGATTATGAAATATTTTTAACATACATTTATTTTAAGAAGGCGTATGAGCCCCCATCCTCTCCATCTCCGCCAGTGCGTCTGTATTTCATGGTGTTTTAAATGTCAACTTAGAACAATCTAACTCTTCAATCTGGAGACCACTAAGCGATTTTACTTTACTTAGGGCCACATACGCCTGTCCAACCGCAAAAGTACGGGTCCCTAAGTACACCACTGCGTGGTCTACCGTACAGCCTTGCATCTTGTGGACGGTAAATGCCCAACTTAAAATCACTGGGAGCATGCGCCTTTCCACCGTACCGTAGCTATACTTGGCCGGGTACTGGATGCCTATAGGCTGAATTAGGTGCTTACCGTCGTTTCCAAAATTAACTTTGATAGACAGTATGTCGGTTTCATACATTTGGTCACGTCTAAAGTGCGGCCAGACGATGTCCGAGATGAATCCGATGCTCCCATTTACTAGCCCCTTCTCCACGTCTATATTGGATCGCAACATGATTTTAGCCAGACATCAGACCTAGAAACCTAATTGAAGTCAAAGTTCACTACGTGGCCTTTCTCACAAGTGCAAACCCGACTATGATACGATATTCCATCATGGAATGCCAATGCTTATCTTCCGGTTTCATCATCAGACCTAGAAACCTAATTGAAGTCAAAGTTCACTACGGGGCCTTTCTAACAAGTGCAAACACGACTAAGATAAGATACTCCATCATGGAATGCCAGTGCCTATCTACGGGCTTCATCATCAGACCTAGAAACCTAATTGAAGTCAAAGTTCACTACGTGGCCTTTCTCACAAGTGCAAACGCGACTATGATACGATATTCCATCATGGAATGCCAGTGCCTACCTTCCGGCTGTATTGTATGTTCATCATACACACAACTGCCAATTTTCATTACGCTACGAGTCTTGGAAGATGGTTAAATTTGTTAGCTTAGATTCCATTACATAGTTAGTTACATACACGACGACCTAATAAAAGCGTGTTAATGACATGATTCAAATGACATTTATTTTTGGTGACCAACTGAATTGAACTTTTGCATGTTTATATTTTCCAACGGCAATTAATTTTTGTAATATGCTATATTCAGGATTGGTTTTCCAACGTTTGGCAACGTAATTATTCTTATAAATTTTTCATAGGTTTAAAAAAAATGGCTATTCTTTATAAAAGTTTACTTAATTTATTTATTTAACTGCGCTCTTTTCTAGATTTTGTTTTGATAACTGGCTATGGGTACTAAGCCAAAGCATGAATTTGCTGTTATAAACGTTATTAATCACAAGTTTTCTAGTCGAGTCTCTTGGATTACGCTAAATATCAACACATTGTAACACAATGTGTCGCAATGTGTCCAGTTGTCGACAATAGTCTCGCCCCTAACGTGTAATCTAAAACAACCTTTAACAATATTAAATCTGTAATTTGCATCTCACTCGTTGCAGAGTAGAAACTGAATTAAATACGAAGTAACTAACGAAACTCACTAGTATGTGCGCTTGTTTGAAACTTGACCAGCAGCAATTCTGCTAACGGATTTTTGCTTTGAGACAAGTCTGTATAACTAGTTTTTGTGACTGTATTTTCAATGTTTATTAAGAGCATCCAGTTTGGAGAATCTTCGTCAAAGCCCGCATTGTATTCAATTTGTTTTAAGTTTTTAATGCAGACTACTTTAATAGTACTGAGAATAAAAACGTAAATAAATAAAATATGTATAGTAAGAGCATATATTAAATCGATTCTAAGTTTCTGTTTTTACTCTTCTAATTTTGAAAATAAGTAGAAGCATCAAGCTCAAATAAATAGAAAAAATGCTACAATATGCTGGCAGCAAAAAGTCACAGAAATGGATTTTGCGACGCCAGCTGTATGTGTAGACCAGATCACTTTTTATTTGCAAGAAATTTTTAAACCCGGTGTCATGTGCTTCTTTTTTAGGATTCCGTACCTAAAAGGTAAAAAACGGAACCCTAATACTAAGCCTCCGCTGTCTGTCTGTCCGTCTGTTCGTCTGTCTGTCTGTCACCAGGCTGTATCTCATAAACCGTGATAGCTAGAAAGCTGAAATTTTCACAAATTATGTATTTTGATTGCCGCTATAACAACAAATACTAAAAATAAAAAAAATGAAAATATTAAGAGGGGGTCCCATACAAAAAACGTGTTATTTTTCGTATTTTTTGCTCAAAATTACTAACTGTAACAGGTAGACGCTTTAAATTTTTACAGAATATGTAGTTTTATATTACCTTACAAAATAAATAATTAAATTAAAAAAAAATAAATAAAAAAGGGGGCTCCCATACAACAAACGCAATTTTTAAGCAATTTGTTACTCAATCTTAATAAACAGGTAGAAACTTCAAAAGAATTTAAGTATACATACAACGAACGTGATTTCCTTTTATAGATGATGGTAGGGAACTCTTCGTGCGCGAGTCCGACTCGCACTTGGCCAATTTTATTATTTTCTTTAAATATTGGTGATCCGAACGTAGAAAATAATGTGTAAATAAATAACAAATATTTAGCATGAACCAAGCAATCTCACCATTTTATTTTCATAGTATTGATAGATGTATGCATATTTTTAGTGCTGGATTTAGGCCTGTTCTAATTCACGTCACAACATCAATGAAAGTCTGTATGAAGCTTTGGCCTACTATACAACGCTGGTCAGACAGGTTGGTTTCAGTGGTCACAAAGATACTGCTAGGCCTCTGCCTCGAGTCTTGCGTGCAGCGGGGCGGCGCGGGAGCGGCAGGATCTAATGCGTAAAATCAAATGGACGAAAACTGCGCCCTCGAAAACAGCGGCGCGGCGGCGCGCGGCGGCGCGCGGCGGCGCGCGGCGGGCAACGAGCGCTGAACTCCAGTCAAGCGGTGACTGCCCACGCGTCTTCATTGCAGTGTTGTGCAATTTATTTTTGTGACAAAAATATTTTTATGCAGAAAAAAAGCGTGGGCGAAAACACGGACCCCTGAGGCACACCAGCATTCACTTGGAGAAACTTCGATGACTCACCGTCACAAAGGACTCGTATACGGCGCTCATGCAGGAAGCTGGAAACCCAGTTGCACAATCGAGGCGGCAAGCCGTAGGCTGGAAGCTTGGAAAGAAGCGCACAATGCCAGACTCTATCGAAGGGTTTGGAGATGTCGAGACTAATAGCCAACAACTCCCCATGCCTGTCCATCGCCTCACCCCAAAGGTGAGTGACATACGCTAGAAGATCACCCATTGATCGTTTCGGTCTGAAGCCATACTGACGATCACTGATAAGAGAGTGATCTTCTAGGTAGCGAACGAGTTGGTTGTTGATTAAACGTTCAAACACCTTGCAGAGGTTAGGGGTGATAGCAATGGGTCGATTGTTGCCCGGATCAGAACGATCCCTTTCCTTGGGAATCGGTTATACGTTCGCCTCTTTCCAAGCCTGCAGCACTACGCCAGAGGCATATGATAGGCGATACAGGCGTGTAAGCATTGGAGACAACTCGGCTGCGTATTTCCTAAACACAACCGCTGGAATTCCGTCAGGTCCACTGGCGTTCCGGACATCAAGAGATCGCAGTGTCGCGCGAACATCGCCTTGCTTGATTTTAATATCAGGCATGGAGTGGCCGCAGTGCGCACTACGATCATCGATTCGGGAGTTGGCCGCAAAGAGATTTTTTTTTATGGTTATAGGCGGCAAACGAGCAGACGGATTGCCTGATGGTAAGCAATTACCGTCGCCCATGGACACAAGCAACACCACAGGAGTCACAAGTGCGTTGCCGCCCCTTGGGGTGGGGTAAAGGGATAGGATGAGGAGTGGGATCAGGGAGAAGGGATAGGGGATAGGGCCTCCGGCACTCTCACTCACCGAACGAAACGCAACAGTTTAGGTACTGTTACTTTACGTCGATTTTCTGTGAGAGGGTAGTACTTCCCCGGTCGAGCCGGCCCATTCATGCTGAAATCAGCAAGGCTCTACTACCTTGTAAAAGGATTGACAAGCAGGTCAGCTTTCTCTGCGGCCCATGGGCCAGTGATCCATCAGGGCATCGCAACGGTGGCAGTGAAGGCTGGCAGAAATTAGATTGCACGGCTTTGGCCAATCGCCAGTATCCCCGGCTGCCCGTGGGGTGCGACAAGAGTTCTTGACCAAACCGTGCAATGCGCTGTGCATTCGCTCTTATGTATGCCCTCTTGCAGACCTTGGTGGCTCTATTATAGGCTGCCTTGATGAGATGGACATTCGCGACGAGACCGAGCCCTGATCTAAGCGTGGTAAGCCGACTGTTTTTGTTTAACAGCATTGGCGCATTCGCGCTCGAATCAGCGCCGTACTTCGCTGCTGCTGGAGACGTACTGACGTCTCCACCGTATGGAATATTATATTCCATCCACTGGGATGGAATATAATATTCCATACCCAAGATGATTTCCCCAGCAACAGCAGACGCACTCTCCGACAGATCCCTCCCACCAAAGCAGCGTTGAGACCACGGGATCATCCCAATCCGCTGACGAGTAGTGCCACAAGCGTCGCTTTGCCTTCACTGGTTTTGGAGGTGAAGTGAATAGCACTGTAGTACGAACCAGACAGTGGTCGGAGGAACCCAAAGGGGCTTGTACCGTCACACTGTACTGGACCGGGTTACTCGTCAGCACAAGTCTAACAACGAGGGCGCTTGACCCGATATATCTGGTATCCTGGTGGCTGGAGTACCAGTTGAGTCAGGTCATGCGTTAGAGCGAATGCGTGAGCAGCTCGTCCCGCGTGGTACGTTTTGGCAGAGCCCAGCCATGTCTCATGATGGGCATTTAAATCTCCCAAAAAAACCAACTCGGCGGTCGGGAACTGCTCCTGCGCGTTATCTGCTGACTGACTTACGTAGTCAAACAGTCGAGTTGTCTCGGCATTTCCGGTATGGGAACGGTAAAGGCACACGTTAATCCGGGCCAATGAACCCAGACTTACGTGTACCCATAGGACAGAAAAGGTCGGGTCCTCTAGGCAGCGTAGACGTCGACAGCAAATATCCGCTCTGACGAACAAGCATACCCCGGCTTTTGCGTGGAAGTTATCCTCCAGTGCATAACCAGGATAATGCAAATAAGTCGTGTCGTCAGGACGGCGTATTTGAGTCTCGGTCAAGAAAAGCATGGCCGGTCGGGCCGTCTCGAGATGATGGTGGACGGCGTTGAGGTTCGAATGGAGTCCGCGGATGTTAACGGACTCCACCTCAAAAAGTGAGTTGGTGGGAAACGAAGACGCCGCTGTTTGACCGGAACCATTTCTTGGAGCTGCCATAGAAGAAGAAAAGGGGGCGTGAAAAGAGGAGGCAGTCAACGCAGCAGCGCGTGACAAAGCGCAGAGTATTGTATTGCCATTATACTGTGAGGTATACTGGTGGCCGACCCGCCGGACGGAAGGGCCCCCGTATCCTCCCGGAAGTGGTCGCCGGGTCCCACCGTCCGATCACCAACCGGCACGACGAGCCACCCCAAGATTATGCGCGGCCTGGTGGGGCAGCCTCCCGAGATGGTTAGTCCCAGTTGGGCCCCCATACTAAGCCGCGGGCGGCCAACGGCACCACCGTTTCTACGGGTCTCCCTGGCCGGCGAGTCGACCCGCACTACCCACACAATGACTCCACGGATACTCCACTGGTCCCACGTATGCTGCGGTAACCGCCCCCTCAGCTAATCCTCGTCATCCTCTCTTCCTTCCCCATATGGGCAATGAAGAGAGGATGGGGAGGGTATGGTTAGGCCTCCGGCTCTCCCACTCACCGAACGAAACGCAACAGCATAGAACATACTGTTACTTTACGTCGATCTTCTGTGGGAGGGTGGTACTGCCCCGGTCGAGCCGGCCCATTCGTGCTGTAAACAGCGTGGCCCTACCACCAACAACATGTTCTTCGGAGTGAGTTCCCGTTTCAATGGGTAGCCGAGACAGTTTCGTAATGGGTCTCTTGATATTGTGAGATATCGTTTTCAACGTAACGACTCGTACCAAGTTGTCGGACCCAGGATGTGTTTCTATGACACGCCCCAACAACCATCTCATAGGCGGCAGATAATCTTCTTTAATGAGGACAATGTCACCCACAGTAATGTTCGGTGATGATGATGACCTCGTAATTGGAATGTTTGAAGGTAATCTATGCATGATTTTTTCCAAAACTTCTGGTACATACGTTCTGTGAAGCGCCATCGTACAGTCAAACTGTTACAATCAACTTCGGATGCCGTCGGGGGTGCTAAAAATGGACCACCGACTAAGAAGTGACCAGGTGTTAAATAATTTAAGTCGTCAGGGTCGTTTGTTAAAGCTATAAATGGCCTTGAGTTGAGACAAGCTTCAATTAAATTTTTCCCTCTTTTGATAGTGTCCGTGCCGCTCCGACGAAGTTGGTCCCATTGTCGCTGTAGATATGCTTAGGTGTTCCCCGCCGCGCACAGAGTCGCTTCAATGCAGCCACAAATGTCACAGTGCTGAGATCTGACACTTACTCGAGATGGATCGCTTTAGTGCTCAAACAAATGAAAACAGCGATGTTCGCCTTTACCGTTTTAATTCCGCGACCTTTGTTCGCTTTTATTTCCACATGCCCGGTCAGCCATCAGCTGACTTCTGCATTGCGTCTTGTAGCGATGGCATATAAAGCAATTAATTAATTGTTTCTTAATTGTTTTCATGCCTCCCAGTACCCAACATCGGTTACGAAGATGGCCCAAAGTGAGTCTGGCACCTCCTTGGAGAGTATTTTTATGGGCTTAAATAATCAATAGTGCCGACAGCCAATGGTTGCTGGGCAAAATCATTGGATGTTTCTGGGAATTTTGTATAAATTTTGACTTAGGCATGCTATGCCTAAGTCTTCCGCCCATTCGTAAAATACCTTGTTCGTCTAATATAGGACTCAAATGTGTCAATTTACTTGTGGGCCGCACTGTGCCGTGTTTCCTCATGTGATCAATGTCGTCGCTAAAACTATTGTTATGTACAGTTTTAACGATTAAAGTTTGAGTCGACTCTATATCTTGTGTAGTTAAATAGTTTGTCCACATGTTGTTTGTTGTATTACGTATGTTGTTAACAAATCGTAATACCCAACTTAAGACTCGGGTTATGTAAATTATTGAACTGTATTTTTGCAATAAATGCTCGATAAGTGACACGTAAATGACTTGGGCAGCGCAAGCTTGTTCTCGTGACCTTTCTTCTTCAGCAGTGGTAAAACTCTGTTGTTTGGGTATGTGATTGGTTTGAAGCCAGGCGGGACCGTTCCATCATGACGTCTGGTTTAATAAGTCTGCTGGATACAGTCCTCTACTTGCGTAATCTGCGGGATTTTCTTCCAACTTGACATGCCTCCAGCAGGTGTGTGGAACGATTTGTGTTATTTGTGTTACATGATTGGCTACAAAGCTCTTCCATCGTGTTACATCGCCTTGTAACCATCCCAGAACAACCATTAAATCTGTCCAACAATGCATGGAAGCCATTTGGGTATTGATGGACTCCATGATTTTCTTCATTAATCGAGATGGAAGAACAGCGCCGCATAACTCCAGTCAAGGTAGAGAAATAGGTTTTTTCAGGAGAGATAGCTCAGTTTTCGCTGCAACTAACTGTATAAATTGTTGACCCTTGCTGTATGATTTACAGTATATGACACAGCAGTATGCCCTTTCAGATGCATTACAAAAGCCATGCAACTCGTAGGAATCTTGTGTGTTTCCAATCCAGCGTGGTATTGTTATGTCATGTATGTGAAACATTTGAATACGGAATTGTTCCCACTCTTATTGAATGCTACATGGGAGAGGATCATCCCAACTTGTAGATGTATTCCAGGCTTGTTGAAAGATTAGTTTGGCCTTTAACGTCACAGGTGATAACTAAGAGGTCACAACCAAGAGGGTCATATAATCGCGATATATCAGACAGTAAGGTTCGTTTACTGTTAACAACACTTTTGTTGCTAAGCGGTGTTTGTTTATATGTAAACTGATCCGTGCACGGGTTCCATGTAATACCTAATGTTTTGTTTGAATCGGCGTCCTTAAAGTCAAACATTCTTTGACTTATTAATTCATTAGGTAAATTACGTAGTAGGCGTGTATTGTTACTAGCCCACTTACGTAAATTTAAGCCTCCGCCCTTTAGCATGTCGCTAAGCTCAATTTGAGTCTTCTGTGCTGTCTGAATTATTACCTCCTTGCAAATCGTCGACAAATAGTTGGTTTGATAAGATAGTCCATCGTCCTTGATCAGTTCCTTAATAGTTCACATTGCCAAAAATGGTGCAGATTTGGTTCCATATGTCATGGTCGTCAGTTAAAATTCTTGTAATGGCTCAGTGTCTGAGTTGCGCCAAACAATTTTTTGTAAATGTTGATCTTCTTCCCGAATACGTATTTGTCGGTAAAACTTTTCAATATCAGCTGTATATACATATTCGAATGTTCTCCACCGTAAAATGATAGCCTGCAAGTCTTGTTGTAATTTGGGACCACACTCCATGAGTTAATTGAGACTACGTCCCGTGCTAGTGGTAGCAGATGCGTTGAAAACGACCCGCAGCTTTGTTGTTGTAGAATCGAGTTTCAACACTCCATGATGGGGTAAAAAGCAGCTAGGTGAGGACGTCGGGGTGGACGGTTTCATGTTTGCGATGTATTCGTCGATGAAAGCCTTGTAATGTGAACTGAACGCACCGTCTCGTGCCAATCGCTGTTCTAATTGTTTGAACTGACCGACCGCTCGAGGTTTGGATTGTCCTAATTCCTGTTCGTAATTTTGTTTCATGGGAATTCTCACTTCGTATCGTCCATCAGGAAGCCTTCTTGCTGTAACGGAGTAAAATGTTTCACTGTATTCTTCCTGGACTGTCATGGACTCGCTCAATCTCCCAAAAACGAGAGTTATCATCGTTGTTGACCACTACGTGACAGGAAAGTGATTTCGTGTTTCCAAGCAACACCCATCCTAGTTTTGTTTCCCGAGCTATAGGGGCATATAATAAATATTCCCTCGTAATATTTTGTTCATAACGATGTTCACATATACTCCAGATCTCGGCCGATAGACATCTGTTCGGCCGATAGGATGGCCGAACAGATGTCTATCGGCCGAGATATGTTAAACTGTGGGTCGGCTAAGTTAAGGTTCCGTATGCGCGGCCAATCTTGTCGTTCGAAGGAATAATTGGGTAGATTATTTAGTAATTTAGGCATCACCAATGCCTGTGTTGTAAACTGAAAATCACTATAAAGTTATTCACATTGTAATTGTACGCTTCCATTGCTCTGACTAGCGAGAGATCCAATTCCGGACACCGTAGTATTTTGATTGCGTCTCGGAAAGTTAAGTCGCTGCACAGCAGATTCCGTGATGAGGTTCAGTTGGGATCCTTGATCGAGAAGACATCTCAATGTTATATATGTACCATCTGCGGCTCTCACGTTGACCAAGACTGTTGCTAATAAAACTTCATTAAAATTCCCATAAACATGATTAGTTTTTCGTTTTAAGGATGAAGGTTTGTTGCTTATAAGGTTGCTATGTTGTCGATTATCGCAAGTGTCGGCCCCGGTCGACGACCTCACCGAAGCGGGGTCACGTATCACGTCATGAAGTGCGGTATGATGTGCGTTGTTGCAAACTTTACATCCTTTTTGCGAATTGCATTTATTCTCGTTGTGTGAATACATGCAATTTCTGCATATGTTCAGTTGCTCAATTGTTCTAATTTTCGTGTCCGGGTTCATGTCTTGAAATGTTTTGCAATAAAGTAGAATGTGATTTGTTTTACAAATAGCACAGTTTCTATTCGAATTGGTGTGGTTTGCCATGAGATGACTTCTAGGCTTGCTGTGTTCATCTCTTCGAATAGTTATAGCGTTGTCTTTGTTCACGAAAACAGATGTATGGGGCTGTTTGTTGTAGCTGGATAAATTCCGTTTCTTAGTAAGAGGTTCCAATGCTGTAAACTTGGTTTCCATGAACTGTATGAACCCTTCAAATACGGGCAACTGCCTAGGATTTTTTCTACCCTCCATGTAATCAGACTGGGTTTGATTATCAAGTTTTTCAGCTATAATTTGCACCAAAATGGGGTTTGAGGTGTCGATGCCTAAATTACGCAATGCGTGCACGGTTTCGAGACTTGTTTCATGTAATCGTTTCAATTCATACGCATTTTGATACTGTACCGTTGGTTAGTTCATAAGTATCCGCATTTGATTGGTGAAGAGTCGCTCAAAGTTGTTGTACCGGTGGTTAAGAATCTACCAGCAGGAATCGTAGTTACCTTCGGAGACTGGTAAATGTTGTACAAGACGTTCAACCTCACCCCACAGTTTGCGCTTCAAATGTTGCATTTTTTGAGCTTTAGAAAATGAAGGGTTATTGTGTATGGTAGCAGTATAGAGGTCAACAAACGTAGACCATTGGGAGTAGTTGCCGGTGAATACCGGTATTTCAACCTTCGGCGCGCTATCCTGCTGCTGTACTGCGTAGTTTAGTTTGCGACTCAGTTCCTGTTTGGTAGACTCGTACTTTTCTTCGTATTGGGAAAATTCGAGCTCGTAGTTGACGTCACTACCGACGAGAATGTTGTCGAGTTGCCAGTGCACTTCATCAATAGCTTTCCATCGAGATTCCAGAGTCTTGAGTTTATCTTGTATTTGCCATTTTCGGTAATCTCAGCGGTACCTAAGTTACGTAAGAAGCGAGTAAATGCTCTAAAATTGGTAGATTGTTGTGTTTTGAGCTCATCAACTCTAGACATGACTCCAGTACTTTTAGGGTTATCCCCTTGAGAACCAGCGACATCTTTGTTGTCATTGTTGTATGTAGGCCAGGTCTGTAGTTTATGTTGTGTGTTTAAGTACTCCGCCTGAACCCTTTTATACTCCTTGGTACGGTAGTACTCATCGGTTTGGTTTTGAGCACTCTGTAGTAAGCTGTGGTTCATCTCATACTCGTTCCAGAGCGCCTTAAGGTTATCCAGTCGAACCTTAATGTATGTTGTGTTCTTGCGATCAGGACCATCCTTTCCGAAGTTAACACCGATCTTCTTGATACCTTCGGCGTTGATGACTTGACGCTTGAGAAGCTCTTGTTGTTTAGTATCCATTGTTATGTGATAGTAGAACTGTTCTGTTGACGGATACTAACGCAGTTGTCTTTAATAGCTCGTAGATCCGAACTGTGTATGTTTCCTGTTGCAATCACAGGATCCGAAGGAATCTCTACGTACGATATGTGCGCCTTCTCAATCTGACTGGGGCGGTCCGCTTGTGGAAGACCAGCAGACCGATTCGCTATCGTAAGTAGAAACACTGCTTACCTGTAATCTGTAGTACTTCACAGGACTGTATGTTCTAGTCGTTAATCCGGTTGAAGGACCACGAATGTACGAGCAGGTTACCCGTACACTTAGATGTTTGTAAAATGTGTCGCCAAGACGGGATGTGTACAAAAATAAAAATTACTGTTTGGTGTCCGTTTATGACGAGAGTATTTATTGCACTAAATATTATAAAATAAAATACATTATTATTTTAACTCGAATTAGTCAAATGCCTAATCAGCTAACATACATAAGTACTATTACTTATACAGCTAAAAAGACAAACAATGTAAATTATGTGACGATGCTCGTACACCGTTTCTTGTTAAGTAAGCGTAATAATAATTTTATAAGTTCTGGTGTTTTAAAATGCTGGAATTTTAAGTGCCGAGCGTTTTCTTTGTGATACTCAAGCTTTAAAAATTATTATTAGACGTAAAGTTTTGAGAGCATAATTTTCAAAATTTTACTCGTCTCAATTACGTAATTACACATGCTTCAAGCCTTTCTTAAATGGTAAGTTCTTAAAAGAGGTGATATTCATAGTTGCACATGGTACGTGGCAGTGGTACTCTGGTGAAATCCACAACTTATCGATTACAACATTCTTAAGTATTCATTATTTGGGTGCCATATTAGTTATCATGGCCATAGCATTTTAATCAATATGTGACGGTACATAAATATATGCATTCACTGACTGCCTAGTCTGTGGTCCTGCAGTAGTGTTAGCGACTGCGCATCATGAGGTCTCAGGTTCGATTTCCGGGTCGAACAAAAAGCGATATTGGGTTTTTCTGTTAGGAATTATTCAAAAGATGTTCGGAGTCAGGAAGTTGCCGTGTCACACCGTCGTGCCTTGAAAATCACGTTAAGCCGTTGGCCCTGCGCCCAATCTCTCTCCGGTCGTGTCGCTTGTGGCGTCCCTTCGAACTCTCTATTTGGAGGGAAAAGAGGGTGCACTTGAATTTGCAGACACACTAGTACACCATAATATGTCCCGCGCAGTTAGCAAGTCTCATATAAACAGAGGCCGCCGTGCCCGGAATCAGCCGGGACGACATCATCATCATCATCCTCATCATATGCATTCAATAAAGGTAAATTTTCTATAACATAGCCCATGTTATATAAGTAGTAAAATAATAACTGAGACTCTGTACTCAGTCCTTAGGACAAATAAAAAGTTTGTTTTAACCCTAGAACCGTACCCTGGGGTACAAATTATAAAAATATTGGGAATTTCGCGATTACTTTTTCATTTCGCAAAGGATATCTGTGCGATAACGGGTATTTGCGTAGGATGACGGTTCGCGTGGATGCATCAGTCAGGCGTGAGTCCTGTTTGTGTGAGACCGAAGCAAGGCGAGCGTGGGGTACTCCAGTACCCCTGGGTACAGTTAACGTGATTATGTTAATTTATATTTTGTGAATGTTTTTTACGAAATAATGTATATTATTGCATTATTTCATACATATATAGTGACAAAATATTTGCATGCTAAGCATTTTTTTTTTAAATAGTGTATAGGATTATTGTATTTAATAGGATTATTGTATTTAATTTCAGTAAGTTTTATTGTAGTTTTTGCATTCATTCATTTAATTCGAAATATATTTTGTACATATCTCACTATCTATTAGAAAATGAAATGCAGGACTTCATGAAGAAGATGTAGCAATTCTTGGGGATGAATTAGAAGATGAACCTGATCAAATCATTTCCAATTTTCGCGATGAAAAAAAATATTTTGAAGAAGATGGCTCTAAACAAACTAACCAAACGGATTACTTACTCGGAGCAGATTAAAAGCTTGGAAGAAGAACTTGAAGGTGAAAGTGTAACCTGGGAGGCAAGTACAGGAACAATAAAGCAAAAAAGCGATAAGCTTGTATGATATAAAGTCTTATCCTCGTTCTTCTTTGTGTATTCTTCGGCATTTTGTCGAAATCAATTCTATGATATAACTTCAATACCTAATCTAACGCCACCAGTTAACAAATATTCAGGAATACACCAACATATTATCTGAATACTGAGCTTTTCACCTTATAAAACCTTATTTGGAAGACCGATTTTAATATAAAACTTTGAGGATGCATCTACAAATAAATATTGGCAGTATATTGGCAAAACATATATTTTGATATTCCAGCTTCTTTAGCTTTAAAATCCGCTAGATGTTTATTTTGTACCCGGGCAAAAGACTGCATAGGACGCACTTGACGTGACAAATGTAAAAAAAATATATGTTTAGAACACCAGAAAAAGATTTGACGAAATTGTTATCTTTTATTTATGTCTTATTAATTTTATATAATACTAAAATAAGTGACTTAAAAGTAATAGTGATATACTATGTAAGTTAATGTTTAATAAATGTTTATTCTTATGCAAAAATATGTTTATTTACCGGGTACACCAGTACCCCTGGGTACTGTTACTGTATGTTTCATATGGGTACGGTTCTAGGGTTAACACTATCGTTTAATCACGACATAAAACGATAATCAAGTTTATAAATAAAAATATTCATAATCGAAATAACACAACGAAATCTTGTAGAATTTCTAATCTAAACTATTCTAAATATGATTAGAACTTGTTTCAAAGAAATTCTACAAATCAACAAAAAAAAAACAAATTTCAGAACTTTTAATTTCATCCAACGCGAACGAATTTCAGTAAATTTTTGTAGCCTTAATTTTTACAGACTTACCAGGCCACGAAACTATATAGACATATTATATCTTAGATCAAAATTAAATATTTTAGATACGGTCTTGACAGGCTCAAACTGCTTGATATTGCATACATTTAACGGTAGTAGAGCCTTGCTGATTTCAGCATGAATGGGCCGGCTCGACCGGGGAAGTACTATGCTCTCACAGAAAATCGACAGTAACAGTACCTAAACTGTTGCGTTTCGTTCGGTGAGTGAGAGTGCCGGAGGCCCTATCCCCTATTCCTTCTGCCTCATCCCATCCCTTTTCCCGACCTCAATGGGCGGCGACGCATTTGTGACTCTGTGGTGTTGCTTGTGTCCATGGGCGACGGTAATTGCTTACCATCAGGCGATCCGTCGGCTCGTTTGCCGCATAATGCTATAAAAAAAAAAACATTGAGTACAATAACTATTAGTGAGCTATATTAAAACTTACACGGGTTTCTTCTATCGTGGTACCTTTCGGCTAAATTCGTGTATCATCGATCAAAATTAAATACCAAATATGTAGTATAAAGCTTTACCTGGATATTCTGTCAGACACATAACTACTTAAATCTGAACCAATTAATAAACTCGTTCAAAGTGAAAATACACATACCGATTTCGTTCCTAAATAAATTAATGAGATAACGTCAATCAATCAACTGTTTGATAATTTGTAAAATATTGCGCACCCTTGGGTGTTTTCACGTGAGTGATCACGGATAAAAGGTTCATGGTAGATTGATTACCAAAGCTTTGGCACGAGGTTAGGTATATACGTCCTTATCTCATGAAAGGTATCGTAATCACTCGAAATGACAATCATTGAACAGAAAACGCAAGAGTTTAATATTAGGAAAGTTATATATTATCATATTTATTTTTAACCTCCCGCGCAATCAAGCCCATTTGCCCAAACGTGCGCTTCCAGTTTAAAAAGAAAAATTAGTCAAGCAGCAATCGGGAAAACGATAAATCGAATACGACCAATGATAGCCACCACGTTATGCATCTCTGAGGTGCAAATGACATTTGCAGCTTTTTTCCTTATGCACCTAAGAGGTGCACTAGACATTTCATTTCACGCTGTTCATAATTATACATATATATATTGTATATATTGTACCCGAACACACATAACATATAAATTGACACACTTGAGATTAAGGGTGAACTCAAGGATAACAATTAAAAATATATAGCAGATAAAAATTAGTTTAGACTTTAGACGAATGTAGAAAATGGTGATCGAACCTACAATACGATCACAGTAATAATGCGGCTACTCACCAATGTGGCACTCGTTCAGTCATACAGAGCTGGTGTGCCTCTTTTATTGGCTAAGGAATTATATCTCTTACTGCAATTGCAAAATAGCTATCAGCTATACATCACTCTTACTTTTAATAGACTTAATGTAACTGAAAAATGATCCACTTTAATTGAAAAATAAAAGTATAAATTTTGGCAATATCTAAAGCCTATCTCCTATTTCATTTCATACTATTATAAAGAAATTGAATATGCTTACATGTAAGTGCCATGTCGTGTATCCATAAACATTTATTCTATTACGACGAGGCATCGATTTATTCCAAACCATATTCATGTCCATTGAAGCGAAGTATGTACTGATTAGATATTCTGACTGGTGAATCTGTCAACGATCCGCGCACATTATGCGAACATTAACGTTACTTGTTCGTTTGACTGTACAGAATTGGCGCAAGTTGAGTGTAAATTATTTTTGTCAGTACTTCAGCGAAAGTATTTGACGCTATGCTATTACGTCGACAGGCTTATAAGGCAGTTGTACACAGCTTGTGCCTTTTATGTACCTACAAATGTATGGAGTGGTGAAGATGTTGCGGTACAACCCTCTTGTAGATGAGCGACGTGTAGTGACAATTTTCCTACAATTGCGTTTTAAACTAGGAGTGAAAGCATCCGATTCTCAAGTCTGCATTTTATTATAAGCAAAAACGAAAGAAAATAAAGAGGAGAAGAATGTTCTGGAGATACAAATTTTAAAACCTAAGACAATACTACGCAAACCATTTTGGCAATAGTATCAAAAATCATTATCCTGTTAGAAGTTCTAAAGACCAAGCTCGCAAGATTTATAACATCTATAAACTTCTTGAAGAGATTCAACACGTGTCGCAAAATAGGTATCAGCTAAAAAGGATGGACGTGCGTATATTAGAATATACATTATATAGTCGTAACCGTAAAATATACTTCAACACCGTTTGCCTCAATATATTATTTTATACAAAATAAATAGGAATAAATGAATACAATACCATAGAAATAATGATCTAATAATAAAAAAGGATTTACAATGATGATTGCGAACAACGATCACGAAAAAATCCAATGATACTAAACAAGTTCCGAAATCGCAAATAAATTCCAACATTCATGATCCAAAATAAAATTCCCTTTTTACCATATCTAATTGCAAATCAAATTTCAAAAAACGTGCCATTCTTAAGTAAATTCACTTCGAGATAATTCAGCGCATACAACAGCCGAGTAACGTTCAACGATTGATAAAGGTGCTACACACTGACACTGAAACATTCGACATGAGATCCACTGCGATCAATAGCAATTTTCTGAATACGGCGGATAGAGATGGAAATGTGCTATTTGTATTGTAGTCTGTCTTCTGAATCGTAATTAGTTCTCATTGTTTTTGTTCTTGAATCCTTGATGGGTTTCAATAGGATTAGCGCGAGAATGCTAGAAACGAATGTCTATTATTCACAGAGCTTACTGTGAAACAAAAGACTGAACCATTTATTTGGACAAGATCTGTAGCCAAAATGTAGCATCAATTTTAGTATAAAGCACTTAGGTGCTTTATACTATATAAATAAGAATATCAGTAGTTATATTTCAGTTTACGACTGTGTAAAAAGAAGACTGATGCCTTTCAGCGGAGTAATGGTGTTGATATACTGGATAATTTGTCTCGGGACACGTGAGAGGCATTGTGATTGGGAGAACCAATTGATGTTGTCCTTTATTTGCAGCCTTTAATTTGGTTGGATTTATTTTTACTTGAGCTGGAAATGTAATGGAAGACTAAATAAATCGTGAATGAACGTCTCGATCGTGATTTGATTTGCAAAAAACTAAGCAAATGTTTTCTGTGCATTGTATTATACAATAAATGTACAACACTAACTGTAGAAATACACCACTATTTTTTAATTGGTACAAAAACTTTAAGGACACACATATTAGCGCTGACATTATTATCATATATGTGACGTAAGAATTTCATAATATCTATAAATAGCAAAGTTATAATAATTTGTTTTTGTAGAAAATCTCACCTAAATCATAAAGATATTTTACAATCCATTCACTAATTCATTGATAGTGCTTATTTTCCATCCTACTCTTCCGCATTCTTTCCGTCGCACTTATAATGTAGGTAGCCTTAGACAATAAAATGAATAAAAATAATAAGTGTAGGTAGTTACTATTTAATTTTTTATTTTCTACCCTCTCCTTCATAATTCATCCGGGCTTAGTACCGGCAAAATGTACTGTTTTATAATTTATTAAATTCGGAGGTATTTAATTAGAAAGCAAACACATATCAAAATAAAAGAAGGTATTCTGTAATAAAAGAAAAGAGTAATTTTGGCGTATTTATGAAGTTAGAATCATCTGCTATTTACAAATATTATTTTATCATGATCATGTCAGCTTAGAGATGTCCACTGCTGGATATAGGCCTCCCTCAAGGTTCTTCACACAGACCTATTTTGAGCCGCCCGCATAAATTATTATTTACTTAAGTAGGTATTATTTACTAAACTTACAAGTATTTCCATTTTCCTTCGAAACGTTCACCACCATTGTCAATACACAGATACTTCTTCTTGACTGACTTGACTTTTGACTTCGTCAAAAGCGTCCAATATGCGCTGTTTTAATTGTTCGACACTAACCGGCTCACTTTTGTACACTCACAAAAAGATGTCCATGGGTACACAGCTGCACTCGCGATTCCTCCACTCAAAAAGTACGCACGAAGCATATCTACATACTCCCGTGATGTGAACTGATAAGCCATCGCGTCGGGCAAACGTAGACAAACAATTAAATGGATGCGCTAAGTTCCGCTAGCAATTTAGCACTGTTTGTTGCATCGGGGCGCGGCGCGGGCGCAGAGGAACAGGGGGGAATTTATCAATGGAGCATTTATTTACTACTGTTACTAGTCATAGTACGCGGATCTTAATTATGCATTTACCAATTATTACGTATTTTTGTGGTTAGTTTTGAGACAGTTTTGGGACTTAGTGTTTTTATTTTTTAACTACATAAATATGATCAGTTAAAGTTACTTAGTGCCCCGTTAAATTTCTTGTACTAATTAAAAAATAGTGGTGTATAAGACAATACTAACGGTTTTTATTCATCATCCATTATTTTTTGTCCCCATGTTATCATATTCAGCACTTCATAACATCATCATCATCAGCCTTTAATAGTCTACTGCTGGACTAGGTCTCTTTCAATTGGCGTACTCTACCACGCTGGCCAAACGGGTTGGTATAGGGTTTGTATCAAGTTTTCCATCTCTTACAGTGCTGTTCTCTGCATAATATGCTCCCTCTGTCGGCTCTTGCAATACCCATGGGATGATATGGGGTGGTGACATTCCGTATTCTTAATCCGACACTACACGGACAACTCTGCACTTCATAACGAATACTTAAAATTCCATAAGCCGCAGTTACGCGAAAAATTTACAATAGCAAGTACATTAAGCCGATAAATCAAAATTGATTGGAGGTCGGAGCGCACACCGAATGGAATGCAATTACCGGTACTGATGGAGATTGCGATGCTGTAGCCTGAAAATATACAACAGCAGTGACATTATAGGCATTCAAGTGACTATGTTTCCAGAAAATTTGCATTTCAATCACATAATAAAGTAATGCGATAGCGCAATCTGTGTGAGTTCTAATGGATCTAAGAATATGAATAAGGTGAAACAAGTTACAAAATTCGATGACGTACGTTGATGATGACGGCGACAGACCTTGTAAAAGGAAAATAATGTAGGAAAAAGAAATAATATTTACCACAAGTAATGTATTTTAGGCATTTATCATACTAAGGTAAATTATTGTATGTTTTAAACTTGGAACAGTCGCTCTTTAAGTAGGTCTTGTACATTCTAACTCAACCACTGTGTCCATGCTTTACCCGAAGGTAAAGCATGGACACAGTGGTTGAGTTTTCAGTTTAGTCCGAAGACTAAGTTACACAAAATCTACGCCACAGGATGAATTTCTCTAATACAATCATCTGTTCAGCGTTATCTGTCACAAAGTTGAAAAACTATGCAGCCAGCTTGCATTATACTAGCATGTACGAAATGTAGTTCAAATGGACGTCGCGATAGACTAGTACCATTTCTTTTTATTTTTTTTATTTAGCCTGTCTGTGTGTGCCACTGCTGGGCCTCTTCCTTGGACCGCCATGCATCCCTGTCTCGTGTTAAGTTCGTTCAGTCGCTGCAAAATGCATCCAAATGTCATCCCGCCATCTTCGTTTGGGTCTTCCACGTCGTCGCCGACTGTCATGAGGCACCCAAGTGGTAGCTAGATAGGCCCATCTTTCTGGGTGAATACGACAAACGTGTCCGGTCCAGTCCCACTTCAGTCTAGCAGATTTTAATCCGACGTCAGCTTTGCGTGTTTTGGAACGTAGCAAAGTGTTACGAACATGGTCTGTTCTTTTTACACCAAGAATGCTGCTACGCTCCATCGCCCTTTGGCAAATCTTCAATTTGGACTTCTGAATTTAGGTCAGAGACCATGTTTGGGCATCGTAGGTTAGGACGGGCAGTATGCACAAGTCGACGAGTTTACCCTTTAGTGACAATGGAAGGTTGACCTTCAAAAACTGTTTCATTGACCAGAAGCTCTTCCAGGCATTTTCGACTCGTCGTGCTACTTCTTTGTCTTGCCTGTTACTAAAAGAGACAATCTGGCCCAAGTAAATATACTCGTCGATATAATGTATAGTCTGCCCGTCTACCGTAACCCTACGTTTCGTGCTGTTGGTCATTACCTGAGTTTTCACCCGGTTCATCAGAAGTCCAACTTGAAGACTTGCAGAGCTAAGGTTTTTGAGCATTAGCTCGAGTTCCGAGGCCGAGGAGGAAAAGAGAACAATGTCGTCTGCGAACCGAAGATTTGTTAGTATTTTGTCGCCGACCACAATGCCTCTGGATTGCCACAAATCTGCTAGACTACTGAAGACTTGTTGGAGGACGCTGGTAAAAAGTTTTGGTGACAACGGATCACCCTGTTTGACACCTCGTTCTATTTTAAATGTCTGACCAGCGTTGAAGCTTGACATCTGCTCTATCATATTATATTATGTAATAAATTATAGTATAAACGACTAGTTTTTTAATGTTTTTAAGCTTTCGCGATTTGTAGCTCGAGGTAGTAACAACCACGGCACCCAAACCGAAACGTCGGAGCAAAAATAAGGCATAATTATTAAACTTTTATCTCAAAAAATACGTTACATATTTTTTATTATTAGGACGATGCTTCTTATGCTGCCCCCTACCAAAAAAATATTGTCTGCACGAAACCAAGGCAACATTAATGTCATTTAGCAAACACACCAGCCTCGTTATCTCTTAAGACAAACATTCGAAAAATTACTCCAATATATCGTTCAAACATTTCATCACCCCAAAATTGTCTATACTAAACGACACACTAACCCTTTCATTTCATTAACGAGGGCCTAGTAATGTTTAGACCTGCAATTAGTCAGTGTTACCACATACCATTGTAACCCCAGCTTAACAATGGACTGTAGTAAAATTCACGCCTTCAACTCATTGACTAAACGTATTGATCTTTGAACGAATGTTGCTCTCAGAGATTAGTGGGAATTATGTAACGGTTACAACACTCACATATACAGCAAGACTTTAAACTGTAAGCTTTACGCACACATATGTATATAGTCGTAGCTCATATAAAGTCATAGCTTAACGCACACATATAAAACCTAGCTAATGATTGTGGGAACTTGTATATGTGTGCGTACTTGCGTCATGACATGTGATAAAAGCTTTTGAGTTTAGTTTGGCTTTCTACGTTTATTTTGTACCCAGGTATCGTTTGACACCACTTAAACCAACAAACAGGCATTTTATTGTTCAAGTGAGTTATTTTTTTACATTTTGTACAAAGTATCAAATAAATGTTATAAAGAGAATTTATTTAATTCTCTTTATATCCTTTAAAACAAAAGTTAGCTTAAGCCTCCGCAGTGAATGCTTTTATATAAACAAAATAATTTTATTACACGTTTGTGTCATTGAACTTCTTTCAAATGCGTTGGTCCATTTTAATGTATTTGGTGTTTAAGTGGGTCAATGAACGGTTTGGATTTATTGGGCTTAGTTATAGACTGCGGTCGAGTGATACAAATCTAGGTTTATTTTAATTTCATTTTTAGGTATGAAAGTTCGTGACTTGTGTGGCTAGATAAGATATTTTTATAATATTTTTAAGACAAAACATAATTATTTATCTTTAGTAACAATACCCACAAAGTTGCGATGGATGTGTGGAGATACGAGAATGGATAAGATTAGGAATGAATACGTGAGAGGTAGTCTAAAAGTGGCGCCTATAGACGAGAAAGTGAAAGGAAGTCGTTTGGCTTGGCATGGACATATTATGCGAAGAGATGATATGTATGTAGGTATACAAATGATGAATATGAAGGTAGAGGGATGGAAAGGGAGAGGGAGGCCAAGGAAAATATAGATGGACTGTGTGAGGATGGATATGAAAGAGATAGGGGTAAATGATCAGATGCCGGGCGACAGAAAAGAATGAAAGCGAAGGACGTACTGCGCCGACCCCAAATAGATTGGGACTAGGGCAAGAAGATGAGTAACAATACCCACAAATCAAAAGTCAGATACTTTGAAAAATATTTTACAAGGCGATCGATTGATATCTCCTTAGTGAACACTCCTTTACCTTAAAACCCTCAACTGCAATATGCACAGAAAATGCTGCAACTGCATTATGAACCTCATAAGTGCATAACGGGACGTCTATCATTGGTCGTTCATATTTAACGGTTTTCGCACTTGTAACACGATCTGGTTAAATCATTCGATTTATCGATTTCCGCTTCTCCAATTTTAATACTTTTACAAACTGGAAACGAGGAAGAACGAAAGAAAATTTATTAAACAAAATACGTATGCTATTGAACTTTGCGACGCCGCCATATTGGCCATTTTGATATTGAAATAAGTGTGCACGAGAAAAGAAAAATGTTTTTAATGAGAAAACATTGAGTAATCTTGTAAGTAAGTATTATATACAGAACTACTGGAAAATAAGTGTAGATTTCATATTGAGTTATAGTTAATCTAAAACTGATAAATATTGCAGTGAAAAAGTAACGGAACTTTTGTAATGCACTTATTACGTTTCCAAAGAATGAAAAAAAAAACGTTTTATGGTGAAATTATGATTCTAAAGTAAAATGTATTGAGTTATCTTTGCACATTGTATATTGTTTTAACGTAATAAAGTGTTCGTTTGGTGATTATGTGTTAGTGCAAGTTATACCAGTGAAATTTCTCAAAATCGAAATATATTACATCGCTGCGAGAACAGGTCAGTTTTATTTACTTATTGAAAGATATAAATAGTTATATAAACTCGTAATGAAGCCAGAAAGGTATAATTATTCATGCCATATAATTGTATTTTTATAGGCGAATTTTTCGTTTTTCTGCAAGTCTACGTAAAAATTAAAAAGTATTTGAAATGACGTTGCATTTCCTGCGTTGGGCAACCCGGGCCTTGCGCAGGATAAGGATTAACTTATAAGTTCTAATACCTACGTTTCTCAACTACCGTCGCTTATGAAGTGTAATAAGCCACCGATATTTAATGTCCATTACAAGTCATCAATTATACTTTTCGGATCAGTCTATCAGGAATTCAGAATGAGTTCTTTGAACTCTGATTTTATATTGACATAATTATATAATTTGTGATCGACCTTAGGTATAAACTTATAAATAAATAAATAAATAAACTTCGATTACGTGAACTTAAGATTACTTTCGGTTTTGCTCTTTGTTCTACGAATATGTACGAATTTGTGAATTTCGTATTATGTGAATTAATTATTTCTGGAGATTGAAATGTCACATGGAGAACAAAGTGCTAAATTGTGTTTTTTTTCGTTTGTAATTTCTTTATAAGACATTAATGTCGCTGACATAACCCAAATACGTTTCTATGACATCTATGAAAACAGGATCACACCATTTTGCATTTCAGCATTTATGTAGCCATCATCTCGGATCGTCGGGTGTTTTTGCGGGCGGACGATTTTCGACATGAACTTTCACGCCATATTAATTTTCTTCGAGAATCAATGATGCATGATTATTCAGATTATTCGAAAATATATTATTCTTAAGTAATAAAACAATCTGGTTTATATTAATACGTTTTGATAAATGACTTTAATATTCGGGTATCATATTTGTGTTAACACCCGAACATAATGTGAAAAATATATCTGAAAGTCGATATTTGAAATGATTGGCCATGGATAAAGGTGACTATACATTTGACTTTTATTCGTTTTGTGCCGTGTTGTTGATATAACAAGCAAAACAATCAAAATATTGAGGTGCTCGCAATCTGAATACAAAATTTGTCTAAATATTATGTGCCTAACGGATTTTTAAACATACAAACAAATCACATTTCTAGCTCTCTCATCTCGTTTTCTATATACATACCTACTATATACTCGCACCTTTTTCCTGTTGGGGTAAGCAGAGATAAAAGAATGAAGCTTGTTTCTATTCCTACGAACTCTTTCTTTGTTTTATTATTTACTTGTTCATATCAGTTAGCACTAGAAACCAAATTCCTAATAAAAATAATGTCAAAAATTTTACCTGTTGCCTCAATTAAATCGTTTAACTATTTCGTCCAACTTGTTTAATTATTTCGTCCAACTTGTCCAAATAATGTGATTTAAGTTTTACATTTTCTACGGGTTATACCTTTGACCATGAAAGTTTAAAATACATACATAGCTTGTTTTCAACACTTAGATATTATTCGTTTTTATCATATCCTTTTAAGTGCAGGTGCGGCGTCAGGAATACGCATAAACGATACTGAATAAAGATATGCCAAGCTATCAAACCCGAGCTTTGCAGTACAATTGAAACCTATTTTACCCAACCGTGATCTCATCTCAGGTATGGCAAGAGCAAGAATATATCAGTCGTGTTGGAGTTCAATTCTCGAGGCATTTGTCACTTTACTGATATCGAAAATTCATCTCAAATCCTCCAGAAAAATTTTTTTTCTTTAATTCTGCCTCGGTGAAAATTTGAATGTGAAAAATTATTTCGATGCTTACCTACTTGTGAATCACTTTTTTGGATTGCAGCTCATGCCAGGGCTAATCACAAAATTTGCCCATAGATATTGTTCATAGAAAAATACACCATCTTATGAAATTAATTTAGAACTGTAACTTAAACCGGACCGGGCCAAAATCAAGTGTGTATACTCTTTAAAGTATCATTGACATAATATCGAAGTGTAACTGAGCATAGAATTATATTTCTCTGTGAAATTATAAAGTAAGTTTCGAGAATTCATTGGTCTATAGTAAGGGATTGAGTATAATTAAGTTGATAGAAGTCAAATGTCAAGATGTTTCCATTTTTTATCTAAATTGAGTTAGGTTTCATATTTTAGAAACTTATGAATTAAAAAACTTTGTTACTGAGATTTTTAATGTAATAAACTTTGAGTTGCAGATTCGATTGACCTTCATGGATCAATTGAATTTGGAAGTCAAAGTCACGTTTTGCCAGCGCGGTATAGTAGGCCAAATGCTCTAGTTGTCTCACAATGCTATAGTGACGTAAACTTGAAGAGGCCTATGTCCAGCAGTGGACTGAAAAAAGTTGATGACAATGGGTTGTAAGTGTGCTAGAAAAGTGGCTTTGATGTTAGGTGTTTGCTTTGAAAAAAAGTCATACGTACGTTTTTTTTTTTTATTAAAAAAAAAGCCCATCAAATTGACTTCACGCTGCCTGATGGTAAGCTGACAGTGAAGTCCTATTGGGAAGGCCACCATCCCCAATTGCTGGTTAAGCAATGTGACATCACGGCCCTCACTATGACTTTCTTTTAACATTTTGGGATGATTGATGAATGATGACTTTCTTTCTCTTTCAATATTTAGGCACTTTTGATTAATTTGTAACTAGGTAAACCCTTATAAGTATAAACTGTATAGCAAAGCAACTCAGACATAATGTTTGTATTTACATATTTACATAGCCACAAAGATAGTCCTAGCAGGCTTACATAGACAGCGGTCATGTCGACCGTCCCACAGGACCATGAGAGTGACGGACTTGAGAGTACACTTGTGTTTGCGAACACATTAGTGCACTTTAATATCTCTATGTAGTTGGCTGGTCTCTTTGAGACACTTCTATAATTATTATTACATTTCTCGATTCCACAGGTACTTTTAGCGTCGTTTTATAGTTTGAAAATTACAGTGTTTTAAAAATGGGATACGGATATATCGGTTTCACAAGCAAAAAAACCGTACAGAGTTTCTTAAAAGTAATGGAACAGATTATCTTACAGGAGTCAATATAGTATAGGCTCTTGGAATGCCACTTCTACGCCTTCTAAATGTATTCGGGTCAGCAGCGTCGCTCTTATTCAGTTTTGCCACTTGCTGCTCTGGGTTTTGTAAACGTAAGATGATGTTGATGACTAGAAAAGTCATCAACATCATCTTCGCTGTATATTTTGTTCCTGTCAGTAATATACTGGCAGGCTAGTGAAGTAGGTTTCGGTTATTGGCATGTAATAAAGGCATTCAGAATCTATCAAGATAATATCTTGTCATTAATGACGGTAAAGGATAACATCATGTCAGAATTGTATGTAAACATGTACGATCTTTACACTTTAACAAAATATCTCGTAAACAATTAACATTTTATAGTGTTGTATTTTCAGCTCCTGTCAATTTTGTAGTTTTTTCTACTTCCTGAACAGATATTTTATGTCATAATTTTTATAATTCTTGTGCTATTTTCTCTATTGATACGTTCGAATAAATTCAAGCTTATTCGGGAAAATAAACGTAGCAATTGACAGTTATTTGATGCAGTGGTATTACACCTCTGCCTACCCCTTCGGGGATTCAGACGTGAGACTATTAGTTATCTGCGAGAGAACGATACACTTCCTTACTGTACGTGATTGATGTATCTGCGCATTTTTTAGAAAGGTTCTCGACGCATTCAGTATTTTTAACATTAATACTTTCAGCAATTTGCCTCAAAAACAAGCTTGTTATTTTCTTATTTTCATCTAGTAACTAAAAAAACTATACAATCAACGCTTCATTACTTCAATATTATGCAAACGTAACCAAAGGAAAAAAAATCTCAGTAGCAGCAAGGAGTCTGGTGATGTGCCCGGTAGCGGCAATAGGCTCGCCCCCTATTACGTGGGACTTAAAAATTCATGGCAAAATGTGGGTGTAATATTACATCTCTGCCTACCCCTTCGAGGCTAAAGGCGTGATTCTATAAAAAAAATATAACCAATGGAGCATAACATATTCTCTTTTTTAACCATACGCTCAACTAAGCCGTAATCATTTAAGGGTTCACCAAAATTCCAGACATGGATGGCTTCGTAATCTAAAAGTACCGATAGCTCTTCGTCCGACGATGTGACATATCATACAGAATATGATATGTATTCAAAACGTACGATTGTACTTTATTTAACCGACCAACTCTATTCCGCACTGTATTTGCGAAGCACAAAATTACACCAATCCTGTATTGGATTATAGTAACGTGGATATGAATATGTAAATTGATGGAATTTTGTTTGCTGATGCGGATTTCGTCATTAAATGTATTTGGGTAAAATATTAACTGGTTTTATTTATGTACTTTTGACTGCATTTTTAACAACCATGCAAACAGGGAGATTTATTAGATTCAATGAGTCTGTCTACATGTCTGTATGTCTATATTTAATTTTGGAATCGCAGCTTCCGAACAGATGTACCGACTCTCATCTGCTCGATTTTCGTTATTTAAAATTTATCGTGATGGATTAAGCTACAATTCATAACGGTTTTCGTCAGGAGTAATTTAAAATTGTATTTAATAAATATTATTCAACCCGTTCATGAAATTATGTGTAGTAAACGAAACTAGAGAATACAAACTAATAACAAACAAAATTAGGATTGATTAGTAACTAATAATAACTAGATAACCTACCAAGACAATACCTCAAAATCGCCAACGATAACGAAATGCTACATTTAATAGAACTTAAAATAGATGAGATGACCATCAATCAATTCTCAGATCATTCTTAATACACTTTTCACCTACGTATTCGTTTAACTAAACTTACACAAGTATATAATCTAACACGTATAGTGTTCATCAGAGGTAAAATGTTATTTTTGAACCATCTTTACTCCAAACCCGATCAAGAACACTCGATAACACGATTACTCGTCAAATAAATAATTTATTTCCTGAAAGACAAAGCCTGCCTCACTCATCAATGTCAGTAAAACACCTGAGATCAACACTTTGAGTTTACACCATACCCGTCAGGGTACCGTACGAAAGGTTTCACCTAAAAGGGAGTGAAAAGTTTTGCTCATTCTCACACATATCCCATGGAAATTAAAACATTGTTTCCGAATACTTGTCTTCTACGTGTTTCACCTTGGAATTTGGAATTTCTTAAATGGAATTGCATGATTCAGCGTGTAAGCATAATCTATAGTGCGTTATTGAATTGCTTAGCGATGATAAATTGTGTTTACAAGCAGATCTGTCTGTTACACGCTCCGATAAAAAAGAAAGCGGGTTATGTATAGCGCGCTGAAGCCTAACTTGCGAATGTCTAAAAAATAAATAGATCATTTAAGTATTCGCTTTAAATAAAAAGTCAATACACTTTTATATATAATGCTAGAGGATGCCCGCAGCTACGCCTGCATATTTCATTTTTAATTGAACTGTTTCTCCTCGATCACGTGCGAATTTCGGGCAATCGCTTCTTAGTGCACCCCTAGGGGTCTAAGGCAATGTTCACACCAAATTTCAGCTTCCTGCGCCTCACAGTTTTGGCTGTTGCTTGCCTGTCATTCAGTCAGGAACGCAAGAATTTTATATAAACAGATTTTTTAAAGGAAAGATTTATTTAATGAGCTTGCCGTGCCATATCATCATCATTATCAGCCCTTTATACTGTCCCACTGCTGGGCACGGGCATCTTCTCATTATGAGAAGGGTAAGGCCATAGTCCACCACGCTGACCAAGTGCGGTTTGGTAGACTTCACATGTCTTTCGAGAACATTGTGGCGAACTCTCAGACATGCAGGTTTTCTCACGATGTTTTCCTTCACCGAGTAGTAAGCGATAATTAACAATTTAATAAGCACTTAACTCCGAAAAGTCATTGGTGCATGCCGTGGATTTGAACCCGAGACCCTCTGCATAGCAGTCCGTCGATCTCTCCACTCAGCTATCGCTGCTCATATCATACTGACGCTTATCTTGGTGGAGTTATTTCTATTTGGTTTCACTATCAATTATATATCGTATGGCGTAAATACCTTTTTAAATTGCCCTAAGTTTACACAGGCAAGGTAAACCTAGCAGTTGACCTACTGAACCGTTTAAAACGCTCCAGTTATTAAATTTATTCGTGAGATAAAATACAGAAATATGGTTCTGATGCGTCAGCTCACGCCATTTTAATTAATCTGTCGAACTCTCGTAAATACATTCAATCCCATTAACTACTGAAACTTTTTATTTTTATGATCTTATCGAAAACTGGTTGAGTGCCTGTAAATTCCACTAAAATTATTTATCTCTTCGATATTCAAAGTAGTAAACCTTTATGATTTTTCGTGATTCAAACTATAAAATCCGTTTCGAGTATAATAATTAGATGATGAAGCGCTAGTGTTATCCCAGATGATCCTTGTGGATAATAATAACGAACTGTTCAAGGACATTTCATAACTATTGTACGATATTACCACTGACAGACTCAAAATAAAGATCCTCCAGCTATGGAATTAACTTATATATTTATCTTCTACATTGAAACATAAAGGGAAACCTTTAAATACTTAAGTCTTTTGGGTGAAGACGCCTGAGATTTGTCATAATTAAAGGTCGAAGAAACGGATTGACACGGAGTGCACTTGTGTTTGCGTCAAGATGGTGACCACTCTAGTGATATGCCGACAGAAATTAAACAACTTAATTTAATGACGTAGTGGAGAGGCTAATAGACTGTTACGCAGGAAGTCCCGAGTTCAATCCGACGGTGCACTACTGACTTTTCCAAATTAAGTGCGTATTGAATAGTTATTTATTGCTAACTAAACGGTTAAGGAAAATATAGTGAGGAAACACGCATGTCTTAGTTGCAAGGGTTGCAAAGGTTTGTTCTCGCAAGGGAATCAAAACCTACAGGGTACTTCCTTTGAACTCAGAATCTTGAAATTGGGCACGAAGCAACGTCTTATAGCACGTCATATAGATAAAGGAAAAATTAAAAAAAAGGAAAAATGTTTGTTACATCATATAAATAAAATATTTTTAATAATTTTAAGGTACTACCACGTTCCTCATAAACCCGTAGAGATATAAAATTGAAATTCATATAAAATACTCAAGACAAAACTAAAGGGTACTTCCAGTCGATCTGGAATCTTGAAATTTGACATAAAGCAAAATTTTTTGTTACATCACATATTTTTTTAAATAACTATATATACCTACAGGTTTGTACGGAACCCTCGGTGCGCGAGTTAGACTCGCACTTGACCGGTTTTTTTTCTGTGTTTGGCATATAAAATTCAGTCAAAATGTGACATCAATAAAACAAAAATAATCCGTGGCAAAATCTGTTAATATTTGTTTATGACTATACAAAATAATAATTTATACACAGCTAATTGAGCCTGCGGTTACATCAACGTTATTTAGGCCGCCGCCTGGCTCTTAGCGTGATGTTATATAGCTTATAGCCTTCCTATCCAGCACAATTTTCACAGGTAGTAGAGCCTTGCTGATTTCAGCATGAATGGGCCGGCTCGACCGAAGAAGTACTACCCTCTCACAGAAAATCGACGTAAAGTAACAGTACCTAAGCTGTTGCGTTTCGTTCGGTGAGTGAGAGTTCTGGAGGCCCTATCCCCTATTCCCTCTCCCTCATCCCACTCCTCATCCTATCCCTTTTCCCAATCCCAAGGGGCGGCAACGCACTTGTGACTCCTGTGGTGTTGCTTGTGCCCATGGGCGGCGGTAATTGCTTACCATCAGGCAATCCGTCCGTTCGTTTGCCGCCTATTACTATAAAAAAAAAATATATATATATATATATTCAAGTTGAACCGGCAGTTCCCAAGACTAGCGCGTTCAACTAACCAAACGAACAAATTTTTCAGCGAATAAGTATATAATATATGGATCTACACATACAGACAACGCAATCTTCTTATCCAGCAACATCTAATCTTCGCTCAACTTTATTGATACATCAGTTACAACACTCAATTCGTTTCCCTTACAATTTCACCTCTCATTTACTACTTTCTTATGTTAGCAATTACATTTATAGGCATGTCTCTAGTGTGTTATTATGGTAGGCGGCCACGATTCGATGGACGATTTTCCTTCCTTGTTTTCGTGGCTTGTTTCGTTGAATCCACATAATTGAGAATAGTGTTAATACGGAGGCTAAAAATAGAGACAATTTTATTTCCTCCGTGGAACAAAATGAAGAGATCGTTTAGGTAATAGTGCCGATTTGTGGGTGCCTTATATAGCTACCAGTTAGCACGTGTAGGTGTCGACTACCGCGACAGAAGGAAGTACACGTGCTTTTCTGCTGTATAAGGTTTGTGCAAAATAGTTTCTTTAAAACTTGACCAGAACTCCTTTACAGCCTTTTACTGCTGGGCGTAAGCCTCTCCTGAGTTGCTACACAGTATTACTTTGAATCAATAGACGGATTTATCCTACTGTGCCACGCTGGCCGGACTGGTTGGTATAGGGTATGACGTCTAACTTTACGTCTCTTCGCAAAGTTATTATTGCATCGTGTATTTTGTTCAGTAACTTCTTACGATATCCACGGAATGAATTGGGGTGATGACACTTTGTATGTATTCTTAAGATTGCGTTTCTGAATTTAAGAGTAATAAACATCCATACATACATACATCCACTCTCGCATACATTCCCCATAGCGACTAACTTTCTGGCTACTGCTAGCAACAATTGATCCTTGATGACAATAGTGGTCGACGTGCTCTCTAAGACACGGAGCAGGCGGTAATACGTACATCACTTCAAAAAGTCAGTGAAACACGTCGTAATTTGATCCCGATACCCTCTGCTTGACAGTCTGTTGGTAACTCTACTAGCCTATCGTGTCATTTTATCATCAACTAGTGGATGCCCGCGGTTACGCCTACACATGTTTTTTTATTAATAATAATAAAATTACGGGGCTCACCGGTATCGGGTGCAGGGACCAAGCTACCGGTGGTTAGGGCTCCAGAGAGAGGAAACTCCTGACGATACGAGCCGTGGCCAGCCATACTGCCTTCTGTATAGAGGACTTAATCCAGCCGTCTAACGCGAGCCTCTTGAGGTGGTGATCGAGGCTCTTGGCAATGACACCATTAACTGATACGGCTATCGGTACAATGATCATCGATGTCACCATTCCTCATGACGAGAATCTCGTGAAAGCCGAGAAAGATAACAAATAAAATATTCGGATTTGGCTCACGAGATTGTCATCGGGGAGGTAATTTCCCCTTGCCTCACCCCACATTCCAACCTATATTCATCGGACATAGTTCCTGCCCACCTAACATTGTTTATTGGTTCTCATACCAGAATCTTAGCAATGACGTGACCTCAAAATCTACTTGTTTCTCATTTCTTAGCTTATCCCAAAGCCTTCCTTGGACAGATCTAAGAAGCACGCATTAACTGGCGTTTTCCTATCAGTATAATATCGGACAGTCCGCTTTAAACACATAGGTAATGGCACTTTCAGTCGACAGCCCAGGCTTGAAGCCAAACTGTGCATCATGCAAATCAATCCTGGGGGCCATATATGCATCCAGCAGACTATCCAGCACCTTTGCTATGACCGTTGCCAAGGATATTGGTCTGTAATTACTGGGATCGGCAGCATCACCGGTTTTATTTTTTATAACAGGTACAACTATTGTTCGCATAAGTTCACTGGGCAGATAAGAATGACTCACACACAGTCTAAAAAACATCGACAACACTCTTGGTAAGTGTACACCTGCATACTTAAGGTGCTCGACACTAAGGTGATCATGTCCCGGGGACTTGCCTCTAACCATATCTTTTATCACTTTCTTAACATCTTTAGTGGATCAATTCAATACCCGCGCCATCCCCACATCAGCGCCAGTCACCTCCTGCGTCACATACAACCAGTAAAGGAATTCGCTAAGGGCTTCACTTTAAATTGGTCTACAAACATATTAGCGATTTGAGTGGGATCATGTTTACCGCCAACACTTACGGGGAGGCTCGACCTAGGATTCAGTTTATTCGTGTTTTTCCAAAATTTACAAAGTCCTTAGATTTATGATTTTCAGCTATTAAATTTAGTTTAATTTGTTTTTCATTATTAGGACACCATTTTAATTTACTTTTGAAATTTCGCTGCGTCTCACGCATTTTGTTATATTCAATACCTGTATCTGGTTTACCACATAACTGCCAATCGTGAACAGCTAAGCGAGCCTCCTCGTAAGCTATTTTCACATGTTTATTCTACCCTGGCACAGACTTATACGTTCGGGGCTTATTCGCCGCCGCACTACACTCAGCAGACTGTTGGAGAATACATATTATGTTACTCTATAAATTATCCAGAACAACATTATGGTTCACATTCCTACAATAAAAGTCTGCACAGTGTCTGAATGCGTGCGGGAAATCAATTTCCCGTAAACCCACATAACACATTTCCTCATACATACTTATCTGAGTCGAGTCACGTTGTCCCCAGACAATGTTATTACTGTTTAGTTTAGGTAATACTATATTAGGTGTAATTAACTTTAGATTTCATTCTACCTCTATAGGCATATGATCCGACCAATATATATCGTACAGTACCTTAACATTTACGACTGTCCGTTGCGCGGCCTGTGTCGTAATACAGTGGTCAAGCCAGTGTGCGCGTCAGCCAGTGTGCGCGTCACTCACAAAAGTGTATGAGTCACTCGGCAAGCACTTAATATCAGCGCATAACCACTGTTGTTCCTCACAGACCTTAAGTAGTTCGCTATGGAATAGCTCGCTAGTATGTGCATTATAGTCACCTAACATAAGTACAGTTTCTATACTATTGCTGTCGATTATAGCTGCAATTTCACCCAAGCAGTCAGTGAACTCGGCGAGATTATCACTGGAGTTGGTAGGCATATAAACTGAAAATACTAGCATATCTCTGTCGCACAAACTCACTTTTATTGCCGCGATACGAACACTGCTGCACTTTATAACACTAACCGTCGAGAACAGACTCTTCCGCCACAGAAGCGCTACGCCTCCATAGGATCGACCACGAAGTACATCTGCTGCCGTATCCACTGCTGAGTTACCGGTGAATGCAAAGTCGTTGTGTATTAATCCTTTCTTCCCGATCCCGTGAAAATTTGGGGATATCCTTTCTTAGGTCCCCAGGAATATACATGCCAAATTTCAGCTTCCTGCGCTAAATAGTTTTTGCGTTGCGTTGACTGTCAATAACGCTAAGATTTTATATATACAGGAGATACGTTCACCAAAACGTTACTTCAAATGTAGATACTTAGCCAGGCGATTTGAGATCTATTGCGTCCATTACAACTGCATCCACTCGGTTGCTCACGCTTACCGGTTGACTTTGTTTTTATGAGCGGAGTAATCTCTTGTTGGAACTGTACCAAAGTTGGAACGATAACGGTAATCGTCAGGTACATGCGAAACTTACGATTTGTTTTGCTGGTGATGTTTTGTGTTTGTTTCAAAGTGTTTGCATAGTTATTAGGATACGGTGGCTTCGTATTAAAATGCGAGTTTAACGCATCATCATCATCATAATAATCGGTAGAGTATATATAAAAATTCAAAAAAATCTTCCGTTACTATCTTACTGACAGATAAAGTATAGAAAAAAGTATTAATTGAAAGAAACTGATATTTGGCATGTAAGATTATTGGGGAGCACTAAGAAGGCGTTGCCTGAATAATCTTATGCTTGTTTCAATATGCTACTACTTTTTAGGGTTCCGTACCTCGAAATGAAAATCGGAACCCTTATAGGATCACTTTGTTGTCCGTCCGTCTGTCAAGACCTATTTTCTCAGAAACGCGTGAAGGTATCAAACTGAAATTTATATCAAATAGTCAAATCTACTGTTCCGTGTAGCTGTGAAGAAATCAACCTTCTAAACCAATGCAATCAAAACATACAGCCGTTTATGCTGCAAATTTCCAAAAATCAAAACCTACAGGGTACTTCCCGTGAACTCAGAATCTTGAAATTTGGTACGAAGCAATTTCTTATAGCACAGATAAAGGGAAAATTGCGAAAATCGTATTTTTTTGTTATTTCATATAAAAAAATATTTGTATTAATTTTAAACTTACCCCTTTCCTCATGAATGCGAAAAGTTATTAAATTGAAATTCATATCAAATACTCGGATCTATAATACCTTTAAGCTGTAACAAAATCAAACTTCTATCTCAACGCAATCAAAAGAAACAGCAAATTTAGCATATTTTCAAACTCGCAACTACTGGCAAGGGAATAAAAAAATACAGGGTACTTCCCGTAAACTCAGACTCTTGAAATTTGGTACGAACCAACGTCTTATAGCACAAATAAAGGAAAAATTTCCAAAACCGCAACTTTTTAGTTACATCATATAGTAAAAATAATAATAATAATTTTAAAGTTACTAGCCTTTTCCTTATGAACACGTAGAGGTATTAAATTGAAATTCATATCAAATACTCGGGTCTGTAATATCTTTAACACTTTCACTGTTCGACCGCAAACACAATAGAAATTCAATTGTTATGAGCCACATGTGGCTCATGAGACTGGGAATGGATTAAGCTGTAACAAAATCAAACTTCTAAGCCAACGCAATCAAATGATACAGCTGTTTATGCCGCAAATTCTCGCAAATTTTCGAAACTCACAAGCGAATCAAACCCTACAGGGTACGTCCCGTGAACTTAAAATATGGAAATGTCGTACGAGGAAACTTCTTGTAGCACAGATTAAAGACAAAATTACAAAAACGTCATTTTTAGTTACATCATGCTTATGGTAAAACATTAAAAAAAAATTTAAGTCAGTACCTCTTTCCTCGTGAACGCGAAGAGTTATTTAACCCCTACCCTGCGCAAGGCTCGCTTTGCCCAACGCACGAAATGCGTCATTTCAAACACTTTACAATTTTTACGTAGACTTGCAGAAAAACGAAAAATTCGTCTACAAAAATATAATAATATGGCATGAATTATACCTTCCTCGCTTCGTTACGAGTTTATCTAACTAGTTATACATTTCAATATGTTAATAAAACTGACCTGTTCTCGCAGCGATGTAATATATTTTGATTTTGAGAAATTTCATTGTTATAAATTGTAAACTTTATCACAAATTTATCGAATATCCACACATAATCACCAAACAAGCACTTTATTACGTTAAAACAATATACAATGTGCAAAGATAACTCAACTCATTTTACTTTGGAATCATAATTTCACCATAAAACATTTTCGTTTACGCGACGAAAAATAACGGCCGCCATTCTTTGGGAAAGTAATAAGTGCATTACAAAAGTTTCGTTGCTTTTTCACTGCAATATTTATCACTTTCCGATAAACTATAACTCAATGTGAAATCTACACTTATTTTCCAGTAGTTCTGTATATAATACTTATAAGATTACTCAATGTTTACTCATTACAAACATTTTTACTTTTCTCGTGCACACTTATTTCAATATCAAAATGGCCAATATGGCGTCGTCGCAAAGTTCAATGGCATACGTATTACGGAAATCGATAAATCGAATGATATAATAAAATCGTGTTACAAGTGCAAAAACCGTTAAATATCAACGACCCATGGTACCCAACTCGTTATTAACCTATGAGGTTATTATTGCAGTTGAGGGGTTAATTGAAATTCATATCTAATACTAAGAAAATAGAAGTAATTTATTTCATAACAATGTACATATTATTTAGGTATATTATAACGCCGTGTGGTTGACGGCATAGAATACAAGTGTCACCACCCCCTATCTTCCCGTGGGTGTCGTAAGAGGCGACTAAGGGATAACACGATGGAAATACCATCTTTGCGTAGAGACGGAAAACTCGACATCAAACCCTATACGACTGCCTCGTTGGTCTCGCGGCGTAGGTGTGCGCGTGGGATCGGGAGGTCCCGGGTTCGATTCCTGGGTCGGGCAGCGTTATTGGGTTTTTCTGTCACGAAATTCTCTAAGACTCCGTGCTGCTAGCACGGAGTCTGGAAATGTGCCCGGTACGGCAATAGGCTCGCCCCTTATTACGTGGGACTAAAGTATATCTGGCGAAAAGTGGGTGTAGAAATACACCTCTGCCTACCCCTTCGGGAATAAAAGGCGTGACGATATGTATGTATGTTTTATAACTTAACTATCTTAAAATACTATCCTAAAAAATATATACAGAACATACAAAACAGTAAATAAAATAATTTATAGGGCGTTATAAAAGTCTTCCACATCGCCGTCGACCGGGAGCGTGCCCAGAACGCTGGCAGCATTGCCATGTTGTATGGCAATGCTTATTTTTTGGGCCAAGTGTACTCCAGCCTTCAAGTATACTAAGGTCTATGACACCGTGAAACTGTAATAAAATCAAACTTCTATGTCAACGCAATCAACAGAAACAGCAACTACTCGCAAGGAAATCAAAACCTACAGGGTACTTCCCTTGAACTCAGAATCTTGAAATTGGGCACGAAGCAACGTCTTATAGCACATCATATAGATAAAGGAAAATTAAAAAAAAGGAAAAATGTTTGTTATATCATATTAATAAAATATTTTTAATAATTTTAAAGGTATTACCACGTTCCTCATAAACCCGTAGAGATATAAAATTGAAATTCATATAAAATACTCAAAACAAAACTAAAGGGTACTTCCAGTCGATCTGGAATTTTGAAATTTGACACAAAGCAAAATTTTTAGTTACATTACATATTTTTTAAATAACTATATATACCTACAGGTTTGTACGGAACCCTCGGTGCGCGAGTTAGACTCGCACTTGACCGGTTTTTTTATTTATTATCTAGAATTGCTTTAGTCATCATTATCATCTTTGCGCTATCCCGGTTACATTCAAGACTTTTATCTCGGAGCCCCAGAGACTACCTTCTAGATAATCAGAAAATTACCCTTCTACAACCCATAGTACCCTATGGGTTGTAGAAGTCTCACTATCGATATTTATTGCATTATAGACCCACTTCTCAGTATATTCAAGGGCACTCAATCCCCTCAAATCCTGCCAAAGACCTTCATAACAGGCCTAGTATTCCCGTTAGTAGTCTACTATTTATTAAGTATTTGTAATGAACTAAAAAAGCAGAAAGTGTTTTTTCTGTTGGCAATTATGTCCTTATTGTTGATGTTAACGAAATTCTGATATAACAAAATTGTCTCGCAACATCAGCAAGTACTGAGTGAGCATATAATTTATTCATTGCCAATTTAGCTACCAAGCCTCAAACTAGGACAATATTTTCCATAAAATCTTATGTAATTTTTCAAAGGAAAGTTAAAATTACCACAGTATTTTTACTACGTCAGTGGTTTTTTTTATATTGTTTGCAAACGGCTTGCATGATTAACACGGGTTTCGCAGTGATAATTTTAAACAGTCGTTCATAAAAAATCCTTTTATCGTAGGGATTCTCTATCAATTACTGTATTTAATAATTATGTGCAAATTACTTTAAATTTGAAATAAAAAAGAAATGAAAGTTTATAATAGTTTACACTCAAATTTTAAGTTGCATGTATTTATTTTATTTTAGATAACATTATCCTTGCCTCACTCAAATGTGACTAATTTAGATAGAACAATTTTTTGGGCACGGGCCTCTTCTCACTAGGAGAAGGGTAAGGCCATAGTCCACCACGCTGGCCAAGTGCGGGTTGGCAGACTTCACATGTCATGTCTTTCGAGAACATTATGGAGAACTCGTAGACAAACAGGTATCCACACGATGTTTCCCTTCACCGATAGGTAAGCAAGATAATTAAAAATTTTATACGCAAATAATTTCAAAAAGTCATTGGTGCGTGTCGTGGATTCGAACCGGTGACCCTCTGCGTAGTAGTCTGTCGGTCTCTGCACTCAGCTATCGCTGCTATATATGTACCTAACTTCCAAACATTAATCATGTAACTTGAGACGGGGGATCTCAGGTAGGATGTCGGGGTTCGAGAGAAACACTGCTAGGTGTCACTACCGCTTACATACAGTATGACCGAACTAGGTAAGCACTGGCCTGAGGGCTGGAGCGTAGACTCCTGCTGGTCTCCGACGTTTGCTGGGTAGCTGCTCGTAGGGTCGCCGATGAGCTGGCCAAGGTGCGCTGCGCAGGCAGCTCTGTGGTCGAGGTTAATAAACATAGCCCGATATAGCGGTTTGGTTAGGTATGTCTTCTATCCTCAAACTAAATATTGAGTTAAACCATCCAGGAAAGCATCTGCCCTATACACAGCCAATATTCAATTACAAAACTCAACAACCAACGCAGTGCCATTACTTGCCACATCTCAATCAATTAGCAAAGCCAACATGACAATCGCATCGAAATCCTTCAACCGCAGTGCGTCGTCTCTATAAATCGCACGCCCTTAGTCACGTTTCACTCACATGCCCCTGTAAGTCCAGCTGTTTGTGCTAATAATTGCAGGACTTACGCATCGGCCTCACAGGCATTGCTCGTAGGCACTGTTAAAGTTTGCATGCGAAAGGAAATGTCGGATTTAATTTTTGTATAAGGTAAAGAGTCATATTTTATAGATTATACAGCGAACATCGGGTTTAAAGCAATTTCTTGAGCGCAAACGCGATAATGTTAGGAAGATGATGATTGAAGAAATAAATTCTTTGTTTTTATGACGTCGTAACTAGCTTACCAAGGTAGTCGTTATGGATTTCTACTATTAGATTCGAAGCAATATGACCATTATCTAGTAACGAGTAAAAGGTATATGAAAATATGTCTCTTTATATTATCAAATCGATAGTCAAATATCAGGACCCTACATTTAGCAAATCATTTGGAACATTCCAATGCGAACAGTGATTGGGAAATGTACATCAAAAGAGCAATCGGCACAAAGGAAGAGTCGCCATGGCAACATTGTTAACTTTCTACCTTCCAGTCATTTAAATAACGAATAACCTTCATAGGTAATGAGCCCTTAGACCTTGAATACAACGTGAGCGTTTTGACACAAACACTCAATATCACTTGCTAACTGATTACCAAGTTTGTCTGCCATAAGTTTCGGTCAAGAACAGATTAGATTAACATCTTTGTAGGTAAAGTCGACGTTATCGCTTGATGAATAGTGCTTATGTTCGCTGGTAAGTTTCCAGGAAGGTAGTGTATGGATAAACAAAAATGCTTGCACATTAGTATGTGCTTACATTTGTTTCTGGAGTTTCTACGATAGCTGCCGCTTTCACTAAAACTTCGTTTCAACCTACTTCGAAAAGCTAAAGGTCAATTAGACTAGTGTATTGAACTAACATGTCGTAGATTTCACTATTTTTGCATGTTAGTCTACATGGGCTTCAAAAATCTTGTAACAAGTTTCATTTGTAAAAGTATATTATGTAAGGCTAACATTTTTGAGTAAGTTTGTTTAATATTGCAATGCCTCTTAAACATTGGCATTTTAGTATCTTTGAACTTAACATGATACTTTCATCAATATCAGTGCAGTAATTGAAAATTTGGTCCAATGTGTTACTAACAGTAAATGCAATGTTTATGTTAGACTGCCTAATTAATAAACTGTTTGCTAGAATTGCTGGCATAGTATGTTATTGACATTATTCGACAGCGAATCATCCATACAGTCGATTCGGCATAGTGGCTGCCATCTCAACTGCGCAACACAAAATTACGGTGAATTTCAACTGCGCATCCCAAAAGTACGGCGAATTCATGGCTAAAACCAGTATATACAAGCGTGGTGATTCCACTTTGCGACTGCCCAAGTTATTTTCATGCCCCCTGTACGATAAGTTTAGGACAGAAATGATGAATAGGATCACTGTCACAACGGTCGGGCCCCCTTTTTACGCCGAGCTTGTGCGCTCTGCGGCGAACTTCCGGCGGTTTAGAGACTTCGCCCAAAAATGGCACGAGAAGAGAGCAGACCTCTAGAAGGAGGAACGGACCCGGGCCAACGACGAAGCCGTACTTGTGACGTCGGCTGTGAGAAGTGCAGCGCCTAGCCTACTAGTATAGCAGAACCGCCCCTGAATGGGGAGAGTGGCTTAGGGGCAAGTTGTGTAGGAAGTCTTCCACGGGCGCGTGGGAAAGAGCATACAGCAAGTACCGTGCGCCTCTCCCATGATTCGGTCCATATACCCTGATGGGTGGAGGGACCATGAGGTGGTGGAGGGAAAGTGTCCAAGATATTCAAAGCAGCCAGAATCGACAGCGCCGAGAGCACATATTACCTCCGACGAACGGGGCAAACGGGGTAATTAAGAAAAACGCAAATCAACTTCCAAACATCTTGCATACCAGTCTACCTGGTATCTCCACTAGGTTATCGCTTCCTAAGTACATATACACAATTTCTTTGTAAAGTTGTATTACGGCGTTCTCTTTAGAACATCGCCACGTAACACGGAAAAATTTAAAAGGTAAAAGGCGGGCAATAAATTGTTACTACCGGCGGGTTACTACTAGTTATAAATAAGGAGGGTAACAATTACGGTACGTGGATTGCATTCAATACGGGGTAATAAGATCTAGTTGGCGATGTTCCAAGATGACGTAGAACATGTAGAACAGAGTATACTTGTATCTCGTTTTATTTTTACTTGATAGAGTATCGTGACGTCATTATAACTGCAAGATTTAAAGGCGAAGTAGAGTAATAAAAAACGCACCTTTTGTGGATTTTAGTTTTGCTGTTATAGTATTATACGATTATGAAGCAGCGATAGCCTAATGGAAATACCAACATACTGTCGTCCTGAGGGTATCGGGTTCGAATCCACGGCGCGCATTAGAAAATTTTCTGAGTTATGCGCGTATTGAATTGCTAATTATTCCTTGCCCCGTGCCTCGAAGAACACGTTAAGCCTTCGGTCTCAGATATCATGAAGATCTTTCATTTTATAAATAAACTGACACTAGTCTAAACCATATAATATAGCTACTCGTATGGGTTGAGAAGGTCAGACAGGCAGTCGTACAACCACTCAGACTCAAAACAACGATTATATAATAATATAATATTCTACCACATTCACACAACACCATCTAGTCCCAAAATAAGCAGAAGCTTGTACTATGGAAACTAGATAATGGATAAACATACATAATTATACACTTTTTTTTGTAAATACATACATATTATACATAGAAACAATCAGACCAAGACAAACATCCATGTTCATGCATACAAATGTTTGACTTGACCGGGAATCGAACCCGCGACCTTCAGCGTAGCACTTGTAGATCACATAAAGTGTTGCCACGTGTGTGAGTCTTAACCCACTTTACTTGACCAAGTATAAGTGGCAAGCCAGCCACTAAAAAAAAAATTAGCTCATCAAAAAATATTTTAATTTGCTAGGTAGATTTTTAGAAAGAAATAGTTACATAACCTTACCTTAAATTCAAATACCTTGTCTATTTAATCAAGAGCCTTTGTATATTTAGACAAAATTTCACTAACAAGATATCTTTAGTACGAATTTAAGGTGCTTTGCCTACGACTGTCCTTTAGCTTTTAATATAATTATGTCATTAACTTGTGCAAACAATTATATTAAACGTTTTTTACAGAGAGCTTCATTCTTCAAAGAGTAATTCTTCCAAATTAAATGTTTTTCTCAAACCTTTTTGCTTTCTTTTTTTAGAAAAGGAACATTGTGTTATTTCCCCAGAGGCTAATAACGAAATGTCGACGAAAAATTACGAAAACAATTTGTAAGTAATAGATCAATGGAAACATTGCTAACTCTAATTAAAATTGTATGTTTATTTCTAGAAGAAAATAATAATATATACTTATGAAAGTGAACCCCAAGGATCAATTCCCCAAGATAAATGACTTTTATAATAATTACGCATATTTTGTGCCATACAGTTTTGTAAGAAAGCCATATCCTAATTTAAAAAAATCCTAAATATGACTACAGCTGCTGGAGTCGCGACGCAACGTCAACTTCAAGGCGTTTGTGGTGCGGATCCCGTCGTACTTTCTGCCTGTCGTTATGAAGGAGGACTTTTGGCCGAAAGGTGTGGTCTTCCGTCGCTTTCGCGGACAAGTGCCACAAGAACGCACAACAACATCATGCAAGTGAAGCATTATTAACATAGTGTATAAGTCACATATTTACTAACAAAAATTGTATTTTGTATGTACCTATGCTAGTATGTAAGGTATATATCTTTATAAAAATACGTACGTATATATGTATATTAATCCATTGTCTAGTACCCATAGTACAAGCTCTGCTTAGTTTGGGACTAGTCAGTGCCGGTGGTTGCGTATATATATATATATATATATATATATATAATTTGTGTCTACTAAGATCTGTAGATACTTAAAATAAATAAATTGAAATTGAAAACTTTTACTATTAGGCATTACATTTCAGCATAGATTACGACAAGCAAGTTTTGTTATCATGTGAACATGGCAAGTGCAAATAAGAATCGTTTTCAAATAAGAATCGCACTTTTCAAATAAGAATCGTTACAGAAAAATTAAAATAGTTAATAGTATAATTTACTTTAAAATGATTAATAATACATAATTGTAACACCTATTAAACAAAAATACTACTACAGCCTACCATCAGATACTTATCACCAAAAATACTCGTAACTATAAACGTCAGCGCAATTACCTCCCACGCGTTTCGGTTTGGCTAGAGTTGGGTTGCTAACAGCCAAAGATAAACTGTCTTATATAGGTATATTCGTTGGGTTATTTAAAGCCTCTTATCACTACGATAAGGACGGCGCCATTGTACGTGGCGGTGGTTAAGGGCGGTTTGACAGACTCAAAATGCTTTTTGAAAAGATCTCATTAAGCCAGACTTGCAGGTTTCCCCACGATGTTTTAACTAGAGCGATAATTTACCGAATAGTCAGCGATATGCATAGCTGAACTTTTAATTCAAATCTTTAGAAACACCTTTAGAACTAAGGAGTGCTTTATTTTCATTTCGCGATGGTCTTGGGTACGAGTTTTGTGTGTATTAAAAATGTTAATGTACGCCTAATAATGTGCCCGGTAGATGTCAATAGGCTCGCCCCCAATTACGTTGCGACCGAAACATAACTGGTGAAGTATATTCGTTGAAGGGGTAGGCAGAGGTGTATAATACACCCTCTGCCTACCCCTTCGAGAATAAAGGCGTGAAGTTATGTATGTAAATTCAAGTTTTAATAAAGAGCTGCCCACAATATTTTTTTAACGGATGATAGATTAAGCCCAAACTTTAGTTTTCAATGTGTTCAAATCAACTCTACCGCGAAACTACTTGGCTTTAATCCCATGGAATTAAACTTAAGTTTATGTTTTGTTTAATACGAAGCTGCTATAATACACATCTCGGGAGTAATAAGTTCGCAGGCAATGTTTCAATCGGCTTAAATTAAGAGGCAGTTTAGTTATTGCTCAGCTAGTTGCTAAGTAATGTAGGCTAGACGTTTAATGAGTCGGTTGATCAGTAATTGCTATGTACATATATTAAGGAGATGAAATATGATATGTCTAAGGTTGCGTTTCCACTAGCGATGTAGCGTAGCATTTAATATGTTTGTTAAGAACCAATAGAATCGCTTTCTTTTCCCAGCCTCGCGCAGCGCAGCATCTGTGAAATCGACTTAGCAGAAGGAGGTTGTACGAATTATTATTTAAAGAAGCGAGTCATGGATGCAAGGGTGCAATTTGTTCTAGGAATGGGCGCGAGTAAGAAAATGCTAGCAGCTAAACGGCGGCATTTGTTAAAGCTAGATGTGCATTGTGCGCACAACATAATTACTAGTACAAACACTTCTACTTTGTAACAATTCAAAATATAAAGCAAGAAATGGAGAAAAATAAACAAAATTATATTTCATTTTTGGGTTCATCTGAAACGAGCTTACACATCCTCGCACCGCTCATGTTTCCGCCACATTACAGCTTCGCTGCGCTTCCACACATCTCTTAGCTACGTTGTATATCTCTGGTGGAAACACAGCCTTACCTTATAGTGCCAGTGTAGTCACCTCAATAGGTTCGGCTTTTTGTACACGTGCCGGTTTACTTTAACTTCTATAATTTCCAATCGTTCTTGAAAATATACTGCTAAATTATCTTGGGTTTAGGCTTGTGTATAGGTATATACTAATACTATTCTCTAATTCCTTGTCGGCTATGGAAGGTACCGTCAGTAGCTTACAAGTTACGTGACTTCAATCTATATCATAGTTGGGTCAAGACTATAGGACGTATCGTAGATATGTTTTGATTAGGCAAACCAAAAGGATGGTAGCGAAACGTTTTATTCCTTTTGTAGTGATGTGTGGCTCATTATAATTGTAATTTTGAAACATTTTTTGCAGATTATTATTTGAGAACTTGACGGTGAAGAGACAATTCTAAAGACAAAATAACAGTCTGCAATAAAATAAAACAAAGCAAAGCTCCGTAAATTTGCATTATAAAAAGCATTGAGCAAACTCCATCCACAACGCCCATGGCGCAGTTTATATCACAAGCTCATTCAACGAATCTAGGAAAAAACGAAATCGTCTTATTGCACCATAATTCACGGTTCTGATAGCTTAAGCCTCTCTCAACCTTCCTCCGTACAAGCTCGGATACTTAGCTGCTTGAAGATGGGCTAAATTAAACTAGCCCCTGACCGGCGCTGCTTGAAAGAACTTTAAGTTATGAGGGTCCAAGTTATGAGAGAATAGTACTATAGTATTTGCAAAACAATTGTTAAATAAGTTTGTCTTGCAAATAATTAGAATCTGCAAAAGATTATGGAATGAACTGGTGCAACACCGATGCTTGGTATATATATATTTTAGCAGACATAAAAAAAATGCAAACTACAAAGCAAAACTTGCAAAGTGGTTCTTTTTGTGAAAATATGTTCTAATTCTGTTTTCTTCCCTGTGCAGTCACGGCATATCATACAGTATCAGTACACTGTCTGTTATTACTAGGAGCAACTCTCATCGATGGTGACTCTCAGAGCAGACGATGTGCGGAGGTGTGTATTAGCAGCGATTTAAAATCGCTATCAGTTGGACCAAGAATCTCGGAGTCATCCGTTATAAGCGATTCAAGTCGTTACAGTATGGATCGCATATTATATTTACATAGACAGCTAATAAAATTTTTAGGTATCAAGACGTTAATATCATTGCGCCATTAGTAGTATTAGTACAAGCAAAATTACTTTAGGATGATGGTGAAGTAGCGGTAGCCATATAAATAGATGTCATCTATAAATAGTACAATTACGAACACACTGAACACTAGCAGTAGGGGAGACCGGGGTTCGAAGTTCCGATTTTGGAGTAGCACGCAATATGAATGTAATAGAAAGATTTAAGGTCCATGATTCCTATATAAATAGATGTGAAATTTATCCTAATAGCAAATTTTATAGTCAAATTAATTGTTTAATAGTTGAATTAATCATATATTTTGGCTCAGGAATTTTGTTCTTCAGCAAGTCGATAGGGAACAACTCGCCCCACGAAGGGGCTGGTTGTTCATCAGTTGAGGTAAGTTGTTCCGTTATCAACTCCAATCAACAATAATGTAATATTAGTTGGAAAGGTATATATAAAATAAAAAAGGCACATTTAACTTAATAATTATGAGTTTCATTTATAAAAATACAAAATTTTAATGTTTTTGGCCAAATTTCAACAAACTTTAAGGACTTGAAAACAAAACTACAAAAAAGTAACAAATATTATCACTAATAATGTTGAATAGGTACAAACTAATTAATAGGCTTAAGACTAATAAACATCTTTAATATTAATCAACTAATTTTAACATTTCGAACTATAGTTTCTTTATGCAGTCTCATAGAATTTACTTTACTGTGATCAATAATCTAATTAATGGTTTACTTTAGTAATAGTTTTATTTCAGGCGTGCAGAACTTAAAAAAATAATTATTCAAAGAATTCGTCGTCAGAATTACAATTTAGACATATAAAGGAATGAATTATCTTTAGATTTCAGGCATTTTGAATGCGCCCAATCCTTTTACATGACGCATTCAATCCATCCATCTCCTGGTTGTGAATTGGAATATGTGTCGCAACATATTAAACAATACCATTCCAGACTGTCTTCTCCACTATCACTTTCATGATCATCTTCTTGCAGGACTTTCCGTTTCACATTTTCTTTACCATTTGCGGGTTTACGAGTTATTTTACAATTTCGCTTGTTTTTACCGGTTGCCTTTTTCTTTCCAAGTCTTATTTCAATTTCCTTCACCTTTATTTTACTATTGCTCTTTCTTCTTCTTGCTTTTTCTTCAGCCAAAGCGTTCTTTTCAGGCGTATCTGTCTGTATTGCTGTTTTCTTATTCTTCGTTTAGTTAATATAAACGATCTTGGTGGTGCTTTTGTTAAGGGTTTGATAGCTTCAGGGGAAAATGTGCTAGATGTGGCTTGAATGACGACATTGTTTCGCAAATTAGCAATGTTCGAGGGTCCTGGTTGAGGTTCGTTGGTCGGGTATCCTGTTGTCGCTAGACGTGGCTCGCTACCTGGGATGGCTTCCATATTATGATCCACCTGAGGCTCACCTGGGGCACGTTGTTCCGCGGAACAACTAGCGGGGGGCCAGAGGAACGTTGAACCCAAATCCCATTTTCAAAGTGTCCTTCAATTACAATAGAATAGGTTATAAGAAGTCATCAATGATATTAAATTGATAATCACTATAGTTTGCCTAACTGATAATACCAAGTCACACGCAAATAATCAGACAATTGAATGAGATAGACCAAAAAGTTTAGGGACAAAAAAATTTACTTACGTGTTGTTTATGTGCCACTATTCAATTACCACTCTCGCACGCCGACGCACCGTCTCTAAAATGGCTGATGCAATAGCGCGATAGTATGACGTTTCGCGACACACTTCACACCTATTGCCATCTCTTTTATTTGCGGAGCTATTTCGAACGGAACTACGAGGATAAGAAAAGACTAAGAATCTGATTTTTTTATCTCTCGACAGCATCCACCAAATCGCGGTTCATCAGATGTTTGTCACTTGGCCTAGTCATAAGATCATCCTTCTAGTTGAAGAAATACTACATTTCAGTCCTCTATAGCGATTACCGGTACAACAGTCTAAGCCAAGATGCTATATTTTAACTTTACACAGCAGTAGATTAATAAAAATTCTGTAATTTTAACAAGCGGCGATAGCCCCGTGGTGTACGTAACTGACTGCAGAGACGATGGCCTCGAGCCTGGACCTCTGACTTTTCGAATTTGTTTGTGCAATAAAATTTTAATTATCGCTTGCTTAATAATGTGCCCGATAGATGGCACTAGGCTCACCCCCTATTTGGTTTACGTTGGGACCGAAACATAACTAGCAAACTGTGGGTGTGTAATACACGCCTGCCTATTCGGGGCGTACAAACAGGTGTATAAAGGCGTGAAATTATGTATGTATCTAATTTTAGACCCGTAGAGACACGAAGTATCAATTGAAATTTAATCTTCCCAATTATAATAGACTTCATAAAACGATGTCTCACGCTAAATTGTGTATTAATACTAAAGATATTTTCAAACGTAGGTAATTTAGTTTTTCATATTTCCACGCTTGGATATCTTACATCTTAAATTAATACGAAACATTCAGGCTTTTATCAATTTAGTCTATCAAAATATATCATTTTTATATTAATAAGTTTTATTTTATGAAATGATCATTGAAAAGAGATTACTGGGCAATATACCAATAACATTTTGACCTAATTTGTGCGTATTTAGAGGTTGGACCGTTTTGTCAGTTTTCATTATTTGCAGAATGAATAGCAATGACATCTAAAACAATGTAGATAATACTACATTTAATTTGTTACAGACATTGAATCAAAATTATTACAATTATTTCGAATAATGAGCTCGATCATTAGATTCAAAAAAGTATTTAGCTTTTTGCAGATCAAGTTATTTAAGTGAAATACGAAACAATGTCGATATAAATATTTGCTATAAAAGTAAAAGTGTGTTTATTTTATTTCAAAGACATAAAAATACTGTCTTCGGCTAAGACCTAAAAAAATATCCCGCTCACATTCAAGATAAAAAATTATAATGATAAGCACAATTTAAGGTAACTCCTTTACAAGGAGTTATCCAGTGTCACTTTACAAATGTTCGATCAACGGACACAAATAACAATCAGACTCGAAACAGCAATTACGGAAATCGAGTAGGAATCGAATCTACTAAACTTAGCCCTCTCTAAACGGCGAGGTAACCGCGATCCCTAGGAGGTGTAAGAGCCACGTAATGCGTTGCTCGCACATTCGGCCACTTACACATTTGTGCCGTATTAGCAAATAATTTATTACATTATTTGAACTAATCATATTTAAATTCAGTTCGCGTTCACGTCCCAATATCAATTGACCGCGTTCAAATCTGTAATCGCGTATCATTAAATCATATCATATCTTTATCAAGCAATATAGTCAGTTAAATTTATTTATGAGTTCTACTGATTTATCCCTATCTCTTACTACCCGAGGTGTGCGGACCGTACGTCCTTTTTTTAATTTAATATCTGGCTATAACCTCGCAATTGACGCAGTGACTTAGTGTATCGCCGTTATCAGAGAGCTGTGTTCTGTGGCACTAGTGAGAATCCACCAGCAAGTGGAACTATCATCATTCATCAGGGTATCAACAGGTACCACCGGACATGAGCAAATTTCAGCTGCGATCGAGAATCTCTATTCTAACTTTAAGAAAGATGGTAGACTATATCAAGCGAAAGTAAGAGACACTAGATAACTACTGGACTGAGTACCATTCTCATCACAGGAAGCTGAGTCTATCAAGTGATAAGTCTTATCCATATTTTACAAACAATCTGTTTGAGCATACCGGAAATAGGTATACTACTATCAGAACAGCCGCGCAGAGTTACGAATTATCTACCAAACCGAGAGATTTGAAACCATCTTCTCCTCTTACCAGACCAGCTACTCCTATCGCAGTATCTGAACCCTCCGTACCAGGGTTTTCGTCTCAAGCCCGAGGTAGCGACAGCAAAACCGACGAGATGCTACGGAAACAGAGCAGTAACTTTAAAGCATTTGAGCACACGATTTCGAATATCAATGTGGATACCATTTCAGATAGATGGGAATTTGAACATCTATTGCGTATCGTTCAGTCTCGTTGGGCAACCATTGACTCTCTACATTGGGAGTTAGACAGCGAGCTAGGTCAACGGAACCCAGAATACTAGTCTCACTTTTTTCAATCAGAGAAGAATTATAACGACATTATCAAATCAATTAACAAGAAAATGTGGTCTGTTAGTCACTTAGAAAAATCTACTCCTAAAATTGATATTCCTATTTTTTCTGGTAATTATCATCAAAGGTCCAGTTTCAAAGATCTTTTCACGGAAACTATACATGCAAATCCTACTTTATCAAGTGCTCAGAAGATGCAATTTCTAAAGGCCAAGGTGCGGGGTGAAGCTGAGAGACTCATCCAATACTTGGCGATCTCTTCTGACAGTTATTATATTTTTTGGGATATACTTAATCATAGGTATAACAACAAACGGTTGATAATGAGTTCTCATTTCAATCAAATGCTCAACATCCCTGCAGTTCAGCATCTTTCGTTACAGCATATCAAGAAGCTTCATGATGTAACTCTTGAAAGCCTTAACGCTATCAAAAATCTGGGCGTAAGCATAGAAGCATGGGACCCACTTATCATACATGTCTAAAGTCAAAAATTTGACTTGAGACCTAAGCGAATACCTAAATTCTCTAAAAGACCCTAAAGGGGTACCCAAGCTAGATGAATTTTTATCATTTTTAGAGAAGACGTTTACGACTATGGAAACATCAAAAAGAAAGTTTGAACCCAAATCAAATCAAAATCATAACTATAATAATAAAGATGTTTTAGGTCTTAGCCGAAGACAGTATTTTTATGTCTTTGAAATAAAATAAATACACTTTTACTTTTATGGCAAACATTTATATCGACATTGTTTCGCATTTCACTTAAATAACTTGATCTGCAAAAAGCAAAATACTTTTTTGAATCTAATGATCGAGCTCATTATTCGAAATAATTGTAATCATTTTGATTCAATGTCTGTAACAAATTAAATGTAGTATTATTTACATTGTTTTAGGTGTCATTGCTATTAATTCTGCAAATAATGAAAACAACAGTCCAACCTCTAAATACGCACAAATTAGGTCAAAATGTTATTGGTATATTGCCCAGTAATCTCTTTTTAACGATCATTTCATAAAATAAAACTTATTAATATAAAAATGATATATTTTGATAGACTAAATTGATAAAAGCCTGAATGTTTCGTATTAATTTAAGATGTAAGATATCCAAGCGTGGAAATATGAAAAACTAAATTACCTACGTTTGAAAATATCTTTAGTATTCATACACATTTAGCGTGAGACATCATTTTATGAAGTCTATTATAATTGGAAAGATTAAATTTCAAGTGATACTTCGTGTCTCTACGAGTCTATTAGATATATACATACATAATTTCACGCCTTTATACACCTGTTTATACGCCCCGAATAGGCAGGCGTGCGAGCACTTATTGATCAAGGATCCCAAACCTCTTTAATCACCGAAAATGCAGCTCAACAGTTGCAGTTACCGCGTCAAAAATGCCATGGCGTTATTACTGGTGTAGGTTCTAAGCAGACGAACTGCAAATGGGCCATAAATATCAAATGCTTATCCATGAATCACAACTTCGTATTTCGTACTGACGTCATAATAATGCAAAATCTTATCAAGAATCTGCCAGGCCATACCTTTGCTAAGCCAGATTGGTCGTATTTAGATAACATCTGCATGGCCGATCCAGATTTTAATATAAGTCGCTGCCCTTTTCTTAGCTATGATGACCCTACGTCAGTTGGCATCAGATGAAAAAATGAATTATCCCGGTAGCGCAGCATCCGCCGTCTTAGAAAACTCCTTTTATATGGACGATCTGGTGCATGGCTCTCACAAAATTAAAAAGGCAAGAATATTACGAAAAGACCTTATCAGTCTTTTGCAATACGGTGGGTTTAATCTAAGAAAATGGAGGTCCAATGTTCCGGAACTATCAGATGAAAATCAAGAAAGTTTCAACTTTCAACAACCAGAATCATCTAAAACCTTAGGTCTTAGCTGGGATCATCGGCAAGACATACACACATCAACAAAGTCTAGGGATATCTTAATCCTAAATTATTTACGAGTTTATAGTTTAGAACCTTGTTAGTTTCCACAAAAAGTTTATATACAGATTAAAACCTCTTTTATTCTATTTTCAAAATTTGAACATGGAAAGAAAAAAAACAAAATAATAAACAAAATATGACGGCAAATTTGCTAGTAATTCGTTACATTAAAGAAAGTTAAAACTGTTTTATTATAATTATTAATGAAAAGGGTTTTTAATTGTTTTTCTTTTTTAATTTAACGTGACGTACGAACTTTAAAAGTCATGTCACGTCGTCATTTGAGTCGAGATGAAATGTTACGAGCCGTGGGCATGTTAGAAAATGGTGCAATTCAACGCGTCGTTGCTGAGGCCCTACATACCAGTCAAAATGTGATATCAAGGTTGTGGTCACGTTATCGCAGTACTGGAGATGTGGCCGAACAGCACACAGGTAGATATCGTGTTACTACGCAGAGACAGGATCGATTTCTCCAAATGACCGCCAGAAGACAACCCGATATCACAGCGCTGCAACTAGTGCAAAGGCTCCAGGAGGACCACCAGCTGCTGGTAAGCGACCAAACCGTGCGAAGAAGGTTACATGAAGTTGATCTTCATGCTCGAAGACCATTGCGTGTTCCAGCATTGTGACGTGGCAATCGCGGTCGGCGGCTTTCGTGGGCTCGGGAGCATTTACCATGGAGTGACGAACAATGGTCTTTGGTGCTGTTCACCGATGAGTCCCGGTTTGGGTTTCACCCGGATTCACGAAGAACACGCGTTTGGAGAGCTCCAGGGAGAGTTAGCCGTCTACGGCACCCTCAGGAGGTCCACCCATACCAAGGCGGGACAATCATGGTGTGGGCAGGAATTCGTCTTGGCGGACGAACCCAACTCGTTTGGATCCAAGGCAGCATGACTGCACAAAAATACCACGAGGAGGTAGTAGAGCCCGTTATTGTCCCACACAGAACTCAAATAGGCCATGAATTTCTACTCATGCACGATAATGCTCCTTGCCATACGGCGCGGCTGGTATCGACCGCTCTCCGAGAGCACGATATTCAAGTTTTGGATTGGCCTGCACAGTCGCCCGACTTAAATCCTATCGAGCATGCCTGGGACATGTTACAACGAAAAGCTTTGAGAGATTTTCCACCAAATTTGACGACTGAACAACAACTTTACGAACACTTGCAAAGGACATGGGACCTCATACCGCAGCAAGACATTGACAATTTAATTTTAAGTATTAACAATCGATGTCGATGTGTAATCAATGTAAGAGGTGGCAACACTGATTATTAATGATTAGATTTTACAAGATTTTTTCCATTTTTATTAAAATTAATAGTTTTTTAAGAAGAAATGTTTGTTGTTATCATACTAATTTTCCATGATGATTAAAAAAATTAATTTTTTTATTTAAAACAAAAAAAACACGAAATGTTTTTTATTTTTATTAAAGACCTTAAAATAATCTATGATTCTTCTATTTACTGTATCAGAAAATTCTTCATAGATTTTTAGATATTTGATGAAATATAAAATATCCCTAGACTTTGTTGATGTGTGTATTTACATTTTCTTCAAAAATCGAACCATCCACCGGTGGAGAAACAAAACGTTCACTTTTATCAAATATTTCAAAACTATTTGACTTTCTCGGTTGGCTTACCCGCATATCCACCAAATAGAAAATAATTTTTCAAAAGGTTTGGCTATCCGCAATCAATTAAGATGACCCATTACTAAATGAAATTATGTGTGAATGGAACGTTATTAAACAAGATATAATAAACATAAACAAACTGCAAATACCTAGGTGGATATCGACCCGAGAACATGATACATTAGAATTGCACGGCTTTTGTGATGCGTCGACAAAAGCCTATGCTTGCAATGTTTATTGTAAAATAAAACGTAAAGAACTAGCCATTATCACACTGTTGATTAGCAAAGCGACGTTTGTGCCAAGATCAAAACATGTCAGCCTTCCAAGATTGGAATGAAGTGCTGCTTGTCTTCTGCCCAAGGTGATGCTCAAAGTACAACAGTGCTTGAGCACTTCTGAAATTAAATCTATGGGTGGTTCGACTCAATGATCGTCCTCGGCTGGCTTAATGGAGATCCGGCTAGGTGGAAGACTTTCATCTCAAACAGAGTACGTGATGTCACAAACATAATGCCGTCAGCGTGTTGGCGTTAAGTTTGAAGATAACCCGGCGGATTGTGCTAGCCGAGGAATGGCTACACAATTAATCAATCACGAGCTGTGGTGGCAAGGACCATCCTGGTTATCAAACTTTGATGGACAAGAAAAGGCACCACAATTTACCACACAATTAGAAACGAAAAGTACTCGACAAGTCAATGTTGTCACCGAACCTGATATCAATAACAATATTATTTATAAACTGTTATCAAAATACAGCTCTCTTAGCAAAATAATTCGTATTATATCATGGATATTTAGATTTGTTAGAAAACACGACAAACAACAGACTTACTTATCAGTATCAGAGTTAGACCGAGCCGAAAATATTGTCATTAAGCAAGTACAGGCGATTGAATTTCCACTGGAAGTAAAGAGTATCAAGGAGTGTGACAGCGTTTCCCCTAAGAGCAAGATATTACAGCTTGCTCCTTATCTTGATCAAATCGGTCTCTTACGAGTTAGAGGACGATTAAGTAACTCAAATTTACCTTTCGACATGAAGCACCCTATCATCATATCAGGCTCCAGTCGATTAGCAGAGTTATTAATAGACCAAGCGCATAAGGCGTGTTATCACGGCGGAGCCCGCCTTAGGTCAGCATTTTTAAAAATGCTGACGTAAGGCGGATTTTGAAAGAGGTACTGGCTCGTAGGAGGAAATAAGATCGTTAAGAAGCAGCTTCGTGGGTGCGTTAAGTGTAGACACCACGATCCAATCAAGCAGGAACAAATTATGGGTGATCTACCAGTAGCGCGAAGTACACCAACTAGACCATTTAATCACACGGGATTACACCGGATTTGTTGACGTCAAATCTAGCAACACTCGCTGCATAAGAAGTACGAAGGGCTATATAGCTGTGTTTGTGTGCATGGCGACCAAGGCCGTTCATTTAGAACTTGTGTCCGACTTGAGCTCATCAGCATTTCTAGCCGCTCTACGTCGGATGGCATCCCGCCGAGGAGCGCCCTGTCACATGTACAGTGACAATGGGACTAAATTCGTAGGCGCTAACAAGATTCTCAAAAGGGAATATTTAGATCTTCAAGCAATATTGGACGACACGTTCTATTCCGTAATCACTGACTTGAAAATTTAATGGCACTTCAATGCCCCTGGATGCCCAAGTGCAGGAGGTCTTTGGGAGGCTGTGGTAAAGAGCCTCAAATTTCATTTGAACCGAGTCATAGGTGATCAGAAATTGACCTTCGAAGAGTACGCCACTCTTCTGGCTCAGTTGGAAGCGTGCTTAAATACTAGGCCTTTCTGCCCCTTAACTGAAGACCTCGAAGATCTCGAGTATCTCACTTCGGCTCATTTTCTGGCTAGTGGTCCTAGCAACACTATTATCGAAACAAAGAGAGACCTACGTACGCGGTGGCAACTCAGTCAAAAAATCTTCGTCGATGTTTGGAAGAAGTGGCAGACTGAATACCTAAGTCAACTATCAGCTCGCAGCAAGTGGCGAAGTCCGAAAGAAAATCTACAAATAAGTGATATTGTCATTATTCATGATGCAAACCTACCACAAGGAAAATAGGCTCTTGGAAGAATTATTGTGTTGCATCCAGGCAAGGATGATTTCGTCCGCGTGGTCACCCTAAAAACGAAGAATGGCACTATCAAAAGACCAATTTACTTAAACGGTAGTAGAACCTTGCTGATTTGAGCATGAATGGGCCAGCTCGACCGGGGAAGTACTACCCTCTCACAGAAAATCGACGTAAAGTAACAGTACCTAAACTGTGGCGATTCTTTCAGTGAGTGAGAGTGCCGGAGGCCCTATCCCCTATTCCTTCTCCCTTATCCTATCCCTTTTCCCATTCCCAAGGGGCGGCAACGCACTTGTGACTCCTGTGGTGTTGCTTGTGTCTATGGGCAGTGGTAATTGCTTACCATCAGGCGATCCATCTGCTCGTTTGCCGCCTATTACCATAAAAAAATAAAAAAAATATTACCAAATTATTTAGGACTTTGGACTGGTAAAGTCCAAGAAAAGGCGTAAAGCGATCGAACAAACCGTGGCTTTGTTATCATATATACCAGTTGTTGTTATTATTTTTATTTATCATAGTAACACCTGCGAATAGCACATATCCAAGCACATATCAAATAGCAAACTGCAATGGCAGTCAAGGTCTTTATTTCGACAACATCTCTAACTTACGACTAGAACGAGATCAGTGGAAATTAGTAATTTATTACGATATGTTACCATATTGGCAAGGCTCAGACCTACTTGCAAAATATATAAATCATTTAGACGACATTTGTAATGATGATACAAGAAAAAAGATATGACAATGTGATGTCTTACTGCACCAATTACATCACGGACTCAGTGGACTCGAGCACTACAACAGTATTTTGCTCGGTAAGCAGTTCACACGACACCGGGAGCACGCGCGGCTCACGCGCGGCCTTATCAACGGTGTCGGGTTCGTAGCAAACAGACTGTTTGGCGTACTGGATCAAGAATTCGCAGAACAATATGAACGAGATATCGAAACGATTAGAAAGAATGAGAAACACCTTGCTTTACTATGGAGAAATCAAACTTCAGTGGTCAAAGGAGAACTAAATCTGATCAAGAGAGTGGAAAGTTCTGTAAGCCGACAAAGTAAACTTTTTAACCAACATTTAAACAATTTAGAAAGATCTTTAAATAGCCAAAAGGAAGAACTGCAGTCAGTATCAAATTCAGGTGACTTTACTTTGTCGGCGGTTATAGCACAGGGTATCCTCGTAAATTTACAGAATATCCAAAGTACAAGCGTGGATTCCGTGACGGATATCTATGCTGGGAAATTCAATTTCCATCTTCTTACATCTGAGCAGCTACGAGATGAGATGATTATCATTACCAGTTTGTTATCCAAAGATTTGGCGTTACCACTGGACAATCAACAAGACATTTCGAAGATGTATCATGTTCTTAATGTGACAGCAAGGGCTACCAACAAATATATCATTTTTGAGATGTTGGTTCCTCTAGTCAGTCGAGATAACTTTGAGCTATACCAACTTATACCCGTTTCGCAACAAAACGAGCATTCCATGACCATTCTAAAACCGTAGCTATTAATATGCAACAAGATTCATACGTAACTCTATCGGAGAAGAATTTCCGTGACTGTATTGAAATTGAAAAAGACACGCATATATGCCTATATAAGCAACCTATTCACAAAATGAAACCAGATGAGACTCATGTGTCAAAAACTGTCATCCCAATAATCTGTATCAGACTACCATATCAGCTTGTTTAGAGTCCTGGATCGAATTAAATAAAATGAATACTTACTTATATTTCTGTTGCGATCATTGCACTATACGTGTCATATGTGAGAATCAAATTATTATAACAATAAGGCATTATAACAATAAGCGATAAATGCCTTATTAAAAGTGACCATTTCATTATTCATGCTCAGCAAACACCATCAAATACTTTGGAGAGAGTAGCTGACGTAATGCAAATTCGAATCCCTCCTATCAATAATATTTTGAACATCTCAAATATTATCAACTATAGAAAATCAGACCACATACTTAGAGAATTGAAAGTATTTTGAGCAAATCGACACACAAATCAAGCAAATGAAAGCCAGTGAGTCAGAGGGCGTACTAAGTGATCGTATTTCATACCATGACGTCCATCACTACGTCGTCATTTACGTGTTGCTGTTTGCTGGAGCTGTCGTTCTCGCACTGTTGGTATGGCAATGCCGACGTCAGCAAGCAGCGTCATCTGCGCGCCCGGAGGCACACACACCGTCAACCTCGTGTCCCAGAGCGCAGTCTGGTGTGCGTACACCAAGCGTACACCGTCTCCCGTCCACGCTGAGAAATCTGACATCGAGTTTCGAGCAGCAAGATACGAGCCTACTCTGGTTAGGTGTGTTAGCGAAAGCGCAGTGGATCAGTGTTGTGTTCATAGTGAAGCGGTTAATAAAGCGAGTAGTGTTTGCGTAGTGAATAAAATGATTTTTCGTAAAGTAAACGATCGTATATAGTAGTGGAACTATGGACACGGAACAATATTTAGACGTAAGTATCATCCTTAAATTTAATTAAGAATATTAATCATATTCTAATCACCATGTAACTCTCATCATCATTCACGTATCATCTTATCACTTTATCATCAGCCTGATTGCCTGGCCCGGGAGTATGTACGAGCCACGTAATGCGTTGCTCGCACATTCGGCCACTTACACATTTGTGCCGTATTAGCAAATAATTTATTACATTATTTGAACTAATCATATTTAAATTCAGTTCGCGTTCACGTCCCAATATCAATTGACGTACCAGGTCTCACATATAATTCCGCGTTCAAAACTGTAATCGCGTATCATTAAATCATATCATATCTTTATCAAGCAATATAGTCAGTTAAAATTATTTATGAGTTTTACTGATTTATCTCTCTATTTTTTACTACCCGAGGTGTGCGGACCGTACAGGAGGTAAAAGCAAGGTTTATAAATTTGGCGCTTTGTGATGTAATGTAAAAGCCACACAGATGATTGATGCGTGTTTCATGCATGCTTGGCAAAAACTAGAAGACAGTCAAATTAAAAACAAAACATCCCCTGCCTTTCCTTTTCTTATTTACCGTACCTAACCAGCGGCTCGTGAATATTTATTGATCTTCATTCTGTAATTACAGGGTAAAAACTAGAAACTGAGGCTACCATGTCAGTTTATATAAAATTCTCACCTTACTGAGCGACTAACACACAACACGCAGCCGAAAGAAACTACAGAAATTTGGCATGTAAGTTCCTTGAGGAGTGTAGGAGAGCAGCAGGAGAGTATTTATGGAAAATTCTACACTAAGGGACGATAAAATAGGCCTACTTAGGCCGAGCAAAATAAATAGGATCATATAAAATTCGTACTAATATTATAATTGCTAAAGTGTTTGTTTATTTATTTCACGTCGCAACGGAGCGATGTTATATTATAATTTTTGTGTGGTATGGAGAGTAGAATCGCCTACTTTTTTACTTTCATACCCAGGTAGTTGAACTGCGGTATAGTATAATATCAAGTCAACATGAACCCGCTTTAACGTTATTCTTAGACTCCAAGCCGCCCACTTGGGTCTGTTGACAGCCCCTATTGTTTGTGTAGCCATCGCCAAGGACCTGCTTACATCTTAACTAGAAACTTGAATGGGACTTACGATCTTACCATAAAGGAATGCAATATTATAAACTTGGACGACAGATAATGAAAGTTTTGACGTTTGTATTCAAATCCCCAATTTATTGTTTTGAGGTGTTTCGTGAATTTCAATAGGGTTGTAAATATTTCAAATTTATGGAGAAATTATGTAATGGCAATCTCTGTTATGAATTATTGGTCACTAAAATTATGTCTATAAGCAATATGGAAATAGCTTTTGTGTTTAGTTGACATATTATTGGAAACAAGCCAAAGTAATTAGGCAAAGACCGTACTGCAGCAACCAGGTAACTGAAAAATATGATCAATTATTTATTCTTTAATATCATCCTACTAGTGTTATTTCAGTGAAAATACGGGTCCGCTTACTAGTCTAACCATATTTGACTGAATTTTACCAATTTCACAGAGCATCTGCCTGTGTGACCTCTGCTAACTCTAACTGCTTTTAATAAAATTGGTGTCAGTTTATTCAGAAGTACTAAATACATAAATACATAAAGACATATTTATTTCTGCATTTTGGTTGTTTACAACACTTATACATGTCAAAACCCTATTCTAGATGATGTCGGCTTTTCCTAGCTAAATAACTTCTTGAGAAGAAAGGCCGAAACAAAGTCAGAGTCATTGTTTTTTTTGTCACTTCAATTTCTTTAGTCTTTTCATCATCTTTTAAAGTCCAGACAAAAAAAGGTTTAGTATGCAAGTACAATGCAGGAAATTATCTGACGCTTTTGACTGACTCGGCCCACTGATGGCCCGCATTCACAGCAATCGTACGGCTCAACCTTGATTAAGGGAGCCAGCACGATCTGTATCACTATGCCTTCACGCCATCAGAAGGTATGCATAAGCATGTCAGCCTAAGCCATCAGACAGGTTGCCACAACTATTTATTTATATGTTTAATAATCGCTTGACCGCTAGCGCCAATGCGCCGAATTCGCTCGACCGCTCACGTTCTAAACAAAATGTCGCGCCGCCGCTCGCCAGATGGGCGCGCTAACATAAACATTTATTGTTGATAAGTCGGTACCATGAGTAAGTTGAAGTGATGTTTTTCTTCAACCTTATGAAAGACTCGTTCAAGGCGTATGAATTCTTTGTTGATATTTAGTTTCTAATTTATTATACTTAGCAGCGAACATTGACTATCGTTGAAAAAAACACTTTGTGTATTTTAAACAGGATTATTTTAAAAAGTAAATCGATGACATACATATTTTATGAGTTTTAGCTGTAGAGGAATTTTATCTACACCGAATTAAATAAAAAAAACATGTATCATAGTATAAAAATATTAAATAACACGCAAACGATTAGCACGTAATCACGGAGCGCGCGAAACAAAGAGTGGCATTTGACATTATTTTTTCGTTCGGGGTTAACGATTTTAAGACTCGCTTCGTATTTTTAGCATGAAGAAATGTTTAATAATTTGAACAGAACAGAGAAAAAGGATTTAAAACATTACGTAATAGAAAGAAACAGTAATTTCAGACCGAGTATAGCGCTGTAACTAAAAAGGGAAAATAGTCACTTGTGCGCGGTCTACGGAATTTCGAAAAAGGAAGAATAGTCACTTGTGCGCGGTCAAGCGGATAATGCCCACATCGTACTCACAACTTTACATGCTAATACACAGTAAAATACATGTTGCAAACAATAAGTAAAAATAATAAAAATTTAAACAATAAAATGTCATATATTTAAAATGTCAACCTTCTACACGAGTGCTCTGTGGGTCAACTATACTCAGAGGTCTCTCAATGCCTTCCGCGTCGAATATAATAATGGATTTAAGATGCTGTTTGGGCTGCCCCGCTTCTGTAGTGCCTCGCAAATGTTTGCAGAAGCGAGAGTCGATGGCTTCCACGCTATCGTTCGCAAACGGGTAGCCTCGTTACTAACCAGAGTGAGGAGTAGCTCTAACAGCATCCTAAAGGTAATTTCTGAGAAGTATGACTCGGACATATTGAGGAGGTTCATTCGAGTCTTGGTCACTTGACCTGGGACTCTGGTGAACCTCTTCAATATACTATAAGCTACTTAGCTAAATATAATTACTAACATAGGTTAAGCAAATTGTTACTAACATCATGGACTCTGTCTGAATAAATAAATATATTATTATTATTATTAATATTATTGAATGTCAATTTAGGAATAATAGTATATTACTTATTTAATTTTAAATGTCAAAAGAAAATAAATAAAATGACAATGTCAAATCAAACAATGTCAAAACAAAATAAATAAAATTACAAATGTCAAATTAAAAATGACAAAATGTAAAAATATAAGTATTACAAATGTAAATAAAAATATCATGTCACTAATTTTAAAATGTCAAAATTCATAATTTTTAAACTCAATTCCAGGCATTTTTGTCTGCTAAATAATCTTTAACTGTGTAATAAGCTTTTGAACACAAGCTCTGTTTAATAAATAGGTACTTTGAATTTATTAATATTTAGTTCCTGAATATTGCCTGGCATTTTGTTGTAAAAACGTATGATTTGACACTTGTATGAGTTACTTATTTTTTGTAGTCTAGCTGAAGGTAGAACAAGTTTGTTTTTATTTCGTGTATTTAAATTATGAATGTCGCTGAATTTAGAAAACATATTTATATTTTTTCCTGACATATAACAAGTTCTCATAAATGTATTGAGATGCGACAGTCATCATCTTATTTTCTTTAAATTTTTCCCTCAGTGAATGCCTTGAACCAAGACTGTAGATTGCACGAATAGCCCGCTTCTGCAGTACAAACACAGTTTGAATGTCAGCTGCGTTGCCCCATAATAAAATGCCATATGACATTATGCTGTGGAAATAACTAAAATATACTAATCTGGCCGTATCTATATCAGTTAACTGACGAATTTTGTAAACCGCGTACGCTACAGAGCTAAGTCTATTCGACAACTGACCTGTATGTGGGCCCCACTGTAGCTTAGAATTTAAGGTTATGCCTAAGAATACGGTTTTATCTATAAGATCCAACTCTTCTCCATTCAAACATATGTTAGGTTTAACTTGTTTTACATTCAGTCTTGAAAATCGTATACATTTTGTTTTTTTTTCATTTAACAGTAAATTGTTAGCTGTAAACCATTGAACTACTTTAGAGAGAGCGTTATTTACATCGTCATTATTTGATTGTTGTCGTCTTAGTTTAAAAATAAGTGATGTATCATCAGCAACTAACACAATCTCTTCATTATTTTGCATAATGTATGGCAAATCATTAATATATACCAGGAAAAGGAATGGACCAAGAATTGAACCTTGCGGCACTCCCATTGTGACCACTGAACCCATAGAAACTTTTCTATTTACCTCAACTCTCTGTATCCTATTACTCAAATATGATGTTAGGAGATCTAAAGCAGTGTTCTTAACTCCATAGTAATGTAATTTTCTGATCAATGTTTCATGAAACACGCAATCAAAAGCCTTAGATAAGTCACAAAAGACTCCCAGAGCATCATGCGACTCCTCCCAGGCATCAAAAATACTATCTAAAAGCTCAACTCCAGCATCGGTAGTTGAGCGACCCCTAGTAAAACCAAATTGTTTTTCATGTAACAGCTTATTGTTATTAAAATGAATTTGAAGCTGACCTAGAATTAATTTTTCAAAAATTTTACTAAACGTGGGTAGCACAGATATTGGCCTATAATTTGTGGGGTCAGATGTGCTACCTGATTTAAATAACGGAATTACTTTACTACTTTTCATTTGATCAGGAAACACACCACAGTCAATGCATCTATTGAAAATCATTGCCAGTTCCGGTGCTACTGTGTTGATTATGGATTTCGTAATCACAACAGAATTGCCCCAAAGATCACTAGTCTTCTTCAAATTAAGGGTACTAACAGTTTTTACAATATCTCTGTCAGTGACATAACTAAAACTAAATTCAATGTTACACCTACTGACATTTTGTTTCAATAGAGATTCGGCGTCATTAGGGGACGAGTTGAGGGATTTAGTGGTTGCGACTGGAATGTCTGTGAAGGAATTTTCAAATGCTGTGGCAACCTCAAAATCTGAGTTTAATATCTTTTTATTTAATTGAAGAGTGTAATCGTTACTTTTAATCTTGACCCTTCCAGTCTCATTGTTTATAATATCCCACGTTGCTTTTATTTTATTGTCACTGTTTTTAATTTTTATTTTAAATAAAGTGTCTTAGCTTCACGACAAATCTTTTTAAATAACTTGGAATAATTTCTTACATATTGACAAAATTGTTCATCATTTTTATTAATTACTTTCTGTTCATATAATTCGTAAAGCTTATTTCTACTTTTATTAATTCCAGTGGTTGCCCATTCACTGAAGGATGTAGTACCAGCAACTGAGATCCTCTTAGGGACAAAGATAGAATTGAATATAGTACAGTACATGTCAAAGAAAGAATTGTATAACTTATTAGGATCGTTATTATAGCATAAGTATGGTAATGTACTTGTGAGTTTATCCTTAAGTCCCTCCAGACGACGCAAAGTTTTTGGCACCACACTCAATTCCTTTTTACCTACTTTTTTAGACTGCATAGCAAATGTTATAAATTGTCCACAATGATCTGATGTTCATTTGTTAATTATTTGCTTTCTAAGTACTAACTCTGACTGTCTCTTATAATGACTGTCAAAGATCTTTATGACATTCGGAACGATGACTTAACGTGCTCTCCAAGGCACATGACAGGTAATAATTAGCAATTTAGTCTGCACTTTACTTCGAAAAGTCAGTTCGAATTTAGTTTCGAACCCGATACAATATGGATTGTACCTGTACACTGCTACTTATGGAGCAGTCTATAGGTATCCCCGCAAGACTATGAATAATTAATTATTGTTTAATATATTGGTACATTATTATAGATACGGCACAAATAATCCTTCTGAGATGAGAGACTCGTCTTGAGTGGAAATCTGTGGAAATCTATCCTACGACATTTGCCTTAGAAGGCATAGTGACCGACCACTATACTTCAAAACTCTAAACCACACAATTTAACATATGCCTATCGCTAAGAACTTCGTATGAATAATTCGTGTTTAAATACCACTTCGAATAACAAACAAAAGATAATTATTCTATCGTCTAACCGAAGGGGTCCAAACAAGCCCATATTGTTATATTCCCGAAAGCATGTACTACGAAAACTTTCGAGGACGGATATAGAACACTATTTCAATGTAAAATATAGTAATGGAATATCCCGGGAAGTGTTTGTAGAAGCAATTTTAAGAGTCGTATACGAGAGTTATTGTCCGTTTGGGTTACTGATAAAAGAACTTTGTAGTTTCATGAGAATGAGTGGGATTGCTCTTTTCAGGTTTTTATATAGATGTGTGATAAGGTTGTACAGTCAACAGAAAAAGTAGATGATCAAAAAGAAATCCAATACTAATGAACGGAGTTCACGTCAGAACTGTGTGGCGTCGAAGTGATTCAAAAGTAAGTGATTGTAAATTATACCAATAATTTACTACTCGTACAGCTGCCATATATTCGTGATCAGTTTTGACTCCAAAAGTTATAAACTCAATTCATATCAGAACTAAGAAGTAAAAAAAAATGTTCAAAACTAGTCAACAGTTAAAATAAAATACAAATGATGAAACTGAGGCCACGTCATCATGAGGCAAATAATTGTCCATACTTATTTTTTAATTACCCCAGTAATTTAATTTGTTATGTTTTACGGAAAAACAGCTAAATTGGATAAAAAATGCATATTTAATATATTTTTTTTATAGACTTCACGCCTTTATCCTCGAAGGGGTAGGCAGAGGTGTAATATTACACTCACATTTCAACATGATTTTTTAGGTCCTACGTAATAGGGGGCGAGCCTATTACCGTTACCGGGCACATCACCAGACTCCGTGCTGCTACTGAGAATTTGGAAAAACGCAGTAACACTTGCCCGTTTCGGGAATCGAACCCGGGACCTCCGATCAGCAGTCGCATACGCTATCCACTGGACCATGGAGGCAGCCCTAATATATGCCCTCTAATATATGTATATATATAAACTTAAAACGTGAAATTGTAAAATGCTGACAGCGCACTATAATAAGGTAGAATGTTTTACTACGAAATAATAATTTATTGAATTGCAATCAAAACTAATAAATACAACCGGAGACTTCCGATCAGCAGACGCATACGCTATCCACTGGACCACGGAGGCAGTCACTGGACCACAGAGGCAGTCTATATGTATATTTAATATAATTATGCCAAATTTCATCTCTCATGTATTTTGTTTTTTGTAACTTCTGTCAAATGTTTAAAAGTAACTGATGTGATACAAAACGATAATTCAATAAATATTATTATCTTTGCATGTTTGTGCATTTATGTCAATGTTCAAAAGTAGCTGATGTGATACAAAATTATAACTCAATGATTGCTTTACCCTAGTCGGCTACAATATATGTCACAGTACACAGTGTACCTATCTGTCACAGACTAATGCTATGCCTTGCGTTTTGTTTCTTTTTTTATGTTGTACTTTTTCTGTGTCTGTGACAAATAAATAGTTTTTCTATAATAATATGTATAAAAACCGGAATGTAGATTGATAATTTTATCTTTAGGGCATTATTTATATTGACTTCGCACTTTTATCACACTGTTAGCAAGAGTTCTGTTGGAATAGTGCAAAAAGCCAAGTACCGAAACTCTTTAATGTCAATCTGAAATTCGGTTGTCACGTACAATATATAAATTTGAATTTAGAATACAATATTGATGAATTTTACTGATCACGAATATATGGCAGCTGTACTAGTAGTAAATGATTGGTATAATTTACAATCACATACTTTTGAATTACTTCGACGTCACATAGTTCTGACGTGAACTCCGTTCATTAGTATTGAATTTCTGATTTTGATCATCTACTTTTGCTGTTGACTGTACCTACTATCAAAACTTTTACCGGTTTGGGTTATTTCGTGCGGTTGTTGCCCGTGGGCTGTATTTCTTTCCAAAAAATATACAGTCTTACACTGACTGCAGCATACTCGTACACATATTAGGCTTTGTAGTACTGCTCTTTTACAACATAAGGAGCCTGAAGAACTATTGAAACTTCCGGATCGTACTAACGCCAAACACTCATTGGACATCTGTAACACCTACTTCTCGATAGTGGGCGAGAAACTAGCAGATAATATTTTTAGCAAAATGCAGGTAAACCAGGATTTATTAGCAGCAAATATCGAGCGTAAGCAGATTTTAAATTCCTTCTTTCTGCAACCAACCGATGAATGGGAGATCGACTCACTAATCACGTCTTTACAAAATTTCAGGGCGCCGGGGATTGACGCTGTTACAAATGACCTTTTGAAAGGTATTAAGGAGGCTATCTTGCAACCATTAAATAAAATATTTAATTCGAGCTTAGCACAGGGCATTTCTCCGGATTCTTGGAAAATAGCCCATACATAAAGATGAAAAAAAAAAGACAAAGTTGAAAACTATCGACCAATTTCGCTTCTCCCAGCTTTCTCCAAACTACTGGAGAGGATTGTGAATAAAAGGCTAGTGAAGTATTTAGAAAAAAACAATTACATCTCCCCAAGACAATTTGGTTTTAGGAGGGGCAAGTCGACGGAAGATGCTGTTGCCCTCTTAACTTCTACAATATCAGCCCGGGTTGATAAAAATAGAGCCTGCTTGGGTGTCTTTCTCGACTTAGCCAAGGCCTTCGACACAGTGTCGATTCCGATACTTGTAAGAAAGTTGGAATGTTATTTTGGTATTAGAGGCATAGCGTTAAGTTGGTTCAGAAATTACTTAACAGAGAGGCAACAATGTATCAAAGTTGGCTACGTTAGAAGTGAATTAAGATCGACTAGTTTCGGCGTCCCACAGGGCAGTGTTTTGGGGCCAACCTTATTTATCATGTATATAAATGATATACACAAAGAAATTGACGCGGAGGTTATCTGCTATGCAGATGGTACAGTAATCATATATCATGGCACCACTTGGAAAGATGTATTTTCTATTGCTGAAAAAGATATGGTACAGGTGACAACTTGGTTACAGCGAAATTTACTGACCTTGAACGCTAAAAAAACGAAGTATATACCGTTTCATAAGACTAAAGTGTCAGCCCCTAATCTAAATCTAGGCATTAAATTACATGAGTGCATAGCAGCAAAACGGTCCTGTAACTGCGAGAAACTAATAAAGGCTAATAGCATAAAATATCTTGGCGTTCTGGTAGATCAAAATTTAAATTTTAAGGAACATATAAGCTTACTCTCGTCTAGAATTCGTAAAACGGCAAACATATTAAAATTACTTCGTTCATCTGCTAATAGTGACATCTTAAAGACTGTATATTATGCACTAGGTCAATCCTTGATGACATACTGCATAAGCTGCTGGGGCAGCGCAAAAACAACTATGATACAGATAGAAAGAGCACAACGATTGGTGTTGAAAACAATGCTTAGGAAGCCTTTCAGATACCCAACAACAAATCTGTACCAAGAATGTCAAGTTTTAAATGTTCGCCAACTTTTCATTTTAAAGTCTGTGCTAATAGTACACAAACGAGTCATTACATCACAAGATTACGCAAACCTTCTTCAACTACGAGTTTATAGATTGCCCCTGCCTAGAATCAAGACAAGTTTTGCTAAATGCTTTAGCCCTTTTAAAGACATTTTTATTTATAACAAAGCAGCGAGTGAAACTAATATAAAGCATTACACAGTGAGAGAAGCAAAACCAAAAATTATAAAATGACTTACTTCCCTATCATATGACTCAACTGAAAGCCTACTGATACCTTCATCGTCAAATGTTGTTGTAAAGCAATTATACAAATTATATAAACATATCACCTTGATGCACATTCCCTTACACTTACATAACTTTTAGATTTATTTTATTTGCATCGAGTCCTGCGTACTTGCCCTTTTTTTGTTTTTTTTTTTATTTTATTTTATTTATTATTTTATATTTTTGTAGCATATTTTAGAAATTACTTATACTTAGTTATTAAATCGTCTTTAATTTTAAGCCAATGTTAGTTGATGCTGCCCGAGCTAATAATGTATGGCAAAAGAGTGTAATTGTCGTAGGTACCCACAGGACAGGCTTGCCTAGTGTGGGGCCACTGGTTATAGCTCTAATTTGTATTTATTTTTGGCAATAAACAATTTTTTTATTTTTTTTTATTTTTATTTAATTTGCAATGTCATTCATTTTTCATAGGAGTGTGTGGCCCAGTCTGGTGGCGGAGTTTTCGGACCACCCGACGTCCTACAACTGGGCCTAATGACTTTTGTCAAAAGACAAGAACCAGGACCGACGGCTTTGCGTGCCACCGAAGCACGATAGCGCGCCACATCCGAGTGGTGACCTTTGCAAGGGGTTTTTAAATTACTGATCCGTTACGATCGTCGTTCCTATACTATTTGTTTCGTGTATTTTCCTTAGTCGACCTATCACGACACCCACGATGAAACTGTGAAAATTTGCGTACCTAATCAATCACCACATGAACGATATTATGACTATCCATACACTATTTATATCGCGATGCATTTTATTCGTTTTATATTTTAATTAAATATTTTCTTCCAGGATGAACGACGCTTAAACCAACCTTTTCTCCACCGACTGCCCGGAGCTGTGAATAGTCTTAAGAGAACAATACATTTATACCTCTTAATCCAGTTTCTGGTGAGAGCACATTTAGGGTAAGCGAAGCGTAAAATACATTATTGTGACAGATTTAATAGCTTCTTACTTAAACATATTTAAACTTACTGGTGCCCCATCGTGTTCTCTGCAACTTAACCCTTTATAGGACGGGCCATACAAAGTGGCCAGTAAACTGGACAGTCACTTTATGGTCGATAATTCAAAGATTTTTATAGCAATGTTGAATCTTCTGATCATATACGATTCCCAATGAAGCACACCGGCTTTTTCACTAACCAGCGTTTTGAAACGTCGCGTGCGATAAAAATTTCGCGCCAGTTTTTACGGTGGCCTGTTAACTGGCCACTGTGCATACCCGCGCTTGTATTTGCTGCCATTGCAAGCAAACGTCACATATTTATAAGTGCAATGCAAAGAAGAAACACGTCGTCGTACCAAAAAGTGATTAAAACTATTATATTATAGTATATACTTTATTATTGTGTGCAAACATAACCGAAAATAGTAAAATAAAGCACTTATTTTAGCTATCAAAAACAGACCGGTGTGTTGTAAAAACCTCACCCAGAAATGACACATATGAGTTGGAGGTTGTCTCATAAGTATATATTTTGATAAATACATTTAATTTATATCATTTTACACGAAGTATATAGTCTATTTCTCGGATATCTTATCATAATTAGTACAAATATACGGGTTCAGTAGTAATAACCGAATATCGTAATTGTTTAGGTAATTATCATGGTGAATTATGATGATGTTTTGGAGGTTCCTGTAATAATTTTGAGTATATTGAGCTTTCATTTTCATTTTTTTTTTTCATTTTTTTAGAAATAACTTTCGATACCAAGATCTATAAATGATGTTTGAAGACGAATGGGCAGAAATAATAGCCATTACTGATGACCAGGCCATCCATTGTGATATTGATGGTGATTCCGACGCTGATGACTGTCTTGACGACGTTGTCTCAAATACCAACAGCCTGAGCACCCGTAGTTGCAGTCAACCAGGATCGTTTGCTTCAGCTCCACCTACACGAATCTTGGTCACCCCAAATTCTTCCACCAGCACCTCGATTTCAGCTTTCAGCGTCACTCACAACAGCTCCGCCGCATTCACTACCGCCTGTGCTTTCGCCTCCTATACCTACGAGTATATATGTAGATTATATATTTAGCTATGCTAAATATATTAATCTTTTTCTATAATTATGAATACCACAATTGCTTATTTTTTTATTTTTCAGTTATAATTCAAAGAAGGTTACATTTTTATTTTTGTGTTTTTTTTTTGCTAAGGAAGAGAAATACTTTTATTTTGTTAAAAATATTACCTTTGCTAATTAAAGACTGATGTATTTCCTACACAATTATTTTATTTTACTGCGTTATTTTCACCAAAAATAATAGATTTTTATGAGTGTCCAGTTTACAGGCCACTGATTAGATGATTTAGATGGGGATAGTTAATGACGCAGAACGGTCAGTGGTCAGTACACTGGCCACTAGTTTTTTTGGATTTTCTAGGAGAATAACAAGTTTCTGAAAAAAATATTGACACATGTAGTTATAAATAACACTTTAGAATATATATTCACTTATAAATATACTGAATTAAAAAAATCATAAAGGTGTGCGTTAAAGGGTTAAATTAATGTTGTTTCAGAATAGACGTGATTCATATTAATCTTACTAGCATTAGAAATGCAAAAGTTTGTGAGGATGGATGGATGGATGTCTGTACCTGTTCGAGCTCCTACGGCTCTTCTGTTTTAGTTATAAGTTGTGTCATGCTATTTAATTGTATCAGGCGCTTTACGTAACCTTTGTAAAAAAAAAATGCAAATCATTGACACTCAACATTAAACCATTGTACCGAACGGTTGATCTTTTAATCGCTCACCTAAGAAGTTCAAAGTCTTCAAGAATTTGTCGAAATTGACCAGCAAAACCTACAGTCCACTACATATTGGTCTTCCAGATCCAGATGAATATAAATTACGACGAAATATATTGACATATAAGAACTTCAAGAAGTTACCTATTTCCTAAGGAGTGTGTCACGTTGAAGACATTTTTTAAGGAGTAAGGAGTTGGAAATAAAAGTCGAATATAAATCGTGAAACTATTATTTATTAACCCAGCACTCTTAGGTAGAATAATATCAGGTAAAAATTATAGATTTTTTAAAAGGGGACATTGAAGTAACGAACATTTTTAAATATTTATATTTGTATATGTTTAATCTACAAGTATTTAGTTTAAATAAGTGTTAAAAAGTACATTTCATTGGATATTGTGTACAAATCAGGTTTATTTAACAGTGTTTATTCATACAGCACAGTGACAAAATTGTTGCGTTAGTTAAATAGGTGCCAAAAGTGTATTAAAATTGTAACCTATACGAATGAAATTAATAAATTTCACTATTTAAGGTCATCACTGGAAGGGGCGGCTGCGGTCGTGATACAGTCTATAGAATTTTCATCTCAGAACTACACTATGGCCTGGGAACTCCTATGTGAGAGGTTCGACAACAAGCGTTTATTATTACAAAATCATATTTCCTCATTATTTAATGTCGAATCTGTCACTAAGGAATCTTCTACAGCTCTAAAACAATTAGGTTAATAAAAACATTAGAGCTTTGTGTACATTAGGTGAGCCCCTTCAAAGCTGGGATACATTATTAATCTTTATTATTAGCCGTAAGCTAGATTCTGAAACATTCCGAGAATGGAAGGAATGCAAAGGGCTTATGGGTAAAACCCAATCTGTCACATTTGATAAGTTTATTAAATAACTGAGGAACCATGCCGACTTATTAGAAACGTTAGAAATTTCCCGCTTTTCACAAACAAAGAAGGATAGCATACATAGTAAGCACATTTCGAACTATAAGACCGTGATTTCTACTCCGAATAACACTAACGAGTCTATCTCAAGCGCACATTGTCCTAAATGTAACGGTAATCATAACCTTAATGTCTGTCCACAGTTCTTAGCATTAAGCGTAGCTGAGCGTTCGGCACTATTACTGAACTATAAAGTGTGTTATAATTGTTTCCGTCGTGGTCACTATCCTAAGCAATGCAAGCGACCAGGGTGTAAAATCTGCAATCGCAAGCACCACACACTTATTCATAATGTGGATGGCATACTCACAATTACAAAGAGTGTACATAATATACATATTTGAATTTATTTAATGGAAATCGAATTAAATTATTGTTGTATTTCAATTAAAATAACTGAATTATCTACTATTTGCGTTACAAACATAAACAATACCCATGAAGTTATTATTTATTACAGATGGTTTAATTACATAATTATTTAATTTATCACAGTAGCACTGGATTCCAACACATGCAGCTGTAGTGTATGTACCTAAATCTACTTAGCAATGCCGTGTCAGTTCTATTACTAATCATTCTCAGCACACTGTTTCGACTGCCTCACACACGTTTCGTCACTGACGCAATTTTCTTGCGCATAATTGCGTAGAAATCCTCGATACTAGCATCAGCAAACATGCCGGAAGCGCTGCAATATCGAGGCAATCGGAACAGTGCCCTGAACACATTATTGTATTGGATTCGCAAGGCACTGTAGGCCCACTTCGTAAAGTTCGCCCACTATATGCAAGATAGAAATTATTGTGAATTTTACTTAATTCTAAATTTAAAAATTATATACGTATAAGACACTACGCCGCCTCCTTGCCTTTTGGCAGACGGGGAGCAGTCCCAACGCTCGCCGTCCGCAGGCATTAAAACCTAGTGGCTGCAGAGGATAGGGTGGACCTCCTCTTCCTCTGCGGCCCCACCGCAATGCATCACATGGTGCGCGGCAAAGAAACACTAACACGCCTCTCCTCCCGCGACCGCAACCGCAGGATTCACCCACGCTCACGTTGAGCGACCATTCTCGGGATCCCGCTTAGCTTCACCGAGGATGTCCAAGCCACGGTAACTGAACCCCCCACCACAGATTACTAAATAGTTACTACGTAACAGATAAATCACTCCCTACAAAATTTGCCATACCTGCTGTTTTAAAGACCTACAGTTTCTGGAAGGTGACAGCTGCGTGTGAAAATGAACCTTAAAAGCTCGTGACTGTGCGTAGGGTTGATTCTTACAATAAGGTAAATATATAAGTAGGTAAATAAAGTTAGAATAGAATAGAATAGAATAGAATAGAATAGAATAGAATAGAATAGAATAGAATAGAATAGAATAGAATAGAATAGAATAGAATAGAATAGAATAGAATAGAATAGAATAGAATAGAATAGAATAGAATAGAATAGAATAGAATAGAATAGAATAGAATAGAATAGAATAGAATAGAATAGAATAGAATAGAATAGAATAGAATAGAATAGAATAGAATAGAATAGAATAGAATAGAATAGAATAGAATAGAATAGAATAGAATAGAATAGAATAGAATAGAATAGAATAGAATAGAATAGAATAGAATAGAATAGAATAGAATAGAATAGAATAGAATAGAATAGAATAGAATAGAATAGAATAGAATAGAATAGAATAGAATAGAATAGAATAGAATAGAATAGAATAGAATAGAATAGAATAGAATAGAATAGAATAGAATAGAATAGAATAGAATAGAATAGAATAGAATAGAATAGAATAGAATAGAATAGAATAGAATAGAATAGAATAGAATAGAATAGAATAGAATAGAATAGAATAGAATAGAATAGAATAGAATAGAATAGAATAGAATAGAATATCATTCATTTTCTAGAATATGGTAACATACATGTGTTATAAATTTAGCGTCCAGCATATTCTGCCGCATAAGGCGTGCAAATATTAAAAAGACATTAAAACATTGAGAATATTTTGAATTACTTACATTACATTTGGAATAGTAATTATCATTGCATAAATTAATTAATAATTATTTATACTTAAAACTAAAAAAATAAAAATGTCAGTAGGTATCATTAAATGTCAGTGTTCTATTGCAATAATAAGGAATGTCATAGTGTAATTAATTTATCATTCAGGTATTCATTGATGTCATAATAAACTTTTTCTAACAATAACTTACAAAGCATAGTACGGAAATGTCTTAGTGGTAATTTGCTGATATTATCTGGAAGATTGTTGTATATTTTTATGGACATGCAATATGAGTTTCTCTTATACAGTTCTAACATAATCTCGGGAATTTTAAGCCTTGTTTTATGTCGCGTATGACTATTTTCTGCATCTCCTAGTCTTGTAAATACTGTAGGATTCTTTTTGACGAATAGACAGGTTTCTAATATATATAAACACGGCAATGTCAAAATTTTGTGTTTTTTAAATAGTGGTTTACAGCTATCTCGGTAGTCACAATCGAACATTGCTCTTATACATTTCTTTTGTGCTATAAATAATTTGTCTATATCTACTGAGTTGCCCCAAACAATTATTCCATAACGGAGAACAGAGGTTACATATGCATGGTATGTCATAATTGCTGTCCTTATATTGACTATTTCCCGTATTCGCTTTATTACAAATATAAAGCGATCAACCTTAATTAGAACATTTTGGATGTGTGGCTTCCAGTTACAGTACTTATCAACCGTGATACCCAAAAATATACATTCATTTGTAACATTCAGTAGCTGCTTATTAAAGCTGACTTCTATGTCAGGAATGTTTGCCTTATATGTTTGGAATTGAATTACGAGTATGTTTGTTTTGACTATGTTAATTTTAAGATTATTTTGCTTTAGCCAAGTCACTGTTTTGTTAATGCAATCATTTACTTCCGTTTCTAGCTCTTTCATACTATTGCTTTTTACTATAAGGGTTGTGTCATCAGCGAAAAGAATACATTTTTGAGTAATCGCATCTGGAAGGTCATTAATATAGAATAGAAACAGAAGCGGAGAGAGCAGACTGCCCTGTGGCACTCCGTTTTGGTTTAGTAAATATGAGGATCGGTAAGTTTGTTGTATATTGTTGCTGGTTTTAATTATTTCTACGCATTGAACTCTGTTGTTTAAGAAACTTTTGATCCAATCATATGCATTGCCACGCAAACCATAGCTGTCTAATTTTGACAATAGTGTTTCGTGGCAGACAAAGTCAAAGGCCTTTGTCATGTCAAGGAATATCCCTGCGACCATTTCTTTTTTATTTATGGCTTGTGTAATCTGGTTGAAAAGATTAAAACATGCTAAGGTTGTGGAACTATTTTTTTTAAACCCATATTGTTCATTTTTTTAAATGTTGCAATCTGTTATAAATGTATTTATTTTATTGTACATAACGTTTTCAAAGACCTTTGCTAAGATAGGGATAAGAGTATCTGTAGTTGTTCAAGTCCGTCTTTACTCCCTTTTTATATAGAGGCTTTATTACAGATCTCTTTAAGCGGGTTGGAAATATTCCTTCAGTCAAGGACAAATTAATAATATATGTGAACGGGACTACAATGTTTACAGCACATGTCTTAATTATCTTAGTGTTTATATCATCATATCCTGTTGAATTTGTGTTTTCCAAGGATTTGATAATGTTTAAGATATCAAATTCATTAACTGGGGTTAGAAAGATGCTCTTACAATTACTTGGGATTTTTGATTTTTGACAAGCATTTTCAATTTTTTTATTACTTACAGATATGTAAAATTGGTTAAACAACTCGCATGTTTGCCTTGGGTCGTCATATTTAATATTGTCTACCAGAACAGAGTCAATCTCAGATTTATGGTTTGTATTGTTTGATGTGTCCTTTATTATTTTCCAAGCTGCTGAGCACACATTTTTAGATTTAGCAATATAGCGTTCGCTGTCAATTTGTTGCGAGGAAAGTATACACTTCTTAAGAAGTTTTGAATATTGAATATAGGTTTTTTTATTGTTTTTTTTTATTGCACTTGTTTTTAATGTAATTTAGATATAGCAGTCGTTTCTTAGTGCAACAATGCTTAATACCCTTTGTCAACCATCTGTTTTTTAATGGTTTATTTATGCACTTCACTTTCTTGAATGGAAAACATAAAATATAGAAAAGAGAGATTGTGTCATGAAATCTGTTAAATGCCTCTTCAGTAGTTTGAGGTTCAAATATTTCTGAGAAAGATAGACAGGACAAGTGTCTGTTAAATTTCTGTATGTTTTCCTCATTTTGATCCCTGACAAATTTGAACCACTTGCTTGGTATTTTCTTGATTTTGTTATGTATCTCTAAGTTAACTGTAATAGACTGTGCCGTTTCGTGATCCGACAGGGCCAAGATTTGTCTTTTGTTCTAGTATATTGCTAACAATTAGGTCCAAGCAGGCATTCTTCCTAGTGGGTAAAATAATATGGTTTGTTAAGTTATTGTTCTGTAATATAGAATTTAGTTCATGTGCTGGTTTACTTACTTTTTTCATGTCTATATTCCAGTCATCACAAAGTATAAGCCTCTTGTTACCTCTTTTGCAAACAGTGTTAATTAATTGTTCAAGTTGACTAAGGAATATAGCTGCATTTGGTGTGGGCGTTCTATATATACACACTACTATAAGATTGAAATTTAAAATTTCAATGGCACAAAATTCAAAATGACATTGGATTGGTGGGATCAGAAAAGCAATTTCTTTGAATTCTAGGTTGTTTTTAAGTAGAATGCATGATATCTTCTTGGGTTTACGCGAATGTTACACATTGAAATTAAACTACAGTTTACGGATTTTATCGCGATGTATTGGTTTCACTAAGTTATTACATTTGAAACTAATGATTTAGAACTATATTTTTAGTTTATTACTAGCCGACGTTTCGAATTCTTTACAGAATTCATGTTCACGGCAGACTGAGGTGTTATTTGTCTTTTTCCTGAATGTATAAGTTATCTCAAAGTACCCGAACATTTTTCATCTACTGGTGTTACTATTTACGCAGAATGAGCTCACAGTGTCCTTAGGTCTTCTGGTGACTTTGTCCTTCTTGGGTTTCATTAGCCTTATGACAGGGTCCCAAGCTGGAGGAACATTCCAACCATCTTCCCTATTGAAATTAGGGTGTTTTTTAATTTCAATAGCCTCTCGTATCATCCTTGGAAGAAAACGGTGTTCTTTTGCGAGTATCTGTGGTTCATCAAATCGCAGGTAGTGGTTGGGTCCCTGTTCCACATGTTCACACACAGCAGACTTTGTTGAGCGTTTATGTTTTATGTCAGCTATATGTTCTTTGAGTCGAATGCCTATGCTTCTCTTGGTTTGTCCAATGTATGAGAGCCCACATTCACAGTCAATTTTGTAGACACCGGCCTCTTGCAAGGGTAACTGACACTTGACAGATGGTAATAATTGACTGATCTTCGTTGGCGGCTTGTAGTAAGTTTTGATAGAAGCTCGCTTCAAGATGTAGCCAATTTTGTCGGTCACGCCCTTGATGTATGGGAGGACAGCAGGTTGTCTTTCTACTGTGGCTGGTTTTTCTTTCTTCTGGGATCTGTGACAGTGGCGCGGCGGTCGGAGCTTGTTGTCTTGCAGAACTTGCCTGACATGTTGAAGCTCAGTGTCCAGGTGTTTCTTGTCACAGATCACCACCGAGATTGATCTGTCAAGTGTCAGTTACCCTTGCAAGAGGCCGGTGTCTACAAAATTGACTGTGAATGTGGGCTCTCATACATTGGACAAACCAAGAGAAGCATAGGCATTCGACTCAAAGAACATATAGCTGACATAAAACATAAACGCTCAACAAAGTCTGCTGTGTGTGAACATGTGGAACAGGGACCCAACCACTACCTGCGATTTGATGAACCACAGATACTCGCAAAAGAACACCGTTTTCTTCCAAGGATGATACGAGAGGCTATTGAAATTAAAAAACACCCTAATTTCAATAGGGAAGATGGTTGGAATGTTCCTCCAGCTTGGGACCCTGTCATAAGGCTAATGAAACCCAAGAAGGACAAAGTCACCAGAAGACCTAAGGACACTGTGAGCTCATTCTGCGTAAATAGTAACACCAGTAGATGAAAAATGTTCGGGTACTTTGAGATAACTTATACATTCAGGAAAAAGACAAATATCACCTCAGTCTGCCGTGAACATGAATTCTGTAAAGAATTCGAAACGTCGGCTAGTAATAAACTAAAAATATAGTTCTAAATCATTAGTTTCAAATGTAATAACTTAGTGAAACCAATACATCGCGATAAAATCCGTAAACTGTAGTTTAATTTCAATAGAATGCATGAGCCACCTCTGCGTTGGTTTGGTCTAGAAAACGCTTATTTTAAGTTTGAAATGTTTTATTATGTACAATTTTAATTGTTTTTATACAAAACTAGAGGACCCGTGCTGCTCCACAGCATATTTTAATATTATAAAAAAGCTCTTAGGTACATATAGGTATGGTGAGTACATTGTAGTGGCCAAACGAATTTCATAATGTTTTGTTCTCACTTCCATATAAACAATAAGAAATTGCGCGGAATAAGCAATTTCCGTCACAAAGAATGGAAATCACTTGAAAATTGTTGATGGTAGCATTAATCAAATCTGAACCCGTTTCCACCCGTATTTTTTTTAAGTAAGAAAATAAGTAGGTTTTATTTGTTATCCAGCTAAGTAAATATTTCTGTGAGAAGCACTATTTATTTCGTTTTGTGTATGGGTGTGATTAATCCATCATAATTTAGAAATGTAATAATGACGTTTATAATTTTGGTCGAAATTGTAGTTTTGGTAGGAATGGCTGATTTGGTAGCAATCGTAAGTAACCTTGCTACCAAAACTACTATACATATATGCCAAAAATACAATTTCTACCAAAACGACTATTCCTAACGAAAATACTATTCCTATCAAAACTACTATTTGTACCAAAACTACTATTCGTACTAACACTATCATATCTACCATTTTTTCAAAACTACTATTTCTACCAAAACCGCCGGTGCTGTCAAAAGTACTACCTTTTCTCTTAAAACTACTATTCTTACCAAAGCTACAATTTCTACCATAACTACTACTTGTAATAGTATTATTATGTGACAATAGTACTATGAACCGCTGTAATATGTTCCACATAAAAAAAATTTGGATGCCCGAAGAAAGTCCGTAATTTAAAAACACAAAAATTTTCCTAACATAAAAATGTAAGGAAAATTACTCAACATCAGAGATCAGTTCACCCAACATTAAGGGTTAACTGGTAACATTCGGGGAATATTACCTGCCATCAGCGATAATTCACTATAGTGATAATTTGACATCAACATCGGGTATAATTTTACACACCACCACACTCACAACCGTATGAAAGTAAGGCAAGGTCAGCTTAAGGAGGCATAACGTTTCTTCCTGGCAGTTACCACAAGGAACTTATTAGATGCCATAAAAATATTTTTGAATTTAGAACCGTCCATGTAGAGAGAAAGCAATGGAATCTTAAGAAATTTATAGGCAAATATTGAAAAATAAGTTCAATGTCCACACCTATCTTCCTTCAAACTTACCCAATTTAAATGAGCATACCATCAAATGAAAGAGCTCTTTTCAGCGCGTATTTTAAGCCTATAACGAAACGCCTACCTCAATGAGAACCAGATATATAGAAGCAGAAAGTCATTGACTACAGCTACGAAAACGTAAAAAATGTATGGGAGAAAACTGTTTTTGCATATAACTTCATGAATGTGCAAGTTAGGTAATTTCTAATGCTTGATGACAAATCCATGCAGCGAAAGCTTTCATTTAAAAAAAATCATGCGAATCGGTTGCGTAGAACGGGCTGGCCGACTCGTATTATAAAACACAAATTCTTTTAATATATAGATCTATAAAATGTGCTCACATATGTTTTATTTTTATGTAATGATTAATAGTAAGTATAATTACCTATATAAAGTCCATGTGGTGTGCTGACGGATTAAGTATACGGATTGTCACCATCCCATATCATCCCATGGGTATCGTAAGAGCGGATAGAGGGAGCATATTATGCAGAGAACAGCACTGTAAGAGAAGGAAAACTTGATACAAACCCTATACCATTCGTTTGGCCAGCGTAGGCCAATTCTTCCTTTCAAAGGAGAGGCCTAGTCCAGCAGGCTTATTTACTACGGAAACGAATTTTGGACAGGAATGTTGCTTGTTGCATTTGTAAAGTAAATATCCCGTTATCTTTACCAAGGCATTTTGAGTAGGTAAGTCAAATCGGTAATCTGTTTCGCCCTTTAAAGCCACAGCCGAAGGATCATCGCTAGGTAAATTGAAAATTGAAAGATTTTGTTTATTTTTTCTTTTATTGGATCTCCATCCATTAACAGCACATATATTGCTAGACGACGTCATGTTAATTCATCTCTGATTTAAACTCAGACGAAGTCAGTAATAGGTAAGTACGTGCGCGACGCGAGCAGACGGTCGACAACCCACTGCGGTAAGGGCCGCCGCGCCGGCGGCCCGGTTAGCGGTAGGTAGTTAGCGCGCGCAAGTACATCGAGTGACAGAGGCCTACGACAAGGTGGAGATCCCACAGGGGGGATTAGGATTGGCTCTAAGGTTTAGTTATTATAAAATATTTTATAAGCATAGATTTTATGTGGCAAGTTCAAAATTCCCTGTTATTTCTATTTTTTAGACACCTCCTGCTTTACCTAACAAAAGAGCACAATACACATCCAGACTCGAATCAACAATTTTTGGACCACGCATAATGTTTGTGTGTGGATCGAACCCACAATACTCGACGTAGTATCAAGTGACTCGGCGCTTTAACTTAACGACAACAATGCAGTAATGTGCTATTTGGTATATGTTACTTGCTATAATTATACAACACATATCTAAAACGAGGCAGCAAGCCGGAACTCAGCATACACATACACACAAACAGCGAAAAAGGAGTTCAAAATTAATTCACGAAACACAATTACGAAAATCATTCAAGGATGACAAGTTTTATCCTACCAAGTCTTGCACAACCAATTTCATTAAAAAAAAACACGTATCATACAGAAGTACAACTATATACGGAGGATAACCACAAAAATCTTGTTTAGACAAGTTGAAATCTTCACATGCGAGAGCGACGACGGAGTAAGCCGTAATAACATGCAAATTCGTCCCTCATTCCTTATTTAACGGCTAAACCATAAGATGAAGCGATGCAAATGAATGGACACAGGGAAGTTATTGAGGATAATTGGTATTTTGACAGACATCTGAATCCTTAATGAGTTGGTCATCATGTTAAGATGGTTGTTTTGATAGTGTGATGAAACTGAATCGTTCTTTGTCACAAGTGTTTGGCATAGTTTGTTGTGGTGCACCCACACCGCAGTTACTTTTTTATGGACAACATTTTACAATGTTACAGCACAACATACTATGACGTAGCAATGAGACAATGAAAAGGGCACATTGTTTGAAGAAGTGGGTGTAGAAATACACCTCTGCCTACCCCTTCGGGGATAAAAGGCGTGACGTTATGTATGTATGTTTGAAGAACCGATGGTTGCTGGAACAGCAAGGCTCTAGATTGTTGGTCACGCACCGGGCGCAGTCCATACTGCGCCCGGTGCGTGACCAACAATCTCCAGTCCACATTGTAGGCCTTACCCATGTAAGGCCTACAATGTGGACTGAAGATCTTATTGAGATATTGCGGAGGCTGAAAACGGTTGAATGTGGGCGGCTCAAGATCATTTTGTGGGTAGAGCTTTGGGAGAAGCTGTTTGAACGTCAATAGGCATCAGCCTATTGACGCCGCCGCGATAATGAAGACAATCATTCACTAATATTAGCCATTATAATAAATATACATTATAAATATTTTATGTAGCTCTGCGAGGATTTGATATATTAGTGAATATTAGTGACTTCGTTCCAAAGCCTGAATCAATTCTATCAGTAAATTTAATAAGACTCGCAGTCAAAATCAGTTAAGTACGTTTAGAGAACTTGACGCTAATAATAAAATCAATAGTTTCGATTTTAGTCCACGTTTTCACTTGGCTAGAATGGTCATTATATTTTACTTTTTCGCCTTCAAAGATTATTCGCCCTTTTGGCCTTTTCATCAAGTCGAGAAACATCCATTAAATCACTTATAGTTATACTCAAAATTTCTCAATGCAGAAGATTCAGAGAAAATGGCTTGCCTATAAAAAGCAATTTTACTTACGGATGCTCGTGATTTTTACTAACGATATTTCTATTGAAAGTGGAGGTAGGTTTAACCTTCGTTTGCGATAAATCTTGCCTGGAGAATAATCCGACTGTGAATGGTCAGTATTATCTTTTGACAAGCACAGTGATGTGCTGAATTTTATTCATCTATAGGAATTGAAATACAAATACATAGTCAATTTATTTATAGAGTACTGCCTGGCACTGGTCGGTTTATTTAATGAATGATGAAAAGCTAAATCGAAAGTTTTACTTAATACTTTAAGAAGTATGCCACTTTCTGTGTTTATATTTCAATAAAATTTGTGAGCCAACCCAACCGCCGAAAAATGAAGAATACAAACTCCTGTGCTCTCATTGTAATATCAGTTGTGTGTTACTATCATTATAAACTCTGTACCCGGGACATTGCCTCCTATTTATAAAGTGACAGGGGATTAAAGCAGTATAGCGCAGTATTCGTCGCAGACGTCCTACCATCAGTCAAATTTTCATACAATATGTAATACAATTTAGCCATATGACTAGGAAAAGAATCATGAATTCCGTTGAAGACTTTCAACGACAGAAATATGAAATAAAGCATTTTGAAACATGAAATGTGCTGATTTTACTAACGAAATACGTTCTTCTTGAAATTTGCTATTAAAGTGAACAATACTACACTAGAGCTGCACTGATATAGCCCATAGAACATTATTACGATAAAAGTTTATTCTTTCTCAAACTTATAAACTCAGTATTGAAATTTGAGTTTATGAAACTGAACTTTATTGACAAGAAAACTAGTTTTAAATTGGAGTAGCCGATGATAGTTAACAATAAACTTTGTTCATTGACTGGTTTGCACCAAGTTTCTTAGAGCAGGCGTTCTAAATACCGCTTCTACTCCAAAGTTGCGCTCTTACTCATACATAATTCATGCACTGAAAGTTTTAGTTTTGCAGGTACACACACGGGGCAGGCAACCTGTGGGTAACCCGTTGTAAACCGTTTAATATGAGCGAACGCAGCCGCAGTTTGATGTGGTTATCGTTGTTGCGGAGCAATTAGCTACGAATTTGTCTTGACGGGACTGTTTGCAATAATTTTAATCAATTAGTTATATTGCAGACTGAATGTTTACTATGCCAACTCATGTTATTGTAAGCTATTTATGATTTAATTTTTGACCACTATCAAGATTATTTACAGAACAAGGATTGATGTCTGTTTTTTTTTTATTGCAAACAAAATTTTTGTACGCTGACCAAATTATTTAAATGATGTTTTTTGTGGCTTACCAAATGTTATTATTGCTAAACCATTGAATTACTTCTTATCCTAAACGACTACAACTTTAATATATAATATGCTCTGGAATTTTGTATAACTATGCTGATTGAAACTAAATATTAATTTAGACTTTCGAAAATTATGTACTTTGAGCTCTATTATGATATAATTGTTGATGTTAAGGCCAAATAAACAAGTCTATATACCTATTGGAGCATTTGTTGGCGTGTAAAAAAACAAAGCAAACCAGTGGATGGAATTGCATTCATTATCATCAGCCTTTAACAGTCCACTGCTGAACTAGGCCTCTCCTTTGAAAGGAGGAATTTGCCTACTATACCACGCTGGCCAAACGGGTTGGTATAGGGTTTGTATCAAGTTTTCCTTCTCTTACAGTGCTGTTCTCTGCATGATATGCTTCCTCTGTTGGCTCTTACGACACCTATGGGATGATATGGGGTGGTGACAATCTGTATTCTTAATCCGTCACCACACGGACGCATTAATCATATATATTATACCACAGCTTGTCACGTCGATAGTGCAGTTTGCCTGCAACCACCATTGCCGTAAGCCGGCCAGAAAGTAGCCGTGTAAAGAAAATATATTTACTTAAATACATTCGTTGACGTGATTACGAACGTAACTTCTACATTCAAAACTAAGACAAATATAACCTCAGACTTCAGTGACCATGGATCCTGTCCTCGGTTCCTGTAAAGTAATAATAAATAATGCAGTTGCCCGATCATTCGGTGTAAATGTACTGCCATTAAAACCAATATACCTACCGTGATAAAATCCATACTGCAGTTTAGTTTAAATCATTAAGAACCGCTTAACAAAATTTACTTTGTTAAGCAGACCTGACGCTCTAAGATAAAGGACTTTTATTACACCCAGGATGGCACTAGAATGATGGTAATAATTTGCTGGGTTCCAATAGTAATTTCTAAAGGTAGCTAATTTGGATTGTACAAAACCATACTTTTTCAGGCGTTATAGTTTATACATTATGAAATCCGTAAGGACAGATAATACTTTATTTTTTATTATCTCATTTCGTCCATCTACGTACTTTTGAACGTCTTCAGCACCATTAAATTCTTCCACTCTTCAAACCGCATTATATATTATTTCAAAATATCACTTACTCATAGTCGTAATAAAATTTGACTGTTGGGTGGATTTACGACCCGTCGCATTTGAACTCCAACTGCAAATAAAGCCTAGATTATCTTCCTTAAATATTTACCGTACATTTATTCTTTAAAACAGAAATATCTCGCGGTAATGTTTTAGTATCTTGCGTACGTAATCTGCTGTAATATTAATAAAAATATTTTGAGACAGCCTATACACGGTCATCTGATGTCAAACGGAGCTTTTAGCATACTGATAGACATACTTATATATTACTATACGTCTATTTGTATTACTAAATATAAATATTAATGATGATTAAAACATTTTATTACTAGTGCCTAACCCACAAAGATGTGTGTGATTCGAACCCAAGAATTACAACTTTGCTGTTGGCAGGAAAACTAGCCTAACTACTAGACCAGTCGAAAGTCAGGCAGTATAACAATATTAAGTTATTTATTTACTGATTATATTAAGTTTGTTAACCCTTAATTGGGTGCGCCTAAAAATTTGCATAAGTGGTTGCGTGGGGCGTGCGGCACCCCAAATTAGTTCTTTTTTAAATAATATACGAAATAAATGCAAAATCAGACGTTTATTAATCAGAACATTTGAACAAACATATTAAGCAAAATTTAAACCTCTTTTTAATAAAGTAATAAGAAAAAATAACAAGATATATAACTTTTATAAATATTAGTTTTCCTCGTTACAATTTTGGCACTTTATAATGATATGGTCATTGCACTCATTTTTATGGCACTTAGAGCATCCAGTCTTTGTTTTCCTGTCCTTGGTTCTCGGACATATATGACACCTTATGTATGAAGGCGATCGCCCTACTCCAGAAACCCGTAATTTATACCATACAAACAGTCACATGGGGTGTCTTACACCCCAAACACGCTCTCCAAGCCCAACCGTTCACGACCGAGCGCCGCTCGCAATTGATTTGTGTATGTCACACGTGTTGATGAAGCTACCTGGAAGACCAGCACGCTCAATATTATTTGTTTTAAGTTATTAGCCTGGGAACATGCGTTGGGGTGTCTGACACCCCACGCGACCAATTAAGGGTTAATAGACTCACGCACAGGCGTGAGTCTATTAAAAAAAATGATTTTGGGATACAGATCCCCGAAGGCAGTGGTTTAATATTACACCCACATTTCGCCATGAATTTTTAGGTAATTTTTTTGTGATTATATTAATGACACATAAAATCAATACATGTCGCAAAAGGCATACACATATTTTACGCACAATGACAGTTGGCAATATTCATTAAAACAAAGATGAAAGACAATAAATTATTCAAATAAAATTAAAACCATATTTTAAACTGAGCTTTAATTGCATCTATAAATTAACTGTATCTAATTAATTTTGCATCTGCTAAAATAGCTATTATATTGTCTGATGAAACCTAAATGAGAAGATAGATTACAATGATAAATTAAAAGTAAACATACAACAACGCTAGCTACAAACTAACACTAATTTAGTACCAAAACATTCCGTTTTGGTACTAAATTAGTGCGACCGTTTGCCTGTAACAAAATAGCGAGCATTTGACGTTTTCTATTTTGTCGAAATGAACAATGAACAGAGCGGAACATTGCTACAAACATTTTCATGATCTTTCTAGCGAACGCTCTAATCAGCAAAAATGTCAAAGCAAATTTACTGTAAATTCGGTAGAACGTTTGCAAGAATGCTCGCTAAAACACACTTGTTTGTTTTCCTGCCTTGTAACATTCGCAAGAATGCTCATTACAGGTGAATGCTCAAATGAATCAGCAGCAAATTTGATTAAAGTAGAATGTTGTGCCAAATAAAATTAATTATAATTTGCTTTGATGATTTTAGGAACGCTTGTTTTCGTTAAAATATATGCTTTGATAAATTTTATAAGGAACGCTTTTGGTAAAATAAAACAATAGATCTCTTTTAGTATTGGCGTTCATTTTCATCTGTTACTGCAAATTTAGTACAGTTGGAATTGTCATTTAAGGTAAAATGCAGCGGTTGATTGTAAATACAAAAAGATCTGAAATAAGATCTAATATGCAATATATAATAATAAGTAGATACATACATACATAAGTAGTATAATATTGGGCATTCTGTCTCACCTATCGCTCGGCGAATTTAGTTCGCCTCGCGAACGGTCGGTGAGACAGAGCGCCCAATAATATACAATTGGCACGTTCAAGTGCAATCGTTATTAGATACAAACCAATCGATAGCATTGATATAAACTACGCTTCACTAACAGTCCTCCAGCGAGACAAGGTCGCGAGGTTATAGTTTAGAGCGTTAAGTAAACACTTCAACGCGATGGTTCACGTTCAATAATAAAATAAAATTTACTGTATTCGGTGCTGCGACAGCCCGATTCAAGCTTACCTGATCGGAGCGAATGGAATGCACCAATCGCGTTAGTGTAAATGATGGAATAATATACTTGAATGAGATAACTATTTATTTCAATAAAACACGATCGATATTACTGTAATCTAGATTATGTATAAGTATGTTTTAATTTTAATTGTATAATTCATTTGTCATATTATGTTGGTTATTCGGTGAACAGTATATCGCTCGAATGTATGAAGTCCTGCAACTTTCGCCATTGTTTTGAATCTGTGTCGGCTTGAAATTTGATGCGAACAAGCGCCTTCTTCCACAGCTCTGATGAGTCGGTGAGACGCGCGTCGTTGGTCCTGTAGACTTTACAGTCGATGTAGTACTCCCCCATCGTGCGCGCCGTTCGACGCTCGTTGCCGTTGGCAACTCGATTTACGAAGTATTTTGGTAGATTCTGGTCGATAAATGCAACATCACCGTGTGCAGTTACAGTCTCGTGGTTGTGTTTGCGACTGATGCCAAATACGTCGAAGCCAGTATTTGTTTTTTTACTAGAACAAAATACATAAGCGCTTAGTATGAATTGCTTACTGCAGACATAAACTAAGATAACACATATTTTTTATATTATAAATTGGTTAAGGTTGGGTATAGGAACATACTTCAGTCTCAACTTCACATCAACAAAATGTTAAATTCATATAAGTAGCTAAGTACAACAAACCAAACAATAGAAATATGAACATTATATTTAAAACCTACTAGTAATTAAGTATTGATGTCATGAATATTATTATAAAAGAATGAAATCATAAATGGTTTGTTAGGAAATAAATAGGTGATAAGTATGTTTACCTTGTTTGAGCTGCTGGGTTCGTCGGTGCTGAGCGAGACTTGCGTTTTCCAGAGCTGTCTGCACTCGGTTTGCGGCTGGATTTAGTCGTACGCTCGATGACGGCACTAGGTTGATTGATTTCACACTCTGAATCAGACCTGAAATAATAACATACAATTTAAATTTATTAGGTAAATGTCAGCAAAAAGCCGGTGGGTTTAGGCGTGATGAGTTGATATATTTTTCTGTGTATTGGTATTTTACAACAGAGTCAAATATATTTATAACAACCTAAAAGGTAATAAAATATAACAAAATAATATAGAAACTGAATTAAAATAGGTTATACTGTTTACTACTTACATTTTACAAGCGACAGGCACGATGGCAGCGAGCGGCGAATGCACTTTTATGATAGCAGTTTACTCGAATATTGACAATCACTTCAATACTTGTCGTATTTGAGTCGATAATATAAAACCTCTGGAAAGAAACCAGCTTTTAAGTTGGACAACGTATAATAATAGGTCATATTAAAATACCTCTTAAAGATTAATAAACTCTGTAAGAAGTACCTCTTTATTCTAATCGTATTATAGCCGTGCAAAAATGATGATATTATATTCAAACTGTCGATGCAGCAACAACATTCAGGGCTGTCACACCAGTTTTATTAAATAGCGAACATTGTTAAAAACACACGAGTGGCTTAGTTGACATTCGCGTCAACCTTACTTAAAATAGCTGATTCTGATAAATGTGGTTGTACTTCTTGGAAAAATAATTAGGTTAAGCCCACGTGTAATCTTGTGCAATAACAAATATTTTTGTTCAAAATTCAATATTTTAATGCATAAATGAATAAGATCTTTTGATTACCAGTACTGTCGATTATAATTTTTTTTGTCAGAACGTGTCAAATCATTACATATTGTATTAAACTGGTACTAACATAAAATCTTCAAAAGTGTACTTTGTATAGCTACTTTCTTCTACAAGTATACAAAATTTGTCACTAAGAAATTCTTAACAGAAAACCTTAAAAAAAAATTCCGAGCCCGACCTGCCAATCGAACCCGAGACCTCATGACCAGCTGTGGGACCAACGAGGCAGTCTTACGCTAGACGATATAAATATTGTATTTTTTTCAAAAAGGTTTTATATTCAGGATGTTGTATTTTCGCCATCCCTTTCACTATAATCTGTCAATGTAAAAGTCATTTGATAAACTTATTAATTACAAATACCAAAATCGTAAATAGCAAGTTTAAAATTACATTATTTGAAGACTACAAATATTTAAGTTTCAGTGCAAATATCACGCTTGTAATTAAATGAACGTATGTTATAAATGTGGAATAATAAATCGTTATTGACACCCGTTGCTACGCAACGCATGTTATCATAGATTGGTTGCCTTGTGTCATTGATGAAGAAAATTGAGGAGTTTGAGCAGAGAGATAGTGGTTGGGCATTCTTGAATAATTCGCATTTAGAAATACATATTAATAAATATCAACCTCTCGGCGGATCCAATTTTATACCATTACCTAATGTTATTAAGAATAAAAAAGCTTGATTATATATTCATAACAAAGATGTGAACTGCTTTTTATGGTGTGTTGTGGCAGCATTATACCCCACAACTCGCAATCCTGATAGAGTTTCGTCCTATCCCCATTTCAAGGATGTTTTAAATCTAAACGATTTGTCATTGCCAATTACATTTAATGACATAGCTGTATTTGAGAAAAATAATCGTTCTTTAAATATTTTTGTTTACGGATTGAAAAATAATAAGACGATCATAGGACCTTTGTATAAAACAATAAATAATAAAGCTAAGAGCATGCATCTGTTATATTTAGAGAATGATACAAATTCTCATTATTGTCTTATTAAAGATTTACCGCGTCTAGTTAGAAATCAGCTAACAAAACATCATAGTAAGTTATAATTTTGCGAGACATGCTTATTATTTTTCCCACTTTAAGTCAAACCGAAACACATTTGTGTAGTGGGGTTGTTACAGTATTACCAGAAAAGGGTTCATTTTTAAAGTTTAAAAACTAAGATAGAAAACAAAATATTCCATTCGTAATTTATGCCGATTTCGAAACATTGTTGAAGCCGATTTCCGGCGATCAACTTGACACCGCCAATACGTCATACTCGCAACACCACGTGCCGGCCGCGTTTGCTTATAATATAGTATCATCATTTAATAATACGCTCGATAGGTTCAGGAGTTATCGAGGTAATGATTGTGTGTCAAAATTCATAAATTTTTTAACTGAAGACGTTAAAGCAATTTATAAAATTTTGTCTAGAAGCGAACCTATGGTCTTGACAGAAGAAGATGTACATGATTTCAAGCGCGCTGTTACATGTCATATATGTGAAAATTTATTATTGAGAGATAGGGTTAGGGATCACTGTCACATTTCAGGACGATATCGAGGCGCAGCGCATCGGCATTGCAACTTACAATATAAAGTGCCAAAATTTGTACCATTATTTTTTCATAACTTGTCTGGTTATGACTGTCATTTATTTATAAAACAGTTAGGGGTTCAGTTAGAACTTGTATCTGATTTACATATCATTAAAATGATTCAAAGTGGTATACGTGGGGGTTTGTGTATGTGTTCCCATCGATACGCAAAAGCGAATCATAAGTACATACCAGAGTACGATGTATCAGAGCCTCAATCTTTCATAGTATATCTGGACTGTAATAATCTATATGGTTTCAGTATGTGTCAATATTTACCGTACTCTAATTTTAAATTTCTCACTGAACATGAAATAGAATGGTTATCCATAGAGCATATAGAGGACGAAGCTGAGTGGGGTTACATATTAGAAGTTGACCTTTTGTATCCCGAACACTTGCATAAGCATCATAATGATTTGCATTTTTGTCCTGAAAAATGTATACCTCCGGGAGGTAAAACAAAAAAGCTGATTGCGAATTTATATAACAAGTATAAATATGTTTTTCATTACGTTCATTTAAAAAAGTGTCTAGAACATGGGCTAATACTACGTAAAATTCATTGAGTTATTACTTTTAGACAAAGTCCTTAGTGATTTTAGAAATAAAATAACGTTTTAATATGTGTATTGTCTTTTATTTTACATCTTAAAGTAAGTACACACTTTATTATCTACTAAATACTTTTAAAACATAATACATTCTTTAGAGCACAGTGCTTTGAATGCTTGTTACATTTTGAGTTTTCCCTTACATTATTTCTTGTGCAAAGCAAGGAAATTAGGACATAGTTTTTCATCAAGATCTGATACATTACAATTCATACAAATATTTTTTATCCAATTTACCTTTTCCAAACCCTTTACTATAATATTCTTATTTTCGAAATACGGTACAATTACACGATGGAATTCTCTATAGTCTATGTATCCATCATTCCAAAACATGCCTATATTTCTTTCCAACCATTTGACTTGCCTTTTTTCATCCCTTGTTAAATATTTAAATAAATATGGTGGTTTGATTAAAAACGTTTGTGTATAATTTTCAGTAGCAAAAGCTAACTCCTTAAGCATAAAATTGTTGTACAAATCCTTAAATCCTTGAACATCTACCATGATAGTATCCGCGTTCATGTTACTTTCTTTACAGTATTGCTAAGTGGCCTATACTCAATTATACAATCGTTTAATATGAGACAGTAAGCAGATGTCTGATCTGGTATGTCCGAATCGCTTTCTATTTCTACTCTCACGTCCACGACCGGACCTCCCTTTAGATTATCAGCTTGTCTAGAGCAATCGACGACGAATAGCGGCGCTAAGTCTTTAAATTGTTTTTCGCTCAGTAATGGCTCAGCTCGGCGACCATAATACGACTGCTGAAATCTTGAATATTGCTCATACAGGGTGGCGCTTGCATAGCGGCAATTTTTGAACAAAAGCATAGCTTACAACATTCTTAAGCCTTGTACCAAAAATCAATTAAATCGGTGCAGTAGTTTAGCCACAATATCGATTTTAAGTGCCGCAATTTTTGCACACGCTTTGAGTTCCATACAGCTGATACAAAACGGTCAACGACCCTACATTGCGCGCCGCGACTCGCTAAGTACTACTCACGACGCGACGCCTCGACGTCATCCGAAGTTAGGCTCAGCGCAGACAGAACGGAGCGCAGCGGAGAGGATTTTATCAACGCACTTGAAAATAAACTTTAATGTTTTTACAATAAAGTGCATAAATGCTTGAACCTGATAAAAAATATTCGCGCGTCCTCGAAGATACGCGGAAATCTCCGCGCAATGTCGAGTCGGCGTCCGCGTCGTACGCGTATTTTCAGGGTTTAACGAACTTTCGCGACAAAATATTTACTGTAGAGTGGTAACCCAGAACGTTTTACTCACGCAGGCTCGCGAGGTCGCGCGCAATCTTGAGCATACGCATTCCGTAGAGAAAATGCCCGAGACCGCGCGGGGATTATTCCTCTCTGTCTGCGTTGACCCTTCGACGACTTAGGACGATGACGTCTTCGTGCAACGTCGCTTCGCCTCGAAGGTACCTACCTAAGACTCGTCGTTGTAGGTTTTTGCACCCAAGTTAATGCGTAACATTTTTAACAGAACAAAACTTTTGAAACTTCCTAATTACCTTTTCAATAAATTTACATAATAATAAAATGAACCGGTTCCGCAAGCACGAAAAAATCTGATTAGGTATGCACAGTAAATGCACAACGTGTGACAAGGACAAACATAGTCGAGCCAAATAGAGTTGCCCAATTATGAACAAAATATTGTCAATAGTATCGATAAAAAATACGCACCGTAAAAGTTTGTTGTTTATTGTATCGACATTGATTGTATTTAACGTTAATGTAATCGTCTTATTAATGATAGTATCGATAAAAAATACCTACGCACCGTAAAAGTTTGTTGTTTATTGTATCGACATTGTTTGTATTTAACTTTAATGTAATCGTCTTATCAATGATAGTATCGATAAAAAATCCTACGCACCGTAAAAGTTTGTTGTTTATTGTATCGACATTGTTTGTATTTAACGTAAATGTGATCGTCTTATCAATGACTTTACGTTCGAAAATTTCAAAGTGTGGTACAAATAAAGACAACGTTTTTTAATAGGTAAACAATCATAAACATGTAAAGATATTTAATTATTTAATCATTTTTTTTTTTAAAGACAACTCCCGCACTAGGAATAAATCCTTTGTCGCGGGGGACTTTACAAACATACAACTAACGGACACAATGAACACCCAGACTCGAAACAACAATTTGTGGATCACACAAAGTGTTGTCTCGTGCGGGAATCGAACCCACAACACTCGGCGCAGTACCAAGCGGCGAGGCGGCCCCTTAAACCACTACGCCAACCGTGCAGTCAATTTGAAATAGGTTAATAATTATTGACTATTTTAGCTCTTTCCGTATGGTATTTTTAAATGGTCTAATGGGTTCAACAATCTACTTAAGAATTATAATAACTATGTACTGAACTAATTGAAGTATGTGCATAGTATTTCATAAACTTGTTTAACTGTGTCGTATTAGCAACACAATTAAGCAATACCATTATTGTTAATACAAGTAAGAATGCATAGTTCGTTGTATAAAAACATGTTGTGTTATTTTGTTGTTAACGTATTAACGTGTCAAAAATATCGACATTCATAGTACCTATTGCGCATCTCTATTTCCTATCCTAGACATGTCGGCGCCAGCGGCGCATTGGTGGTCGGTGTCTCATCAAAGGTTTGTTTAGTGCCGCAAAAACTATTGGATTAATAAGTCGATCAGATCGCGCGCGCTTATCTTAACTTTATGCGACAGTTGTTTTTGGTATTGAATTGTGTGATTGTATTTAGTTGTGTTATTTAATTGTGTTGTTGTTTAGTGAACTTTATCATTCGTCATTTTTGCATTATTTGTGTTAATAATGACAAATTTTATGTCGTCCAAATATGCGGATATGATTGTGTAACGTGGGTTCTTGTTGTTAAAAAGACACCAGTGCTTTCTTAATTACTGAACTTTCATTAGAGTGATTTGTAGAATTACTAAAATAGGTAATTCATGATAACAATGGCGGCCATTTTGAGAATTTGAAAATTTTGTGCTACTTTTTACGTGGGTTTGTGTTAAGTGGGTTTTTGTTGATATGAAAAAGACACCAGTGCTTGCCTAATGAGTGAACATTGGAGTGATGTGTAGAATTACTGAAATAGGTAATTCGTCAATAAATGTGAACTACCTCCGTGGCATCGTCTGCCGCATAGCACACGTTGCCGTTCTTACAAAGGTCAGTAACCTTATGTCATATTGATCTACAAATGGTGTTTCGTTTTGCTACTCATATTTTATAGTTTATTTTGTTTGGAATTTTTATTATTTTATATTTGCCCCATGACCTTCTTTGTTGATATAAAACATTTTATAGGCATCAATGCTACGTCCTTTTTAAATCAATGCCCCTATGCAAGCGCCACCCTGTATAATAAAGCAATTGTGGTTCCCTATCCATTTGCATAAAATTTTAAGACCTAATATAACTTAGCATAATTTTGTTTGGCATAGTTATATTTTCGCTTAATATAATTACGCATAACAGCTTACTCATAATTTTTTAAGCATAATTTCTCTAACCATAATAATGATTAAGCATAATATTCTAAAGCATAAATTTATTAATCAAAAAGTTCTAAAGCATAACTTTTTTAAGCATAATATCCTAAAGCATAAATTTATTAAGCATAAAGTTCTAAAGCATTACTTTTTTAAGCATAATATCCTACATCATAAATTATTTACGCATAATGATAACAATACAATACAAATTGGATATAATAACTTTGGCAATGTGTCTTTGGCATATTTTTCGCTGTAGGACGCATGAAGCAAGCAAGCATACAGCATGCAAGCAAGCATGCAAGCAAGCATGCGGAATGCAAGCAAGCATGCAGAATGCAGCATTCAAGCGAGCATGCAACATGCAGCAGGCAGGGCTTCTGTCACGGCTCCGGCGCTGCGGGCCTCCGGCGGCCCAACGCACCTACGCGATTTTAAATAACACTCTAGGGGTAGGACAAACAAGACTACGTGGAGTCGGTTTTGCAGCAATTCGGTTGTGTCACTAACTTTTGTTGCACAAAATATAAATTTTTTACAAGTTAAATATGTAAATATATAAATATTATGCTAATAGTCATTAGGCCTACTAACGTTATGCTAATAGTCATTAGTCCTACTAACGTTATGCGAATCAAATTTATGACAAAACAAATTAGTCTTTAAGATGATTATGCCAACATAAAATGTATGCCTAAAAAAATTATGCCGCTGTATTATTATGCCAAAACAAATTGTGCCAAAATCGTTAAGCCGAAGTATATTAGGACAAAGAACATTATGCAAAAAGAAGGGATCCCAGCAATTCTATTGTTTGCGAAATTCACATTAAAAATTTCATAAGGAAAGTAGGTTGAATTGAGATAGACCCGTACGTTGCGAATATGACAGTGATCGAACTGGGACATATCAGAACTACCATTATTTGTTCTATTTGTCTGTAGACCAATAACGACAAATCGTGGTTTCTCCACTTGATATGAAGTCTTAATAGACCACGTATGTTTTGTAGTTTTAGGTAATGCTGGATATTCACACAAATCCCAGTTCCTAAATATCATTTGGAGGGGTCGATCTTTTTCTAAGAGTTTTAACAAACTTAATTTTTCTCTGTCTGATACCTAAACGTGTGGTACGCGCCATATAATTTTATTGATAAGAACGTCCTCGATAACTTCACCGGTGTTAAGTTTCACAGCGTTCAGGTTTGTGTTGCTTCGTAACAATATCAACTCATGCCTACTATTTATAAGGACTTTCTTAAAGTCTTCTGCAAAACCGAGTATATTACAAAGAGGAATAGATGCAGAAAACCTGCCACCGGTAATATTTTTTATACCATCGATATTCCAGCCCCAGGCGTTAGACATCTTCGAGTCACTCTCATTCATTGAAATTAATGACTTCATTGTAGTTGTTATGCCTGCATTTTTTATTTTATCAATTTCCACTCCATTTAGCTCATATCTTATATCTTGATACAGGTAAAGTAAGAAATTATTCGTAAAATGAACGCTTGTAGCGCTACTGCTGCTATCTTTTGCTTCTTTTTTGTTAACTAACACAGTTCCTTCCAAATACAAAGTGCTTGCTGATGGTAGTATATACAAATCCTGTTGGTTGATGGGTATGCGTATCTCGTCATTCCTGTTGAAACTTGTGACGTACGGTTTGTAAGAATGGTACTAGATGCCTTCAACAGAATTGTCGTAGGTTGGTGCGGATAAGACATCTAAGATATTCATTTTAGTAAACCGATTGCTTTAAGGAATGCTTTATTTTCCCTAGTTAATTTTATTTTCTTTTTCGGATTGGCTCTTATGTGCCCAGAAGCTCGTGATAGACTGGTACTTTTTATTTGTTGATGCACCTATTTATTGTAATCAATCATTTTTAACCAACTTCAAAAAAGGAGGAGGTTTACAATTCGTCGGAATCTTTTTTTTTTATGTATGTTCCCCGATTTCTCTAAGACGCCTGGACCGATTTCGAAAATTCTTGTTTTGATTGAAAGAGTATACCTCCTAGTTGGTCCCATGATCATCAGGTCAGGATCTGATCATGGAATCCTGAGAAATCGAAGGAACTCTTCAAATTTTATAAGCACACTTGAAGCGATTTGACCCTAACAACCTAATGCCGTCGAGTTTGGGCTCGTTTGAGTCGTCTTTTACATAGACTTTGATGCTAGATGATTTCCATGGTCTGATGATAGAGTTGGAAGGTAACCAAGAGATCTTTGTGATACAATAACCCAATCTCATCGAGGTTAAGGTCGTTTGATTCGTCTTTACACTGGACTTTGGTACTGGATGTTTTGCAGGGTCTGATGATGGAGCAGGAAGGTTGCCATGGGATGTTTGTAATACAAAGACGCAATCCCATTGAGCTTGGGCTCGTTTGATTCGTCTTTACATGGACTTTAGAGCTGAATGTTCACCAAACTCTGATGATGGAGCAGGAAGGTAGCCATGGGATATGTGTAATACAATTACGCAATCCCATCGAGTTTGGGCTCGTTTGAGTCGTCTTTACATAGACTTTGATGCTGGATGATTTCCATGGTCTAATGATAGAGCTGGAACGTAACCCAATATCATCGAGTTTAGGGTCGTTTGTTGGTCTTTACATGGACTTTGGTACTGGATGTTTTCCAGGGTCTGACGATGGAGCAGGACGGTGGCCATGGCATCTTGGTAATACAAAGACGCAATGCCATTGAGTTTGGGCTCTTTGGATTCGTCTTTACATGGACTATAGTGCTGAATGTTTACCAAACTCTGATGATGGAGCAGGAAGGTGGCCATGGGATCTTTGTAATACAATAACGCAATATCATTGTGTTTAGGCTCGTTTGTTTTGTCTTTGGTATTGGATGATTTCCGAGATCTGATGATGGAACTGAAACGAACGTGTTTAGGCTATTTAGTTGAAAACAAAAAACACTTGAAATTGCCAGAAAGGTACAGGTCTACATTTCAGAATTGAGGCACGTAAGGAAGGCCTCCCCATCATGTACCACCTACACTATCCTATGTACCAACTATTACTATTTTTATTAGTATACCACTAAAAAGCAAAAAATAAAAATTATTTTTAAATAAAAACAAACCAACTTCAAAAAACACTAAGGAACTAAAAAACAAAAAATAATTGGTTTTGGAGCAAACATTTTTGAATTCGGTGCCAAGCCCTTACGCAAAAGTTACTAAATTACAAATTACCTATTCTATCAACAACGAAAGTTATATAAAAATGTGTAGAGGTTGTATAGTCAGATCAGAAATACTTTGCTTGGCACCGACTCACTCTCCGTGTACGATCCACTCACGATATCACATTCAATCCTTATCATGGTCGTAGGCAAAATGTTAACTGGGAACTCTGACATACGCCATTTATTTTCTTTTAAAATCTGCTAATTAAAGCCTAATAAACTTCTAAATGTATCTTCTTTATTGAAATTTATATTTTTCGTGCAGTGTATAGTTGTTTTTAAAGTATTATTATTGCATTGTAATTTAATCGTGGCGTTTTTTATTTTGGAACTTAAATAATTGCTAATATCCTGTAATTCGTAGGTTCCTTCTGGTATTCCAATAACTCCATCTTTACCATAATATAACTTATTGTTCCTTTTATCGATATTCGGAATCGAATTAAATGTCGAGAAATGTAATAACGCAGACTCGTACTGGGAGTCTAATTGTAGTGTGTTGGGATAGTAGGTAGATAAATCTGACGAGTTGCCAGTTATTGACAATGTGAGAGACATTTTGAGAATGATGAAAATAAAAGAAAGGCTTAAAATTTATATCTTTTTATTTTTCCAAAAGTTCCACAGATATTCTAAACATAAGTGTCCGCAATTTACAGTATTGAATTTCTGATATCTTGTATAGTTATAGTAAATATTACAGTTTTTTAAATACCGCATCAGCTCTAATGGCGGTTTCAAATCACCAAAACTATCAAAATATTCACAATAATTATTTATTTTGGCATAAGCTACCCAATGCGTACCTTCATTTTTTGAATCATCCAAATTAACAATTGCACATTCGACCCGTTTAGTTATTTTTGGTAATTGATCTTTCATGTATACACCTGGAAAGTGAGGTAAGCCTCGTGCATATTTCTGAATATCGAAATTAGTTAGAGGTCGATTAGGTAGCTTATTCAGTTTTTTGATGATATTTTAAACAATCCTTTACCATTTTTATGTGGCTTGATGTACAAGCTCTTACCTAACGCTAAAGCCTCCATAGTCTTATTATGTCTTTGGGTTTCTTGCGAATTTTTTTGAGATGCTTTATAATCGTTAACTGTTTTCGCAATGCCTGCTGCGCCACCCGCTAATGTGCCTAATGCCGATAAACCAGCGAAAATTGGAATTAAAGGCAGAACTCCTCCAGTCTTCGGTATGGGTATAACTCGAGGTACTCGTATATTCGTAATGCAAGGAAACAATTTTCTTGCAGCTGAGTGAGCAGCTTCAATGAGCGTCTTACTGTCCTTAGATTTCAGTTTCTTAATTTTTGATCTATTTTCGATACAAAAGTATTATATGTTTTAATACCTGTGCCAGACTTTAGTTTAGCTTTCATCACTTTGATCACTAACCATGAGCTAAGTTTTTCTCCCTTGCCAGCGTCTTTTGATGCAAGCCTTTGTTTGGCCATGTTTAACAGCTGTAAATCTGCTTTATGACGATTGGGCAAATCTGTGTGATTTTGGTATGCGATATCGTGATACATACAAGCTTCGTCTAACTTATTTACACCCCTGTCACCTCGAAGTAATCGTTTCTGAAGTTTTGTACCCGGTCCACAACAGTTATATGCAGGCAAATGAAGTTCAAATGGTAAATGATTAATTACACTATTAACTAGTCCACCGCCTTGCATTGCTCAAAGTTAAATGAAATGAATATAACAAAATATAATGTTTATAAGGATTAATTTATTATTGAAGCTTTGTCGATCCAACTGTTTTCTTCGTTGCTTAAACCTAACCACTTTACAAAAAGCTTATTTCCTTTTCTTTTTAAAATTTTTTCAATCAAATAAACATCTGGATGTTTAGTTTTTGAAGCTCTTCTTCATAAAAGGTTCCTAATATGGGCTGTTTTCGCTGATCTTCTATGTGATATGTTATTGGAACGGTATCGTTCACCTTTTTTATGTTAAATAATTCCGTAGACCAATTATGGGTATAGCCTTTTTTAAAATATGTTTGTATTTACTGATACGGATATTGTCACCAACTTTAAACTTAGGCCTGCACTGAACGGAAATGCGTTTATTAACTGAAACATTGATTTAACTTATTTTTTATCGTTTTTATCAATTGTTCTACAATTGAGGCTTTCTTTGTTGAAAAGGTTGAGTAGTGGTTAATTTTAAACATGTTCATGAACGTTTGAAAAGTTGTGTTATAAAACTCCTAAAGGGTCCACGAGACGATCAATTGCGAATGACAATAATTACGTTATTGACACAAATTGATGCAAAAATTAATCGTTTCCATCTAGCAAATGAAGCGATTGTCAATATTACTACGGCATTGACAGCAAAGGACAAAAATGTTGATTTATGGTAATTGAAGCTCTATGTATTGGATAGCGATTGATGCCAAATGACAATTGTTTGTTTATTCTCGCTCGCGTCACCGAATATGGCGCATATGTTTGAACACGATCTCGACGCAGCTTCGGCCGCTGGCGCCGACTCAATAACAGAACGCGATTTCGTGTTATTACTTATATCGTTGTATAGAGATTATCCTGTCTTGTGGAAAATAAAAAGTAAGCACTAGACCCATATGGATAAGAACAAAAGGTCCATAGCATTACAAAACATTAGAAAATCGTTACGTATTTATAAGCCTACATATGCCGAAGATTTATTAAAAAAGAAAATAAATACATTGCGGACAAATTATAATAAAGGAAAACACAAATATCTTAATGTTATAAGATAAGATAATATAAGATTATCTATCTTGACTAGCAGGAATAGCTTGACGCATATTTGTATCTTTTTTTTCGATATTCGGTCTTATAAGCTCTAATAATGTTTCAAATGAATTCTGATCCATTTGAAGAAAATTTTTATAATCATTCGGCTCAGTTTCTTGTAGAGCTTTTTGCAAATGTTCATAAATAAACCTATATCTCAATTTGTACCACTCCTTGGACCAACGTCTGGTAAGAGTTATAGCAAGAAAAGCCATGTCAGCGTTTGAAATCATATTGAGCAACGATGATTTTCAACGACGCGACGTTTTCTCAACACAGTTCAAAACGACTGAGGCATAAACGAATGATACTCCTTCAATTGGTGCTTCAATTGCTTTTCATTTTGAAACCTTCAATACGTAGTTATTGACAATCGCAATTGATCGTCTCGCGGACCCTTTACCGGCATCGGTTTGCAAATTAACTGGAACGCGATGGCTTATTGTAAATATGTGTTGAAAGGCGCGAGTAACGTCATGTTTATTTTTCGACTTAAGTAGTTCTGCCCATGCAAACTTCGAAAAGCAATCAATCACCAATAAAATATAATTATAACCACTGTTGTACTTTTTTAAAACTTGCATATCCATGAGGTCCGCTTGCCATAAATCATCAATTCCTTTTAAAAATACAGAACACCTGAGAAAACTTTTTCGTGCCGCTTTATGTATTTCATTAACTATTTGTAATTTTGACATTATGAAGACTATTTAAGTGCTAGTAGTTTGTCTATATCCGCTTTAGTGTAAAACTTATCATCTAAGTGAGTGAAAACCTCAGACAACTTTGCTTTTAAAGTATTCTGAACAGAGTTTTGGATATCTGTTATGATTTAAGCACGCATTGTAGTCATCATTTTGTATAAATCTTGCTTTATTTTCTTTGTTATTTCATCTATACATTCCTTATTTACAGCATTGTCTGCTTCTAATGGAGGTCTGATACCTCTTAGCCTTACTGTTTTTAAATCAAAATCACCGCCTTCCGATTTTAGCAATGCGTTATTATTAAATTCTAGTAATTCTGATAAACGCATTCTCTTATGAATATAATGGCCGAATTTTTCCACATTCATGTTCAAGGTGTAATGTACTAAAAGGTTGAAAGTAAAACGAAACGTTGATACTTCACAACATGTTATTTATTCATTAATAATTCTACTTTCACGTAACTCTTCAACTATAGATATTATTTCATTATCCAGTCCAGTGTTACCAGCATCTCCAGATGCAAGTAATAACTTTAACCTATCTACCAGTTCATTTGGATCGTCCCAATATACGAAATCTACGTTCTTTTTCCACACTTTAAACAAAGGTAAACCTTTTTCTTTCGACTGGCTGTAGCTCTGAGTCTGTAGTTTAAAAAGAGGCTTAATAACTTGCATATACTTTTGACCTTTATTACTTTTAATTGGTTTACTGGGGTCAAAATCTCGACGATGTGCATTTGTATCAACTAACATAGTCTTGTAATGCTGCATATCATTGTTTGTAATCAAACTCGAATCGATATCCTTGTTAAGCAACAAATGTTTCAAACCAGGTGTATTGCGGTATTTGCGTTCAGCAACGGTGATGTATTGGTCACCGATCGATATAGCAGCAGAACCTAGCATTAGTTTTCCGCGTTCTGTCCGAACGCCATACGGTACTTCAGTCAGGGCTTCTGAAGATAATGACCAAGACGATGTATCGCGTACTTGATTGTTATCAGCCAATGATTGATATGAAGCGTCACTATCAATGTTAGATTCGTCACTATTTTCATAAATAGCTCCCATTGACTCTTCTTTCTGCAACGTTTTATTCAAAAATGGAGCGCCAGTTGCCTCATTATCTGTTTTAGGTGAAAAAGCAGTTTGATTGTTGGTGATGGTTAGTAAGTAGAGTGAAGTCGTCACCAGCTTAAAAACTGTTTCCAGTGCTTACTTATTGTCAATCTCAATATTCCTCATGTTACGTACTTTTTTCTTTACAGCTTCTGCAGCATCAATAATTTGTCTTTTTAATGATTTATCCATACTGATAAAATTGGTCGTTATCAAATAAGGGTTGCGCAAATAATAATAACATCACAATGGCGTGTAGTCTTAAATACATATATGAGCTCTCAATCGAATATTACAAAAGTGTCTAATTTATTTCTGTAACATCCATTATTTTTAGAACATTCTTTATTGATTACTACGTAATCAAATGGTTAACTCCAAATTTTTGAGCACATTTCACGGAATTCAAGCCATGTGATATCTGTGTTGACATGCTCTTCGTAAACATGTTTCAAATTAATTTCATCTTGTTTAAAGAGTATTATTAAATTTGCATTATCTCTCACCAACTGCTTAGATATTATACTATATGTTTGGTTTAGATAAAACAATCGACGTATTTGTGTCGACCCATAGCAAAGTAATCTCGCATGTTATTTTGATTTTCACAAGCCACGTCGTCAAATATGATCACAGAGTTAGGTTTTGCATCCTGAACACTCAATACATCCTCATTTCCCTGATATTTCTAAAGTGAAATACCGGAAACCCGTTGCAAAACATCTTCCAAATATATATATTTTGGTTGGTGAAAAGTTTTTGAATAAACGTAAACATTTCGAAATTTTAAACCATTTTCGTGTAACAGGAGACCAATGAGTAAATTAGTTTTTCCACAATTAGACGGACCACAAATTATGCATCGTACTATGTTAGGTAACATTTTGCTATGATGTACACTAGTCTTAGGGAAATCATCGCAGATGGTGTTTATCTGCAACTACTGTGGCTGTTTAACAAATTTCATGACAAATTTGCGTTAAGGTTGAATGAAAAGTGAGAGAATACATTGATAACCTTCATATAATTATATATATGTGAATGAAATTGTATCGTTACTGATAGTTTATCAATCGCAAAAAGCAGAAATTTGATTTTATATTATTGGGCGTTCTGTCTCACCAATTAGAGCGAGGTGAACTGAGCTCGCCGAGCGACAGGTGAGACAGAATGCCCAATATTATACTACTTACATACATACATACATATCTTCACGCCTTTTATCCCCGAAGGGGTAGGCAGAGGTGTATTTCTACACCCACTTTTCGCCAGATATACTTTAGTCCCACGTAATAAGGGGCGAGCCTATTGCCTTACCGGGCACATTTCCAGACTCCGTGCTGCTACTGAGACTTTCGTGACAGAAAAACCCAATAACACTGCCCGAATCAGGAATCGAACCCGGGACCGATCCCACGCGCACATTTATGCCGCGAGACCAACGAGGCAGTCGTATAGGGTTTGATGTCGAGTTTTCCGTCTCTACGCAAAGATGGTATTTGCATCGTGTTATCCCTTAGTTGCCTCTTACGACACCCACGGGAAGATAGGGGGTGGTGACACTTGTATTCTATGCCGTCAACCACACGACTCAGCGCATTGGACATTAAATGTACGGGAGCATTTAAATGATTGCTTCCGTAGTAGCTGGATCGGCAGGGATGGGCCTATACCTTGGCCCGCCCGATCACCCGACCTGACTCCGCTTGACTTTTTCGTGTGGGGTCGGGCCAAAGAATTAATCTATACAAATGTAGAAATCAACACAAGAGAAGAATTAATTCAGCATTTGAAACAATGAAACTAGAGATGAAGTTAAAAATAACAACTACTGAAGTGAGAAGACGGGCCCGTGTTTGTTTTAGGACCCGTGGTGAACATTTTGAAAATGAATAATAAATAAATTTAATTAAATTTTCGTTTTATTTATTTCGCTTATTTTTAAATTTCTCCCTCAATTTGGTTTGTAAGTCCTAATTTCAACAATATTTAAGTTATCCGTGTAGTTGATACCTTTAAAGAGAGAAAAATAACCAGGCATGTTTTTAAAAATGTTTGAACAAAGAAAGCACAATCCGCGTTTTTTTTTAACCCTTCAAAAAACAGCTTTCTTAAATTTAAAAAGTAAATATTCACTATAAATGTTTGTAAAAAAATTGTCTCATGACTCAGATGCCTTAATCATGATTCATTGGATTGCTTATTCTTATTGAAATAATGGGTATTTCAATAAAATAATAGAAAAAATATTATTTTTGTCTTTCAAACTGACCATTATGTCCAACTAGCGCGCGCGCTTTGAAATCCGGTTTAAAAATTTGAGGCGGCGGAGGCGCGGCGGGGTGTGGCGCGGGTGCAAGTTGACCTTTAGTCTTAAGAAATTAGGTCAATGGGACAATCGTTTATCACGCTCGCAACACTCTGTGTCCGTGTTATGTAATAAAACTACAATCGTGCATCCTTATAATACTGATGTGTTCGCTAGTGGATTGATAGGCCGCAACCTGACCTGACTCCATAGGGTTTTATTAGTGGATCGTGGTTATAAGATTTGTGTACAAAGAAGAAACGGAATCGCGAGAACGCGAGGAAACATGCGCTGTAGGTACTTACTCCAAATGCCAAATGTGTAAATTGATTGTGATGTAAGCAGAAGACAGTAAAGGTAAATGATTTGATTTATTGATTATTGTGAATACTTACGTTGATAACATGTTTTAAATACGCCAGAAATAGGTAAATACCTAAATTCGGCTTTTTCTAGTTATTGAAAATGATTATGTACCTACGACTAATACGTAACAAATAATAAGTTCTTCGTTCTTTCTTCTACTACTTTATTATGATTGCGTGAACCCACAGCTTATTTCTGTCGACTTACGAAGGAATAGGTACAGCTATTTAGTTACATGTGTTTTTTATTTTAATCATTATTGTGTGCTTAAAACTATTGAAGTTGTCATCGTAATTAATTTGTGTTTAGTAAGTACGTAAATTAGGTATCACTATCCATCCGTACTTCTTAGTGCTTTGCAGACTGATTCGTGTTTTATGTGTAGGTAGTTACCTACTGTTAGCGTCAGTTTACACCAAAACGCGACGCGACGCGACGATGATTGAAGAGGACAGTGGTTTTGCACTGCGCAGCGCGACGCCGCGAGATGCATCGCGCAAATGTGTATGTTTTCGTGTTGTAAATAAAGTATATTTTGAGTTGCTCTATTAAAATATGCGCGCATCGTCGCGTCGCGTCGCGTTTTGGTGTGAACTGGCCCTTACGCACGCTGTACCAAAAACAGCTGTTGACCTCGACGCGCGACGTCAACAGCTGTTTTTGGTACAGCGCGCCGACGCGCTCGATCTCACTCGTTGAGTCGTGCGTTACTACGTATTTTCTAGGGTTATTGATTTTGAAAAGAAATTTGGTTATGTATAACCCACCAACCTTTCATACATCACGCATTCAATGGACCCCTTTTAATAATAAAAAAAATCCTTCATATCTCGCATACATGCTGGATACATGTCAACACACCACCAGTGTACCAGCTATCATACAAATCAATACGGTTTCTGCTTGAATGCAAAACACGTCAAGGATTACACATAACTGAGATAGTCTAGAATGGTAGATAAATAATTAACATTTATTAGTGACACTCTTCAAAACATTTGTTTAGAATTTTTATATATAAGTTAAGTTGAATAGAATACAAATGAGCTGCTCAGTTTATGAAGTAACTATCTATATATTAAAAGAATTTGTGTTTTATAATACGAGTTGGCCAGCCCGTTCTACCCAACCGATTCGCATGATTCTTTTTTTAAATAAAAGCTCTTGCTGCATAGATTTGTCATCAAGCATTAGAAATTACCTAACTTGCACATTCATCAAGTAATATGTAAAAACAGTTTTCTCCCATACATTTTTTACGTTTTCGTAGCCGTAGTCAATGACTTTCTGCTTCTATATATCTGGTTCTCATTGATGTAGGCGTTTCGTTATAGGCCTAGAAAATGCGCTGAAAAGAGTTCTTTCATTTGATGGTATGCTCATTTAAATTGGGTAAGTTTGAAGTAAGATAGGTGTGGACATTGAACTTATTTTTCAATATTTTCCTATAAATTTCTTAAGATTCCATTGCTTTTTCTCTACATGGACGGTTCTTAATTCAAAAATATTTTTATGGCAGATAATAAGTTCCTTGCGGTAACTGCCAGGAAAAACCGTTATGCCTCCTTAAGGTGACCTTGCCTTAGTTTCATACGGGTGTGAGTGTGGTGGTGTGTAAAATTATACCCGAGGTTGGTAAAATTATCACTATAATGAATTATCGCTGATGGCAAGTAATATTCCCCGAATGTTACCAGTTAACCCTTAATGTTGGGTGAACTGATCTCTGATGTTGAGGAATTTTCCTCCTTTTTTTGTATCGCGACGAAATCCAGTTACGGACTGTCCCTCAAAGGGACCCTTCCGCCAACTCTGTACCGAGTTTGGGGCAGGTGGAGGGGGGATGTGTGGCTCGGCTCTCTCCCCTAGATGTTCGGGGTTCGGGGGATACCCACTAAAACACCGTGGTGTTCCTCTATCGACCCTCATGACGGGGTCATGGTAACGACGTCAGTATAGCCGCGACCCGAGGAATTTTCCCCAAATGTAGTGAAATTTTCGCCTAATGTTGGGAAAATCAACCGTACAGACGGGTAAATTACGTTTTATGTTAGGAAAATTTTTGTGTTTTTAAATTACGGACTTTCTTCGGGCATCTTAATTTTTTTTATGTTCATAGTACTATTGTCATATAATTATATTATTACAATTGGTAGTTATCCGCTTGACCGCTAGCGCCAATCCGCCGAAGTCACTTGACCGCTCACGTTCTAAAAAAAATGTCGCGCCGCCGCTCGCCAGATGGGCGCGCTAACATAAACATTTATTGTTGATAAGTCGGTAACATGAGCAAGTTGAAGTGATGTTTTTCTTCAACCTTATAAATGACTCTTTCAAGTCGTATGAATTCGTTGTTGATATTTACTTTCTAATTTATTATACTTAGCAGCGAACATTGACTTTCGCTGAAAAAAACACTTTGTGTATTTTAAACAGGATTATTTTAAAAAGTAAATCGATGACATACATATTTTATGAGTTTTAACTGTAGAGGGATTCTATCTACACCGAAATAAATAAAAAAAAACATGTATCATAGTATAAAAATATTTAATTACACGCATACGATAAGCACGTAATCACGGAGCGCGCGAAACAAAGAATGGCATTTGACATTATTTTTTCGTTCCGGGTTAACGATTTTAAGACTCGCTTCGTATTTTTAGCATGAAGAAATGTTCAGTGATTTGAATAGAACAGAGCAAAATAATTTAAAACATTACGTAATAGAAAGAAACAGTAAATTCAGACCGAGTATAGCGCTGTAACCAAAAAGGGAAAATAGTCACTTGTGCGCGGTCTACGGCATTTCGAAAAAGGGAGAATAGTCACTTGTGCGCGGTCAAGCGGTTATGGTAGAAATGGTAGCTTTGGTAAGAAAATAGTTTTTGAGAGAAAAAGGTACTTTTGACAGCACCGACAGTTTTGATAGAAATGGTAGTTTTGAAAAATGGTAAATATTATAGTGATAGTACGAATAGTAGTTTTGGTACAAATAGTAGTTTTGATAGAAATAGTATTTTTGGTAGGAATAGTAGTTTTGGTAGAAATTGTATTTTTGGCATATGTGGTAGTTTTGGTAGCAATTTTACTTACGATTGCTACCGAAGCTACCACACTAATTAGACCATATCTTGAAAACCACTGAACCGAATTTGATGAAACTTGCTCTGTCCCCTAAGTTGGAGTAAGAGTTAGTCAATACGAGAAACAGTCTCATTTGGATCAGTAGTTTTGGAAATTTTCGTAGACAAACATACATACATCTTTGAAATTTTGTATATTTATTTGGAAGTCCTAACAGATTATCATATATACCAATAATATTACATACATACATACATATCGAATTGATATCCTTCTTTTTTAAAGTAGTTAATAAGAGCTTTATTTCAGATGTACATATACATACATACATACATAGTCTCACGCCTATAACCCCGAAGAGGTAGGCAGAGGTGTATTTCTACACCCACTTTTCGCCAGATATACATAGTTTAGTCCCACGTAATAAGGGGCGAGCCTATTGTCGTACCGGGCACATTTCCAGACTCTGTGCTGCTACTGAGAATTTCGTGACAGAAAAACCCAATAACACTGCCCGACCCAGGAATCGAACCCGGGACCTCCCGATCCCACGCGCACATTACATATTATCTTAATATATAAAATCTTTGCGTTACTGACTGACTGACAGACACGCTACAGCCGAAACTATTGAGCGCAGGAAGCTGAAATTTGGCATGTATGTTCCTTGGGGACCGTAGGGGTGCACTAAGAAAGGATTTCTCGAAATTCCCACGGAATCGGCCAAAACGGGTAAATTAAAAAAAAATGCAGGCGTAGCTGCTGGCGTCGTTTAGTTATTATATATATCCCTATTGCGTGGCAAACCATTCAGTAATGCCAAGGTGGAAATTTCATGATACCTAAGGTGCAACGCAAAGCCAATGTTGTGAGAAAAGATAAAGTTTAGTGATATATAATTATTTTTGGTAAGAATATCATCTTTTTACTTATTAGCAGCACAGGAGTCACAGGTGCGTTGCCGCCCCTTGGGGTTGGGAAAAGGGATAATATGAGGAGTGGGACGAGGGAGAAGGAATAGGGGGTAGGGTCTCCAGAACTCTCACTCAAAGGCTACAATGTACTCATCATACCTATATGTAAGAGCTTTTTAATAATATTAAAATATGCTGTGGAGCAGCACGGGTCCTCTAGTATAATATTACTACATAAAACAATTAAAAACAAAAGGCCAGCTGCGATAAAAAAAGAGTGAGTGACAGGTCATAAAACTCAACGCAGGATTTATAACCGGAATTATTGATTTTTATAACTTTTTTATTTTACGTGGTAGGTAAATTTTGATTTTGAATATGAATAGCAAAAATTTTTTCCAACATGAGGATTTTTTTTCCTAAACCAATAAAAAGTCAGCGTGTATATTAGGATGAGGGTCAGAAAGTCTTAGGCATCTTCCTGGATCTAGCCAAAGCCTTCGATACCGTCCCTCCCTCCACTCTTCTCTTGGAAAAGATGGAGCGTATTGGCATAAGGGGAATGTAACGTTTATTGGTGTGTTGCTTGTATATATAGAGAGATAAATTAAATAAATATTGTTGGTTACAAAATATATTTATATTAGCAAGCGTAACACAGAATTTAACCCGGTAGACAGTGGCAAGAGCTAAGACTCAGGGCAGGGTAGGCGGGCAAGCTGACGAAACTTCGGTGCTCCGAGAGAGAGAAGCACTTATCTTCAGCGGCGGTGTCTAGGGTCCAAAAAGGGGCGATCACTGTCGCGCCGCGATATTTATTTGCCGCTGGCAGGGGAGCGGCCAATCAGGAGAAGTGGTAAGGGCCAGCCCGACGATTACAACGTCACACACTCCCCCCTTTAGGCCGGAATTTTTCCTGGGGGAAAATTCCCTGGCCCCCTGCCACCGACAGCGCCTGGAACAGAGAAGGAAAAGTGGTGTCAGTCTTTTAAGTGCCGAACACCACCCAAAAGAAATTTGGTTATGTATAACCCCCCAACCTTTCATACATCACGCATTCAATGGATCCCTTTTAATAATAAAAAAAATCCTTCATATCTCGAATACATGCTAGATACATGCCAACACACAACCAGTGTACCAGCTATCATACGAATCAATACGGTTTCTGCTTGAATGCAAAACACGTCAAGGATTACACATAACTGAGATAGTCTAGAATGGTAGATAAATAATTAACATTTATTAGTGACACTCTTCAAAACAATTGTTTAGAATTTTTATATATAAGTTAAGTTGAATAGAATACAAATGAGCTGCTCAGTTTATGAAGTAACTATATAATATTACTGCATAAAACAATTAAAAACAAAAGGCTAGCTGCGATAACAAAAGAGTGAGTGACAGGTCATAAAACTCAATGCAGGTAGTCGAGACGAATGTAGACGAGAGTAAGCCTTATGTGCGCGGGATAAGGTGTTATTTTTAAGGTGCGCTAGCGGCTCGCTAAATAGAATGGGTTAAAATTAATATCGCCGAGCATAATATAACGTAAACAAGTTGATTAGCACAACAAGTGAATTAGATTCAAGAAACTTCGAACCCGTGAGACGCAGTTGATACCAGTTATAACCACTGAGTCAAAACAAAAGGAGTTTTTAAAGGTAGAAAAATTCGGTAGTACTATAACGACCATTATGGACTGTGGGTGAGCAGAAGTTATTATAACAAAAAATTTGGCGAGATTTTTGTATGAGATTAATAGTTATTGTTTGTAATTAATTAATTTTAAATCTTTAATATGCCATTCGCCAACTGGCTTGCCAGTCATATCAGACAATTTGTAAACTAAAGGAGACTTTTTAGCTACAACTTTGCATTTAATAAATTTAGGAGCGAGATTTTTATTGAAATATTTTTCATTGTCGCTTTAATAGTAAGTACGCCGCCACACAATATTGCCGACATTGAATTCGGACGGTTTACGACGAAGATTATAAGATTTACAATTACGTTGGTGAGCGGCTATCAAGGCGGCCTGTACCTTTTCGAAGATAGGAGACAAATAGCCGAGGGCCTCCGCATATGTATCACGCGGTTCGAAAACAATATTAGAGTCAGATTTGGTGACCACATAGTGTGACCCACTAGTAACCAATTCACGACCAAAGACCAGTTAAGATGGAGAATAGCTAATTACGTCGTTTACTGCGCAATTTATTGCAAACTGAATCTTAGGAACAACCAAATCCCAAATGCGCTGATCTCCTTCAATAAAAGTAGAAATAGTCGTTATAATAGTTTTATTATAACGTTCGACTGAGTTTACATAGGTTGTATACAGCTGCGTATAATGCAAATTAGGAATTTTGTATTTAGTTATCAAATTTTTAAATGTAGAACTAATAAATTGTTTACCATTATCGAGAACGATAGTTGACGGGATACCATGGACCAAAAAACATTTTCTTCTAAAATTTTAGTAATTATTTCGGCAGTAGCTAGTTTAATGGGAAAAAGCATACAATATTTGGAAAAACAACAAGAAACAACAAAAATAAAATTGTTGAGCCTTCTAGAAGTCGGTAGTGGACCAATTAGATCAATGCTTAACATCTGGAATGGTTTATAACGAGACTTAGATCTACCCATATTACCTAAGGTTGAATGGTTTTGATGTTTGTGAGCTATACAAACATCACACGACTTCACAGCCTTACCAACGTCGGAATACATATTCGGCCAGTAATAATTTAATGCCAAGCGCTTGTAGGTTTTAAAAATACCTAGGTGACCAGCCGTGGGCAGCGAATGGTTCTCAGCAATGATATTAGATCTTTGTTCAGAAGGCATAACTTCTTTCCATTGAAAATCTCGGGTTAAAGGATTTAGACACTTTTTAAAACCATATAATTTATTATTAATAATTTGGTAGTCCACGAAAGGTGGGATTGTTTAGACAATCTTTATAAATGTTTAGATACCACGAGTCGTTAGTAGGCATTGGGAATGTTAGGTTAAATCAGGAGTAATGTCATTATCATTGATAATGGCTGAAACGGGAACAGAACGAGACAGGAGGTCGGGCAATATGTTGTCTGAACCACGACAATGTCGAATCTAAAAATTGTACGACGAAAGACGAACACCCCATCTGGCCAAACGACCAGTAGGATTATTAAGTTTTAGAAACCATTTGAGCGCAGCGTGGTCAGTGTAAACAATAAACTTTTTACCGTTATCGACATAACAACGCCAGTGCTCGATGGCAGATAACACAGCGAGCGCCTCGCGCTCAGTAGCGCTGTAATTCTTTTCCGCATCAGACAGAGACTTACTGAAATAGGCTACGATTTTTTCTTCGCCCTTCAAAACCTGGCAGAGGACAGCGCCTACGCCGTAGTTGCTGGCGTCTGTGTGTATTTCAAAAGGTTCGGAGTAGTACTGACTAGATTAAATAGAAGGAGAAGACAAGTAGTCTTTCAATTTCATAAAAGCCTGGTCCGCCTCTTTAGACCAACAAAAAGGGGGAGCCTTTTAACCTTGAGAGGTTAATTTGTTTAGAGGTGACGATATACGACTAAATTTTGGAATAAATCGCCTATACCATGAAGCCAGCCTAGAAAACGACGTAATTCTTTTTTATTAGACGGGGTAGGGTAATTAATTATGGCATCAATTTTATCAGGATCCGCATAGAGACCTTGCGAATCGACAACGTAACGTAAAATTTTTATTTTATCACGAAAAAAATTACACTTATCTAAATCTATAGTGAGATTTGCCATTTTCAATTTTTCGAAAATACGTTATAAAAGCGTAATGTGTTCTTTGAACGTTGACGATATACATACAATGTCGTCAATAAAACAAAAGACCTTATTTTCAAATTCAGGACCGTAAAACAAAATATCGACTAAACGTTGTTGAGTAGCGGGCGCGTTTGTCAGACCAAATGCCATCCTTTTAAAATGAAACGCGACGATTACAACCTCACAGGAATACCTTTAAAACTATACGAAGACTACCTTACTGGCCGTACACAGAGTGTTAAGGTAAATGAATACCAAAGCTCTGAGAGAAACATAACAGGAAAGTGTGATCGCTCCAACTCTCTTTCTCATTTATATTGTAACGTTGTATTGCCCGGGGTTAGTTAAAATGAAAAATGTGGTTAAATGTTACAATTAAAAATCGATTTAATTCATCAAAGAATCTAAACCATCCTTTAGCAAATGATTTTACTTAAAAAAAATACTAATAAATGCTATTTAAAGAGATATAATCAGGGTCGCGTGATTCGGCGATGGTAAGGAGTCTTGTTGGGAACTCGCCTCCGAGGTCATCCAGGAAGAGTAGCTGGTGTACTTAGCTTCTCGGTGTTCAGTCGAATGCAGCTAAAAGAGGGCCCGCGCTCCCAGCGCCTCAGTATTTATAGTAGCGTGCAGCGACCGAGATGAGTGGGAGTGCCAGCGCGACGTCATCGCGACGTCACAATATAAACGACCAGTGTACGACCAGCCTTCCTAAAGTCAGAATTTTTACTTATGCGGATGACACAGCCCTGATATTTTCCTCAAATACATGGGACGATGTCTATGACTGCGCTCAGTCAGGGTTGAATATTGTTTCTTTCTGGCTAAGAGATAACTCTCTTACCCTCAATGCCGACAAAACCAAACTCGTGCCGTTTGCAATTCGAAGTGACCTCTCAAGACTGAAGCCTCGTAAAGTGCTCATTGCCCACAAGTGTTCCACACAGAATTCTAGTAACTGTGCTTGTCCTAGACTAGAAGAAACGAACTATATAAAATATCTCGGTGTGACTCTCGATGCTTCCTTAAGCTTTCACCCGCACACTGAAGCACTCTCTTCGAGGCTGCGAAAGCTCGAATATGTTTTTAACAACTTTAGACATATCGTGGATGAAAGCTTGAGAAAGACTGTGTACTATGCACATGTTCAGTCGTTGCTTACATACTGCGTGACAAACTGGGGTGGAGCACACAAATCAACAATCATTCAAGTGGAGCGAGCACAAAGGGCAATTCTTAAGGTTTCCTACTTTCTCCCTTATCGCTTCCCTACCATTTACCTGTACAAAATGGCTAAGGTTCTCACTTTAAGGCAGCTGTTCATTTTACACACAATCATCAAACAACACACACAACTCACATACAGACCTAGCTCACACACTAGTAGAAGACGGCACAATCCTGTCGATTGCTCACTCTATCGCTTTTCGACACAATTCTCAAACAGATTCTTCTGTTTTTTGGGAAGCTATTTGTATAACAAGATAAATAAAAAGGTTCATATGTACAAAACTCTGTAACAAAACGTCACTGAGTGGCTCTTGTCGTTGGATTACAATACAACACACACACACGCACACACTCAGACAAACACAATATATTTTTTTATTTTTTTATTATTATAGTATTATTTTTGTCCGTGTGGTGACGGATTAAGAATACGGAATGTCACCACCCCATATCATCCCATGGGTGTCGTAAGAGCCGACAAAGGGAGCATATTATGCAGAGAACATCACTGTAAGAGAAGGAAAACTTGATACAAACCCTATACCAACCCGTCTGGCCAGCGTGGTATAGTAGGCCAATTCCTCCTTTCAAAGGAGAGGCCTCGTCCAGCAGTGGACTATTAAAGGCTGATGATGATGATGATGAGTATTATTTTTAAATTTTTGTGCATTATTGTTAATTTTTGTTATTTTTAATTTAATGCAATATTATTGATTAATATTAATGAGAATTGTAAAATCTGGTTGTTTCCGTTTTCAACCCATGTTTTCTACCCACGAGCTAAAATTAATAATAAACATTCCGTTTTCAACCCATTACAAAATTGTACAAAAAATATGTTTTCGAATATTCCGTTTTCAACCCGGTGGCTAATTTAAGGTAGGATCAACAAAAAAATAGTTTTGACGTTAGTAAAATTATTTATTAATGCACTACAGAAAATGAGTAACTGAGCTTAAGATTATCTAGAATTAACAAATTAAACAAAATATAGACATATATAACAATAGAAGTCAAAATCGTTTAAAACTTTCTATAAAATATGAACCACAAAATCTTTAACAGAACATTATGTCAATATGAAAAATATTCCATGTAAGCTACGTGGAATATTTCTGCATATATTATATACTTAATATTTACTATTGGTAATAAAAAATGGTAGAAATCACTCATATCTTAAATAGAAAAGATATAAATCACATCATAGCTTTTAAAACACCACTAATGTGCCACTAATTTTAAAGAACAATGCCCATTTTTCTTAGAGGCGCCGGCCCAGATGTGGACAGTCAAAAATCGCAGTAGTTGTTATTGCATTCGATAAAAGATTGTTAAACTAGAATTTTGAGATTGATTAGACGTCCGTCACATTCATAGTTTTATTACAAGGAGTATTTTTATATGCTCACAAAACATTAGGTGTGTACCCACTTTTATTAGGATAGTTAAAGTATTTCCTAGTTTGGAGTAGAAAGGAATGAGTTAATCATTTGGTAAGGGTAGAAATCCAAAATAATAAGCCAGAAGTCGTAAAAGATCCAAAAACATAAAAAGCATGCACAATGTGCACGAGCAAAACAAATAGGTAACAAACAAAATAAACTGAATATGACATTATTGACATTTACTTAAGAGTTAAAAAAGTGTTGCCATTTTACAGTTTTTTAAATGATATTGATTAATCGATATGGATTTCGGACATAGGTTATCTATATATTTGGTTCAAAATCGAACTTATTTGTAGTTAGTCGCATATATACCTTAAAAATACACACATTTTAAATGTTTAAGGACCAAGTAGAGATTTGCTATTAACTCAAATCATTTTGAGTAGAGAAAATGTAAAATCGATAAAGACGAAGTGATAATCGATTTAATATTATGATTTATTCTTTGCTGGCAATTTCTGATCTATTACGTGTCGGCTATTTAGACGATAACACATATTTTTAAACCTTTTTTTTTTAATAAGTTTCTCGGCACACCTTTAGTAATGCCTATAAATTAAGTTATAAATAAAAAGGATTATTCAACAACTAATTGAAACTTTATTGTGATGTTCATGAGTTCCAAGCTGGGCCAGAAATGGGCATTGTTCTTTATTATATTTAAAAATATTGGCAATACTATTCTAAAGTATAACGTATCAACAACGAAGAATCACAGATTCGTAGAAACTATTATAATCTAAATGTAAAAAATAGCCATAGGTAACTTGTAAAAAATCGAATTGTTTCAAACTTTCTTTAAAATATGAAACACTAAATCTTTAACAGAACATATCAATATCAAAATAATTGCGTGTATGCTACGTGGAAATGTTCTCAATATACAGTAGAATTTCGTTAAGTCGAACCTCGTTATGTCGAAAACCTCCACAACTCGTAAAAATCTTGTGTAAAAATCCAAAACCTCCATTACTCTAAGGTTGAACCCTGTATGATCTATCTATCTCTTGAAACATTTTGATTTTTATTTCGAGCATCGAAAATTGCTGTCATCACACTTGAAATCTTCGGGATTTCTTCTATTAAATCCAAACCTTTTTCTTTTATTACAAAAACTTCTTCTTCGTAGATCTGTTGAACAGGACGACCGTTGGAAGATTTCACTTGTTCTTTTATGTTATTCATTGATTGTTTAAATTATGAGTTTGTTGGTATTAGGTTGACAATTATTGTTGTGTTCACTTGTTTTAGTAATCACACTAGCCAATGTTTTTATGATTCCAAAGCAAGAAGGCGTCTTTGCACATCGCCATGTAATGGTATTGTCCTTATTGATTCTTTTCTTATAGAATTCTCTACCACCACAAACTAAAACTGGCTTGTTTCTCTTTGATAAAGTAAAATAAAATCTTCACCGATTGTATAAACATCTTTACTGGTACTTGGATTTTGCATTTTAAATGTTTTAATATCTTAATATATAAAATCCTTGCGTTACTGACTGACTGACAGACACGCTACAGCCGAAACAATTGGGCGCAGGAAGCTGAAATTTGGCATGTATGTCCCTTGGGGACCGTAGAGGTGCACTAAAGGGATTTCCCGAAATTCACACGGAATCGGCCAAAACGGGTAAATTTAAAAAAAATGCAGGCGTAGCTGCTGGCGTCCTCTAGTTATCTACAAAACAGGTACCACTACTGTCTCGCACTACTGGGTAACTAAGATAAAAACTAATGGTATACCAGATTAGCCGTATTTTTTACAAATTAGCTTTCTCTTTCACTACCTACTGGGCCCAATGAAATAGAAAGAGAAAGCAATATCATCCATTAAACTTGCTTTTTGATTTGCCAAACGAATGACCCCACAGGTACCTCTTGCACTAAATTACAAGTAACGATATTTTTTCTGTCTGTACAAAATAATTATAAAATGTAGTGGGTTGAAAGCGGAATAAATTTTAGGTAGAAAACGGGAAAAAATATATTAATTCTATTGCGGGTAGAAAACGGAATAAGAATTGGGTTAAAAACGGAAAAAAATATTCGTGGGTTGAAAAGATGGGTTGAAAACGGAAACACCCTAAAATCTGATGTATTGTGAGAAAATTAAATTGCTTAAATTGTGTTCGTTCTCTTAAGGGGTGGAGACCTGGTGATTTCTTTGTATTTTTATTTTTATTTATATTGTGGAGAGAAATAAATTATATTATTATTCTCTTTATTTTAACCTTTTCTCATAATGATATTTTACATTTCTATGTTATTTAGAAAAAACAAATATAAAAATATAAAATAAAATTACGGGGCTCACCGGTATCGAGTGCAGGGACCAAGCTACCGGTGGTTAGGGCTCCAGAGAGAGGAACCTCCTGACGATACGAGCCGTGGCCAGCAATACTGCCTTCTGTATAGAGGACTTAATCCAGCCGTATAACGCGAGCCTCTTGAGGTGGTGATCGAGGCTCTTGGCAATGAGACCATTAACTGACACGACTATCGGCACAATGATCGCCGAGTCCACATCCCACATGTCGACAATCTCGTGAGCCAAATCCAAATATCTTATTTGTTTATCTTTCTCGGCTTTCACGAGATTCTCGTCATGGGGAATGGTGACATCGATGATCATTGCAAGGCGCTTAGATCGATCTATCACTACTATGTCTGGCTTGTTAGCCACAATAGTTCTATCAGTAATGATAGATTGATCCCAATACATGGTGGCACGACCATTTTCAAGAACTGGGTCGGGCACATACCTGTAGTACGGTATTTCAGAGTCGACAAGTTGGTACTTTAAGGCAAGTTGCTGGTGGACAATCCTGGCCACTTGGTTGTGTCTATGCAAATACTCGCCGTTGGCAAGACGAGAACAACCAGATACTATATGTATATTATATATATATATGGCAGCGATAGATCAAATCTCGCTCTACGACAGGCAATACTGACTTTTGGAAATAATATGCCTATTATAATGGATGACGAAAGACTGGCCAAGCAGATATATAAGGCAAGTGTGAATGGGACAGGACGAAGGCAAAGACCTAGGCGGACGTTCTCTAACCAAATTGCAGACGTCCTAAAAACAGGACAGGTTAGAAGTACCCTGAACAGAATGGGAGTGAATGAAGCAAGAGAGATATGTCAGGATCGTTGCAAATGGCGTTCCGTAGTCTTTGCCTACCCCTCCGGGAAACAGGCGTGAGTCTATGTATGTATGTATGCCTATTATAGTACTAATTAAACATTGTTCAGTGCGTATGAAAGCGCGATATGTTGTTGGGACAGCTAACATTCAGGTCTTTAACATTTGATGCCGTAAATCGATTGATTAAGCCTTGACGTCACGCTGTAGAAAGGCACTTTCTCTGAATATACAGTCAAATCTTGTTATACTTGAAGCGTACTTCCCTGTCTTGGTCATGATGGATGCTGACGATCATGACTCAGACAAAGTACGTCTGTACTTTGTCAGAGTGACTTTATTTGAGTATGAACGAAATGAAAAGTGATAATTTTACCATCGAGTAAATTACCTTTTATTGTGCCCGGGATATTCAGCGACTTTACATCCGAAGTTCCGAATCCGTGGTTACAAATTCAAAATGCCACTATCCCATTTCGTTCCGTGCTTGACGTAAGAGGTGACTAAGAAGAACACATGAAGCAAATAGTATCTTTGTGACGAGACGAAAACTTGAGATAAAACCACTTACCAACCCACCTAGTCAACGTGGTATATTGAACCAAATCCAAGCAAATTAGGAGAGGCTTGCGAAAAGCTGTAAAAATAATCAAATTCCCAGCGTTTACCTTTTCCCCAACGAAAACCCAATAAAACACTGAGAAATGTAATACATTACTATCGGCTTCAAAAACAAATCCAAACTAACCATGACACTAACAAGGGAGTCCATTAAATCAAGTAAAAGAAAAGCTGATAGAAAAATATATTTCATTCACAGTTTCTAAAGTCAGCATATTACATTAATGTGGCCATATACCCGATATTTCTATACTTATTCAATAAAGTATAAAACATATAGCTGTAGTATGAAACATACTTAAGACTGTCTAACACTGTACTTTATACGTGTAACATCTTATTTTTATAAGTATACATGAATGACAGCCTTTACAGTATTACTTGGATCATTTTTTGTGTATCTTTATCCAATTCACACCAATTGGTATTGGATTCCAATCGCCAATCTGAATCATCCATACACCCACCACACATGAAGTTCTCATTTTAGACTATTACTATTCATTGAAACACTATATTATTATTCATAAATTATAATTTATGTTGCCTTTAATCAGAAAAATGTGATTGAAATTTGATTATTGCCAGAAATCCAACAATCACGACAGTTTTCCACAGAACTGCCCATACAATGTTTACTGTGACAATACTATTCTATCTAAACCATATTTCACCATAAACATTCCAACCCCCTCGACATTCGTTCAATAGTTTTTGATGAAAGACCAAAACGGCTGTCAGACCTTACTTGGGCGCAAAGGCTATTTTATTAACTGAGGATGTCTTGACAAGCGAAGAATGGAATTCTTTTGGGGTTTTTCGTCGGACCACATGGGTATGAATATGGCATGCGTATGTTCGGGAAGCACGATCTATTTGATAGGAGGAAAGTTAAAAAACAGGAATTGATAGGAATGAAAGGAATTTTGAGTTTGTTCTTTGATCATTAGGATATTCGTTCATGACTATTCATGGAAGAATAGTCATATACCTATACTTTGCTATGCTATTCAAATCAAATAGTGGAAACAAGAAAGAATATTGGCATTAAATTTTAATTCTCAATAAGAATACAAAACCATTCAAAGTCTATAAAATATGTGCATGCTTATCTAAAAGTTCCGTTCCATATTAACCTTTTTTAGGAGGATGATGGAAGTCATGCTTTCAAGAATATACTTAGCTCAATAACATATCATTGGCATATTCTGTTACAAAATGATCTGTGACATACAAAAACTCTTACTTTAGAGCCTGCTATCTAACTCTACCCTTTATCTCTATCTAAAGAAAAAGAAATGGGATATAATTATACTTTATTTGCCTATGAATTCAAAAACTCTTATACTTTGAGAAAACTCAGACCATTAAACCTCTTTGACTCCAGTACTCTTACCGAAATAAGTTGGATCGTAAAATCGGAAAGTTAGAACCTGGTGCTTTAAACCGATATCTTGGTGTCCTACTCAAGCCCCTAGTCCTGATCGGCTCTTACTTATAAATAATTATATGATTATACATATAAACCCTGCATACATACAGTTCTTCACTATCAGAAACGTATTCCGTAAATTTATCACACTAGGAAAATGTAGGTTGGCAGATTTCACGTAAAACTCCCAGTGATGCAGTTTCCTCGCGATGTTTTTCTATACCGTCCAGCAAGCGACAAATAAGATATGAATACGCTCATAACTTCACGTAAAGCTTTAGGTTTGAACCCAGATAGCCTAGCAGTCTTTGTTACCATAAGGTATATTGTAAATACCACATATTTATACAAAACTCCAACTATTTATAATATTCCTCACGTAATAAGCAACCATGGTTATTTAATCTAGTACAGTTATAATATAATATTATCTCCCCAGCAAAGTTATCTGTCGGCATGCAATTAAGTTCTCTAACACAATATTTGCGTAGTTCCCTCCATGTTTAGATAAAACATAAAATACACCTTCCGCTATCTCAGTACATATTAGATAAATATGTTTTATGGATGTACATATGTATTTGTGCGAGGAATGTAGCTTTTGTGCTTTTATTCGAGGTTCTTGAGTTAAGATGAATGTAGAAAATGATAAATATATATTATGTGATTTAGGGAGGTGATATAAAAGATGGAGTAATTGAAGAGGCATGCATTTTTTACCATTGTGGTCAATGGTTGACATCATTATATTATAATAAAAACTATAAGAACCTCAAAAAAGCAATACAGAATAATAACAAGAATAGCGGGCCCTTATCTACAGCTTTAATTCTCAGCATTGCTTGATTCTCCCCGTGCGATCTCCACCTTGTCGTGGTGGGGGCCTCAGTAACTGTGGTTAGGTCGCCCACGGTGAAGGCTAAGGCCCGCGTGGGCTTGACGGAGGCCTGCGCAAGATGCGTCCAAAGGTGCGGGTGCGTTGCCGTCCTCCCTATCCTCTGCGGCCGCCGGTTGTTTTGGCGGCGGAGCCCAACACCTTCATCCGCCACCAAGGATGTTTTGTTCGGGGCCCGCCTGACCATCTGCCGGCCCAATACCCGTCGGGGGGTAGCGAGGAATGCTTCGGCCATACGCGACCCTCCGACACACGGGTACATGAGGAACACGGGTTGCTTTTTAGTGAGTTAGTGGTAATTCTGCAATGTGACCATTACTACGCATTTCAGCAACGTTAAAAACCTATAATTTTATTAGGTTTATCTTTTTTCTGCATTTTAAAGTTTTTCATTATAAAAATAATGATACAGTTATAATTCTAAATTACTTGGGACAATATCAAGCCGCTTCTCGGACGTTTGTCGGCAAACACTTTGTGCAATCTTGTTAAAACTTAAAGCTGAATTTAATATTCATAACAATAATATCATTAAAAGCTTGCGTAATGAACCTGTCACGATTGAGTCAGTATTAATTACAGTAACAATAATGAATGATCGTAGATCGCATTTCGGCAGAAAGCCTTCTGAAGGGAGATAGAAGGCGGATAGCATAAGTAAGTTTTGAAACCGATAAATAAACTTTTGACTGTAAGCGTATTGATATCTCGATACGGTTTGTGTTCAAAGTTATGCTTTATGTAAATAATATTATTTAGGATCAGTTTGTTAGTTAACATAGATATTTGCATTTGATGCAAGTACTGCGTAGAGCAGAAATTAGTAAGTTCAAGTCTTTGAATGATGAAAGTCTCTTTAAGCGGTTAGTATGTTCAAAGATTAATATTACTACGTAACCATTTTAATGATCTGCACTCAGAACCTACCGTAACCTTTCACCGTCTAAGCTTAAGGGCGTCTCCTGCTGGACATTGGCCTCTACACACAGACTGATCTTACGCCACCCGACACCAACTGCTTTCCAAGATCCCATATTGATGGGATCATTGGGCCATCTTGCCATGACATGTGTCAATTGCCACTTCACTTTGATTATTCGGTGCTGTAGACACTTACAATAAAAATCATAACTGTCTTGTAAGTAATCTACAACAATCTGAATTATCACTAAGATATATAGGTAGTGTGCAAGGCACAAATGTACCTTATAGCGTAATTTATTCAGTCTCTCTCTCACAAAATAGGTTAACCTTAAGCAAGCAGTTTCATCTTCATTATTGACTATAAATTAACCTAGTTCGTCCTTAACAATATTTAAATGCAAAACTGTTTTGTTAATTTGTTCTCTTTTCCTCAGCAACGGAGGGAAGCTAGGAGGCGACCTGTTCTTTTGCGTAAAAATAGTTTATGAACTGGTAAGACAGGCCATTTTTTATCCCTCGTAAAGCCGCCGCTAAGAGCTTAATGTTATAAATGCGAGAGTATGTTTGTTGTTTTATCGCTGTTTCTCACGGTAAACGGCCAATAGAATGTTTTTGAACACAATGTGTACTTAAAGTATTTATATTTAGTTTTGTGTGTTTATGATGTTGCATTTGTATGTCAGTCAACCTAAACGTTCCACAAATATGTGTGGATGGTATATGTTTCCTTAACTGCATGTTTGACTTTACATAATTCTTTACTTTCTAGAAACAGTTTTACATTGACGCATCTGTCAAAGTAAAACTGATTCTAGTGCACACAAGTCTTAATCAATATATCATACCGGTACTATCCCGATTACGTTCTAAGGCCTCGCTTTGGAGCCCGAGGTCTTCTTAGAAACTCACAAAAGTGTGAATACAATAAATACACTTCATTACAAAACATTTACTCACTTCTTCTCCACAATCTTTTATCTACAGCTATAATCCTAGGACTGATATCCTTAAAGAAGATATTCATTATCAGACACGTATTAGCTACCACCACTGCAAAATTATTCTAGAACCATATATTCATGGTAAAGTTTGATAAATTTATTTAATAGATTATGAGCTCCCTTGTCTTATTAGACCACTACACGTAAATCTAAGCTCATAATAAGGCTCAGCCATATCTATTTGTAGACATGATATTAATCTATTCGGATCGTCTATACGTGGCCAGAGCAAATATTTCTAACAAAGTATCGAACTTTGCGATCATAATGTTAATGTAACGATTCATATCTGTCACTGTAAGTTAGTGTTAATGCGGACTATTATTTTTATTTGTTTTGGTAATGTCTTGGTACATGTTGTATGTAGATTTCACCTAGGATGTGTACAAAAAATAATATTTCCTATTCATTCTGGAAACAGCAAGGCTCTACTTACAATCGATCTAGGTATAACTGGTACGTAACAGTTAAACCAATATAGCGCAAGAAACTCCGTAAACTGTAGTTAAGAATGTCTTGTTTAGAATTTGACTTTGACGAGATTAATATCGTTCTCGATTAAACCAGTCAAAATTATTTATAATTCGACTAAAATCATCTGCCCTTATTGTATAAACATTAAAATGTTTGTGAAATCTTTGGTGCACGAGACACTCACGTTGGCTTGCTTTCCTAGTAATTCTATTTGTGTATCAACTAAGTACAGTTTGCTTTCATAGATAAACACCGATACCATATTAATGTATATAACTTAAACAACAAAAAGAAATTCTTCGGTAAACACTTGTCTTAAATTCAATCATTCCTCTACTCCAAAATATTATAAAACGCACGCGCTATTGAACTTTACTTTTTTCCGAAACGATCAAATCAAACCAGCAAATCACGGTACGAATGACAATCTGCCCACCACATTTACCCATTTCTCCTACGCCATTTCACTTACGTCATTCTGAACCTCGGCCGCTGTCAACATTTTGTGACGTAAGCAGCCATGTTTTACGATTGTCCCGGGACACAAAGATATTTATAGCTCTGTTTATCACTGATCCCCGGAAATGGTTTAGTAAAACTTTCGAAGTCCCATGATTAGTTGTCTCATTAGTTAGAGTTTGATGGAAATTGTCGTGTGATTATGAACAAACTTCGTTTGGATGTGTTTTAAAGTGGTTTCAATTGATCACATTCAATTTTCAGCATAGATAATGTGTTGCTATTGTGTCAAAATATAAGAAAGAAAGAAAGGAAAATATTTTATTTGTATCTCCAATTTACCATATTTATATAAATATGTATACTACTTACGTATGTACATATATGATGATTCATAATATAATACATAGTAGTGACAATACTACGACTCAATAGGAACACGGATCGACCTTGTTATGCCTTAAAAGCTGGTTCCCACCTTATACCCTACTTGTTAACGCTGATTAATAATGGCAAAAACATCTTATGATCTCTTTATTATAATAATGAGCAAACAATATTTCAACCACAGCGACACGACGTCAAAAGAGAGAAACCAACTAACACTTATTCAATATCACTTACGGCCGGTTTCCATATTCGATCTATCCATAAATTTTGAGGAGGGGATTTGAGATAGATATTTAACATAAACTTCTTTTAAAAGATACGTCTAACGTATATCTCAAATCACAAAATCCATGGATAGATCGGATATTGAATATAGCGGTTAACAAAGCAATGTATATTACAGTGTACAAGTAAGCATGTACGCAATCACAAGTGCAATCTCTGTTTCCGACCTCTCATATCAGAGACGAACAGAGAGAGATTGGACTAACAGTCAAGCTTTAATTTCCAAGGCAAGGGAGTGTTATCGGCCGCTGAGTGCCCAATTTCAAGTTTGTAATGAATATTTTTTTACAGATAAGACCGATATAACTTTTTGCTCAACTAAAGAATCGAACCCGAGACCTCATGATCCGCAGTCTCACACTTCCACCGGACCACAGAGATAGACAAAATTATACAAGCAGTCTTTCACACACAGCACACTGCATTTCAGAAAATAATAATTATGATTTTTAGTATTGAAGATTGCATTTATCCTTACGCCTATACTTACGTATAAAAATATAATTAAAATTAGCTACCAAATATATATTAAATATTTTTAAATTACGTAGCAAACAATATATTTTCCTATCTGAAAATGTAGACGAAAAGTTGAAACTGAGTTTCAGTACGGTCAACACCATCCGAAACAAACTCAAACTTGGCCTCCCCTCGAATACTGTTTTATTTACAAAAGCCTTCGCTCAAGGCATTAAAAATTAAAGCTGTATAGCAGCTACAGTTGGTACCTACCTAATTAATGCATTGTAACGTGATTTGACTGAGCAGTGATTACATAACAACATGATATTTAACATGTGTGCGGTTACACCCTACTTGTCATTTTGTTTTGGAGGAGTCCGCAATTCGTGGTAAAATCACATTCATCACAACACTTTTGGGAAAACGAAATCTCTTTTTAAAACTATCTTCCGAATAATCATTAAATGGATCCACATCGCGAAAGTAAACTTTTCGACTTCTGGGCTCAGCAACTTCAATCTCCGGTAGAATATCGACATCAATATTATCTATAACCCCAAAAATAGCTTCGATGCTTTCCATTGCTAAGACAAAATCCAACTCAATAGTCAAATTCTAATGCTCAAGTAACCAAAATGGTGACTATTACTTGGCTAAGAATTCTAACTTTTGACAGTTCTATTCTTAAGCAATTACTTAACTATAGAATAGAAATCATGACTTAAGTAATTACTTTGACTCAAGTAATTACTTTTACTTGTCTATAAATACAGGTGTAAGTGTTAGTTATTATTCTCAATTTTCAAGTCTTAAGTAGGTACGTAAGTATATAAATGGCAATAGGTTGTGTGATAGCTATCTTGTTAACTGAAATGTGATATTATTATTTTTTTATTATAATGTATAACTTCATATTTAAATACGCAGACAGTACTGTGTTGCTAGGGAGTTTGTTGCGCTGCTTCTTCTTCCTAGCGAAAACACATAGGAAGCAGTGAAGAGTTGGGCTTTTTGGGGGACTGTCTATTGTAAAATTTAACGTTCAGAAAGAGCTATTTACCAGCCAATTTTGAATAAAAGATTTTGATTTTGATTTTGACAGTTCCCTTGTTACGTATATCCAAAATAAATACAATGCCAATATCTATGTGTCCCTTGTGGATTGAAATCGAATTCAAAATATTTTGCATAAAAGGCGTTTCGTTGTTCCATCGACGTCTTCAACGTTGTTTATACGCATACAATGTTTCTTGTATAATGTTTTTTTATTATTAGTGGCTTGTACTTAGAATTGCTTATAATTTCCCTGAAGGGGTAAGTATAGATTTTACCCAAATTTCACAAGACATGTTTTATTTATATTCGATATAATGATCATTATGACTACAACATAGACCTAATAATCCTATAATTGGAATAAATCGTATATTTTTATCAACAACTAGCGTTTGCCTGCGGCTTTGATCGAAGATGCAAGGTAATATTACATCAAATAATAAAATCGAGTATAAAAACAAAATATTTTCAGCCGTGACTTCAACAACGTGAGGTCATCTTCCGCGTGTCATAGGTTCGACTTCCACTCGAGACAACACTTTAGTGTGCTTTATAATCTGTTCTTTCGTGTTTGAGCGTTCTTTGTGTCCGTTTATTGTATGTTTGTAATGTGAGGACATTACAAACATACCTAAAACAGGATTTATTTTTGTACAGTAAAAAATCACCAACAAAACCTGAGAAGAAAGCTAGTACTCTAAGGTTTATACTACCATCACTTACTTAGATTAATTTTCTAGATTGGCTAACTGGACGGCTTCTAGACTATTAGCAAACTAATTTATCAGTGTCCAACTGAACACAACACTTCAGAATATTTATTATGGCCAGTTTCTCCGACAAATTTGGTCAAGAGGCTTTAGTATGAGTAAGTAAGTTTTCGGCTACCTTAAAGATTTTTCCTGGGAAATAAATTAAAAGTTTTTTAGAGGCTAAAGTATTTGTGATTAATTATATAAATTTTATGTTGCGTAGTAGCATCTGGCTTTGCCATAATCAAAAATCAATAACATTGATTACGTACTGTGGGTAATAAATAGTAAGTACTCACAGAGGACTTGCTTGACGTTGAATCTATTTTTAACCCAATAACCTCACTAGAAATCATTGTTAAAGGTTCGAAATTATTAAAATGTAGGTTGGATTGCATAGCTTTGAAAAGGACAACTTTCGGGTAATGCATCATACATGTATTGTTTGGGAGGTGCAGAAATAATTGATGAACAACTTAATTCGACTCAGATATCCGTTTGTTGTTTGTCAGAAATTTTATAAGAACCTAATACACATACTTACTTTAATGAACTTTGCAATTGGATTGCAGTTTACTTACATTACGCCATACGTTGTATGGCCGCATTTTTTGAAAGGAAGAAATAATTTGACGCAATATTATGATACAATTGATTTTTATTCGATAATCGTATTCCAATTTCGGAGAAAATCGATAACATTTCTAGAAAAAGAATCCTCCATCATTATACAATATTTATTTACAACCGTGACAATTATACACACACACACTTTTAATCCTGTAATGTAAAGTCAGATGGGATTAACTGTCACACTGTAATTTCGTCAATTGCGGCCTGCGGGAGGTTGGAGTGAAGGGATGCCTTTCCTCTTCGGAGGGTAGCGTGCGCCCCCCTTATCTCAACCTCTCTCCTCGGGGAGTTCCCCGTCGATCCGTTCGGAGGCTGGAATTTCTGTTGCCGTAACTCTTGTAAAGGCGGCGAGTTATTAAACTGACTCAAATTCTTCGGCATAGTCGCGTAACCCATTTGCGGATAACTCATTTAAGGTATTCGGAAACTGTTGTTTCTACTGCCTAGTTTACTCGGCAGCATTATGTTGTCCATACTCAGCGTTGGACTAGGCGGCGATTTTGGCACGTCTAAGAGCCCTTTAAAATTCAAATTCCTTAAATGCTGATCTGTATTCATCATGTGTTTCTTCCTATTTTGTCTTTCGACATCCACTACCAACCTCGAAGCGTGGGTTGGATCCATATGGTAATGTGAATGTTTTCCAGAAATTGTCTCGAAATGTTTTTCATTAAACCTTGGTTGCTTCGTCCTTGATCTAGACTTGTCACGTTGGTAATAAATGCCGGCAAAGATGAGTACTTTAAGGATTAATAGAGAGTATCCAATAGCTATTGTAACGCTGAGGGCCGTCGAGTACGTAACATAGCCGGCCGCTTCCAAATTAGCCAAAAAGTTTTCAGTAGCGTTCAATGTTTGCAAGTCTCTTCCTGGCAGTATTGTAGCGCAGGTCACTAATATCGTATCTACGGTCGTTAGGGCTGTGTCGGTGTACACTGAGCCGTTTGTTCGTCTGATTGCATCGTTGTCGTTGACGTTTCTTGCCAATGGATCCGGCCTGACGATACCTTCGTACAAGTTCTGTTCATTGTGGTTTTTTAATAGGTGGTGTCAAGCGGCTACATGGAAGATGAGGATACCAGCTCTATGTAATTCTGGCACTAGACTCAGCCATAGGGAAAGATGGTAAGCCCGATAATGGTTTTTGAGGCGTGGCTTCATGCCTGCGGGAATAAAAAATATCTGTGTAGGTGTATTGAATACGTCTTGTATATTATTTCGTGAGCAGAATAATTGCGATGTCAGACAGTATATAAACTATATTGGGCGTAAAAATAATATTAGTTTTCATACATACTATTTTATTGGTGCTGTCTGTCGCCAAGGAATAGCTATCATATAAAAGAAATCGAAACTATCAGTGGTTATCCAGGTATTTCGACACAGTTGTATTGTTCACTTGATTGTATTTTGTCTTGTTGATGTTTAAAATAGTTTCGGTCCGTATATTTCTACTGAATCTATTTGCTTTAGTATGTTGCCACTTCGGCGTACACAGCACTACTGTGGCACTAATTCGTTATCACTACATAGTACCTATTACTCAAACATATATTTTGTACCTACTGGTATATGAATTGTGGAATTAAATGAAATAATATCTATCTCACTGAGCCATCCTTTACTAATTTCTAATGCGCCAATAAATCATTTCAATAGTCTATACAAAAAAATCTTATCTGCTTTTGATCACAATCGTCCCAAGTAACTAAGATTTATGGATTAGTGTGCCTGAATAGTTGTAGAACTAAATTTTGAACGCTATCATTTATAATTCATTGCTCAATAGCCAGAATTGTTTCCCAAACTTTTAAATTAATTAGCTTTATCATTTTGTAACAATGTTGATCTAAGTTTTCTCACGGCATATTTCTTTCTTAGCTCTGTATAAAATTGTTTGCGACATTTTATGATTAATAGTTTACTTTGGTTTCTTTGAATCTATAAATTTATATAAGAAAATATTCATATAGCCCATCTACTGCCTGACAGAAACATTAACAAAAATTAAGTAATTTTTGTTAATGTGACTTATAAGTTATCGAAAAGTTATTACTAAGTGTTTATTTAAGTAAGAATTTGAAAATTCAACACTATAATAATGAATTTATAACTATTATCTCAAAATTTCTTGATGTCTTGTTGGGAATCGATCCCATGACCACAGCATTCAGGCTCTAATCACTAGACCATTTCCAAATACTTTTGGTGTGTAGAATCATATTCTGCCCAGTTTATCCCTCTGAATTTATTTCTCTCCCTCGACGCTGGCAACAAAGACTCTTGTCGTACATTGTCATTCGGGTTCCTGCAACAAGAATTCTCGTGTCATAAACCTATTTACTTATGTCTATCCCTAGAGGTATAATCAGAATTAATATTGTGAATAACGGTCACTTCCATGGCCGCCTGGGTTCTCTCGTATTAATATTGTGTATAGTGGTCCTTAGGCACGGTCTCTAATGTTATGTGTTTTAGGAATGCCGTTACTATAAGTATGTAGTCGCTCTTGGTGAGGATCAATTTTCTCGCAAATATGAAAAATAGACGAAATTTGGGCCTTTAAAGTTTAATTCCGTCACCGTAGCCAAGTTTTGGGAACAGAAAATTTAATATGAACCATTGATACAAAGAAGAAGAACGTTTAATTTCAGTCAGGGTATAATTACATAAAAAAAAATTATTCAATAAAATAAACGTCACATGTTACATAGGAAAAAATTACATTAAAAATAATAAAATTTTATGATTAAATGCAATGTCTGTGATAAGTGCTTTTGTTAAATTGTGGTACATTAATGCGTAGGTACTTTATTTATAACGGTAATAAATTATATTTGGTTAATATAGCTATTTTAATGTTTATCTGAACTAGGCTGTAACACCTGTGTCTTCAGGAAAAATCTTAAATAATAATATTAGAGGGCTATGTTGGCATGTAAGCAAATTCTCTGTATCAGAGTAGGTCATTGTCATTAGGTGTTTTGTAACAATAAGGTGACACTGCGTATAACTAATACTATATATATTTAAGGTTATATTTATTTATTTATTTTTATTTTATTTATTTAAACTTTATTGTACACCAGTATCAACATTATAGTAATCTTATATATTAGGTAAAGTACAAAGGGCGGCCTTATCGCTTAAAGCGATATCTACCAGGCAACCTTTGGATGGAGATATTGGTAGGAAAAGAAGTGTTTTTTTTTAATTTATTATATTTTTTTAATATATAGGAAAGGTCCGAGGAAAGCAAAGAATCTATTTACATAAACATGTTTACCTCGAGGTTTGGTGCAGACTAGATCTTTCCGTCTTTTGCTTGATGGGATTGGTGTATAAGGAAGAAGGGTATGTTGTTTTAGTATTGTAATAATTGTATAATTGTTTTAGTAGTAGACCACCGGTGTGCACAGCGCACACCGGTAGTCTGATATAACTCATAAGTAGGAAAATGAAAGGCCGAAGGGTTGCCACCTTTAAAATAGCTCTTTGAGCCCGTTCCAAAAGCAGTAGGGTCGTTTTAGATGTCCCTCTCCATAAGGTTATACAGTATGAGATGATTGATTCACATAGTGCAGTGTAAACCTGTCTTAACAAATTAAAAGATTACCACGTCGAGTATATTTTGGAATATGGAAATTAGATTCCATACTCTTATACACAATGATTCGATATGTTTGCGGAAATTAAGTATAGTTTAGTCTTTTTTTCTTTAGTAGGGCAAGCGCATGCAGTGTCAGCATGTGAATGAAACTTGTTGGTATGTCCTGTTTATAATTAAAATTTAGGGCTGTAAGAGATTAGTAGTAATTTATGCATAATATTTCATAATTATATAATTGAATAATAATACCGGATTTCTTTATGTACTGTAATTCTGCTGAGTAGTAGTAATAGTCCCGCTATACTTTTGATAAGATGGTTTAGGCCATACCCCATCCCACAGGTCTAGTGCGGGTAAACATACAGGTTTCTAATACCTTTAATAAAACTTTTCAATACCTTTTAGTTTTACTTCGTCGATAACGTAAATGAAATACAACAAACAAAGCAAAACAATTAAAAAAACATATTACACCAAATCACGAATAATGAAGTTCAGGTCCACTTTACATGTGGACTTACATTTCATTCCGTGGTACTAAATTCGACAAACGAACACAAAATTCAATTTAAAACTATTGTATGCAGTAGCTATAAACTGCTTCAACACATAGCGAATGAATTGTGCTAGGATTTATATTCACTTATCAAGAGACTAGAGACTGCAAAAACATACTGCAAAAACATACTGCAAAAACAAACTGCATTTTATTTCTTTCTATGCAAAGCTTTTTGTAAATTCCATTAAAACCTTGCACTACTCGCAACGAACACGGTTTAAATGCTGCAAAAACAACAATGGCAAAACAAAACATAAAATTTTATAATACAACAAAAACGTTTTGAACCGTTTACTTTAAATCGGGAGTTCTAATTCACTGGCACAGTTAGTGCCTTTGTAGTTATTATTACCCCACTAAATAACAGTAATTATTAAACACTCCCAAAAATTTAGGGAATATTTAACACATAATTAAAGGGAGAGATTATCGTAAAGCGAGGTACAAAAGAACAGTTACAAGAAAACATCAAAGGAAATCTAACCTTAATATCTGGTGCAGAAAGTTTATACTTGTTTACAAGTTTCAAAAACTTTGAAGTGCTATTAAATAATATTTGAGAAGAAGACACTAGACGTCAAGCAGACCTTATTCTGTTTGCGTTAAGGTTCAAGTTACTAAACCAATTAGTTTACCAAATTAAAGTTTTATAGATTGTTTGACGTTATAGAGGTACCTTGGAACTTAGACTTTACTGTTTAAATATTAAAGGTGTTAATATTTAAATGTAGTTCTGTCTTAACTACCTATAAATTTTACAGCAAAGGCAGAAATAAAACCTTGAAACGTTCTAAAATGATATTTTTTAGCTTTCATTACATAAACTGCCTCGTTGGTCTGGCGGCATAAATGTGTGCGTGGTATTGGGAGATCTCGGGTTCGATTCCTGGGTCGGGAAAAGTGTTATTGGGTTTTTCCGTTAGGAAATTCTCAGTAGCAGCACGGAGTCTGGTAATGTGCCCGGTACGGCAATTGGCTCGCCCCCTATTACGTGGGACCTAAAAATTCATGGCGAAATGTGGGTATAATATTACACCTCTGCCAACCCCTTCGGGGATACAGGCGTGAGTCTATAAAAAAAAACATTACATAAATATTTGGAGTAAGTTAAGGCTCTGTAATAGACCTCATACGGCTACGAAAATAATAAGAAATAAAAATATCTATAGACATAAAAGAGTGTGTATTTGTGAGTCTTTCAAATGCTATATAGAGTTGCTGTTTGCTCAAGTCTGTAGGAGTTGATTGTCGAAAGCCAGAAATATGGATTTGTACCTGACGGACAAATGGTTTGTCATATTTTTAGGACAATAAAGAACATATCTGAAAACGTTACAGTCATTCATAAAAATATAAACCAGTCTTCACAAAGTTGGCTAGTAAGAGCATGATAGACACCGATAACGCAACTTCAGCCTTGGTATAGTTTTGGGGAAAATGGCCAAACCCATCCACTAGGGGTGCTCCAAGCACATAAGGCAGCTCTTCACCATGCACTGCACCCATTCTCTGAAACAAGATTGAACATGTCAATAAAATTCACAAAGTTATTTACTACAAAAGAAAAATAAATAAAGTAGGTAACAGAATGGTTACCTCCGTGGTCCCGGGTCGGGCAAAAGTGTTACTGGGTTTTTTCGAATACTCAGTAGCCGCCCGGAGTCTGGTGATGTGCCCGGTAACGGCAATAGGCTCGCCCCCTATTACGTGGGACCTAAAAATTATGATGAAATGTGGCTTTAATATTTACACCTCTGCCTACCCCTTCGGGGATACAGGCGTGAGACTATAGGTAACAGAATGATAGCAGTTGGATACGGGCGGCTCAAGATCTGTCTATGTGGAGAACTTTGAGGGAGGCCTATGTCCAGCATTGGACGCCTCTAGGCTGACATGAGGAACAGAATGATACAGAAAATAAAATTAAATGAGCATTGAAAGTGAAAAAGCCCGTTTTAAGAAACTCATGGCCACTTTTTCAATAGTTAAATATAATCGATGGTTAGATCAATGTTGAATTATTATCACTTGAGAGCTAAGTCTCTGTAAATGGATGTCTCTTTAGAATAATATATGTCTAGATGCCTCTGAGGCACCTAGTCATAGTAGAATATAATACTATTTAGCGAGAAAGTTCCAATTACGTCCTATAAACAAAAGCTATGCTAGCATACGTTATCAGAAATACATAAAACTCACGAAACGAATGATAAAATAACGTCAACATCAAACATAATTTCAAAATAAGTTGATCGAATTCCCTATGACCCATTCACGTCGGATCTAACTCCGTAAGGGGCGCTTGAAATTTGAATAATATATTATATAAATGAGAAGGTGCGAAATAATGTACAATGTTATGTATTCCAAACTACCATAACTGTACCCATAGTGCGTAGAAATGGTTGTTTTAAAGGAGTACCATATTTAACAGTAACATTTATGACTGTTAAAAGGAAATGAGTTTTAGGATAATGTCGTGAGCTAGGGACTAATACGTGTCTAGAGAACATTTTAGGTAGGATTACGGAATACTTATGATATTGCAGCAAACATCTTTGACAACAATATTCTCTAGTTGTTCTAGTTTATGAGTTTAGTATGAACCCTTTCATTAGATTTCTTGGTTGCACGTTCTGTGGTCTATTAAAAGATCTTAATACCTATTCTGAAAACAGGGGCTGTGTTTTGACGCCAGTGATGTCGGCTAGGCAACATTCTCGAATTGCCAAGCAAAACGAGCAATTCCCTTTCTATTCTTAAAAACTCGCTTATATTTCTCTTCCTCTCGTCACTTTCGTCCACAGAATATAAAAAGAGGTTTGGAAGAAGTCTCAGGCCGTTAGCTTACCAAACAAAAGAAAACAATACGAATGCTTTAAGTTTTTTTTTAGTCATTCTAGCCTGCCCCATCCATGCTATATTAGCATGGTTCTGCTACCAGAAAAGTAACAACAAGGTCTAAGCGCAATTTCCTGTATGGTAAACTAAGGCCTTCATATAGAATGCACATCCAATATTTTATTTCGTCAATACAGTGTCAGAGTAATCTATTTGAGCCATTTTCCTCAACCGCCCTAAAGAATTGCTGTTTGGCACACAACTCGTAATGATATACATACGTATACTTATAAACACGTAATATGTATCACGACCTAATTTCCACATGTTTAATTCTTACACGGGCAAAGTATTACCAAAAATATAAATATCAATTCTAAGGAGGTATATGAATTCTTGCTTTTATTTCCGTGTTAAACGTCGCATAGAGTTATGGTAACATTTAATATGGTCTTTAGTACATTTATGAGAATATTCGATTACTCCTATAAATATAATGTTCTCCTTTTTAGATGTTTTTATTTCTTCCAATTATTAGGTATTATAAGTGGTGTGGTGTGGTGTGTACCTATAAGCGGCAAGTTGAAATCGTAAATATCGATTCAGTACCAATTATCATATATTTTTGGATACCATAACTCGGCATTGCGTTCCCATAGAACGAATTTATTAGAAACATTGGAGTAAATTGAGAGAAAAGCTAGAAGAATAATCGGCGATGACCAATTGGTTGACGCAGGAGTCCAAAGCCTGGAGCACCGCCGTAGTGTCGCCAGTCTATCGGTTTTCTATCGGATACATTTTGGAGATTCACATAAATTTAAATATATTATTTATTAAAAAAAAAAATGTCTAGATTAATAGAAGCATTTGCCATTATACAACTAATTCTGTGGCCATATATCTGTGATGTATAATAATGTGTTACGTCATAAACGAATGGTAGGACATCTGTGCCAAACCGCTAGCCAAAACCACTTTGGTCAACGTTTGGTTAAACCATGGCTGAGTGGAATCTCACCGCGATTCAATAAAGTTACATGTTCACTAGTAAATAATTTGTTATTGCAGATAACCTGTAACTCTACTTATATATTTATTAATATTATAAAGCTGAAGAATTAAAAAAATACTAATATTTTCGACAAAGTTCTGCACTGTGTAATAATGACACTTCCGTTATTTATCATACCTACCATAAAAACACGAGTCACAATGCTTGATAGTCTTGTGCAGTTATATAGTAAAAGAATATTTAAGCATCACAAATGTACATTTTATTGCAAAGCCCGGATCTTAGTTCTTAGAAGTGCAAAAATGAAACGTTTATGTGAAGGCGTATCCAATTTCTCATAAGTTATGAATACAGACTGCCTCGTTGGTCTCGCGGCATAAATGTGCGCGTAGGATTGGGAGGTCTCGGGTTCGATTCCCGGGTCGGGCAAAGTGTTATTGGGTTTTTCCGTTAGGAAATTCTCAGTAACAGCACGGAGTCTGGTAATGTGCCCGGTACGGCAATAGGCTCGCCCCCTATTACGTGGGACCTAAAAATTCATGGCGAAATGTGGGTGTAATATTACACCTCTGCCTACCCCTTCGGGGATACAGGTGTGAGTCTATAAATAAAAATAAATATGAATAAAGCATGAGGAATAAATCTGTGATAGCTAAGTAATGAAATAAATACAAAGGTCTGAGGTTTCTGAGAACGTCGAATCGTTTTGTACCATCTACGGCCATGTAAACATACAAACAAAGGCTTAGATTTGTATATACTTATATATTTCTATATTACATTAACTGCCAACATGTTAAATAAACTACCTAATAATATTCTAGGCGAGGCTACCTTCTCTTCGTACATAATCACAAATGATGTGTAAAATAATAAAAACGGAATACTGTGATAATTTTACTTGAAAACTGAATTGACATCAAGTCGACGTCAAGTTCATGGTTGGTTTAATAATATAATAGTGATTGTAGTTATTATTAGCAGTAACTATTGGTCTTGTGGTTAATTGTACTTTCATTGCGCTTACAAGACCAACCTTTCCTTTTTGGTTTTTGCTCAGAATTTGCCTATGCCGAATCCTATAAAAGCCAGTGCATTAAATAATACTGTAATAATAAATAAATAATAAATAAATATAATAATACATAAAAACTATAATACTAAATAGAATACTAAAAATAATAATAAATAAATAATAGTTGCTTCTAGAGTATTATACAGTCGAGATTTGTATGGCATGTTCAAAACATCTGTTTATTATGCGATGATTATGCGTTTATTTCGTTTACAGCTATAGCTCAAAAAATATTCACGACTTTAATTTAGTTTTTGCTATGGACGTTGTCATTCAAGGAGCTGACGCCAAAGGAAATTGATTGTCAGAATTATGTCAAGGAAATGAATACAGATTTATGCAAGGGTAGCAATACCGGCAATACCGACAGTATTGTTGTCACTTACAGAGCAAGACGCCGCTCGCTATATTCTGTCTAATTCACTCCTTAATATCATTTTACAATAATATTTAATCTATATGTATAATAGTCCAAGTAGATATTGTTGTCTTGACTATTCAAAGTGCCAATCACATAGTTGATATCACTATAATCGAACCATTATGAAAGTCCAAACTTGTGCTATGTCAAACTACGGCACGAGTTAATATACCTGAGGTACCTATTCAATCATTTTGAGTGAAGGAACCAAACAGATTCTACGCAGAAACAAAATCGTATACTTCGGAATATCCTTTTTTGACTTCACTCACAAGATATGTTAATGTTAAATGTGCTATATTAATCATTATTATTTGATGTTGATTTGGCTTAATCAGGACAAAATACAAATTATATGAATTAAAATGTAGCAGAAGATGAGTTAACATCTCGTATGCAAAGGCAATTTATCAAAAATGAACCGAAGAGGCTCCTCAACTTAATGAGAAAACAAGAGGTAATAAGAACAAATAATCTTCCAGTACAATGTTTTCCTGATGAAAATATTAAACAAGCAATATATCAAAATTGTTCCTGTTCGAAGGCGTACGCCTTTAACTTCATACACAATGTGGAAATGAACTGACGTTCAAGGACTTTGCTTATAAAGCGTCTTATAAATAATTCAGTTCTAATAATAAGCAGCTGTTTTCTTATGAAGCACAGAATATTCCGAACATACATTTAATAAACAATAATGACAACAGACAGTACAAATTGTGTAATTAATTGAATTTTCAGCGCCTGATTTAATCAATGCATTTAGTTCTTGAACTGTATAAACTTATCAAAAATATATTTTTGTAATCATTTTGAAGATAAATCAGATAGTAAGTTATAATTAACGTTTATTTATTGTACAGAATGTCAGGCTTGAAAAGATTATAATTTATCAGAAATTCACTCTGTCCTAGTTTTTCACCGCAGCACTCGATTAAATGTAAGTGAAGTAAATGAAGTATCTTAATATATAAAATCCTTGCGTTACTTACTGACTGACAGACACGCTACAGCCGAAACTATAAGGCGCAAGAAGCTGAAATTTGGCATGTATGTTTCATGGGGACCGTAGGGGTGCACTAAGAAGGGATTTTCTAAAATTCCCACGGGATAGGCCAAAACGGGCAAATTTAAAAAAAAGCAGGCGTAGCTGCTGGCGTCCTCTAGTATTAATATAAAATATTATATTTCGCACTTTAACTACTTTCATTAATTATATATGATTCCACGAAAGGAACAATTTTGAACTGAAATTAAATGAAGGTATTTAGTAGATACTAGTCACATTTGATGCCATGCAAGGCATAATTGGAACCTAAATACAATGAACTACCTGAAGCCTTTTCATTAAAATTAGTAGTGTCACACTTTCATGAAGTCTTTACACATTATACAACCAGCTGGTGTAATATAATAGTACCTGTTGCCAATTTTTGACAAGCTAACAAAGTTGTTTTGGTACCTATAAAGTAAAATATTTTGGACAGTCATTGAACATGATTCACGACGAAAATTAGTAAAGCTAAAGTTAGTTAACCGGATGAATTTAAGGTTTTAAAAATATTAGTAACTGTTTTGTAATTTATGTTACTTGTGGTTAAATCCATCCTTCGTCTGATAATCAAATACGTAGAAGAAAGTCTACATTCGGGGTCCACCTTCGTCAATTAGTGCTGGTTTTGGACCTCCACTTAATAAACCTCCACTCTGGACTAGCAGTGCCACATAATGAGCATCTAATAATGCTGATACTGTTGCGTCTCTTGTGTTTATGGGATTCTGAAATAATGAAACTGTAGTAGTGTATATCATAAAAGTTTCGTATACTAATGAAAATAAATTGTAAGACATCCACGATCTTTGATTCACCTTTTATTGTGATTAGTTTTTTTAAATTATAGTTAACAAATACTTAAAATAGAAGATTGATATTGTGAGATTACAAAGTATTACCTTATAAGTAAGTACTAAACATACTACACGTTTTTCTAGATAGTGATAATTTTTACTAGTATAGAATAAAGTATAGAGGTTTGTGACTCGAAAGCATTTAATAGATAGGCATTTTTAGCAATCCAACGAATTTTCCTGGGTGTGTCTCCTAAAGCTTTTTACAGCAAAACATATTATGATCGTGTTCTTTATCAGAAAGGTTCCTTCACAAATAAACTCTCGCTCTGCTTCAAACACGTCAGGGAATAATGATAAATCTATGGAAACGAGCACATGACCTTATACGAAAGCAGACACAATAATGTTCCATATTATATACATTATACGATTCAAATTCCCAGTAATCATAAAAGAAATCCTTACCTCATTTAATTTCGCTAGCGCCGCCGTATATTTGAAGAAGTAATCCAAAATCAAATCAAAGAGAGATTGTGGGTTCAACCATTTGAAATTTTGCTTTCATATTCAGCCGGAATTGTTATTTGAGATCTACGAATTAATTCATATTGCCGACAGCTAATATTGCTAAGTGTTTTTAATTTCATTGGACTCTTTGGCGTGATTTCAAATGAAATTTCTCCAAGACAAGTTCTGAGCTCAAAATTTATGGTGTTGAAGTTTATTTTGGTAACATACTGTTCGTCGCGACAGTTTTACACTTAAGCTAATTGGAATTTTATTATTTCTTGTATTCCTGTTTTTCAAAATATATATTTTTCCTTTAAATATTGTTGTGGCAACAGACAAAAATGTTTCAATTGTACGAATAATTAAATTCCCGTGTTGGCTCGTAGAAAACATCTGAATCCTGTTTCTGTTTGTATAAATGCTACTGGTTTTATTAAAAATAATTTTCTGTGCAAAAAAGAACTAACAAATAGAATAGGTTAACGTGTACCCAATTTTATAATTTCAAATATTTGAAAATTCACGTTTCAACTTTTTACGGGGAATAAATAATAACGTCTGGCAAAAAGTCAAAACATTAGTAGTGCTTTTAACGGAAAAAAGTTGGAAAAACGTTAATAAACGACTTAAATGTTCTCGAAAGAGTGATATATGATTCTGTACGATCGGGAAGATAATTAATAACTTAGTATTTAATGGAAAGTGTTGAACTAAGATAAAGACACGAACATAGTTGAGAATAATTCAGTTGAACGAAGAAAACCAGCTGATGATATAATAAAAGAGTAGTAATAATTATTTTAGTGTTACTGATATCGAATTAAACTAAGGAAGAAATAAGAAACTGCTTTAGTAAGTTTTTGCGTGGACTCAGCTGCTAGAACAGATTTTAAAAAATATCGATAGTCCTAGAGCAATCTCTACGTTTATAGACAAACAAACCTCTACCGTTATTTCCCAATCCGTGTATTCGTTGACGATCGTGTAGAATATCTCGCTTAGGTGATACGTGTATGAATTCCTCACGTACGTTCTGAAGAAGAATATTAGATGTTAGTTTTTAGTCTTTTTATAAGCATAAATAACAGTCTCTTGTGAATCCTAACACTTAGTGTCTTGGATAAAATTCAGTGAATGCACTTGATCTGAGTGTTAAAAACATTAGTATGAAAGCGATTTTCATTTTATTTTATTTTAAAGACGACATCATCATCGTCCCACATGAGTTATATATTTAGGATCGCAGTGGCTTTAGAAATATAGGTAATGGACCCTGAAAAACTCCAAGACTCAAAACACAAATTTCTGGGTCACAATTATTCTCCCGTGTAGGAATCAAACCCAATACACTCAGCGTAGTGTCAAGTAGTTGGTGTGGTGCCTAACTAACTACGCCATCCATACAGTCTTTCCTACATCAGAAAAAAAATATATACCGCTTAATCCACTACTGCAGTGATGGAAAAAAATATTCTGCTACTTATGCTATTATATTATTTAACATGTACATATGGCAAGATAATTTAGCACATGACACTAGCAAGCTCACTTGTGTGCATAATACGGACGTTTGTATTATTAAGTGTGTATTTGGTTGGTTGAATCCTCTACAACTCGGTTCTACACCAACGCACTTGCAAAATAATACGTTTAAACTATTTCGCTTTATGTTAGTTCAAGTTTAATTTCCTAAATCATTTAATATGAACGTTTTCAGACCAATTTGTTTCAACTTCTGTGGCATAATGTTTGCACGCGCTTGAGCAGTTCTTTTTTATAGTATAGGAAGACAAACGAACAAGCGGGTCACCTGATGGCAAGTAATCACCGCCGCCCATAGACACCTGCTATGCGCGAAGGATCACAAGTGCGTTGCCTACCTTTTAAAAAGGAATATGCCCGCTTCTTGAAGATTCCAATGTCGAACTGGTTTGGAAATACCGCTGCAGGTAGCTGGTTCCACAGTTTGGTTGTAGGAGGCAGGAAATGGCGTGCGAATCGTACGGTAGAAGAACGCTACTCATCAAGGTGGTGCGAGGGTGGAATTTTAAATTGTGACGAGTTGTATGGTGGTGAAATTCTGCAGCGGGTATCAGACCAAACAACTCCTCAGAATACTCCCCATGATACATACGATAGAAAACGCAGAGAGACGCAACATCTCTACGCAGGTCAAGATGGTTGAGCCGGTTTGTAAGGACCGCCTCATCGATGACTCGAGCCGCTCGACGTTGGACACGGTCAAATGGAAGCAGTTGTTATTGTGCTGCCATAGTTTCTAATAATTATCTGCCAGGTCTAGAATAACATAATGTTTGACGTTTTCACACACCACATAGATGAAGCTTAAAACATACAATATGAATAAATAGTCTAAAAAACTGTGGAACTAATTATAAACAGTCAAATTAGTATAAACATGATTTAGTAGTAAAAATTAAGACACAAATAGAAAATTTAACTTTTTACTTCTTAAAGCGGTCGGTTCGCCGTTTAGACTGTGGGTGTTGTGACGGAATAAAACTTTATGTGATCTATTATCTAAAATCGTCGCTGTGAGTTTGGTCATTAGGCGTACATTCAATAATCGTACATTCAATAATCAGACACAGAGATAACCGATTATTGAATGTTTGTAAAATCTCTCGGAAAACTAGGTTTATTCCCTAGTGTAACAGCAATCATTTAAAAGCATTAAAATCACGCTAGTAGAAAATGTATGAGCCAAATTTTTTGTTCACAATTTTATACCAGTGTTCAAAAATCGAATGTTATCCACCTAAAACCATTAAACATAACCGAAACTTAGTCCCCTGTATAGATATTCAATATGACTAGATATTCTCGAATGCCGTACTCGTAAACGCGTAGATATTTTAGGAGGCGCCACATCAAGGTGAGGTTTAAACGCTGTTATTAAACAATATTAGTTCCAGCCCAGTGGGCTGACAGGTGGCCCGTTACCCCTTCGAAATTTCGAGATACGTCAATCATTACCGTATATATAAATGGCTTTGAAGACACTTCGGGAGCAGAAGTTTGAACGCGATGATTTAGGACGGACAATCTTTAGTGTTACACATTTGTGAAGATACCTAGAACTTGGATGGTAATGCTGTAAATTATTTGGGTCACTGAACTACTATCGAATGGTGCTGATACACTTGAGCATTCACCCGTAAAGAGCATTCTTACGAATATTACATCACGGAAAACATACGTGTATGTTTTGGCGAGCATTCTATCGAACGTCCTAGCGAGCATTCTAGCGAATGGACAGTAAAAGTGATTAAAGCTTTTTCCTGATTAGAGCGTTTGCTAGAAAGATCGTGAAAATGTTCGTAGCAATGTAAAAGCTCTGCTCGTTATTTAGTTCGGCAAAACAAATAATGGCGAATGCTCTGCTCGTTGTTCTGTTACAAGTGAATGCTCCGGTGAATCAGCGCCATTAATCAATAACATTCTGTACCGATAATCAAATTGTGTTATTGTACAAGCAACAAGTGCAGTTTGTTTTTGAGTTACAAAAATGTAACTGTGATTGTCAAGTCTGTGAAGTAACTCAGTAACAAAAACAATAAACTAAAAGAAATAAAAGTTTACTCGGTAAATCTTACCTCAACATTTGATCCCTTTTAACTGGTTCAATCCCATTTTGAACATCGTGAGCTGAAAACTTCCATAATGCTTTACTCGTAACAACTGCGAACAACAAATCATATTTATTTTGAAACAGTCGTTTGCCACTATCACTTCTTTTTTTGTGAACATTCAAGTTTATATTCATATTATTCAAAGGTCCAAAACTAGGAAAGTCTCCCGTGGAATACATAGTTAGAAAGTCTTTTGCAAAATCTGTTTTTATGACTACTCCGTCTAGGGGTGGTACAAAGGCAGTCAAGAAATTTGGTGGGGATATATCAGCTGATAGTAATTCTTCTATAGTTGCTTCTCTAAGGCAATCAACTATGACCTCGTGATCTCTAGTAAGGTCCTCTGGTATATTACAGTTCATGAGCTTGGCTAGTTTCAATGAATAGTACACTGGATCGTCTACTTAGACCAAGAGCTGAGCGCGGAATCTGATAATAGGATTGCTCGATGGAATAAACCTGAAATACAACTAAAGTTACAAAAAAGTATAGCTCAAAAAATATTCACGACTGTAATTTAGTTTTTGCTATGGACGTTGTCATTCAAGGAGCTGACGCCAAAGGAAATTGATTGTCAGAATTATGTCAAGGCAATGAATACAGATTTATGCAAGGGTAGCAATACCAGCAATACCGACAGCATTGTTGTCACTTACAAAGCAAGACGCCGCTATATTCCGTCTCATTCACTCCTTAATATCATTTTACAATAATATTTAATCTATATGTATAATAGTCCAAGTAGATATTGTTAACTATGTGATTGGTACTTTGAATAATCATTCAAAGTGCCAATCACATAGTTGATATCACTATAATCGAACCATTATGAAAGTTCAAACTTGTGATATGTCAAACTACGGTACGAGTTAATATACCTGAGGCACCTATTCAATCATTTTGAGTGAAGGAACCTAACAGATTCTACGCAGTAATCATATTATTTTAAACAACGTACAATTGTTATTTATAGAAACAAAATCGTATATTTCGGAATATCCTTTTTTGACTTCACTCACAAGATATGTTAATATTAAATTTGCAATATAAATCATTATAATTTGATGTTAATATGACTTAATCAAGACAAAATACAAATTATATGAATTAAAATGTAGCAGAAGATGAGTTAACATCTCGTATGCAAAGGCAATTTATCAAAAATTAACCGAAAAGGCTCCTCAACCTAATGAGAAAACAAGAGGTAATAAGAACAAATAATCTTCCAGTACAATGTTTTCCTGATGAAAATATTAAACAAGCAATATATCAAAATTGTTCCTGTTCGAAGGCGTACGCCTTTAACTTCATACACAATGTGGAAATGAACTGACGTTCAAGGACTTTGCTTATAAAGCGTCTTATAAATAATTCAGTTCTAATAATAAGCAGCTGTTTTCTTATGAAGCACGGAATATTCCGAACATACATTTAATAAACAATAATGACAACAGACAGTACAAATTGTGTAATTAATTGAATTTTCAGCGCCTGATTTAATCGATGCATTTAGTTCTTGAACTGTATAAACTTATCAAAAATATATTTTTGTAATCATTTTGAAGATAAATCAGATAGTAAGTTATAATTAACGTTTATTTATTGTACAGAATGTCAGGCTTGAAAAGATTATAATTTATCAGAAATTCACTCTGTCCTAGTTTTTCACCGCAGCACTCGATTAAATGTAAGTGAAGTAAATGAAGTATCTTAATATATAAAATCCTTGCGTTACTTACTGACTGACAGACACGCTACAGCCGAAACTATTTAGCGCAAGAAGCTGAAATTTGGCATGTATGTTCCATGGGGACCGTAGGGGTGCACTAAGAAGGGATTTCCCGAAATTCCCACGGGATCGGCCAAAACGGGCAAGTTTAAAAAAAAGCAGGCGTAGTTGCTGGCGTCCGAAATATTTTGGACAGTCATTGAACATGATTCACGACAAAAATTAATAAAGCTAAAGTTAGTTAACCGGATGAATTGAACGTTTTAAAAATATTAGTAACTGTTTTGGAATTTATGTTACTTACTTGTGGATAAAATCCATCCTTCGTCTGATAATCAAATACGTAGAAGAAAGTCTACACTCGGGGTCCACCTTCGTCAATTAGTGCTGGTTTTGGACCTCCACTTAATAAACCTCTACTCTGGACTAGCAGTGCCACATAATGAGCATCTAATAATGCTGATACTGCTGCGTCTCTTGTGTTTATGGGATTCTGAAATAATGAAACTGTAGTAGTGTATATCATAAAAGTTTCGTATACTAATGAAAATAAATTGTAAGACGTCCACGATCTTTGATTCACCTTTTATTGTGATTAGTTTTTTAAATTATAGTTAACAAATACTTAAAATAGAAGATTGATATTGTGAGATTACAAAGTATTACCTTATAAGTAAGTACTAAACATACTACACGTTTTTCTAGATGGTGATAATTTTTACTAGCATAGAATAAAGTATAGAGGTTTGTGACCCGAAAGCATTTAATAGATAGGAATTTTTAGCCTTCTCCTAAAGCTTTTTACAGCAAAACATATTATGATCATGTTCTTTATCAGAAAGGTTCCTTCACAAATAAACTCTCGCTCTACTTCAAACACGTCAGGGAATAATGATAAATCTATGGAAACGAGCACATGACCTTATACGAAAGCAGACACAATAATGTTCCATATTATATACATTATACGATTCAAATTCCCAGTAATCATAAAAGAAATCCTTACCTCATTTAATTTCGCTAGCGCCGCCGTATATTTGAAGAAGTAATCCAAAATCAAATCAAAGAGAGATTGTGGGTTCAATCATTTGAAATTTTGCGTTTATATTCAGCCGGAATTGTTATTTGAGATCTACGTATTAATTCATATTGCCGACAGCTAATATTGCTAATTGCGTTTTTAATTTCATTGGACACTTTGGCGTAATTTCAAATGAAATTTCTCCAAGACAAGTTCTGAGCTCAAAATGTATGGTGTTGAAGTTTCTTTTGGTAACATACTGATCGTCGCGACAGTTTTACACTTCAGCTAAATGGAATTTTATTATTTCTTGTATTCCTGACTTTTAAAATATATATTTTTCCTTAAAAAATTGTTGTGGCAACAGACAAAAATATTTCAATTGTACGAATAATTAAATTCCCGTGTTGGCTCGTAGAAAACATCTGAATCCTGTTTCTGTTTGTATAAAATGTACCTATTGGTTTTATTTAAAGTACTTTTCTGTGCAAAAAAGAACTAACAAATAGAATAGGTTAACGTGTACCCAATTTTATTGTTTCAAATATTTGAAAATTCACGTTTCAACTTCTTACGGGGACTAAATAATAACGTCTGTCAAAACTAATGTTTTGACTTTTTGCCAGACGTAATTATTTATTTTAAAAAGTTTCTCAATTTAATCGACACATTAAAAAGTAGTCCAAATTCTGCTTTAAGTAATTTTTTTCATTAATATTACAAAGAATAATATAATTTTCGGAAGTGATTCAGTAATACTGTTGCCCGATCCGGGAATCGAATCCGAGACCCCGATCAATAAACGTATGCTACCTACTGGACCACGGAGAGACGTAATATAACTTAAATATCAAAATAACATACGATCTACCTTTTGTTACGAGAATCGATGTCAAAGTATCAAAATCCTCTTCACGAACTAAATTTTGATAAATTAAAAAAAGACTGCTTGTCTTAACTGTTATAATCGATATATATATGACTAGATTAGAGTCAGCAATAAAATTCAATCCCAAACTGTTTTGGTCTCACATAAAAACCAAAAGGGAAAACAGCGGTATACATTCTTCGCCGATTTATCACGGTAGTGATTCCGCTATATCTTGTACTGATATATGCAATCTTTTTGCTCAACACTTTGCTTCAATCTATGAAACTAAACTAGCGACTAACCCGTCTATATTATCTAAATCTAATTATAATAATAGCACACTTAATCTTTGCAGGTTGGAAATATCATTAAAGGACGTATGAAATGCATTAAAAAGACTTGATTTATACAAAGGTGCTGGTTCTGATGGCATACCGTCAATAAAAATGCATACCGTCAAAGAAATGTGCTGTGACTTTAGCTGAACCTTTTTCTCTCATTTTTAACAAATCTTTAAATTCTGTGTGCTACCCACGGATATGGAAATCAGCGCTGGTTGTGCCAATACCAAAAAAAGGAAATAAGAATGATGTTCAAAACTACCGCCCAATATCGATTTTACCTACATTCGCCAAAGTGTTTGAGTCACTTATCTGTCCTGTTTTATCGAGTTATGCAAATCAATTAATAATACCACAACAGCACGACTTCATTAAAGGTAGATCTACGATTACAAACCTAATGATGTTTCATAACTATCTAACTGATGTTCTGGACAACCGTGTAACTATAGACGCAATATACACTGATTTCACTAAGGCGTTTGATATGGTGGATCATAAACTTCTGCTGATGAAGTTATCTGACATCGGGATTGGCGGCAGCTTGTTTCAGTGGTGTGCCTCGTATCTCAACGGTCGTAGCGCCTCGGTAGTTGTTAACAGTCATTCATCAGATCCATTCCTGACCAGTTCTGGTGTTCCATAAGGTTCACATTTAACGCCTTTTCTCTTCATCATACATGACATCATGCTTCAAACATACTAATTTCTGCTTATATGCAGATGACCTTAAAATACTTAAAGCAATACAATCTACCACATATTCCCTTCTTCTTCAAGAAGATTTGGATAGGCTTGTTCAATGGTGCGACTCTAACGCTATGACCCTGAATATAAAAAAATGATGCAATACAAAAATTTTATTATTTAATACACTAGTTCGAAGCGGAATAGACTATTGTAGTAATATATGGAGTCCACACTATAAAATCTCTAAAAAAAATATTGAGAGGATACAAAAGAGATTTCTTTGGCATCTAAGCTTCAGCGAAAACATCTCTAAGAAATTTCCCAGATATGCAGACCAGCTTAAATACTTCAAAATTTCATCTTTAACAAGTAGAAGAGACGTTCTCGATCTAACGTTTCTGTTCAGACTCTTGAGAGGAGATGTGGACTGCCCAGTTAAATTAAAAATAAATGCACCTCCCAGAAACCTGCACACCAGTGGATACAACCTTTTTTTTACGAGCTCTGTTTGACAAACTCAATTAATTAAAAAAAAACTGTTTTAAAATGTCTTGAAGAATCAGAAAAAGCATAAAGGACGTTATTATTATTCTGTGTACTACTCTGTATATGAATTAAACAAATTTTTATTAACCTAATTATTCATAGATTGATTAAAAGGTATATATTTAATATTTTTAACTATCTTTAATACCCATTTTATAATTGTTTTGATTATGTTTTAAATATTTTATTACGCATTTTATAATTGTATTGGTTATTTTTTAAATATTTTTAATACCTCTTTTACAATTGTTTTGATTATTTTTAAATATATTATTGCCTATTTTATAATTATTTAATTTTGTGACTATTTTTAATTTAATTTAAGTTTTAATTTCATTTAAGTTTTTTGTGAGTCTGTAACTTCAACACGATGTGGTTGTCTGTAAATATTACAGCACTAGAAATGAATAATTGAAATATTTTATTATGTGTATTAGTGTATGTAATATAGACAAAAAAATAAAATAGTCTTATACCTATATATGTTACCTAGAGTATTACAGACGTAATTTTTAAGTAGAGATATCTCGGCGATTGGCGGTCTAGCCATCAGTCACTGGAAAAGCACAATCGATCTCTTTAAAGCTGAAGCCAATACACTTTTCTAGTCTGTAGTTCGAGATGGCTTTGGTGGTCGCAGGCACAGGTGTGTACGTCAAAACAGCCAATAGGAGGGACGGTTTTAAATGGATAAAAAGTTCTTACAAAACGAAATTTATCTTCACTTGTCATGATTGTGTGGTAAGTAGATAATCAATTTGATTTGCTTCAAATCGTTTATTCAGAGAACATATACTTAATGTTATCTGTTATAATTATGTACATCACTTCATAAAATGCTTTCGATCGTAGTGACATGACTTAGTCATAATTATTTAAGAATCATAAAACATAACTGAATAACTACTTAACACAATTTACTTAGAATCACAGGCTAACTGAAATATTGTGCTGGTAAATGTTACTTTTCCTTTCTCTCCACCAATACTATAAATATTTATCATCATCATCCTCCTAGCGGTATCATGGTTGCTTTCGACGAAATGGCCTTGGAGCTCGGGATCCACCTTCTTATCTGGCCAGATATACAAAATATTTGATTTTACCTGACTTCAAATCTGCCTAGAAAAGACGTAATTCTATTGCTTATATAGGAATTTAGTCTTTCGTGATCACAAATATTACTATGGCTGCTACACGCAGTGCCGACGGCATGGGCCGCCGGCTTTTGGCGGGCGTCGGTGCCGCCGGCATCGGCCGCAGAAAGCAGCCGGGCATCATTCCAGTTCTATAGAACGTAGGGTTGCCAACTTTTTTTGCCAAATTTTTCTATCTTTAAATATTTCATAGCTTGTTTGACAATAAAAAATAATTAAAATATACACAATTCGTTTTTAATTACGTTAATTATTGACATTCTATTTCTTTCTTCTCGCCCCTTTGGATTCATCACTGAATTCTTTAATTATGAACTTCTGAAGTGGCGAGGACGGAGACGGAGGTATGATTTTAAGTATAAATTGCCTCCGTGGTCCAGTGGATAGTGTATGCGACTGCTGATCGGAGGTCCCGTGTTCGATTCCCAGGTTGGGCAAAAGTGTTACTGAGTTTTCCAAATTCTCAGCAGCAGCACGGAGTCTGGTGATGTGCCCGGTAATGGCAATAGCCTCGCCCCCTATTACGTGGGACCTAAAAATTCATGGCAAAATGTGGGTGTAATATTACACATCTGCCTACTCCTTCGGGGATACAGGCGTGACTCACGCCTGTATCCCCGAAGGAGTAGGCATGGCGTGAGTCTGTACTATTGCCAATTGCCTTTTTCTTTAAAATATATTTACCATCAGTGGTGAATTTCTTTTAGATCTCTTTGAGCCTAAATAGTTCCCATCATCCATTTAACTTATGTGTAACGTTATATAGATGAGTATTCATAATTAGTGTTTGGTTTTACACGTCACAGTAAGGGTTGGAAGTAAAGTATTTTCATATACTTTATTTGTATACAAAAGTATAAAGTATAATAATTGCCAAAAATAAAGTAGGATACGTTATTATAAAGTATGATTGACAAGCCTAATAGAACGACCACACAAAAGTAGCAAGTTGCAACCCGCAGCTGGCCGGCGGCCTACCCGGGCGGCCATGCTGGCGGCTGGCGGCTCATTCGTGCGGCCAGGCCGGCGGCTTTGTGTGCCGCCGGGCACTCGCGGCTCGGCCGGCGGCCACTTCGCCGGCCATGCCGCCGGCACTGTATGTAGCAGCCTTTAGGTTTAATTTGACTGTTTCTTCCTAAGCGAATTTCGGGAAACTCATTATTGGTGCACGTCTTCGGTTATCAACAAATATATATGCCAATTTTAAGCATCTTTCACCCAATAATTTTAGCAGATGTTGCGTCTAAATTACTTAAACTTATCCTTGAATTTAGGCTCATCTTGATTCTCAGATTTTACTCCTTATACAACTTTCAGTGCGCAATTCTAAGTCATAGCTCCTACAGCAAAAAATAAGTAAATTCATACATTTTTATATGAAAATGTTGTGTAAATCTCATTTTTGTTGCAATTCATTCAGAACTTGATTGCCAATTGACACTACAACTGTGTGACAGAAAATCTGCGTATTTAAACTTTAAATTGAGTTAACTTGGACATTTAATTTATATTTTGGGAGTTAATCAACGTAAAAAGCAGCAACACTACTCGTTGATTCAATAATTTATGTAACAGTTTGTGAATTTGAGTTAAACTGTTATTGATACATGATAATATAAAAAAGTTTTGAATCAGAGAGAAGTCAATAAGCTATAAATAAAATAGAAGTTCATTTTATATAAAAAAAAATCAGTAAAAATACATTGAATTTTATTAATCTTAACTATTGATACAGGTATATGGAAAGCTTTTATCGGTATTACTATATGACGTGGATTACGGTAATTCATCATCAGCCTTTAACAGTCCACTGCTGGACTAGGCCTCTCCTATAAAATAGAGGAATTGGCCTACTATAACACGCTGGCCAAACGGGTTAGTAAAGGATTTTTATCAAGTTTTCCTTCTCTTATAGTGCTGTTCTCTGCATAATATGCTCCCTCTGTCGGCTTACGACACCCATGGGATAATATGGGGTGGTGACATACCGTATTTTTAATCCGTCACCACACGGACGTACGGTAATTGCTGAGTTAGATTTTATTTTTGCGTCGATTTTGTGATAGAAAACTAGTTGCAGGGTTTTTATCCATTAGACTTTAAGCTCTACCCAAAGTTGAAGCTTGGAGGGAGTATGTGTCACTCTCGAAATATGATCAGTACTTAAACACCCCATCACTAAAGGAAGCGAATCTAGAACTAGAAGTCGTATGCACATATGACCCCAGTGGGCTGCAGGATTCAGTCCCGTGCGTCGAACGACTAGATTTTTCTCCATAGCAATTTAAAACTTTAACCATAAGCTTTGTATATCAATTCTAAATAGTGTATACATAATCAAACATCAAATTTGATTTATAAAGTTCACTAACTGAAAAATAATTTCAGTCTTTTCAAACTAGTTCTATCACTGCCCTTAATGAATTTCTACAACTTCCTCAAGATAAAAACAAGCTAATAGACCGTAAATTCCATTCACCAAGATCAGGATAGGAATAAAACTTGATAATATTTCAAGAATTCTTTCAACTTTCAAACGCTCGGGTTTTTAACTTTTGAGTTATTTGCGAAATAAGACGTCGAGTTTATGACGTTCATTTAATTCACTCATTCAAATGAAGAGGAACCTAAACTTTGTGTTAAATACTTGAATTGTGTAGACTTGATTTGTTTAAGTAGTTCTAAATTTTATTGTGATTGTTTGCTATTAGGGCTTGAGAAAGATAATAAGTAGGTACGATATTCTCAAAACAAAGATGCGTATAAAAAGGTTTTTTTTGTAAAATATTGAATTAAATACAAAATTCGATCAGCACATATGGAATAGTGTGTGCCACGCCATTTCGTACTGCTCCGAGCTTTTTAGGTTCAATCCTTACACGAGATAAAACTTTATGCAGTCCAGAAATTATTGTTACGATTCGTTGAATGATTACAAAACAAATCCCCGCGATACAGAAAGAAATTGTAAAAAGAAGAAAGTTTAGAATAAAAATTATGTCTTAAGTCGTGTAATTTATTTAAATCAAGCAAACTAGTGCTGACATGTATCGTCCCGGAACATAATATAAAATAACTTCATTTTCTAAGCAATTACTGTAGTCACCAAAAAGTATTCATTTGAAACTGGAACCTTGAATTAAACCCAGCTGATCGTTATTATCCGAACAAGAAGACCTAAAAGGATTCCCTCTTGAATTCTTCGTAGGTAATAATTTTGAATTGAAGTTCCTGAGCTATAAGGCGTAAGTCAATATCTTGAATTCTCAAGGTTACCTTGTTACCTACAAGTTTAGTAATATTGAGGTATGTTTGGATTACCAATCTAATGTAAATTTATATTTATCATTTCACTTTGAATATGAAATGAGTTAGTAACTACATAATTTTAGTTGGGCATGGTATTCATCTCGTCAAGGATATTGAATTTGCCTTCGGTTTACGCTTAAGGGCTAAGAGGATTGCCGTTGCTAATACTAACAATTTTATTTATACAGAGCTTTACACTTCTCCAAATTTTACTAGGTAAATAGTATTTAATGATAAGGGGGATAGTTTGTGAGGGTTGACGAATGTTTGTTACTCTTTTGCGCAAAAAGTACTTTTCGAATGTTTCTCAAACTTTGCAGTACTGTAGCTTATACATCAAAATAGACATGATACACAAACAAAGACAAAGGAAAAATAGACAAATACACCCGGGCAAAGGCGAGAAGCTAGTACTAATGTTTGGGTGCTTGCGTTATTTTAATTCAAAAATGTACTTATCTAAAACACCAAGTCTAAAATTCAAGGTGACGACGATTAGATCCGTATAGCTTGCGAGTACAGCACCATCGTACGGATGGCTGGATCTCCAAGAATAACTCTCTCCGTGGATGTACACAAGTACAGGCAACGCTAGCTTCGTTTCGTCTACTAAAACAAAAATAATTATATATAAGAAGAATGCTTCAAGAAAATACTGAATTAATGAATATTCTGTCATATTTGGTTGGACTACTAAGCGAACCTCGGGCTCCAAGGGATGCTAGTCTTGGATGCAACTGGGATAACGCCAGGACGATGATAATGATGATTCTTCAAGAAAATACTGAAGTGTGTGAATTCACTAAACTTTTGACATAATTCAACACATAAAATATAATTTGAGTTATTGATAATTTAACAAAATTGTACAAAGACAAACGTCGTGAATATGCAGGCCTGGAGCAGAGCTAGGAAAAGTGTAATAAATTCTGCAACAATGGTTATCAATCTGCCAAATTTTCAATATCCTAGCTAAGTTCTACCTTCATAAGTAGGTATAAAACACAAAATAAAAAATAATATTTGCTTGAGTAATCTTTACTTTCAGAAGTACAGAACGGATGAATCTGATAAGTAAGAATTTTGTAAGTAGGTGACATAGATTTTATAGACAGATTTTGCTAGAAAACTGCATTGCATTGGCCCGTTTTAAAGTAAGAGACAGTAAGAAATAATAAGTCTATAATAATAAAGAGCCCTAGTGTCTAGTAAAAAGATAAAATAATTGACAACCAGCAGTGGATCGAACTATAAAGAGAATATCTTAAGACAGTAACGAAGTGAAAGATAGACTGAATTGCAATAGGCCGCGATAATTGAGTGCTTAAAATAAATATTATTATTTCTTTAAACAAAGGGGTAGAGCTCTATTCGCTATATAAATCATTTTGATAAAGAAACGGTAGTGTTAACAGATGTTTTTGAAAACCTTAATGAAGACGATATTAGCCTTTGTTTATTGTACATAGAAATAAAGTAAAGAAGTTTATGATAATAACATTTTATAGGAACAAAGTCGAAGAGGAATTAGCCTTTCTAGGTAGTAGAGCCTTGCTGATTTCAGCATGAATGGGCCGGCTCGACCGGGGAAGTACTACCCTCTCACAGGAAATCGACGTAAAGTAACAGTAGCTTAAACTGTTGCGTTTTGTTCGGTGAGTGAGAGTGCCGGAGGCCCTATCCCCTATTCCTTCTCCCTTATCCTATCCCTTTTCCTAACCCCAAGGGGCGGCAACGCACTTGTGACGCCTGTGGTGTTGCTAGTGTCCATGGGCGGCGGTAATTGCTTACCATCAGGCGATCGTTTGCCGCCTTATACTATAAAAAAAATAATAATAATATTTATTTTTTAATAGTATTGTATAATATTGAATTGAGAAAGATAATTTTCTTTGGCGAGAATTATGAGAATTTGGCTCAAAATACCGATTAATTTAAATTGTAAGGAAATAGATTATTGGTATTGTATTTGTTACCTATGGAAAGTAGCATTTATAATTTAATGTGACTGTTTTGACGGAAGAAATAAATGTTGTCTTTACTTAAGCTTACCAACAGAAATTTGTATATTATATGTGACAAATATCATGAAATATATTATAACAGTTATCAAAATACTTTGCAATGGAGCAAACATGTCTAAATATAGACAATCTTCACTTTGATTTTTAAGATAGGGCATCAGTCTCTTCAAATATTCTAGTCTGCCTTTAGGCATTTTCTCTAATATGGTCCTCTCGTCATCGACGTCCAGTAGCTTTTGCGGGCAGGCAGGACCTGGTCTGTCTGATACACATACTCCATCCCACGGGGACGGTGTTCTCGTTGGACTGAATCTATGGACAAATAATATTTCATCTATATTTTGTCACTAAACCTACTACATTTTCTAGTTTGTATTCAATCTCAAACAGATGTGGAAGTTATATGACTCTTCAATGTATATGCAGGAAATGTAAAATTAGAAGTGATAATCCCTGGCAAAAGTTGCAAGGCTCAATATAACCTAGACCTTGCTTTATAAAGTAACTAAACTCAATTGACTACTTTTAAGATTCTTAATTTTCATATTTCTCATTAAGTGAGAAATATCGTGGCAATCTGTAAGAGTCCATAACACTAAAATCCAAAGCGCCGATGTCTCAATGCGAGTCTACGAAACATAAGCGAACAATGTGTCCACCTTTAAAACCTCAAAAAAGTTACTATCTCCACTAAGACCAGACAGTGTTAAAATATATATTTATTTATTCACACATTTAATACCATTTTCAAAGCTAAATGGGATTTGTTTTAAATAATTTGTTACCTATCTAACCTATTAATTTATATAATGTTTTGACCGTAGAACCAAACTCAAGCTAGGTTCAGCAATGTAAGTTATTAGTTATCCCTGAAACTACACAAATATTCAATTAAATCGTCTACTATACAAATATTAAAATTTGACTTTTGTGTCACAGGGATTCTATTTAGAGATTTGACCAAATATCAATAATGGTTTCAGAAAATTTACGAAAATTCTGTTGTTAAGTTGTGACACTTAAGGCAAAAATACACATGGCTACAAAATACCTCGTATAATATAAGGTAGGTTCCTCCAGTTTCATGCTACCTAAGATAGATATAGGAGCTCCATGGAAATCCTTCGATATTGTCATCACAACGACATGATTTTTTTCGTAATTTTAAGATATTTATTTAAACACTAGATTTAATGAATGATACTAATAACATCTTCTTGAATATTTGTGTAACCAGAGACAATTTTAAGCCAATACGCTGTTTCTCAAGCGCATTATTAACTTTAAAAAAGGGAAAGGTGTCGAAAAATATCTCACGTGTTGGATCCAACGGGCGGCGTAGCATAAGGTACACCCAAAAAAAAATTAAAGGACTCAAATATCTGTGCTCGTCCATGGCCAAAACTATCCCCTGTAATTTTGCATACTTAGTCTGCACTATCCTACTACTTATCTTAAACTTTTTATTAGACTTAGGGACTGGATTTGAAGGATTTAGGTAGTATTGTTTTTAGATATTTGTAGTATTAGAATTAACTGTATCAATAGAAAGACATGTCACAACGATTATGAAGTAGATATTAAAGGAGACTATTTGTTGAGCAGGATCTTTACTGTGTGCACATATCTGAACATGGTGGAACATGCTCGAATCACAGGGCTTAGTCCTTGCGCTATTGCATTTGCTTATCATATTTCGTCATGTTATCATTTTGCTGAGCTTGAATTAGAGATCAACTTTTTTTACTCCTGGAGTGTTTGCACGGCAACTGAAACAAAGAAAATTTTATATGAGAACTTAGTTTTATAAACAAGTGGTAGATAAAAATAGAGCTATAACAATATAAAGTACTTCATAACAAAGAGAGTTTACTGTAAATAAAGTTCCATAAAAGGGTAATAAATTAAAATCTTTTAGAAATAAATGCAGCATTTTAGGTTTCGTAAATGGCTTAAGCTTTATAAAAGTAATAAAGTTTTATTTTATTGCAGCACAACTTTTTTGGGTTGAATTTATTTAAAGGAGATTTCTCATAGCCCACTCACGGCCTCCTTTAACGGCTAAATGAAATAGCTAGCAACAATTTACTGGACTTTTTAATGGTATTACGACACTAATGCTTATGGACTGCGATTTGTAAGAACGACTGATAGCCTAAAAGATAAGATGTTGGATTCGTACTTTGGAACAAATTTATTTTAAAATTATGCTTTTGGAGGTTTACGTAAATGGGGATTTATACAAAAAATCAATGTTTTGTAACTAATGAAAGGATGGAACTATTATATTGCTTTCGATCTATTCGTCGTACATGTTTAATTTTGAGTCAAGCCTGACAAATGCTTGAACATGAAAATACAATTGATGGAGTTAATTGTTACTTTTATTTATATAATGCAGCGAAACACAGCTCAAGATTATGCAAATAACTTGTGCCATATACAGTGATGCAAATATGTATAATGCAATGTTAAACGTCTTTCACAACGAATAAATAATAAGAATGTCCATTGTAAGATTTTTAAGTGATTATAAAAAAGCCGTTACCGGGCACATCACCAGACTCCGGGCTGCTACTGAGTATTCGAAAAAACCCAGTAACACATTTTCCCGACCGGGGAATCGAACCCGAGACTTCCGATCAGCAGTCGCATACGATATCCACTGGACCACGGAGGCAGTCTATTAGTAATTTAGTCTACTATTTTCAAAATTGTTACTTTTTAATTCTATTATTCTCATTGTCTCTGTGAGGCTGGTTGGCGATTTATTTTGACAGCGTAAAATAATAAGAATAGACTTTTCGTTTAGGGAATAATAAACTAGAGTAATGTACGTATAATTATGTTAGCTGTTATAACGTGAATAAACCAGTTATGATGATCTGTACCTAAAAAGCAAAGTTCAATACCTTTTTCAATGAACCCACGGCTTTTCATCAAATATTGTTTAATTTTATTCCATTATGCTCTCTAATACAATTTCATAATTCATTCAGAATTCATTATTTTTATTAAAAGTCTTTACGTTTTAAGGTTTTGGATCACGGGTTTTTTTTATTGACTCTATTATTTTCATAAATTGTCATTATCTGAGAGTTCTCCACAATGTTCTCAAACGACATGTGAAGTCCGCCAACCCGCACTTGGCCAGCGTGTGGACTATGGCCTTAACCTTCTCATAGTGAGAAGAGGCCCGTGCCCAGCAGCGGGACAGTATAAAGGTTTGATGATGATGATGATTTTCATAAAATTACTGATGAAATGTTAAGAGCGTGTAATCGATTTTAGACGAAAACATGACCTTTTATAAGTTTTTCAAAGGTCATATCTTCACAACGTCACAAAATAATTCTATATTCTATAAGGATTAACTAATAATGAAGTGCACTTACAGAATTAAAAAAAATCATTTAAATTATATTCTTATACCTAAAACAAACGCAGTTTCTCCACAACGTTTTACGAAAACTTTTGTCAGAGCCAACTTTCAGTAAAATTTTAACTGTTTTTATTAAGATAACTACTTAGTTTTAAGTGAAGCGACTATTTAATAGAATATATAGTGCTTAAGGTGCAAATAAAGTCATATTTACTAAAATATCATGAACTTCTGCTTGACAACAGAATAAAAGAAACACAAAATTGGCTAACTTTTACGGATTTTTAGACTTATGTTATAGTAAAGTATGTAATACTTAAAATCCAAGTTTTTTTTAAAGCCACTTACTTATTTAATTTATATGATTATTTAAAAAACTACTATAAACCCGCGCGCTCGAGCTACTTACGCTCATTCCGCGGCGGGTCCTCCCAGAGATCGGACGTAACACTTTTTTCCATCGCCACTACTTCGCTCGCGTCCGTATACGGATAGCGTCGACAATCTATAGCGCGACCTGACAATATTGATACTTTGGTGAGTTATAAAAACTCACCAAAGAACTTTTGTTGTTTTTAATAGTAGACAACGTATATTTGTTTTTTTAGAAATGCGGAATAAGCGTAAGAATTTCGGATACAAGAAAAAGGCATTAAAAAAGTTATTGGCTTTTGCTATACAAGTAAAAAAGTGAGTTTCAATGTATATCTAATGTTATAAGAATCAAAGTACACACTGGATGACTGGCAGATAACGCACAGCTTTTCACGTTTATTCTTTCAGGCTAATCAAGTAGGTACCTAATCAAGAACAATCGCGTACATCTAACTATGTATCAAACTTTGATGATACAAGTAATTTAATGAACTTCGATATTTGCGATGTATTTTCCAGCTCATCGCATGTTTTTCCAATTATATATCGATACCTTTGGGTAGAAAGGTCGTATAAACCAAAACCCGACTTTTTAGGAGAGCAGAAAAACAATTTTTTGTTTTACCAAAAAAATCATAACTTTTTTCTTTTTGAAGTTATAAAAAAATGATCTATGAGAAAGGTTCTTAAAATTTGCGAATGAAAAGGGTTAAATCATCAAAACCTATCTATCTTCTTTAGTTTCAAAGTTAGCTTGGATTTACGTCTAAGAAAAAAATAATTCCTGGTTAATACACCCCATGAAAATGTACTTAAAAAAACTGTCGTATATCCATTTTTGGTCGTAAAAACCCATATATGCAGTTTTTTTTGTACTAAAAACCATTTATAATAATATATCAATTGAATTCTGACTAATAAACAATCCTGTTACTGTAAGAATTAGTAGAAACTCAATTATTGTTATTCTAATACCCAATAATGGTCGATTTAAATAAAATAAAACTACGTGAAATACGAAATTGAATTCAATAATTGTTTAGACATGCACTCAACAGCTATAACAAAACGTCGCTGCGGGGTCTGAGGTGCGGGGAGAGTGGACGGTTCGCCGGCTCGTGCGCCGCTGTCATCGACGAATCAGCTGTTACAAGTCAATCACTTAATACGATCAACCGCGCTCGCGCAACCTAAATACTTTTTATCTTTGTTTGTTCCGTAGACGCGACCATATTGTACATGTAAACCTAGTACTTCATCTAATATAACACCAAAGTATTACAGTCCACTGCAGTTTTATTCCACTACACTCTTTCTTCGGGAACCAGCACAGCGACGCCATTACAATAATTTATTGAATTAAGTACATTTAAATATATAACTTAGTAAGTATGTAACTTAAATAAATAATAAACCGAAAACCGATACCAGTGATTCAGTGCATGATACTGAGGCCCTTGGCGGTCGAATTTTCCCAGTTTAGGGTAGACATTTATGATTTTAACAGGCTACCGTCACTGATCAGTCGTATGAGGCTACCACGAATAATACCTACAAAACGCAATAGCTACGTGCTACAATTTACTAAGGCTAGAACACTCTTGTGAGTATATGCGAGTAGGTGCCGAGTTCGGTAAGTTGTAATTCAGAATGATTATTTTTATACTCGTATATCCATTTACTTAAATTACAATACATTTGTTTGATCTGCTAGGGATGGGTTAAATTAACACGTAACTTCAAGTTGATTCTGAAATGTAAATACATCACATAGATATTTAAACTTTCGTGGTAACACTAATTTTAAATTGTGATTCAGGCTATATACTACGTACCTTCTACTTCACCTACCTTTGTTTCGAGAAACCGATATATCTGCAATATTGCAAGAAATAATTCATAATTTGTTTTAAATAATTTATAACAATAGTTTAAATAATTTATAGTAACAATTCCTAAATAATTTTAAACCAATAATGAATACAAATTTATATAATAAATAAGTTACTTTTTAGTACATAAGTTAGTTACGTTTAGTGCTTGATTGTTGTATACTTGTTTTTTTTTTATTTAGTTGCAATTATATAAATTACTTATTATTTAAGCCTTAGTACAAAGACTAAATTCAATAATTTATTGAATTGTGTACATTTAAATATTTACAAAAAAAATTAATATTATCAAACAGTTTAAGTTGTTATCATTATTTTTTCAATTTAAAATGTTAAACATATTAGGTATGTTGTACCATTATTGAAATAATAGTAAATCTTGATTAGAAGGTATTATAATACCTAAATGTTGATTTCGTATTTCAGGTAGTTTTATTTTATTTGAATCGACCATTAATGGGTATTAGAATAATAATAATTGAGTTTCTACTAATTCTGAGAGTAACAGGATTGTTTATTAGTCAGATTTCAATTGATCTATGATTATAAATGGTTTTTAATACAAAAGAACTACGTACGTGGGTTTTTACGACTGTAAATTTGACCATAAGCTTACCAAAAATATTATATATGGATATACGACCTTTAAAGTTTTTTAAAGTACATTTTCATGGGGTGTATTAACCAAGAATTGATATTTCCTAACACGTAAATCCAAGCTATTTTTTTAAAACTAAAGACGATAGATAGGTTTTGATGCTTTAACCTTTTTCATTCGCAAATTGTAAGAAACTTTCTTAGAAATCATTTTTTATAACTTCAAAAACAAAAAGGTTATGAATTTTTATGTTAAAAAGAAATTGTTCTTCTGCTCTCCTGAAAAGTCGGGTTTTGGTTTATACGACCTTTCTACCCAAAGGTATCGATGTGCAATAAGGATTTACGACGTCGAATTTTAAACTATGCTTAGGTAATGCATTTAACACCTTAAAGCGTATAAACCATTTACAATAAACGACTATTTTACGCCCTAAGTTAATAAAAATTATGGTCATTACATCATAACAAAACTACAAAAAGAAAACATTCCGCATTTACACTGAAAATTTTCCTTTTTTAAGAGGCCATGATCGAAAATTTCTGGGTCGTATTAACCATGTTTGTGCGAATTTGTGCATTTCATATCTACAGATCGATAGAAAAAAAAATCTGAGAAAAATGGTTTATATATAACTCAATTAGGCCAAAATGGTTTATACGACCTTTCTACCCAAAGGTATCGATATTATCTTATGACAGATATTTGTAATTTTCGCTTATTTTTTTTATTTTTTCTAAATTTAATATGACAATGGCTTTTAAGTAATCACAATTTTTACACATATTTATGTTTAGATAGGTCTAAACATAGCTAAATATGTACTTATGGGTCGCGGGCAGACTACGGTACTAGAGATTTGGCGATTTACTCGAGCATGGCAGATTAACATATTGGGGATATCTTGCACCCTGTTGAGTACCTCCACCATATAAAACAACGCGTTAATGGATTACTGCAAAACCTTAAACATCCTAAATTATTTTTAGTTATCAATTTGATTTATGAAAGTATTACATGTTTATGTGAACTATTATAAAAGTAATGAGGGTGTTTGTTTTCATGATGATTGATTAATTAATATTGCAAGTTTATTGCAAAGTAAAGGAAATGTGAACTATATCACATAGAGAATACATTTTAAATTCGTCTGCGAGCTGACGTCTTCCTAGTTCCCAGCGATTTCTGACTTATCGTCACGTCGTTTTTAGGGTATCAATAGTAGAATGCTCAACGTTTAGAAGATACAAGACACATAAATTATATTTTATCAAAACAAAACATATACTACAAATTAGCGTAATCGAATAATTATCTATAGGGGGAAGTCCCGTAACCCCGGACGGCTCCTAAAGCCGGACAGAATTTGAATCTGTCGAAGAAAGCGCGCCAATTCAAAACTTGTGACGCGGTTACAAAGCCACATCCAAGTGGAGTGCGGGGGGAGTCGCGCGACAGCCAGTGCGGACTTGTTAGTCGTGGAGCGTGATGTAATTTTTGAGGTGAGTAAAAATTTTGTTTGATGTAATATTTTAGGGTCCCTAGACAATATTTAAAGTATATAATGGCATTCATAACGTTCAGTTAATATTGTTATGTTATTGAATTGACGTAATTCACTCGTTTTTTTTAAGATTAATAACTCACAATGTGAGTGAGATCTTTTCTTGGATGTACCTGAGGGTCCCTAAGATCGGACACTCTCAAAGTCCCCTAACTTCGGACAATTTTAAAAAAATACATTTATTATTGTAGTTAAATTATTTATGTTTTCTTTTTAGATTCATCATGGGCAAACCCGACCAAAAACGTAAGAACACCCCCAAACATGATATATTGAAAAAGCCATCGATAAAGTGATGTCAAAAAAGTTTTCTCTGAGAAAGTCGTCGGAAATCTACAATGTGCCAAAAAGTACTCTGTTTGACTATATTAAAACGCGTCTGCTCGTAAGCTCGTCTGGATATAGCAAAGTCTGGCTTTCAATGCACTGGAATTTGGCCTCTTAATCCGAATATTTACACAGATTTGGACTTCCTGCCATCAGCTGTAACCGACATACCCATCCAGTCCGGTGGTGAAGAGAATGCTCCCAATAACGCAGTTATGAATACACCCCTGAACCTACCCCCACAGACTTTCGACGAAAGTGAAAAGGAGAACGATGAGATGGAACTGTCAACAAGCAAAGAGATTGTCAGTGTAATTCATCAGCTGTCACCGGTCCCAAATGCTGCAGCAATGCGAGCCGTATTTCGACGACGAAAAGCTGAGAAAAGTGAGATTTTAACATCTTCCCCTTACAAAAATGCCCTGGCTGAAAATAAAGCAGCAAAAGCCAAGCCCGTGGTTAAAATGCAACCACTTAAAAGCAAGAAAACTGACTACCCGACAAAAATAAAAAAATCGAAGAAAGCGACTGCAGTACCAAAGACAAAAATTCCTGCAACATCAAATCTATCCACGTCAGTGACTGAAAATGCAACAATTGGCTTGATTTGCCAAGAAAACAATGATGAAGATTAGATTTGCTGTCAAGCTTCCAATCAATGGGCTTACGAAGCGTGTGCTGATGTTGAACAAGGCTCGTTGAGCTACATTTGTGATTTCTGCAGGTTGTACGATTGATATTTCGTGATTTCATAGGCAACTGTACTGATTATGGCCAAAGTTCATTAACATTAAGTCTTGTTTTTTTTGTTAATCGTTGTTTGTTCCTATTGTTATTGATATATTTACGATTTATTTTTTTAGAATAATGTTTAAGTTCAAGTAATGGAGGTAACGTTTACTGTCCGACGTAAGGGGACCTTTTTGAAGATGTTATTTTTGCTATGTAACTTTTTTCTTAAAATCTACTACATTTAAAGTAATATATGAGACTGATCATATGTCTGTGATGATTACACATATAGTTAAGAGTTATTTAAATTGTAATAAAGAAATTAAACCACCACAGTTTTTTTTTAAATTTTGTTTTTCCTTAAGTGTCCGATTCTCGGGGACCTCCCCCTATTTAATCATATCAAATCAAAGATATGTGTCAAAATTACAGCAAATGTCGAATGTATATGGTATACGCCTTACCTTATTCTCGTAATGTCACAATAGAGAAATCTCTATTCCTAACGCTCGACTTGCAACGTAGGTAGCAGTAGAGATCACAATGTCGATCGCTCAGCCGATGAAAATATCGCTTATGCCTTATTCTTAATGTCGCCATAATTTTAAATGGACATTCTAATCACGATATTGATAATATAAAGTGAATTAGAATATAGTTAGTTGCATTGAAAAATAAGTTCAAAGTAAAGTTAAATATATAGATAACTAGCTTTTGCCCGCGGCTTCGCTCGCGTTAATTCGGGGTTCTCTAGTTATAGTATATCATCTATGTTCGGGGTAACACAAATCTCCTTTATTGGGCGGATACTTCTATAATTGTCGTATTAACTGTTTAAAAATATATAACTGCAAAAAGTATTAACACACACAAACTATTTAGTACTAAGACTTAGTAGTACTCAAAATGTTATCCCATGAAGGTATTAGTGACGTTTCGCTAGAGTGGCCAATATGGCGACTGCGATTTGTCTGTCAAAACCATTCGAATTTCACAAAATACTCGACAATCCGAATTTCGCGGATATATTTTGTCGACTCGAAATCTTAATATTTTAAATGTTTTATTATTCAGGTAAGGTTTCGATCGAGTCCACCCTGGAAGAAATTATTAATATAGAGATTTGACACTGTGATGGTAGTGCAGTCAGACGGTTCCAATGTGAAACATTTCAAAATCAACAACTACTTACAAATTAAAAATTAACTAAAAATACATTTTCCAGTGGACTAAATTGTGAATCTAAACCATTCTCAAGTCCCCTTGAACACAAATAAAAAAATTCATCAAAATCGGTCCAGTCGTTTAGGAGCAGTTCAGTGACATACACACGCACACAAGAAATATATATATAAAGATATGATGTTTGAAATAGAAATATTGTCTATGACAAGTTAAATCGATTATATCAGTTTAGTAACATGTTATTTTGTCTATTGTAATATTTGACTATGAACTGTCAAATCATTATTTTTCTTGCTTCCGGAAAATTCCTTTTTAACATGCCGTTTTGCTTATGGCGTGATTTGTAGAATAGAAGTAAATTTATCTTGTAAATTCTTGTATCTGCCGCTTTTGACCACTACCGGCAAGGGTTGTAATAAATTTGTGAAATATTGAACATTTGCAAAATTGTGTGTCGACGTCCACGTGCCTCGTGTCCTGAAGACATCAGTTTGGAGGAACAGCTAAGTGGATAATTCATTCAGTCTAATATTGGCCAATTTTAGATCTGTGTGTGTGTCTAATTTAGCTCCAAGCCTGACATCACCAAGATACCAGGTAATTGATTTGTGTAATGGTTGTATCAGTCTTTATTTACTTCCAACACAATTTTAAAGGTACAGACATTCAAGATATGGAACACAATTAACACAATACAGTTTATAAGAAGAAGTGTGGGGCACGAAAGATTATTTGGCGCGAACGACGCGTAGACAACACGAAAGCGTATGCGACTGGCTGTGCGCGGGACGCGGGCGGCATGGCAGTGCCGACCGCGAAGTACAGCGGATTACTACGAGGGCGCGCGGCTGGCGCGAGTATTCGAGCGTTCGTGGCGCGAGTATTTGAATGTTCGCCTTATATCCTCCCCCTCTAACCCAGGCGTTGCGTCCCCGAAGCCGGGTTAGCCTTACGAGGTCGCCCTCTCTTACGCTTCTCCTGAATAGGATCTTGGATGGGACCAACGAACGGTGTTAACAACGAAACGTGATACCTCCCTAATGAGAGCTCCAAAGCGTATGTCGTACTACCGATCACCTCCTGAATACGATACGGCCCATCGCGGCGAGGGATGAATTTCGGAGTCTGCCTTTTGCTCGTATCGTTAGAGCCCTGAGTCTTAAGCAGTACGAGATCCCCTACCTTATAATCCGGCGCGGGGCGACGACTCTCATCGGCGAACTTCTTCTGAGCTTCTTGGGATTTCTCATGCACATCCCGTGCATCGAGCAGCACGGCTGAAAGCTTCTTAAGGAACGGGGTAATAGACAAGACCACATTGTCGTTCTCGACGATGGCTCGCATATCAGACAACACGTCAGCGGGCGCGCGTATCTCGCGCCCGAAGTTAAGAAAAGTGGGGGAATGCCCCGTGCTTGCGGTGAAGGCAGAGTTCATGGCGAACCGAATGGCGGATAGGTGACTATCCCAGGTATCATGTTCCTTACCTACCAGTATAGCAAGCTGTGGTTTAAGGTCGCGATTCTTCCGTTCGACAGGGTTGGACTCTGGGTGGTAAAACGACGTCAGGGCCTATTTGATGCCCATGACGTGGCACGTCTGCTGCATCACCTCACTCACAAACTGTACCCCGTTGTCGCTGATGAGTCTTCTGGGCGTCCCGTAACGCAGGTACACCTCGTTCATCAGTGTTTTGGCGCACTCTTCGCTAGTGGCGGATGAAAGGGCAAATAACTCATCCCACCTGGTACAGGTGTCCTCCACTATGAGGATCCATTTATTGCCGGAAGGTGTCTCCGGTAGGGGCCCGAACAAGTCTACAGCGAGCACCTCGAAGCGGCGTGACATAGCTGGAACTTGCAGCAGGCCGGCGGGTTTTCGCGTGTCTACCTTGTATCGTTGACACGCTGCACAGTTTTTCACATATTGAGCAACGTAAGTCCTCATCCCGGGCCAGTAATACTTACCTGCGAGTCGCTGCAATGTTCGCTCTACACCGAAATGGCTGTGGGAGCGTCGTGGTACTCGGCTAGCACGTTCCGGTACCACCAAACTGGCGTCATCGTCTTCTTCATTGTCGGGACCATAACGGCACAACACGCCGTCAACCACTACGTACCCTTTATCTGCCCAGGACCTCCCCCTAAAGGGATCGTCGGATTCCAACGCCTCGATGATCTTGCGAATCTCCGGGTCCTTCAGCTGGCCGTCTCTGACGTCCCTAGGGTTGCGTGAGGGCAGGTCAACCACGGCGAGACACAAGTCGCACTCAGTCCCTTTAGTCTCTTCCGTCGCGCATGTAGGACATGACAGCGTATCTGCGATGACGTTCGCCTTACCGGGTGTGTATTCAATCTTCAGATTATACTCCTGAAGACTGAGCGCCCACCTGGCTAGGCGGCCGCTCGGCGACTTCAAACTCATGAGCCACCTGAGCGGCTGGCGATCCGACTTAACTGTCACATCGGCGCCGTCAATATACCCCCTAAACTTCGACACCACCCATACCACGGCGAGTGCCTCTCTCTCCGTCGTATTATAATTCTTCTCAGCGGCCGTGAGGAGGCGACTGGCGTACTCGACGGGTCGCTCATCGGTCCCCTCCCCCTGGAGTAGAGCCGCTCCAATTGCGTAGCCACTGCTGTCGGTCCTAAGGACAAATGGTTTCGTTCCGTCAGCCTGACGGAGAATAGGTGCTGATACCAAGAGGGACTTGATGGTCTCAAAAGCGCTTTGCTGTTCATGGCCCCACTCCCAGGTGCTCCCTTTCTTTAGCAGAGAAGTCAGCGGTCTACTCACCTCGGCATAACCCGGTATGAAGCGCCTGAACCAGCTGGAGGTTTGCAGGAAACACTTCAGGTGCTTTACGTTCTGAGGAGGCGGCATGCTGGCTATAGCAGACGTCTTGTCTGGGTCCATGTGAATACCACCTGGTACGATGACATGACCGAGGAACTTCACGGCACCTCGGGTGAAGTGGCTCTTTTTGCGATTCACACGCAGGTTAAACATAGCAAGGCGGTCGAATACGGGTTCCAGGTCTTCGAGGTGCCCTTCGAACGAGCCTCCAGACAGTACCAAGAGGTCGTCCAGATATGCCAGCAGAGTTATACCTGGTAAGTTGGATTTGAACCGGTCGATCAATCTCTGAAAAGTTGCCCCTAAATTCCGGAGTCCCATGGGCATGCGCTTGAACCTGAAGGTACCCAGCGGTGTCGTGAACGAGGTAAGGTCCCTATGATCCGGGTCAACGCTCACCTGGATATATCCAGATCGCAGGTCCAGCGTAGTCATATACTTGGAGGTTTTCGCCGCGTGGAGCACATCTTCGATCCTGGGAAGTGGGTGTTGAGGATTCTAGCCCAGTATGTAATAAAACAGCGGACTGTAAACGCTAGGTATAGTATATAGGTGTAACGATTATTAGTTATTTACAATATTCTATTATAATAGTATGGCAAAGAAAACTAGTGCGCGAGTGTCGTCGTTAGCGTATGGTTGGAAACTGGTTTGGCCGCTCGTCGCAGCGCGGCGCCGCCCGCGCATCTGCCTCCCTCCGTCGCCGTCTTGCTTCACCCCGTCGACGTCCAAACATCCTCCCCGGCTTGAAGTACCTATTCAACAGAGAGGAAGAGGGCAGATGTTGTTGTAGGCGCGTAGAACCGTCCCTTTCTTTGTTTTCACCTCAGCCACCCTCGAGACATTGTCGCTGCCCGGAAAGACCTTGGTGACACGCCCCAGCGGCCACAGCAATGGGGGTTGGCCCTTCTCCCTGAGAAGAACTAAAGTTCCAACGGTCAGCTGTCCTGTCGAAGAGGTCCACTTAGTCTTGTTCTGAAGCAGACAAACATATTCTAAGTGGAATCGGGTCCAGAAATGTTGCTTAATATGTTCCACTCTTTTATATCGCTTAATATTAATGTCAGCCACCTGTGGATGCGGAACAGACATCAGTGAGCGTCCAATTAGAAAGTGTGAAGGTGTGAGGGCTGTAAAATCTAAAGGATCAGAGGAGAATGGGGTGAGCGGACGTGAATTTAAAACTGCCTCTATTTGAGTGAAACAAGTGGCCATTTCCTCGTATGTAAAATGCGTTAATTGTAGTAGTCGTTTTAGATGGTGTTTTGTAGACCGAACGGCAGCCTCAGCGATGCCGTTAAAATGTGGAGAATAAGGGGGAGCAAAAGTAAATTCAATACCTTGCTGGGCAATATCATAAGATAGGTTGGAATATTGCAAAAGTTGTTGTAATTCATTACAAGTTCCTACGAAATTAGTGCCGTTGTCAGATAGAATACTTTTAGGTTTACCGTGACGAGCTATAAATCTATTTAAAGCTGCCATATACGCTTCTTTGGTGAGATCTGTAACGAGCTCGATATGGACGGCTTTAACTGCAAGGCATACAAAAATACACAGGTACGACTTTATTAGCTTACATCCCCGACCTTTGCGATCAGCTATAAATACTGGCCCGGCATAGTCTACGCTGTAATTTAAAAAGGGAAACTCCAAACAAGTTCTAGAAATTGGGAGTTGACCCATAATCGGTTGCATGTTCTGGCATTTGTATCTGAAACACTGAATACATTTTTTAACCACAGCTTTGGCTAGATTTCTACCTCCTAAAGGCCAGTAATTTTGTCTAACATTAGCTAGCAGTAACTGAGGACCAGCGTGGAGCAACTTTAGATGCATATTTTCAAACATAATTTTTGTTAGGTGGTGCTTACTGCACACCAAAATAGGGTGTTTTACGTTGTAATCGTAGGGAGAGTTGTCAAGCCTGCCGCCTACACGAATGACACCATCGTCATCTAAAAAGGGAAATAAGTCTATTTTTTCGAGGTAAAGACTTTGCCGCTTTGAGTAGTCTGTACTCGTTGGGAAACATGTCAGCTTGAGCATGACTCACTATTATAATTAATGCCTTATTAAGTTCATCATGAGAAAGGGAACCTGACATTTTATTATTTTTATTTTTTAGGTTGTACATAAATCTATGTACATAGGCCACTACATTTCGTAAACGACTAAATTTTGAAAATTTATTAATTAATAATTTAATATATGATTGTTCAGGAATAGATGAATTTAATGAATGATAGGTTTGATGATTGGGTTGTGCTATTATAATTTCAGGTAGGTCCTGTTTTGCGGCATTATTGGGCATATTTGGCCATTCATTTTCTTGTTTTAACAAGAAACTAGGTCCAGACCACCATAAAGAATTATCCAAAATTTGATCAGCCTTCAGCCCGCGCGAAACAAGATCTGCCGGGTTATCCTTCGACGGCACGTAACTCCACTTGTAACCTGAGGTGCTTTCCTGTATCTCATCAACGCGATTTCGTACAAAGGGTTTGAGTATGTTTGGCGACATACACAACCAACTTAATACGATTGATGAGTCGCACCAGTATTGGCATCTACTTATTGGCAAAGTTATCGAATTCAGAACCTTAGTAAACAGTCTTGCTCCTAACAAAGCCCCACAAAGTTCCAAACGAGGAATTGTTGTGGGTTTAATCGGTGCCACACGATTTTTGGATACCAGAAGCTGAACCTTAATTGACTCATTACTAATCGAGCGGACATATACACATGCACCGTACGCCTTTTCCGATGCATCTGTAAAAACATGAATTTCGTATGACACCGAATTATTACCTGACACCCATCGTGGAATTTTTAATGTATTGAGATATGGAAGCCCATTTGCGAAAGATAACCAGAGCTCTCGTATCGGTTGAGACACTTCATCGTCCCAATCACATTTATATATTCATAGTTTTTGAAGAACTATCTTAGCTAGTACCACACATGGACCTATCAAGCCTAACGGATCGAAAATCTTGCTAATCACTGATAAAATGTGACGTTTCGTGACACGTTCGCTTATATCGATCCCTATAGAGAAAATAAGAGTGTCTGAGTTGCATAACCAATGTAAACCCAAAGTTTTCGAAGACGCAGTCTTATAGTCTGACAAGTTAAGGCTTCCACCAGAATCGTTTAGGCTTTCGGAATTACCTATAATTTGTTTTAATATTTCCTGACTGTTTGATTGCCATTTACGCAAATGAAAATTTGCAGAATTTAAAATGGCTAATACCTCCTTTACCAACTGCACTGCCCCGGAAATAGAAGCACTACTGCACAAATAATCATCAACATAAAAATCTCTTTTAATGGAGTTCTTAGTGGCCTCATTGGATGCAGATGCAGCCAGACTTACTAAACACTTAGTGGCTAAGTAGGGAGCAGAAGCCGTACCATAAGTGACTTGAGCTCCGGACTTGTACGAAAAACAATTTGCTGCAATAACCGTTGTGAGGGAGTTACGGAAATAGCTCTGTACATTTTTTCAATATCAGCCGTGACTACATATTTATGTTGCCGAAAACGCAGTAAAATTGATAAAAGATCGTCCTGGACAGTAGGACCTACCATCTGGATGTCATTGAATGATACACCAGATGTGGTTGCAGCTGATGCATCAAAGACTGCTCGAAGCTTCGTAGTAGTACTCGATTCTCTAACTACGCCATGGTGTGGTATGAAATAATCAATATTACCTTCAGAATCCGGCTCGAAGGACCAAAATATGTTGAGGATTCTAGCCCAGTATGTAATAAAACAGCGGACTGTAAACGCTAGGTATATATTACAGTAACGATTATTAGTTATTTACAATATTCTATTATAATAGTACGGCAAAGAAAACTAGTGCGCGAGTGTCGTCGTTAGCGTATGGTTGGAGACTGGTTTGGCCGCTCGTCGCAGCGCGGCGCCGCCCGCGCATCTGCCTCCCTCCGTCGCCGTCTTGCTTCACCCCGTCGACGTCCAAACAGTGGGTATCGGTCAGGCTCCGTGACCGCGTTGAGCTTGCGGTAATCAACGCAAAGCCTGTAGCTCCTATCTTTCTTCTTCACCAGGACGACGTTTGAGGCCCACGGTGACTCGCATTCCTCGATGACGTCGGCGCTGAGCAGCTTTTGCAGCTCCTTCTCTAAAGCTTCTTTCTTGGACGGCGACAACCTGTATGGTGGGGAGGCAAGGGGTTCCTGATTATCTCTTACCTTAATTTTATGACAGGCAAATTCCGTGGGAGGTTCCGCAGCAAACTGGTAAAGAACCATGATTCCTGTGACAAGTCCAGTGTGACCCTAGCCTTAGTAATAAAATCACGACCTAACAATGTTCGAGTACTCTCACCTGGGAACACCACGAACTCGGTATCGACCTGTGTTCCTCCTAAAATCACCGGTACCGTCGCCGTGAGGACCGTTTTCACTTGCCGGGAACCGACCGCGAGTCCAATGGTTCGCTCCGCCTCGTGAAACTGTACCCCAACCGATGTTAAAATAAAGTACAACAAGGAACCAGCAATGCAGCACGTAGCTCCTGTGTCGAGTATTGCGGCACGTACCCTATTCGCGATAGTGACCGATACCATAGCGTGTGACGGCGTCGTCGCGTGAGTTTCGCGTGTGACGTTCTCACCGTTCACCATATTAAAATCGCATCGTGTCGCGGGTAACTGTTTTCCGCTACAATTCTCACATTTCGACTTTACAACACCGGGTTGGCCGCATCCGTAACAACGTAAATTACTAGCCCCATTACCGGTACTTTTACCCTCGGAAACCGCGCTAGTTGGTTGTTGTTTAGTATTTTTACTTTGGAAATTGCGACAATCTGTTACAACGTGACCATAACATTTACAGAACGAACATCGAACGCGCTTATCACGTTTCAACTTTTCTTTCGAGAGAGGGAGTTTCGCAACACTAGTACCGCACGAACTCGTGGTAACGCAGCGTTTGCGCTCGCTCGACTCGGGTTCATGACTTCGGTCGCGCGGCGCATCGTGCGATCGCGACAAGTTTTGACTTACCGATTTCGTCGTAGAAACGATCGGGTTTACGGCGTATGTACGAAGATTTAACTCGACAATAGAATCTTCTATGGCCCTCACCTTTTCTATCATAACATCAATATCGTTAACATTATCTCAAGGTAATCGCTTTCTCACACGTCGATGTAAAAGGCCGTAAATAAGATCTAATTGCATACACATCGGCACCGCGTAGGGTAATTTAGTGAACAACGACCGCACTCTACACACAAACACTTCTGCACGTTCAGAGTCTTTCTGGTCCGTGTCGACGATTGCCCGAAGCACTTTGTATGGCGGCTGCTGCATCCCATACATGGCACGCAGGCGCACCACGGCGTCCGGCCAGGCATTCACGCTGGCGCGCGCGCTGCGCCACCACACGGCCGCGTCGCCCTCCAGCAGTATTGGCAGACCGCGCAGCGCGTGCTCGTCGCTGACGCCCGTGCACTCTTTGTACACCTGCACCGCGTCGATGAACGCCTCTAGTACCTCCGCGTCACGCGACCTCCCGTCGAACCGTGCAGTGCACTTGGCGAAGTTGCCTGTGACCACGACGAGTAGGCGCTGGGCGGACGGGTGTCGGGCGTTGGCGTCGATGTCGGTGGTTTCCCGGAGCCGTTGAAAGCCCTCAGGGTTTCCACTAGGGTTCTGTTGGTCTCCGCTTGCATTCTGACGAAGGACTCCATGAAACCGGCTAAGACGGTCTCGGTGATCGCGCTCGTCGAAGCGCCGCGGCGGGGACGGGGGCGGGGGCGCTCACGGCGCGCGGCTCCGCCTGGTCGTAGTATTCGAGCTCGTTCGTGTCGTCGCTCATCATATCTTCACTAGATAGTACTTTTGCGTTTCGTAGTTCCATCGGCATGACAACAGTTCGTCACGTAACTTATGTTTTTACGATTTGAGGTATCTATCGCGGCACTCGCGACGAAACTTCTCAAACTTATCTAAAGTTGAATTCGAAGCCCCACGTTGGGTGCCACTGTAATGGTTGTATGTCTTTATTTACTTCCAACACAATTATAAAGGTACAGACATTCAAGATATATACAGTTTATGAGAAGAAGTGTGGGACACGAAAGATTATTTGGCGCGAACGACGCGTAGACGACACGAAAGCGTATGCGACTGGCTGTGCGTGGGACGCGGGCGGCATGGCGGTGCCGACCGCGAAGTACAGCGGATTACCACGAGGGCGCGCGGCTGGCGCGAGTATTCAAGCGTTCGTGGCGCGAGTATTTGAATGTTCGCCTTATATCTGTTTAATTTCATCGCTGTGAGTCATAGTAATATATGTTCGACTCTTGTCTCTGCTTAGAACAACTGGATGAACACAATTACGCTTCAATTGCCCTCTGCAAACAATTCCCAATCTTTCTAGGCGGACTCTCAACATATTTGTTTGGTAGCAGAGCGTTGTTGTGTACCTAACCTGAGATTAATATTGTAAACTTGTTTCTGAGCTAGACATTGCTACATCACATTTGTTAACACTGTTGTAGTTTTTGTTAGATCAGTTTTGCTTAAATACATAATATTTATATGTATTGGTTGACCTACTTAATTGAAACACATTGTCTTATCTTCATCATCAGCCATTTATACTGTCCCACTGCTGGGTATGGGCCTCTTCTCATTATGAGAAGGATAATGCCATAGTCCACCACGTTGGCCAAGTGCGGGTTGGCAGACTACACATGTATTTCTAGAGCATTATGGAGAACTCTCAGACATGCAGGTTTCCTCACGATGTTTTCCTTCACCGTTCAGCAAGCGATCATTAATAATAATAAATAATCATACGCACATAACTTCGAAAAGTCATTGGTGCGCGCTGTGGATTCGAACCCGAGACCCTCTGCGTGGCAGTCCGTCGGTCTCTCCACTCAGCTATCGCCGCTGACTGTCTGATTGTCATATACATAACCTTAAATCAGTAATTGTTTAACTTGAATGTTGAAATCAGCTTTGAATTTGTTGTTGTAGTGTTTTTAGTCGGTTTTGATTGAATACATAACTTGTATATGTATTCATTGACTTAGTTGTAAACATTGAGTTTGAAACATTATAATAACCACTTTGACCTTGGATAGATGGGCTGGTCACATTGATAAATTAACTTAATAAACCTTGTTTTTTGTTATAATATATTGATAATATTGTTAGGTAACACATATCTATGTTTACCTACGGTTGTATATCACACATAGCACAGTTGGTCTGTCTGTTGCAAATAATTAATTTGAAGTTTCAACTTTTAATTTGTAATAAGTTGTAATTTGCTTTACGGTCACCGCGGTGAAACACAGTACATATGTTAGAATTTTTCTATTGGCTAGAGACTGGATGAATATAATCACGCTTCCATTGCCCTCTGCAAACAATACCCAGTCTTTCTAGCCAGACTCTGAACATAATTTTTGGTAGCAGAGCGTGGTTGAGTGTACCTAGCCGCTGTTGAGTGTACCCAACTAGATTAATATTGTAATCTTATATCTCATCATATTTGTTAACAGTGTTGTAGTGTTTGTTAGGTCAGTTTTGCTTAAATACATAATATTTATTTGTATTGGTTGACCTACTTAATTTGAAACACATTGTCATATACATAACCTTAAATCAGTAATTTATTTAACTTGAATTTTTGAAATCTAATCATTAATCAGTCAGTTTGGTTGGCTACATACCAGTTATATGTATCAATTGACTTAGTTAATTGTAAGCATTGAGTTTGAAACATTATAATAACCAAATTTGTCCTTGCATAGATTGGCGGGTCACATTGATAAATCAACTTAATAAACCTTGGTTTTGTTATAATATATTGATAATATTGTTGTGTAACACATACCTGTGTTTACTTATGGTTGTGTATATAATAGCAAACTTAGCCTGTCTCTTACAAATAATTAGTTAATTTGAAGTTTCAACTTTAATAATTTGTTATAACTTTGAAAACTTGTGTGTTCGTTTCAATATATTGAAACTTTTAATTTTGTTGGGCAGTAAATACCTGTTGTTACTTGCAGCTGTAGCATACAGTTTATAAATATTGTTGGTTTCAAAGAATTAACAAATATTAAGTTTTGTTAAGTTTTAATTGATGATATTATTTAACGCTTGTCCGAGCTCTTCTGAGAATTTATCATCACATTTGCGCTGGTTTGCCTCAGCCAGTGCTCTGGTAAACCGGCCTGATCGCCAACAGGCCCTATTACAACGATTTGAGCAGATCAATGATCGGCTAGCAAGCGTGGAACAGCAATTTTGTACTTTCAGCGCTTGCTGTCTCGAAGTGTCAGTTGTTGACTTCACCGTGAACCTGCGAAATAGAGTCAGTGAGGATTATGCCCAGATATTGGACCTACATGATGCTGTCTCAGACTGTGCAAGACAGCTAATTGCCGAGAGGGACGGGCAACACGTTTTGAAGCAGGAGCTTCCTAGGCCAGCACTAGGACTGGTGAGTCGGCTTCCTACATTAGACCTCCCACATTTTGATGGCTGCCTAGGAAGCTACCTGGGCTTTCTCAACATGTTTGACAGCCTGGTCGATGTCAGGGCTGACCTTCGGCCGGCACAAAAATTGGCCTACGTGATGTCGGCTCTGGATGGGGAGGCCAAAGGCCTCATCCAGCATCTGCCCGTGTCTGACGAGGCCTACCAGACGGCTCGGGATTTAATTACCCGTAGGTACCACAACAAACGTGGCCTCGAAGACTTGCTCGCAGACATTGAGCAGATTTTGAGTTTGCCCACGCTCACCCGGGTCTTTGGGTTGCGCACCCAAATTTTGAACTCGCTAATGGTGACAATAAACGTCCTTAAGTGCCTGGATCTGCCCGTGGACCAATGGTCCTACCTGTTGGTGCACATTGTGCTCAAGAAGCTACCTGCCGACCTGAGGTCGCGATTTGAGCAGTGCTTTGGTGGGGATAGTGCGAGGCATCTGCCCCCTTTTGCACACTTGGAGAAGTTCTTGGAGGACGAGTGCCGGGTTTTGGACAACTCCGTTGGTGACACGCCGGCTAAGTCGCAGCCGCCCAAGGTCAAGGAGCAGGCTCGCGTTCACACCCGAGGAAATGTTGATTGGCGCCCTCCTTGATTTGCAGTCACCCAGAGCCCAGCGGAGTGCTCTTACTGCAAGGTCATGGGGCACAGAACGGCCAGTTAAAAGGCATTCTTGGCCCTTCTTTCTTATTTATTTTTCACTTGCACTAGTATACAAGGTTCATATTGTTTAGTCAAGTACTTTGTATAGTGGTTTAAGGAAATTTTAACGGTTATTAGTAACTTTATTGAAAAAAATAATTAACACACTAATTTTGATTTATTTTAGATCCGCATGCAGTACCACCACGCGAAATATGTGAAGAATTGGACCAAAATTTAAAAATATGCCACGGAACCAAGGAGTCGATTGATTTATATGTAACAAATATTTTTTCTAACGAAAATGTAATCCAAAAGGCAGGTAAGAGGCTAAGATAAAAAATGAAATTTGATTTTACTATTTATGCATTCTTTTCGATAAACTTTGCACTTGCATCAGTATACAGGGTCTAATTTGGTGTTATTGTTTTAATTTATATTATAAACTGATATAAGTTACGTTATTTTAACGCTAAAATTTATTAATGAATACAAATAATAAAAAATATTAATACTATTGCGTGAGAGTTACCAAAATATGTAATTAGATCAAAAACGCAAGTTCAACTTGAATAGGGGATTACAATACATGAGCCGAATGGTAAAGGTACATCAGAAGAAAGAAATAAAAGCCGCTTGCAAATGTCCCAAAAAATGTTCGGAAAAAATTGCAGGACCTGCAAGACGCACAATATTTAGAAACTTCTGGGAAATAGAGGATCACACTCGGCAATGGGACTTCATCGCTAAGTAGGTTTCAAAACTGGACAAGAAACGAGTTGTTACTGAAAATCCAAATAAAGAAATTACACTTTGCGACATTCATTACCGGTAACAGGAGCTAGTGGGAGCATTAAAACGGCTTATGTCTGTAAGATCATGTTCCTAAATACTTTATCCATAGTTATAACTGCGTGAAAACTGCGTTGGACAAGTTTGACAAAAGTTCCGAAGGTTTAGAAAAAGATTGTAGGGGAAAACATTCAAATCATCCAGTTACCATAGTCAGGACAGCCATTGAAAATGTTTGCTCTCATGTAAATATGTTTCAACCCGTAGAGTCTCACTATACAAGAAAGGAAACAAGCAAAGTCTATTTAGATGGGTCACTGACTTTTTCGCTAATGTTTAATTTTTACAAAGAGTGGTGTGATAAAGAAGAAATTCCCCTAAATTGCAGAGTTAAAACCTTAAGGCAATATAGAGACATAGTTAATAAATATTTTAATCTCTCTTTCCACATTCCTAAAAAGGTTAAGTGCGAATATTGTCACGCATTTGTAAACTTGCAGAATCCTACAGATGACCAAATATCAAAACACAACTGGCATTTGGCCGAAAAAGAAAGAGCTAGGCAATTAAAAGAGATGAATAAACAATCAGCTAAGGAAGATAAAACTGTAGTAGCAGTTACTTTCGACTTGCAAAAAACACAAAATTTACCACATGGAATTTTACTATAAAAGCACATTTTACTATAAAAGAAAATTACATTTTCACAACTTTACTCCATTTGATATGGCTGATCTTCAAGGATATTGCTATTGTTGGGACGAACAGACTGCTAAAAAAGGAGCCAATGAAATAGCCAGCTGTATTTTCGTTTTTTTTTTAAAGACGACTCCCGCATTAGGACTAAATCGTGTGTCGCGGGGACACAGACATACAACTAACGGACACAATGAACACCCAGACTCGAAACAACAATTAATGAATCACACAAAGTGTTGTCTCGTGTGGGGATCAAACCCACAACACTTCGGCACAGTGTCAAGCGGTGAGGCGGCTGCTTAAACCACTAAACCAACCGAGCAGTCAATTCAGTTTATTGGTATGAAGGTGGAACAAGGCGTCAAAACTTTTATATTCTGGTCGGACAATTGTGGAGGCCAAAATCGAAATAGAATCATTGTTCTTATGTATATGTATTGCGCTTGGAAATTTAACGTGAACATCACCCATAGATTTCTTGTTGTTGGCCATACTCAAAATGAGGGTGACAGCATTCATTCCTTAATTGAAAGAAAAACCAGAAATATTTTCATTTATACTCCAGGACAGTGGATTCTGGCCTTCAAAATGGCGACAGCTAACGCGAAACCATACATCGTGAAAGAAGTTACTCAATCTTTTTTCTTCAATTTTAAGTCTTGCTTTGCCTTTTTTGATAGCTGGAAAAAGAATTCCACTGGGGAACTTGTTATGTGGAGTAAGGTTTGTGAAGAAAATATTCAAGCCAACGATTAATTTATGCTTAATTATAAATATGCGTTTGAAGAAGGTGCTTACAAAACCATAAAATGTCTGAAAAGTAATACACGTGCCAGTATACAAAATGTTTCAAAAAAATTTGAGAGATTAGATGTAGCTTACAAAAGCTTATTACCGATTGATAAGAAAAAATTTAAAGATCTTCAAGATGTTTGCAAATCCAATGTGATTCCTGAGCGGTACTACACGCTTTACAATAATTTGAAGATACGGACCGATAACACTGAAGATGTCTCTGACTAGATTATATTTAAAAAATGCCTAGTTTTTATTTTCTAAGATGTTGTTTCTCTTTTTATCATGTATTTTTACCATTACTGACTGTGATTGTTGTTACGATAAATAACTATGGGACCAGACAATAATTTGATTATGTCTGAAAGACTGATTAGTCATAGTAAGTAGTAATGCCAATTTCAATAAATAATTAACGACAGTTTCTACTTTAAGTTCGGAATATATATCTTTTATTTTGTTAATTTACAAAGCCAAAGCCATTGATTTATTTTTCCTTTGTGAGAATAATAGGACATAATAAGCATATGTTTGTTCAGGTTACTATTTGAAATAAACAATATTTAGATTTTATAATTATTTGTTTTCCTTTACTCCTATACCCGTTCAAATATTTTAAGATAATAACAAAAGAACAATATAAAAAACTTTATGCAAGGTTATGTAGCGGGTCTTACTCGCGATAAATAATATATTTAAGGCATAAATACCACGTTTTTTGCCAACGTTTCGACTGACTTATACTGACGACTAATATAAAAACTGTTGCAAGTAGTTTTCTAGTACTAAGTAAACTGTTGCAAGTGTTAAAATGTCTATAAAAATATGTTTTTATAAATAGTATATGCTTATATTAGCTCAATAGATAAAACAGTTCATTTAAACAACGTAATTACCTTTCATTTTTCTTAATTTTGTATACAAACAAGTACACTATATACTGGTATAAATGGTCACTTGTACCAGTTTACCGGTTCTATTGTGGTAAAGAAAGTAAGCTACATCAATGCAAGTCATGCTATTTTCTAAAGTATAAAAAAATAAGAAAATCAAATAATGCAGTCTTTTTATATGATATTCAAATACAATATTACAAATTTTCAATTATTTCTATTGATTTTTGTCAAAATTACAAGCTATAGAACGTTTAATCCGCTCTCCTGTAAAGTTGTGTGTTTGCACTTGTACTAGTATACGTAGGACCCGTCGTAATCGTCATTCATGTTTTGAATTGGTACGCCAGATTACTCAGAGCTTTTGGAAACGCTGGAATTTGGAATATTTGCACATACTCCAGCAACGCGTTAAGTGGACCGACAAGAGCGATCCACCCAAGATTGGAGACCTCGTTTTGATTAAGGAGGCTAACCTTCCGCCACTCAGATGGCACAGGGGCGCATTCTTTGTTTGGTAAACGGGGCTGATAGAGTTCCCTGATTTGCTGAGGTCTTGGTGGACGGTTTGATTCTGAGGAGAGCGGTTGCAACGTTGTCACCTCTACCAACCGATTAGCGGACCGGTCGGCCGGTCCGGGGAGGGTGGATGTTTGAAATAGACGTATTGTCTATGATAAGTTAAATCGATTATATCAGTTTAGTAACATGTTATTTTGTCTGTTGTAATATTTGACTTTGGTCACATTATGAACTGTCAAATCGTTATTTTTTTTGCTTCCGGAAAAATCGAAACTTATCGCGTGATTTGTAGAATTGAAGTAAATTTGTCTTATAAATTCTTGAATCTGCTGCTTTTGACCACTACCGGCAGGGGTTGTAATAAATTTGTGAAATATCGAACATTTGCAAAATTGTGTGTCCATGTCCACGTGCCTCGTGTCCTGAAGACATCAGTTTGGCGGAACAGCTAAGTGGATAATTCATTCAGTCTTATATTGAGCAATTTTAGATCTGTGTGTGTGTCTAATTTAGCTCCAAGTCTGACATCACCAAGATACCAGGTAATTGATTTGTTTAATTTCATCGCTGTGAATCACAGTAATATATGTTCGACTCTTATCTCTGCTTAGAACAACTGGATGAATACAATCACGCTTCCATTAACCTCTGCAAACAATACCCAGTCTTTCTAGGCAGACTCTGAACATATATAATATATAGATAAGATATAGATATAGATAGATATAGATATGTTGACAGATAATATATCGCCAAATATTGATACGTTCTTTTTCACATTATTAAACTTCTTACTTCAAAATTAATGTTTCAAAATATTTATTTAATATCTTACAAAAAATATATTTATTTTATGAAAATATGTGCCAAAAGAGTGAAATATAATAGTTTAACTTTAAGGCATTTAAGGATTCATTTTTTAAATTTATACTTTCTTTTTCAAGATACGTCAAAACGTAACGTTTTGTTAATAGAGAGTATATTGTGTTCTCATGTTGGTACTGATGACATTTATGTCTAATGTTAACAAACATTTTCGTGAGATTTTCAATAGTCATTGCACATTTTCGTGAGATTTTCAATAGTCATTGCAATGCGAGAAATTAGGATCGGATCAATAAGAAATTATGTTGCTAGTTTTGTGTGAAACACGCACAGTTAATGTATGTTCTATCTACACAATTCTTATTTTAATTATGTGTCTTTATTATAATATTCAACTAAGTCACCGTTATGTCAGATAATAAATTGATATGATTTAAAAAAATATTAATGTCTTCAGTGGATACTATATTGAATATAAACAAACTTGAATATACATGTCGTAAAAATATTAAATTATCAAAGGGTCTTTCATTTACATAATCAGTTAAAAAAATAGTTTAAGTTATGATAAGTTGAATATTAAAGCAAAAAAACGCACAAAACTATCAAACTGTTCCTTCCAAGTAGTAGGTATAGCAAAGCTCAACGGTCACGCACACAGCGATCATAAATGTGTGCGTCAGTGCATATACATACTAGCGATCGCGCGGCTTTTGATTTACAATATTTCGAATACCCGCTCTTAAAACCATTTTCCTGATGCAATATTATAATTAACCTTATAAACAATAAATTATTAAGCGCGACGTCCATTTTTAACGACATAAAGCTGATGTAATTAATTACGTTAAAATTTTAACGAAGACTTATTAACTTCGCGTTATAAATGGTTTTTGAGGCTTTTATCTACACGGGTACTTAAATATTAATTGAAATTATTCATTAAGCACGTCTCTTATAGATTATTACTGTTTTACGCTTGTTTTAATTAAGTTTTTTATTTATCCCAAACCATTTGGTTATATAGACTAAATTATTAAATAAAGATACGTCGATAAAATTAAACCTGTTCTTTACAAAACGTATTTGTGGTTTCAGTTTAATTGGGATTTTAATTCCAGAGTACCTGTGCAACATCCACATGTAAATTTTAACTTAATTACCTCAGTGAGATAATAGAAAAGAATAAATAAAATAATTATATATGGGATAATTTCCACTATAATTCATTTTGTAGGAAGCATAGTTTCATTAATTTAAATCTCGCGCCCTCTTGGCAGAATGAGCGCGTGCCAGTGCCTCTCTTTGCAATCGTACGACATCCCGTTCCCGCATCCCGCCGTTCGCGCGCGACGCCTAGCTGGCCCCGTAACCCGCCAGTTCGGCTCGCGGCTCTTAACGAAACGGCCACATTTTGATTTGTTACTACTTGTTGTACTGTACTAGCATCCTAGTTGGTGTTTCATTGTGTAGTTAAATGTTGTCGTGGTGATATTGTACGCCTGTATGAATATATACATTAATGCAAATCCGTCTTGCGTCTCATCAATCGCCCTACAAACTGGCGCTCCAACCGAACTCTAGGGTACCCAACGGACGTAAAAGTTTCTCAAACAGAGTAAAGTGTATTGAAATGTGTATTCGAAAACTGTGATCGTGTTATCGTGTGCTAATCTGACTATTGCGTGCCTACAATGCCTCGCCGCAAGTCAGAACGTGGATGAAGACGCCATGAGTGGCGCGGCGTCGCCGACTCCCGCGTCGCTATCAGAGGTGCAGCTCACGTCGTTTCTCAACGCGTTTGCCAAAGCTCAAGCGGAATCGAACCGACAATTGGTTCAGAGGCTGCTGGGCGCGTCTGCTGTCAACGTCTCAGCGTCGCCGTCTCCATCGGTAGCAACGACAGTAAAACTAGGAAATTTCGCACGATGTACGGCCCGCTTCAGTGGAGAAAGCCGCAACTCAGAGGCCCTGGAAGCGTTCGTCGACGCCATTCAAATATACAAAGAATGTATGTCCATCAGCGACGATCACGCTCTTCGCGGCTTGCCAATGCTCCTGGAAGGGGAGGCAGCAGTGTGGTACCGTGGCATCAAAGCATCAGTGACGTCATGGGATGACGCGCTCCAGAAGCTTCGCGCCATGTTCGGTGCGCTACGCCCACCGCACAAAATATTTCGCGAGATTTTTGCCGCCGAACAAGCCGAACATGAACGTACGGAAGTTTTCATCGGCCGCCTTTGCGCGTTAATCGCGTTACTTCCATATAAAATTATCAACGCAATGAAAGTTGATATTATATACGGGCTACTTCACAGACGTATCAGGAAACGTGTGACACGCGAATCCGTCGAAAATCTCGATATGTTGATCGAGAAGGCCCGCAGTATTGAAAAGTCTCTGTCCGAGGTCACCCAGGTGGCCAATGACGCCCGTGTCCGCGCCACGAGCGCGCATGCACCCCAAACGACACCGCCGCCGCTGCAGCCAAGGCCCGCGCCACCGCAAGCGCATGCCGCCATCGCCAACACGCCGAGTACGCCGGCGAGCAAACCTACGCCGAGTGCGTCGGTTAGTGCTCCGCCCTCGTCGAGTACATCGTGTGGTGCTTCGCCCTCAACGTGTACGGTAAGCAATATGGACGAAGGTAAAAGACTTTTCTGTGTTTATTGTCGTAGATCGGGTCATGCGCGTGACGAGTGTAAAAAGAAAGACAGAAGTGCCAGTGCTTACGAGTCTATAAAGTGTTATGGGTGCGGCACTATCGGTGTTATCAGAGCAAATTGCGCTAAATGTTCTAATCCGTCTATGTCTATTTCTAAGGAATCATTTTCAATGTGTGAAATAAAGCCTAATGTCAATAATTGTAATACTTTTCACACTAGATAAAATGTTTGTAATAATTGTTCTTCTGTTAATAATTTTTTTGTATGTAATAGTAATCGTAATAACGAAAAACATGTAAGTTTCGACAGAAACGCGTTATGCAGTAATGTTTGTAATGTATTTGCTTCTAATGTAGGTGTACCTACCTTCGTCGTTACCTACCGCTTACGATCGGCCGATCCTTGATATAGATAGATACGGGGGTATCGTGTTACCGGGCTTGTCGATACGGCTGCCAAGCGTAGCTTTGCAGGTTTGAGCCTATACGCGCTATTTAGTAAGTTGAAGTATTCGTTCCGTAGTAGTAGGATGTGTGATAAAATAGCTGACGGGATAGAACGGGATATGTTAGTTTTACTTACGGATGTGAATGTAGTGTTAACGGATTTCATTACCGTGCCTATTACGTTCGTAATTTTTCCCGACGCAACTAATAATGACACATTATTCGGAGTAGATTTTTTACGCAAAGTGGATATGGTTGTTAATATTTCGAACTATACGTGGTTCACAGCTGATCGGCCTCAGGACATTCACCCCTTGCGTTCTGAGACTTCTCGTAATGTTGTGAGTTGTGCTTCAACTGATGTTTTACGTATGAATGAGGGAACAATGCTGTCAATTTCAGAAAGAGAATCACTCGCTCATCTGCTTGAGGATTATGGAGACATCTTTGCAGAAGGGGGAGAAGCTACACCGTTCGCAGAGCATCGCATCGACTGCGGGGAACATCCGCCTATTTCAGTGCCACCTTATCGACTGACGCCCGCCAAGAGAGCCATCATTGAAACAGAGATTCAGAAGATGTTGAGTGAAGCTATCATCACTGAATGCGAGTCTCCATGGGCAGCACCGGCACTGCTCGTACCGAAGAAGGACGGTACTTACCAGTTCTGCGTAGATTACCGTAAGTTGAACGCGGTCACTAAAAGCGACTCCTACCCGCTGCCGGTGATAGATGACCTACTCGCACATACTGGTAAGAGCTGTTTCATGAGCACAATTGATTTGCACGCTGGATACTGGCAAGTGAGTGTCAGGTCTGAGGACCAGGACAAGACCACATTCGTTACTCCGTTTGGAGTATTCAAATTCACGCGCATGCCTTTCGGATTACGCAACGCGCCTGCAAACTTTCAACGTTTAATTGACAAATTTCGTTTTGCATCATCTTTAAAGGGTGTGAAACTCCTCGGCTACATTGATGACCTGATCGTAATATCTGGGACCTTCCAACGTCATCTTCAGGACGCTTACGTGTCTTCAAGCTTCATGCCAATCGTGACAAGTGTGCATTTGCTAGGGACAGTGTGAAATATCTAGGACACGTCAATATCTATCACGGTGGACGGTGTATCACCAGACCCCGATAAAGTTGCAGCTATATTGGAGATGAAGGAACCAGCTAATGTTAAGCATCTCAAGTCATTTCTTCAAAGTTGTACATGGTTCCGAAAATTCATGCCTAACTTCCCAAGTTGCCCAGCCGTTAACAATGTTAACGCGTAAGAACCATTCGTGGCTGTAGGGTGAAGAGCCAGTTAGGGCATTTAACGATCTTAAAGGCTTATTGACCTCTCCACCGGTTCTTATCCAACCAGATAATAACGTCCCATTCGTTCTTAGGATCGATGCCAGCAGTCGCATTGGGCGCGGCTCTGCTCCAGGGGGAGACGCCGCAAGATGAGAGACTCATCGCGTACGCCAGCCGTCTGCTCACCTCGGCAGAGCAAAACTACTCGACCACCGAGCACGAGGCTTTGGCAGTTGTGTGGGCAGTCGAGAAGTTCCGAGGATTCATTGATGGCCCCGTACATGTCGGCAGTGGCCATCAGCCGCTGAAATGGTTACTCACGCTGAAGTCACCTTCTGGTCGTCTCGTGCGATGGGCCATGAAGCTCCAGTCCTTCAATCTGCAAATTGACTACACACCTGGGAAAGCAAACGTCGTTGCTGATGCCCTCAGTCGTCCACCGTGTGAGGAGGACGCTCGTGATTCCTGTGGTGTCTGCACCGTGCTTGTCGACTCGCCGCTCTGGGATGCTGCTTCTCTCCGTGAAGATCAGCTCGCAGACTCAGAGGTAGCGAAGATCCTTAAAGCTCTGGAAGGAAAGGATGAATTAGAACGTACCCGATGGTCAGAGAGAGGCTATCATACATGCAGAGGAGTACTCTATCGGTATACTGAAGCAGAGACAGAAGAACCCCAGCTCGTTTTTCCTGAAAATAGAAGAAAGCAAGTAATGGCTGAATGTCATGACTCACCTACGGTCACGGTGGTGTCGATCGAACCCTGCATCGTATAAGTCAACGATTTTATTTCCCAGGTATGCGCCGTTACGTGGCAGAGTATCTGAAGACGTGCGTCGAATGCCAGCGCTATAAACTATCAAATGAGAAGCCTTCAGGACTGCTGCAAACTACAGTCCCAGCGCAGCGCTTCGAAGTTTTAGCTGTCGACCTTTTCGGACCACAACCCAAAGGAGCTAGAGGAGAGAGATGGGTGCTGATAGTGAAAGACACAGCCAGCAAGTGGGTTGAGCTGTTTGCCCTCTCCAAAGCCATAGCTGAGGCATGTGCTAAGGTACTGATTGAAGAAGTTTTCTTACGCTTTGGTGTTCCACGGCGTCCCATATCCGATAACGGTGTACAGTTCGTCACCGACGTCATGCAACACGCGATGTTCACGCTGGGTGTGAAGCAGAATCTTGTTCCTCTCTACCATCTGGAGGCCGAACCCGTTGAGCGAAAGAATCGCGGTCTCAAGACGCAGTTGGCCATCCTGGTTGAGGGACATCACCATCAGTGGTCGGACGTTCTGCCTTTCATACGCTTCGCGTTAAACACGTCGCTCACCAAGGTGACTCAACAGACACCGGCATTTCTAACCTTTGCTCGAGAACTTCGTTCGCCTATTGCAGTACAGAGCGACCTTCGTGCTGTGATAGAGGCTGAAAATTATGTTCCGCAGATAACGCCGTACCTGCTAAAGCTAGCAGACACGCTAAGTGAGAGTAAGGAGTGCAATGAACGTCAACAGGACATTCGCAAGGTTGCGAGAGATAAGACTCGAAAAGCTAAAGAGCTTGTTGTAGGAGATCTCATCCTTTTAAAGTCGCACGTCCTTAGTAATGCAGCTAAAGGAGTTAGTGGGAGACTCATGCCTAAGAGGGATGGGCCATATGTTGTACAGAAAAAGCTCAGTCCAACCACTTACCTTTTAGCGTTTCCAGGTTTACCTCATCAGGTCGTCAGTAAGTACCACATCTCAGATTTACGGAGGTATCATTCTCGAGATGGTGAATGCCCTGAGGTTTCGCAGCCGGTTGCACCTAAAATACCTCGTGGTAGGCCGCGAAAATCAAACGTATAGGTAGTGTTTGACCAAAGGTGAGGACACTTATTTGGTCAAAAGGGGGAGTATGTAGGAAGCATAGTTTGATTAATTTAAATCTCGCGCCCTCTTGGCAGAATGAGCGCGTGCCGGTGCCTCGCTTTGCGATCGTACGACAACCCGTTCCCGCATCCCGCCGCTCGCGTCGCCTAGCTGGCCCCGTAGCCCGCCAGTTCGGCTCGCGGTTCTTTAACGAAACGGCCACAATTTGATTTGTTACTACTTGTTGTACTGTACTAGCGTCCTAGTTGGTGTTTTACTGTGTAAATGTTGCCGTGATGATATTGTATGCCTATATGAATATATATATTAATGCTAATCCGTCTTGCATCTGAATCAATCGCCCTACAATTTTTATTTATGAAGAGTAGGTATCGATTGTGTTTATTTCTAAGAAAACAATTTTATTTCAGTGTGAATAAAATTGATATTTTGACTACCTGAATATTTTCAAGATGTTTCTTTCGTTGGCTTAGTTGACTATTAAATTAAATCAATATACCGCATACATCATCACTACTTTACCTTAGCATTGAATGTTCAAGGCTTTCCGCCATGGAGTCCGGCGGTCTTATATCGTATCGATCCAACCAGATTTGGCAGGATATTAGCTTTAATGCAATTTACACCGCATGCATTTCATTCAACCAAACTATTTCACCGATTCATTGACAAGCAACTCACAAAAAGCAGTTTAATTTTTACTTTTATGTTAAAACTCTTATACTAAACGTATGGTTTTTCTACTGTCAATAGTTTCCAGGAGCCAAATCCACATAAATCAAATAATTTTCTAAGTTTCGAACAAGCCAACACAGCTCGGTGTAGGTGTGAATAACGAGGGTCGAAAAAAATTTTAATGCTAGGGTTGGGCAATTATTACCGTGGCTTGAAACTGGAGGATTACGTTACTTCCTATTTGTGGAGAAATGTAAGCCGTGATCTAAATCTAAGGGCATCTAAAGAACATATTGGCGGGGTAAATGCATCAATTTTGTACCTAATTAGAAAAATTCCATACTAACTTTGAGCCTCAATATCTTCTGAACCAGTAATTTCCCAGGTATGATGCCGAAGTAAAAAATGTTCGTAATGATTGGTACAACATGGGATTTCAGTTTTCGTTAAGGGTCTTTTTACACCCTGTATATAAGGCTGCGTGAGAATGATCTCTGTAAGATTTTTCGTAAAAGAATATATGATTGGAACTACGTGGATTCTGGATTAGACACGTTTTCTAGATAGTATCATCATCTTATAGGAATTTAAACTTTCGTGGTCATTTAAACTTATTATAAATATTCTTTTGGGATATATACCACGTACCTTTGTTTGGAGTAACCGATATTTCGGCATTTCGAATTTAAAATATGCATCATCTTGTCTGTCCAGGACATAAACATAATGGCCTTGTGAGTATTTGGCCTACTATACCCACCACACTGGCCAAGCGTGTTTTTACTTTTAAGTTGTAACTGAAAGTATTGCAGCACAAATGCTACGTAACGAAACCTAAAAACTATAATATTTTTATAGGACTAATCATTATTTCGCATTTCTGTTTTTTTTTTAGAATCTCGCGTAAATCACTTATAAATAATTTGCTAGTACGTGCCCTTTATTTATTTCATGATTGAATTTTTTTCATACAAAAAGCTTTCCTTTTGGCTTCTATTAACATTTATAAAAACAGGCCACGCAAACAACCCATTTAATGTACACAGAAAAAAATATTCAAAACATGTTTATTACGTGAAACAACCGGTCATTTCCCGTTTGGCGTCCCAAAGTAGAAGGTAATAATTCAAAGCAATATAAGTATACGCTGACGGGGAAAAAAGAACCGGCGAAAATCCTTCCCAACTATTTACCCTTATCAATGCACTGTACAAAACGATACAACGAATCTATGCCGAAAAACAGCCTATTACAAAGCTGTGTCCCGGAAACAGGAAAAATGTTAAATGTATATCGTTTATGGTGATTGTCTTCGTCCTTTTAGGCTTAGAATGTGTACATTGGAAGGGTCAGGTGGTAGCCCTAGTAAAGCTATAATTTTGAAGATGGGAGCGAAGCTTGTGGTTACAAAATACGTAAGTTTCATAATTTATACTGTAGTATTTACCACCGCTAAAACCTATAAAGACAACCTGGAGACAACCATAGTCTAGAGGAAAATCCATTGCATTGCCAATCAGAGGACCACTGTTTTTCTTGTCAATTGTGAATTTGCGTTTGTATCTTGGTATACCTCGGCAATCCGCCAGAACTGATTGTTACAGGCGTATAATGTTGCTATACAATAATGTTGCAGCTCACCGATTCATCTATAACTAGACATCACCCGTGGCTCCGACTGCGTTAATTATGCACCTAAATCTTCTTCAGGAATCATCCTATCAATTGGTGAAATCCTTAAAAAATCCATTTGGTCGTTTTTAAATTTATCGCGTTCAAACAGACAAACAACGAAAAAGGGACTTGTAATTACGTTATTTTATTATGAACACACCATATTTGAGAATTAAGACAATAGTTTTGCTCTCATATTAAAATTTGCTGAAAATAAATATTTGGCCTAGATCTAGATAGAAGTAATAATATGTAAGCACATATTACAGTAGGCAAATTTTGTTGAGATACATACATACATAACGTCACGCCTTTTATCCCCGAAGGGGTAGGCAGAGGTGTATTTCTACACCCACTTTTCGCCAGACATACTTTAGTCCCACGTAATAAGGGGCGAGCCTATTGCCGTACCGGGCACATTTCCAGACTCCGTGCTGCTACTGAGAATTTCGTGACAGAAAAACTCAATAACACTGCCCGACCCAGGAATCGAACCCGGGACCTCCCGATCCCACGCGCACATTTATGCCACGAGACGAACGAGGCAGTCGTATAGGGTTTGATGTCGAGTTTTCCGTCTCTACGCAAAGATGGTATTTGCATCGTGTTATCCCTTAGTCGCCTCTTACGACACCCACGGGAAGATAGGGGGTGGTGACACTTGTATTCTATGCCGTCAACCACACGGCAACATTTGGTTGAGATACATTGCAGATTTTATATGATAGCTGTTTACAATAGGCGGATGGCACATTCACTGTATATTTTTTATTATTATTATAGGCTCACGCATTTATCCCCAAAGGGGGAGGCAGAGATGTTATATTACACCCACATTCCGCCATAAATTTTAAGGTCTCACGTAATAAGGGGCGAGCCTCTTGCCGTTACCGGGCACATCACCAGACTCCGTGCTGTTAGGGTCAATTCACACCGAAACGCGACGCGACGCGACGATGCTTGAAGAGGACAGTGGTTTTGCGCGACGCCGCGAGATACATCGCGGCGTCGCGAGTTGCATAATGAAGTCGATAACGGCGCGACGCCTCGCTGCGCAGCGAGACACCGCGAGGCGCAGCGAAACATGTCTACTCGCTCCGGCCGACCACCGGGCGCCGCGCCCGCGCCACCCACAGTCTGCCATTTGTAAGCGCATGAGAACGAGATTTTGGCAGCTGCGTGCATTATGGATATCGTTATGTTTTCACTTGAGCACTTGACCGAACTGCACCAATTCTTAACGAAGTCTGGACGGAAAAAGTAGACAAGTAGCGACAGTGGCCTCAAGCTTCGCCTCGCGGCGTCGCGCTGCGTCGCGCAGCATCCCGAGACGCAGCACCGCTCTTGCACGCCGGCCGTACCGGCGATGCACCGCTGCGGCGCGATACGTCGCGGTACGTCGCGAGGCATCTCGAGGCGCAGTGCTGCGTAGTGCAACGTATTCTGAATTCTCAAAATGAAATGTGTATGTTATCGCGTTGTAAATAAAGTATAGTTTCAGTTGCTCTATTAAAATGTGCGCGTGTCAGAATCAGGGAAGCTTCCTATAGTGTAGAGACAGTTTTGATAAATAAAAGAGGCAACTATCAAATCATACTTTCATTTATTTAGTTTGGCACAAGAATATATCTTTAGATTACGTCATGATTTTACATTTACATTTACAGCCCAGTTCGCAAAGCAAAGACATAGAACCAAGAGAAAGAACGGGCAATAAAACTCTTGATCATTCTTTTCAATAACTATATATAACAATAATTAACAAACAGTGGTACAGCCAATTTATATCAAATATCAATGTTGTGGGTAGTTTTATATTACTAGAAAGGTCTGTCTTACAACAGAACATAATAAGCATTATTTAGCATCAATACAATTTACTAAATGTTTACCACAGGTATATACCTAATGAATCTCATTGATACGATTTGATCCACAGTATATTATTCTATCCTATATTACAATCTATAATATCTCACAAACGATCAAACTACCCACAACACAATATCAATAAGATAATGATTACACTATCTTACATTGTTTCCTAGATGATGAAACAAAAGAACAAGCAACACAGAATATTGGAACACAGTGGCAATTAAATAGTCAGAACCATATCGTACCTGAGCCGTCGTCGAAGGAGAATAGGACGAGCTAGCCGAGCCTGTCAACTTATATAGGTACACCTTATTTACACGTTTGACAGTTTAACTGTCAAACGTCATGTCAGTGTCATTTAGTTGCCACTATCCTCTTACATATTATGTATAAATACTTGGATATCAGTAATTTCAGCCCAAAGCCTAGATATTATTACATATCTCTCACGCGCATCGTTGCGTCGCGTCGCGTTTCGGTGTGAATTGACCCTTACAGTGAATTCGGAAAAACCCAGTAAAACTTACCCGACCCGGGAATCGAACCCAGGACTTCGATTAGCAGTCGCACACGCTATATGGACCATAGAGACATTCACTGTGTATTTAATAAAATTAAGTTCTAAAAATCATTGTGCTTCGTCATCAGCCTTTAACAGTCCACTGCTGGACTAGGCCTCTCCTTTGAAAGGAGGAGTTGGCCTACTAATACCACGCTGGCCAAACGGGTTGGTATAGGGTTTGTATCAAGTTTTCCTTCTCTTACAGTGTTGTTCTCTGTATAATATGCTCCCTCTGTCGGCTCTTACGACACCCATGTGTCTTCATGAAATTCATTGTGCAAAGGCAGCAAAATTCTATTCAAGAGTCTGCTACGCAGGCTGTAAGCTCACTATGGAGAGTGCTTTACAAAATGTTGATCTACATTTGCAAAATATTTATATAATACAATATAGACAGTTTTCTTATTCACCTAAAATTAGTTCAAACAATGTGCGATGATATAAAACTCTATTTTCATTCAATGTTACTTAGTATATCCGAATAAACTATTAACTGGTAGAGAATAAGACTACACGGAAGGTACATGTGTGTGTGTGTTAACCCTAGATCACTAACCTAACCTTCGTACTTTCGACTATGGTATTTAATAAAGGGGATAGTGGGTTTTATTTGAATTAAACATGCATTTTTTTTTATTATAAATTTATTATATTCTTCTTATTAATTAATAAATTAACCGTGTGGTTGACGGCATAGAATACAAGTGTCACCACCCCCTATCTTCCCGTGGGTATCGTAAGAGGCGACTAAGGGATAACACGATGCAAATACCATCTTTGCGTAGAGACGGAAAACTCGACATCAAACCCTATACGACTGCCTCGTTGGTCTGGCGGCATAAATGTGCGCGTGGGATCGGGAGGTCCCGGGTTCGATTCCTGGGTCGGGCAGTGTTATTGGGTTTTTCTGTCACGAAATTCTCAGTAGCAGCACGGAGTCTGGAAATGTGCCCGGTACGGCAATAGGCTCACCCCTTATTACGTGGGACTAAAGTATATCTGGCGAAAAGTGGGTGTAGAAATATACCTCTGCCTACCCCTTCGGGGATAAAAGGCGTGACGATATGTATGTATGTATGTAAATTAACATAAACCAAAACGGCATATTTATAAGAATATCAGATCGTAGGTTTTATGGGAAATTAACAATGGTAACATTTTAAAAGATTTTTTTAAAGTATTATTTTAAAGTAAATGTGAAAAATAATTTTCAAATATTAGAAATAACGAATGAAATAAAGTAATGAATTAAACATTTTGGTAAAAATCTATCAAGTTATATATTTGTGACAAACGTCAAGTTTGTGCTCCCCGCATAACGATTTATTGCTCTGGGTGCAACTACTTTTAGTCATCCTTCGCTTTACGGAGAGACACAAGGCTAATATTTTCCTTTTTTATGTAGGAGGTACATCAGTCGCATTATTTTCGCAAATAAAATAAATAAACAAAACAAAAAATGCAAGAGTTCACCAACTAAATAAGACAAAATGTTACGTTAATACTAACCTTCGTCGATGCGACGACCCATGGTTGCTGGAACGGTGCTCACGGTGACCCCCCCACTCAAAACACTACCGTCAGTCGGGGGGTCAACGGGTCGACTGAGATTAGCTAAAGTGTGGAAGCAGTATGATCGCGCGCGCAAAAGTTAGCACGATTTAAACAAACCCGCGTAGTTGAATCGACGAAGGTTCGTAATCTAGAGTTAAGAACCTGCAATGCGAGCTCGCGGCGATTAGCTGAGCGGCGGCGGCGGTCAATACACCGAGCTGATTTTTAAAATGTACGATTGCAAAAAAAAACATTTACTGAATTATATTTTCATGTATTTGTATCAGTTATAGCAGTATATTCATCCCTGAAAATATAATGCAAATGTATATCGACACACTGTATAGAAGTTTTTTTTTATAGTAATAGGCGGCAAACGAGCAGACGGATCGCCTGATGGTAAGCAATTACCGCCGCCCATGGGCACAAGCAACACCACAGGAGTCACAAGTGCGTTGCCGCCCCTTGGGGTTGCGAAAAGGGATAGGATAAGGAGTGGGGTGAGGGAGAAGGAATAGGGGTTAGGGCCTCCGGCACTCTCACTCACCGAATGAAACGCAACAATTTAGGTAATGTTACTTGTTACGTCGATTTTCCGTGAGAACCCTCTCACTTCCCCGGTCGAGCCGGCCCATTCATGCTGAAATCAGCAAGGTTCTACTAGTTTTCTTAAAGGGTCGAATTTCAAATGCTGCTAAAGTATATATATTATAAAGTAATTAATTTTATTGATCTAAATTTTACTTTTAGTTTCGCCAATGTCAGCTGAGACCAGAAGTTGTAAATCAGATTATTTAAAGATTTATTTCAATAAACGTAGCTGTTGTACAAGTAAACGTTTACTGTATATACAACAAAGTTACAAAATAAAATTGAAAATTATATCATACCACAAAACAATTTACATTTTATCATGTAAGCTTTTGTACGCATTGAAAAGCCTCAAGTGTGTTCAACCAAAAAAAAATTCGGGCAAGTGCGAGTCTGACTCGCGCACCGAGGGTTCCGTACGCATTTTACCTTATTTGAGGTTGAATTACGCTAGTCCTCTAAATCTGTATAAGCGCCCATACAACTTAGAGGACTATCTTAAATGGAGTCTCCTATGTATGTATGGGGACACCCTAAAATTTTCCACTTTTTTTAATTTTTGTAATTTTTCCTTAATTTGTGCTGTAAGACCTTGCTTTTGACCAAATTTCGTGATTCTAGTTCAACGGGAACTACCATTTAGGTTTTTGACCCAAAACCTATAGGGTACTTACGGTTGACCTAGAATTGTCAATTTCGGTCAAAACCAAGGTCTTACAGCAAAAGTAAAGGAAAAATTCCGAAAATTAAAAAAAGTTGAAAATTAAGGTTAATTTTGGTACTTACAAGTTTTCGCAAAAATCTAATTTTGACGAATGAATAAAGAAACGAATGAAATAAAGTAATGAATTAAACATTTTGGTAAAAATCTATCAAGTTATATATTTGTGACAAACGTCAAGTTTGTGCTCCCCGCATAACGATTTATTGCTCTGGGTGCAACTACTTTTAGTCATCCTTCGCTTTACGGAGAGACACAAGGCTAATATTTTCCTTTTTTATGTAGGAGGTACATCAGTCGCATTATTTTCGCAAATAAAATAAATAAACAAAACAAAAAATGCAAGAGTTCACCAACTAAATAAGACAAAATGTTACGTTAATACTAACCTTCGTCGATGCGACGACCCATGGTTGCTGGAACGGTGCTCACGGTGACCCCCCCACTCAAAACACTACCGTCAGTCGGGGGGTCAACGGGTCGACTGAGATTAGCTAAAGTGTGGAAGCAGTATGATCGCGCGCGCAAAAGTTAGCACGATTTAAACAAACCCGCGTAGTTGAATCGACGAAGGTTCGTAATCTAGAGTTAAGAACCTGCAATGCGAGCTCGCGGCGATTAGCTGAGCGGCGGCGGCGGTCAATACACCGAGCTGATTTTTAAAATGTACGATTGCAAAAAAAAACATTTACTGAATTATATTTTCATGTATTTGTATCAGTTATAGCAGTATATTCATCCCTGAAAATATAATGCAAATGTATATCGACACACTGTATAGAAGTTTTTTTTTTTATAGTAATAGGCGGCAAACGAGCAGACGGATCGCCTGATGGTAAGCAATTACCGCCGCCCATGGGCACAAGCAACACCACAGGAGTCACAAGTGCGTTGCCGCCCCTTGGGGTTGCGAAAAGGGATAGGATAAGGAGTGGGGTGAGGGAGAAGGAATAGGGGTTAGGGCCTCCGGCACTCTCACTCACCGAATGAAACGCAACAATTTAGGTAATGTTACTTGTTACGTCGATTTTCCGTGAGAACCCTCTCACTTCCCCGGTCGAGCCGGCCCATTCATGCTGAAATCAGCAAGGTTCTACTAGTTTTCTTAAAGGGTCGAATTTCAAATGCTGCTAAAGTATATATATTATAAAGTAATTAATTTTATTGATCTAAATTTTACTTTTAGTTTCGCCAATGTCAGCTGAGACCAGAAGTTGTAAATCAGATTATTTAAAGATTTATTTCAATAAACGTAGCTGTTGTACAAGTAAACGTTTACTGTATATACAACAAAGTTACAAAATAAAATTGAAAATTATATCATACCACAAAACAATTTACATTTTATCATGTAAGCTTTTGTACGCATTGAAAAGCCTCAAGTGTGTTCAACCAAAAAAAAATTCGGGCAAGTGCGAGTCTGACTCGCGCACCGAGGGTTCCGTACGCATTTTACCTTATTTGAGGTTGAATTACGCTAGTCCTCTAAATCTGTATAAGCGCCCATACAACTTAGAGGACTATCTTAAATGGAGTCTCCTATGTATGTATGGGGACACCCTAAAATTTTCCACTTTTTTTAATTTTTGTAATTTTTCCTTAATTTGTGCTGTAAGACCTTGCTTTTGACCAAATTTCGTGATTCTAGTTCAACGGGAACTACCATTTAGGTTTTTGACCCAAAACCTATAGGGTACTTACGGTTGACCTAGAATTGTCAATTTCGGTCAAAACCAAGGTCTTACAGCAAAAGTAAAGGAAAAATTCCGAAAATTAAAAAAAGTTGAAAATTAAGGTTAATTTTGGTACTTACAAGTTTTCGCAAAAATCTAATTTTGACCATATCTTTTTATCGGGTTGACCCAGGACCCTGATTTTTATACACCTAATAGGAACCATAGACCTCAGTATCTGGTATAAATTTCAATTTGCTAGGTCCACCCGTTCCTGAGAAAATCGGTGGTGACACACGGACAGACAGACAGACAGACAGACGGACAAGAAAGTGATCTTATAAGGGTTCCTTTTTTTACCTTGAGGTACGGAACCCTAATAAACATCAGTGTTTTAACAGGCAGCATTAAAATATACACATGATAACTGGTGCTTAAAAAGCTCTCTGGAAATAGTAGTTATAATATGAACCCCCCTTGCTTGATGGAGGCCTGCGCAGGATGCGTTCAAAGGTGAGGGTGCGGGGGATAGTTCTTTCTGTCCTTCGCGCGGTCGCGGGAGGAGAGGCGTGTCGGTGTTGCGTTGCCAAGCGCCCTATCTCCCGTGACCAAATGGGGGCGCACCATTTGTTGCGTTATCGTGGGGCCGCAGAAGAAGAGGAGATGCGGTGTTGTCAGTTTGCTGTCCTCCTTATCCTCTGCGGCCGTTTTAGTGCCTGCGGACGGCGAACGCTGGGGCTGCTCCCCGTCCGCCAAAGGGCAAGGAGGCGGCGTACTGTCCGCGCCGCCTTCCAAGTCATATAACGAGACGGGGCCCGCCAACACCAACGGTGGGCTAATCCTGGGCGGGGTCACGGAAAAGTATGCTATCCGCGAACCGCGTGACCCCGCCACTACACGGGACCCACAGGGAGAACGCGGTGGTTTTATTGGGTATTTAGGGATGAGCCTCCACACACCTCCTCCGCCAGTCCCAAAACCGGCCGATCACACTCTGGCCTGGGTTGGCGTCAAGTTGAGATTACGGAGTCATAAGGACAGTTTCCACCATAGTGAACAAAAAAAGGTAAGAAAAAATACGAACCATTTCAAATACGTTTAATCGTCAATCTCATCATGAAGTAGGAACAATCAATATTAAAGTTCTACAACTGCTATAAACGCGAAATATACGTTTCACGGGAACCATTGAATGCATTTTGCAGAATATAGTTTTTTTTTACCTATTACGCAGAGGCGTAATAGGTATTACACCCGCATTTCGCCATGAATTTTGTCATATAGATTATACATAAGAAAATACAAAGGCTACCATTTGTGGCCGTAGAATCTATTGAGTGTGTTGCCAAATCTGATGTCGGCTTTTTTCAGACCGCGCTGCCTCGCAATCATTAAATGCCTAACACTCTGAAAAGCCAAACAACATTCGATCCAAAAGTTTAAGTATTACTAATGGAATCATTCTCCAAACTCGAAATAACTCTTACATCAAATACAGAGCCGTCCTTTGTGGTTGTTATAATAATGCACAGATTTTCTTAAAAAAATGGTACGGAAGTTTTACATCTTCACAGAAACATTCCATTAGTGTCATCTGTGTATTAGGGCGTGATGTCAAATTAGTGTCAGACCTCCGCCCAAGTGTAAATTTTTCGGACGTAGGTAAAATGACAAAATATTATTATGATATTTAGAGAACCTGTGTAGGTTGGAAAATACGGTAGACTTTACGTATAAAACTATTTTATATGTGCTGTGTGGAGCATATAAAAACGAAATATTACAATATTTTAACGTGTTTTGCATAATATGGTGCCGAATTTTGGAAATCTATGGTTTCCTCTTCAAACTGAATTTCTGTTTGGTGATAAGAGAAGCTCTTTTTTGGGCACTGTTATTTATAATTGCTTTAAAGGTCTGTCTTCGTACTAATATTAATGTACTTATATTTAAAAATATGAAAAAAATTACAATGTGGATCAAATATCCACATTGTAATTTTTTATCAACAAAATATATTTTGTTCATCACCTCTTTATCCTTTATTTTAGCTGGGTAATATTAGGTTGTAATAATGAAACAAAAATAAAATTTAAGATATACTTGAGATATTTTAAGATATACTTGTAATTAAAATCTAAAGTTGCCAAAAAGCGTTATTCTGTATGTCGTTGAGACATTTTGGCTTTTAAAGCTGTATTTATTTTAGAGAATTAGAGATGTGAGTACCGATAAGGCTTGAATATGTATTGCATATATAAAGTGAACTTTTACTTACCATATAAATTGGGCAAAAAATAAAATGTTCTTCACACACCTCAATCCGAAGCGATCAAAATGTTAAAGAAGGCATTCTTGTCACGCGATTCGACCTCCAGCGACGCGAGAGGAATTCTATTTGTAACAAATCCCAATGAAAATTCAACCTTAAGCGGATGAGGTAACATTTTTTTTAGTCCACGCTTTTAAAATGTAAAGAGACGAAAGATGTTAAAACAATGTCAAAGGTACAGAAATTGGAGACGACCATGTCGAAATAGTCTCTTGAGGGCTTTTCATTAGAGTTTACATAAATTATTATCAAACTTGATTTAGCTGAGTGAGTGCTTAGGTGATGAAGTAACTAGGAAACGAGCAAATCTCACAAATTAGAAATGGCTTGAATAAAACGAAATGTAAGAAAGTAAAAGAAATGCTCGAATGTTTAATCTTATTTTTTGTACCGAAAGACGTAAAAGCTAAAATAAATTTTGCCTTCCAAATTGGAGACAGAATATTATCAATACAAGTCTTAAATGATTTTTAGCACTTACTTATAAAAGAGAACTGTAATTGCTTCTTTGTTCTTGCTTGGATATTTTACGTCATCTAACAATTTGTAATTATGCTTTGCCTCTTGAATATATTAACTTATTTCTAGCTTTTCCTAATTAAAATATTCAGTATCCAAAATACATAATATTTATGAAAAATGTATGTGCCATAAAGAAGTCACTTTGGCGATGAAAGTTCACATATCAAAGGCTATAGCTAAAATAAACTTATAAATATAATTGCTTATCATCTCATCATGGTGTCAGTTAACAAATTGCCAACTTAATAGTACGTTTTGGCAGCAATTGTGGTCTAGTGCAGTATTCCTGCTGTTGAATAGCTAATGTGTCGAGCGCTTAGGGATCTAACCTAACCTGTTGAGGAAACCTGAAAATGTTATGCAGAGCTGTAAGCTCGGGTTAAAATACGAGTTAAGGGGTAAATGAGCGACGAAAATTTGTAGTTTGAAATGTTGACCGATGTTGTTAAAGTTCTATGTTTTATTCCTAAAGTATGCTGCTCATTAATACATATGTACATACATACATATACTCACGCCTTGTTCTCGTCGGTGCAGGCAGAGACAACGGAATGCCACTTGCTTTTATCCTTACAAACCTCGTGCACTTCCTCTACATTAATCACTCAACATAATAATACATACATACATACATATGCTCACGCCTTTTTCCCGTCGGGGTAGGCAGAGACAGCAGATCGCCACTTGCTTCTATCCTTGCAAACCTCACACGCTTCCTCTACATTCATTACTCTTTTCATACATGCAACATAATAATATTAATTTAATAAACCGTTTATTGCCATTATGCATTGTAGAAATTGAAATCAATTAATTTCATTAAACCCAAAGCCTTCCTAAAGCAAGTAATTTTCATATTTTAACCTTGTACCTTATTTCAGAACCAGTGTTAGATATTTAATAAGCCTCTGATTTAATTACTCAATAATTTCATTGATATTGTACAAGTTTCAAATAAGCTGGTTTGAAATCTTAATTGAACGTAATTGGGTATTAAATCTAACGTAATTGGGTATAAACTACCACAGAACAAAATATTCCACCGCGATTCTATCAAAGTTAATACATTACAGATAATAAAAAAAACTACGAACGAAACACACTCTTTCTGTGACAAATATTTACGACGTCAGAAAATATAGGACACGTAAAATAAAGACACTAAACTACCAACAAACATTTGTTTTTTCTTTGACAAAGTCTGTCAATCCAGGCGTTATTGGACTTGGGGAGACATTTATTTCAACTGTAAGGCTCTAAGGTCTAACTGGCAATAGATTAATGGCCTGTCTGGTAAATTGTTTAAGCATTGTGGTAAGCTTGACCTAGTAAATTGAGCTTAGTTTGCAGGCCACGCCAATTAGTAATGTACACTGAATATTTGAACTGGATTGACTTATTGCTATTCTGCAAGATTAAAGGCTTTCTGACTTTGCAACATTATTTTTGTAGTGTTTATCCTATCAATATCTGTTTTAATTTCAGATAGCTTTAATTTATAGCCTTTTATGTTTTTAGTTGCAATTCCAACAATATTGTGAGGTATTTACATCAAAGCGCTACCACGCTTCGGAGGGCACGTAATGCTGTCGGCACCGGTTCTTTTCTCAGGACTAGAATCGAGTCCTTGAACCTTTATGGTCTGAAAAACTACGACACTAGAATTGGATAATACATACATAGACTCACGCCTGTTTCCCGGAGAGGTAGGTACAGACTACGGAACGCCATTTCCCAACGATCCTAACATATCTCTCTTGCTTTATTCACTCCCAATAGATTCTTCATGCATGCTCCTCTGTTCAGAGTACTTCTGACCTGTTCTGTTTTTAGGATGCCTCCAATCTGGCTAGAGAAGGTCCGCCTAGGTCTTCCCCTGCGTACTGTCCAATTCACACTTGCCTTAAATATCTTGTTTGTCAGTCTTTCGTCATCCATCCTCTCCACGTGCCCAGACCACCTTAGTATACCTTAGCAATTGGCTAGTGGCAATACAATAATACGAACAACAATGAACGAAAAAATCAGTCAATGTCGTATATTTTCCTTAGTCGCTTCTTACAACACCCACGGAATGAAATTGGGCAGAGAGCTTTTTATTCTTAACTCGTCACTTTGCAACCAGTCTCTTACATTTTTAGAGATTTTTCTTTAACTGATTTTGTAGCTACGATTAAATAAATTACTGACCTAACCGACCCTTAAACCATTACTTTACAAAATTAATCATTCTACTGTAATCACCAGCCACAGATTCATCTACCTGGAAAATATGACAGTAATCTGTAAACTGGCCATTATTTATAATTACTTTCGGAATTCGATACAAATTGTATTAATTGTGACCAAGTTTGGGAGGCTGCCAACATTTTATATTGGATTGAAGCCAGTATCCGAGTTGTAATTATCGCTTCCGTCATGATTGCTTCGCGGTTGTGTTCTTGGTTTAGAGTGCCCTGTTTAGGGTTGTTGTAATTAGAAATTGAATTAAATTTATTTGTGTAGCAGTAATGTAACGTAAAGTAACGTTGGAATAATGTCAATATTGTTCTGTTTATTTATTGTTTAGATACGTTCTTATAAGCAACTTTATTACTTTAATCATACATTTAAAACTGGTGCTTACATATATGTTTATTACAGGGGAATGGGCAAAAATGTATGGAACGTGGTACCCGCTCCAATAGTCATCATTAACATATCATCGAAAAGACATTGTGATGCAGAAAAACGTCTACCATGGCGCCTGTCCCTATTCACGTTTGGGAAGCAGTAATTTCACTAAGTTTTATAAATGAGAATTTACTACAAATTACTTACATTAGTAAAATAAAGCTGGAATAAGATAGAATAAGACGATGATATAACACACTTAGGATTCTATTATTAAAAGAAGTAAGAAAACAAGCGTTCTTCAAATAAAAATCATATATGTTAGCAATAAGTAAGTACATTTAAAAGGAATATTTTTAACAGCGTATCAAAAATGTTATGTAACACCCTAAAGTGAGTTACGCAAAAAAACTTTATTATATCACTAAAATACTGACTTGCACACTAAAAATACTATTTGTTCACCAAATATGATGATATTTTTACAAAATATAATTTGATATGAAAAGTATCGTCCGCTCGGGAAACTTATCCACTCAGAAAACTTAATAGGTTATGTTAGGTTCTCTCGCGACCCTACTCCCAAAAATAGGAGCCCTGCGAAGCAGGGCTCCGTCAACTTAACTTAGTGGTGCAATTAGTATTTTTGGTGGAAAATTTGTAATTTTGACTAACAGTTAAATACGATCCCATTTAAAACATTACATATTGGTATCAACTATAACAGCATTATGGAAAGATTCCGAAGCAGTAAATCCCTAGGTACCATTCGATGGACACTATAATTATTATGTGCATAAGTGCCCATCGTACGTCGCCCGGTTAAACATGTGCAATACTGTTGGACAATATTATTTGCACTGTTGATCAATATATAACAAAAATATATTTTTATACGGACATGTCGCGACTGGATTCGTCCACGCAAAAGCCAGGCATCTTCGTGTATGCCATAGTCAGGCAGATCTTCAAGAAAAAAAAAACAGATAGCGCTGCCGTCGCAATAACATTGAGTTCTTCTCACCAGTTTTATAATTTTTGCCTAAAAATAATGTCTGAAAGTTAAAAACGTAATAAGTGTATCAAAGTGAACATAAACGTCCAACTCTCACTCAAGTACAAATGTAATCCACGGATTTGAATAAAGTTTAACTAAAATACGTGAACATTGTTGTAAACAAAGTGACAGTGCATAATTCACAATCTATCTCAAATTAAAGTGAAAAAAAAACTGTGTATAAACAGTGTGTGAATAAAGACAAAGCAGAATGAATGTGAATAAATAAACTCAGTGAACGAATTCGTATTTAAAATATACAAAATAAGTGACGGTTTTTTTTCACATGACTTTAAATTGCCGCGCTCTCAGCGCCTTTGTGGCGAATAGCTGCATTAGAAAGCAACGTCAATCCAGTTAAGACTTTAGTACAACGACATCTAACGTCTGATAGTTAAACTAATTAGAATAGTCAATAACTTGTTAGTGTGTCTGGACGTGAAGAAGATTTCATAATACGCTCACAGATGGCGCGTATGTCAAATAAAAACAAATTATAATTATTTACTTTGGATAAGTAAAAACCTATTCAGAAATACATATATTCTAAATAAAAAACTGCACTCTTATAATATCATCTTAACTGATTAAACACCAATAAAAATGGAATCCTGTGAACGTAATGTCACGCAATGTAGGCGTAAGCTGAGTAAGGGTTTGGGCAGTGTAAGCAGTATTAGTTGCAATGATAACTCCCTGAACACCTCTTCAAGCCTATATCTATCAGACATAGCGCAGAGTTTACCTGACTTGTCTAAGGCATTGCTCGACACTGAAGTAGAAGAATTAAGAAGCGAAAATATGAAACTAAGAATGGAACTACAAAGAGCTCAGAATGAAGTGGACAATTTGAACTCTGAAAACCACTCTCTTCAAAAAATAATTACCTGTCAAAAATCTAAAAAAGAAATGTTGACGTTTTTATGTACAAGCACATGCAATACAATATCCTCAAAAAAAGTCATTCAATAAAGTCAAACCCTATCACTACTACAACTCAAATTTCCCTAGATGACAGCTACACTCAATTAAATATAAGCCATGAAAATACCCTACAGAATCTTATCTATAAAGAACAAATAAGGGACCTCCCACCTGCAGCAAACACATCACTATTACAGAAAAACAATGAACAGCCTCCTCAGACAGAATGCTTCATAACTCCCATAAGTAAAAGTGAAGACAAAACCAATAGAATATTATTTTTTTCTGATGTGCATTCACCAGTGATAAAAATTCTGCAAAATATAATTGGATCAAATTTCTTTGTGTCATCTATAAGTAAACCAGGAGCCTCAACAGATAAACTTTTAGAATCATCCTTAGAGTTATGTAAAGATTACTGTAAAATTTGATTATGTTGTTATCATGTGTGGAAATAATGACAGAGACCCTTTAAGAATACAATCAACTTTATACTTTTACTTAGATAAATTAGCACACACAAATATTTTACTGTGCAACTCAAACAGAGGTAGATAGATAGATAAAAAATTCTTTATTGTACACCAGATACAATACAAATGCTTCAAAACATGATACAATTTGTGGCGGCTCACCCACTACTTAGGCAAGTTAACTCGCCCGTTTGAACGAGCCACAGGATCACACCACTACTACGTCACATCGTATGATGTTAGTGCCGCGTGCAAACGCTCAGGCCGTGTGCGTAACTTAGCGCCGCCCCTAACAAGATGGCGACAACCATCCTTTTGTTCACGCCACAGGTAAGCAAGATGGTCGCCTGCGCATCTTTTGTCTTCGCGTCGGCCACCATGTTGTGGGCGTTCTACTCCTGCGCAAAAGTGTCAAGCGCGAACACTATTTAGCATTATTAGTATTAATTATGTTTTTGTATAAATACTGCTTGTTTAGAAAATGTAATTACACTTCGCCTTACTTACTCCTTGCGCTAATCTAGCTTAGATCCTTGCTTACTGTTCTTGTTTAGCTTAATATTAATTGCTGTAATTTAATTTAATTTGATTTAATATAAATAGTTGTTAGTTGTTTTCTTGTTTATTTTATTTTTTTTCCCTTGCTCAAGAAGTTCCTAGAGTAAATAATTAGTAATAGTTAGTTAGTTAGCTTAGGGTTAGGGAAACATATTGCAGCAAGAAGATAGGCAGCATTCTTGAAGCCTACACTGGTGACCCCGAAAAGAACAGCAGATATGGAGTCAAGAGAACAACAGCAGTCCAGCACATACAAGGACGTGTGCCACGAAGCGTGCAAGGTTGCAGTGAAATCTCCGGTATTCAACCCAGACGACCCAGTACTATGGTTTGCCCAGCTTGAAGGTCAGTTCGTTTTATCCAATATTACAGTGGACAGTACGAAGTTCTACCACGTACTAGCACAACTGGAACCGCAGCATACAGCGGAAGTGAGAGACCTGATCATCACCCCTCCAGCTACTGGTAAATATGACAAGCTGAAGGCTGAGTTGATGAAGAGGTTGTCGGCGTCGCAGGAACGTAAAACTAAGCAACTCCTACAGCACGCAGAACTAGGCGATAGCAAGCCGTCACAATTTTTACGGCACTTACAGAATTTAGCTGGCTCGAATATACCCGACGATTTCATCCGGACCATCTGGGCAAGCAGACTACCCACTAACCTGCAAACCATAGTCGCATCGCAGCCAAATATGTCATTGAACGACATAGCAGAGTTGGCTGATCGGATAAATGACATCGTTCCAGTGAACGGTCAAGTAGCTAGTACAAGCACTGGAACGCCAGCAACTTCTGCATCTACAGGTAACGCTTTGGATGTACTTACACAGACAGTGGCAGAATTAACCCGCAAATTAGAAGTGATGAGTACAGAGCTTCGTGAACACCAACGTTCCCGGTCCCAGGACAGAAAACGTTGGCCTCCCAGGCGTTATCGGTCCCGATCTCGATCCCGACCCAAGGATCACCCGTACTGTTGGTACCATTACCGATTCGGCGATCGAGCTATGCGATGCACGCAACCATGTACGTACCAAAAGTCGGGAAACCCCAAAGGCAACCAGTAGTGGCGGAAAGTGGTTGCCCAGCTACAACGAGCCGCCTGTTCATTACGGATCGCAAATCGAAAGTGCAATATCTCGTCGATACGGGTTCAGACCTGTGCGTCTTTCCGCGATCCGCCGTTCGGGAACCTCGAGTGAAGACAAAGTACGAGTTGTTCGCAGTTAATGGGACAGTCATAGCTACCTACGGTGACCTCCCACTGACTTTGGACTTAGGCCTTCGTCGAGCATTCACATGGCGCTTCATTGTCGCCGATGTCTCGAAGCCCATCATTGGCGTCGACTTTCTCGGCTATTACAACCTACTTGTCGACGTCCGAAACCAACGTTTAGTAGACGGTATTACAGCACTTACCGTCGCGGCAGTATGTCAGACCACTGCGGAGGACATATCATCAGTGCGCACCATCCACGATGATACACCATACCACCAGCTGCTGAAGAAATTCCCTGAAATAACACGACCAGCTGGCAAATCAGGTAGTCCTAAACATAGTACTGTTCATCATATACGTACTACTCCCGGTCCGCCCGTATCCAGTCGACCACGACGCCTTGATCCAAGACGGCTTAAGGCGGCTAAGCAGGAGTTTGAAGAGATGCTGCAAAACGGCACGGCACGTCGTTCTGAGAGCGCCTGGTCATCTCCCCTTCACTTAGCTCGCAAGAAGAACGATGGATGGAGATCTTGCGGGGACTACAGGGCTTTAAACGCGCGTACCATTCCTGACCGGTACCCTGTCAGACACATACAGGACTTTGCGCAACAGCTGACAGGTAGCACCATCTACTCTACGGTTGATTTAGTTAAGGCCTATAACCAATTGCCAGTGGTGGAAGAAGACATACCGAAAACCGCAATTACGACACCTTTTGGCTTATATGAATTCCCGTTCATGACGTTCGGACTTCGTAATGCCGCGCAGACCTTCCAGCGCTTCATGGACGAGGTCTTACGAGGGTTGGACTTCTGCTACGGTTTTTTAGACGACATTCTAATCTTTAGCAGTAGTAGCAAACAACATCTGGAACACCTGCAGCAGTTATTTACAAGACTATCGGATTATGGAGTACTGATAAACACCAACAAATGTATATTTGGTCAATCACAGGTCAGTTTTTTGGGCTATACCGTTTCAGCAGCCGGCACCCAGCCTCTCGAATCCAAAGTACAAGCCATACAAGAGTTCCCGGTACCTAGGACCATAAAGGAACTCAGAAGATTCCTGGGAATGATAAATTTTTATCGCCGGTTTATTCCAGCTGCAGCATCTATGCAGGCACCTTTAAATGAACTGTTAACAGGTCCTAAGGTCAAAGGCTCGCACCCTGTGGAGATGACTCCAGCAAGAATGGAGGCCTTCAATAACTGCAAGCTTAGTCTTTCGCAAGCAACTCTCTTAGTGCATCCAGATCCACAAGCTGAGTTGAGCATACAGACAGACGCTTCGGATTCAGCAATTGGCGCGGTACTCCAGCAAAGAAAGCAGGAAGAATGGGAACCACTCGCATTCTTTTCAAGAAAACTGAGTCCCTCTCAAACTAAGTACAGCCCTTACGACAGAGAACTCTTAGCGATATACGAGGCGATTAAATATTTCAGGTTCATGGTGGAGGCAAGGACATTCACGGTTATCACAGACCACAAGCCGTTGACATATGCCTTCACGTCACCTAGAGAAAACTGTTCTCCGCGTCAGTTTCGCTACCTGGATTACATCAGTCAGTTCACCTGCGATATCAAATTCGTAGCAGGCAAAGATAATGTGGTCGCAGATGCTTTATCACGTATTGATGAACTCACTTTGCCCATAGATTACCAGTGCTTGGCCAGTGAACAGCAAAACGACGCAGAGCTGCGAGACTTGATCGAGAACGGTTCTTCCCTGAAGTTGGAAAAAAGGAAGCTGTCTGAATCAGACGTGGAGGTCTACTGTGACGTGTCAGCAGGTCTTCGCCCATACATCACCAGGTCATATCGGAGACAGGTATTCGACACGCTACACAACCTGAGTCACCCGGGAGCCAAAGCAACGGTTCGTTTAGTGACCCAGCGGTATGTATGGCCTGGCATTAGACGGGACTGTCGACAACGGGCCAAGGAGTGTCAGCAATGTCAAAGGAGTAAAGTGTCACGACATACAAAAGCACCATTGACAACTTTTGAAACACCGTCAGCACGATTTCGCCACATCCACCTAGATTTAGTAGGTCCTTTACCAGTTTCCTCTGGCTTCAGGTACTGTCTCACTGTCGTCGACCGAACTACGCGATGGCCTGAGGCGTATCCACTACAGGATATAACAGCTGAGACCTGCGCAGCGGCCCTCACTTCAGGCTGGATCGCGAGGTTCGGCTGTCCCGAGCGCATCACTACAGATCGGGGCAGGCAGTTTGAGTCGCAAACCTTCAAAGAACTCACAGCCTTAGTGGGAGCTGAACACCATCTTACCACCTCTTACCATCCCGCAGCTAACGGCCTAGTGGAGCGACTACATCGCCAGCTCAAGGCCGCCATCACATGCCATGCCACCTCCAGCTGGACAGAAGTTCTGCCTTGGGTCCTCCTGGGCATCCGCAGCGCATGGAAGGAAGACCTGCAAGCATCAACAGCCGAACTGGTCTACGGTGAAACGCTCCGCCTTCCCGGGCAGTTTTTCACCTCAACACCGGACGAGCTGGTGAACCCGAGCAGTTTAGTCAGCAGGCTGCGCTCCCACATCAGCAAGCTAGCCCCGCAACCCACGTCGTGGCACACTGGTACAGGCCGCCAATTCTACGTGCCCAAAGATCTGGAAACTGCAACCCATGTCTTCCTACGTCAGGGTCCAGTCAGGAGGTCACTTCAATCACCTTACCTGGGTCCCTACAAGGTGTTACGTCGGGATAAGAAGACCTTCGATATCGACATAAACGGGAAGCAGCAAAGGGTTCCCATAGACCGATTAAAACCAGCCTACATGACGAGGGAGACTCCAGTGAATACCCAAGTACAGCAGACCGGAGAAGACCAGAATACCGTCAGAAAGACGAGGAGTGGACGTGTTGTCAGATTCCCAGACTACTTTCGCCCGTAGTCACGGTCTCACGGGGGGAGTGGTGTGGCGGCTCACCCACTACTTAGGCAAGTTAACTCGCCCGTTTGAACGAGCCACAGGATCACACCACTACTACGTCACATCGTATGATGTTAGTGCCGCGTGCAAACGCTCAGGCCGTGTGCGTAACTTAGCGCCGCCCCTAACAAGATGGCGACAACCATTCTTTTGTTCACGCCACAGGTAAGCAAGATGGTCGCCTGCGCATCTTTTGTCTTCGCGTCGGCCACCATGTTGTGGGCGTTCTACTCCTGCGCAAAAGTGTCAAGCGCGAACACTAGTTAGCGTTATTAGTATTAATTATGTTTTTGTATAAATACTGCTTGTTTAGAAAATGTAATTACACTACGCCTTACTTACTCCTTGCGCTAATCTAGCTTAGATACTTGCTTACTGTTCTTGTTTAGCTTAATATTAATTGCTGTAATTTAATTTAATTTGATTTAATATAAATAGTTGTTAGTTGTTTTCTTGTTTATTTTATTTTTTTTCCCTTGCTCAAGAAGTTCCTAGAGTAAATAATTAGTAATAGTTAGTTAGTTAGCTTAGGGTTAGGGAAACATATTGCAGCAAGAAGATAGGCAGCATTCTTGAAGCCTACAAATTCAACATAGGTACATACAATAGGCGGCCTTATCGCTGAAAGCAATTTCTTCCAGGCAATCTTGGGATAGACTGGAAAAGATCAGAGAAACAAAAACAGTGGTGTAGTCATAAAATTAAGTAAGGATAGATGTATAGATACACAAGTACATAAATACATCAATACATAACGACATAAATACATAACTACATAAATACATAACTACATAAATAAATATATGTAATATACATATGGCCATACAAAATACGTAGTTACATTGAACTAAATAGAATATAAAAATTCAGTTACATAGCCAAGTAATGCCGTTTTAATGCGTTTTTGAATATGCCAAGCGAGTTTGCTTGCCTAATTTCTATCGGCAACGCATTCCACAAGTGTACTGCTTGCACAGTAAAGGACTTGTCATAGAAATTTGTGGAATATGTTGGCATCTGCAGCCTCAGATCCTTAGACGACCTCGGAAACTTTGCATGTGTGTCATGAAGGAACTTAAAACGTTCTTTGAGATACAAAGGTGTGTCCGGGTTGAATAGGATATTAGACGGTAATGTAAGAATATGAGTATTCTTGCGAAGACGAATTGGGAGCCACTTGGGTTTGCTACGAAATTCTGATACGTGATCATATTTACGTAATCTAAATATGAATCTAATACAAAAGTTTTGGAGACGCTCAAGTTTATCAAGTTGCTCCTCAGTGAGGTCAAGATAGCTGACATCAGCATAATCGAGTACTGGGAGAAGTAATGACTGTGGCAGCGCAATTTTAGTGGCCGTTAGGAGAAAATGCCGCAGGCTACGCAACGAGCCTGCTGACGCGAATAGTTTTCGACTAGTCTCCTGCATTTGATACCCCCAGGTTAAAGCTTTATCCAAGCATAACTCCAAGTTTTTCACATGATCAGTAAAAGCTAATATGTTTCCGTTGAATTTAATCTCAGGTAGTATTGACCAATTTAACTTAGAGATCATTCTGGGACTGCCGATAAGAATTATTTGCGTTTTAGATGGATTAATCTTGAGCCCATACTTTTTACTCCACTCACAGATTTGTGCTAAGTCCGAGTTTATAGCAGAAAATACATCTGCTACCGATTCTACTGGTGCCTGCGAGTAAATTTGTAAGTCGTCTGCGTAAAGGTGGTAGGACGAAATTAACTGTTGAGAGATAGAATTTATAAAAATTGCGAAGAGTAACGGAGATAAAACGCCACCCTGCGGAACACCGGCAGTCGTATTACACCAAGAAGAGTACGATTCCTCAACGCGTATACGCTGTCGCCGCCCAAACAGGTAACTATGAAACCAGTCAATCACCGTTGGAGATATGTTAATAGAGCGGAGTATGCCAAGCAGGATGTGGAAATCCACGGTGTTGAAAGCATTGCTAAAATCAAGTAGAGACAGTAGCGTGAGCTTTCCACTATCCATACCCAGTCTTATCTCATCGGTAATATGTACCAGTGCTGTGGCATTACTATGTTCAGGACGAAAACCTGATTGGAAGGGATTTAGGAGAGCGTTCTTATTGAGGAATGTGGAAAGTTGTTTATGTATCAGACGCTCAAGAACTTTGGATAAGAATGGCAATATAGATATAAGGCGGTAATCAGAGAAGGAAGATGGCTTTGGATTTTTTGGGAGAGGTATTATTTGCGCATCTTTTGAACTAATTTTCTTCACTCTTCTTTCCCAATTCAGTCCATCCTTCTATGGAATGCTCTCCCTCTTGAGATCAGAATGGCAAAGACGAAATTCACTTTCAAGTCCAAGGTGAAAGAACTCTTGTTGGCTGAGTCGGCAACTGTATCCAATTAAAAGTCACAACCATAATTTTATGTATGTATATTGTACATATGTATTTATATACCATATTTATATACCTATATATATGTATTTATTTATATTTATATATAATACGTTTATGTATTTTTTTTTGTTATTCCTGTATTTATTATATATGTATTTAGTTTATGCATTAATCTACTTATTTTACCTATTTATAATTTATCTTTATGCAAGTATATCATGCCCTACTTAATTAAGTTACTAGTACACTCCCCTCACACTATTATAGTACACCTACTTCTTCCTCTCTGCACCACTCAGTCAGGTAGACTGGTAGATAATGCCTTTGGCATTAAGTCCGCCTACGTACTCTGTGTATGTGAAGTTTTAATAAATAAATAAATAAATCTTTCCACGCTGAGGGAAAGATACCGGTAGTTATAGAATGATTTAGAATATGGCACAGGATAGAAAGGATTTCATCAAGGATAGGGAGAATCATGTTTCGACTGATACAGTCACTACCAACAGCATTGGATGAGATTGAAGTTATGCTCTTTTGAACATCACAACAAGTAAATTGATCGAAAATAAAAGAAGAATATTTGGGAGCTGAGATTTTTTAAAGATCTAGTAAAGTTTTTGTTTAAGTGGTCCCGTCAAAATTGGACGAAGCTGTGAAATGTACGTTTAAAGAATTTATATCTATGTCTTTGAGGAGGACTTCATCACGTGACTTGCCAACTCCCAGTTTTTTAAGAAATTTCCAGACATTAGCCGGATCTCCGTTTTGAACAGAGTTATGGATATGTTGTCGTTGTGCTTTTCTACACACTTTGTTGCACAGATTTCTTACATTACATGTTTCTCCAAGTTTATGGAAGTTGGTCGTCGCTTGTATCTCGCTTTGGCCGCAGCTTTTTTGGACAACAAGTTTTAAATATCTTGTGTCAGCCAAGGCGCTGGAAAGTGTTTCAACTTTATAGGGCGTATTGGAGCATGTTTATCATAGAGCTGTATTATGTTCTCTGTAAATATCTGCAGTTTATCGTCCACACAGTCTGAGATAAGCAAAGGAGACCAATCAAATTTGCGGGCGTCTTCGCAGAGTAGCGAACGATCCATGTTACTAAAATTGCGCTGCATAATAACTCTCGCTTTTGCTTTAGGGGTGCGTATTCTATAAGAAAGATACAGCAAGTCATGATAGGAAAAAGCATCAGTAGAGCATTGGCCGTGCCTGCAAACTAGACTAGGGGAAGAAAAAAAGGTGAGATCGAGAAGAGAAGAGGAGAAAGTGATGCGTAGCACTAAGAGGAAGAAGAGTTAAATTATTAGATTCTAGAACGCGTTTAAGAGAAGACCGTGTGCCCTGTTTTAAAATACAAGTATTAAAATCTCCCATTATGATTGTGTGACTGTAAGAAGGGATTAAGGATTCAAGAAGTTGGTCGAAAGATGAAAAGAAATTTATGCGTGAAGAAGGAGAGTAATAGACACCTAGAAGGACTTTAGAATGGTTTAGTTCCACTTCTAAAAAGAGATGCTCGCCGGCGTCTGATGGCGGTGGCTGTGCTGAGATGCTTATTACACGAAAAGGTATTTGTTCACGAAGATATATAGCAACGCCGCCACCAGCACGTTCCGCCCGATCATTCCTGATTAGGTGGAAACCAGGTAGAGAGTAGGAGATAGATGGAAGGCATAGTTTAAGCCATGACTCCGAAATAAGAATAGCCTGTATGTTCTTACAGTCAAAAGTTGTTAGCATATCGGAGAAATGAGCTGGAATACTTTGAGCATTTAAACGGACTACATTGAAGTTCTTTAGCACGTCAGAAAACTGAGCCTGCAGATTTTCTGTGAGAGAGGGCAAGCTAGTGAACTATCATTCAGGCTAGAAGCGCTAACAAAACTTTCATCATCGCTAGTGGAACTACACATAAAACGTAATATTAAAATAATAATATTTATATAATATATATAATAAAAACACAAAAAAAAATAATTAAAACAAAAAATAAATAAATCAATAATCAACCACGATCTTCAAGCCCACCCGCCAGTTGCGTGTTTTGGGAAGAAGAAATAAAAAGTGTTGAGAAACGTGATACAAAACACTAAATTTACGACAGCATAAATAAAACTAAGAAATAAATAAACATACAAAGTAAAACAAATGTTCAGACCAGGTGAATTAACATTTTACACAAAAAGGAATATATTTTAACATCAATTATAAAATAAAATAATAAAGTTCGGAAATAAGAAGAAAGATTAAAAGCCACGTATTCAGATTGTTCGAAATATTTGAGAGGAAGGTTTGACAGTGACAGATGTGAGAGTGAAAAAATAATGTCATAAGAAATTGAAACAGTTATTAAAATGATAATAGGAATGAAGAAGCTAGTAGAAAAGAAAAGTAAGGCAATTCACCTAAGCCTGTAAATATAAAAATAAAGAATTCTTAACCTATTTCTTTGGTGCTGCTGCAGTCCGTCTCGACTTCACTGCTTGCATCTTCGTGGCAGGTTTCTCAGGGTCTAAACATTTGATGTCGAGATCTCCCAGGCCAAGAATCCGTCGTATGTCGTTGTCCATCAGCGCCCAGAACGTAGACGGAGCCCTCCCTAGTCCAACACTTTGCTACGCCTAAACCTCTCACGCGCTGCCATGAAAATTGTGTGACGAGAACGAGTCAGGAACTCTGACACTGTTATGCCGGCTCTCTTAAGTTTGGTCTTTGCAAACCAGATGGTGTCTCGCAACGAAACACTATGCAGCTTGAAGAGTATGGGCCTGGGTTTCTTACTGAATTGCTGTCGGCCCATCCTGTGGCATCGCTTGATATCCGCTACAGTGAAGGAATCAACCTGAAGGCGCTGCTTGATGATGTTTGCAACCACCTGTCTCCTCATTCCTCTGCTCTTCGACTCCATGTAGAAGAAGAATCCTCCGACGACTGCGCATCTCGGTATTGTCCACCTGCTGAGCAAGAGCTTGCAACTGTTGTGAGAAAGACTTCATAGTTGTTAGTATGAAGTCTTTAAAAGCCTAAAACTCCTCTTGTAGGCCACCCGTACTTGAGAAAGATTTCTTTTGCAGATCTGCTTCAAATTTTGCCATCCTTTTCTCAAAGTACTGCTAGATATTGAGCACAGATTAGGGGGTGTCCATTGTGCTAGTGGTTGTGATATTATATACTTCTGTTGTGTTTTATTGGAGATAACACTTTACTGCCAGGTATTTGGTATTAACTGTTAATTTTATTCATTAAATTTAATTAAACTGTATTAGTTCTTTAATTTTTTAAATTCAAAACTGGGACCAAAATAATATGTGTGTACTCTAACTACCCACCTAGTAGAGCATACCTAGTAGATATTTAAATACTAAGAAATTACATGAAATGTTTAAGTATATTTGTTCTCAATTAATCACTGTATACTTGTAAACAGAGAATATAATTATTATAAGGCACCTAATACATCCCATCTTTATGGTACTATGCAGGTTCTTATTGATAGACATTCTGCATCTAAACTATACATATAATTATATTCAATATAACATGGAGTCTAACATTTCATAAATTGTAAAGACTGTTTAAGCTAGTACACAAACTGATTCTCTTAAAAAACCCAGTTTGTTATCAACGGAAAGTCAAACTGATAATTTATTTCGAGACTAAAAATACTTTTACTATTTTACATAATAATACACAAGGTATGCGATCTAAAATTTGTGATTTAGAATTATTATTGGATTCGCAGCATGTAGATATACTCTGTTTGAGTGAAACATTTCTTAAAGATAATAGTGCTGAAGTACTACAGTTGCCTAATTACACAATGGCATCTTATTTCTCCAGAAAAAATAAATCTCGCGGTGGAGTGTGTATCTATGTAAAAAACACTATCAAATACAGAAAAAATTACTGAATTTCTGAATTAGCAACCGAAACGCACTTTGAATGTTGTGTTATAATAATACCAGAAACGAATTGGTATATATTGTGCTTGTATAGAACACCTAGCGGTAATTTTAACCTATTTTTGGAAAATTAGAACTTTTACTACATAAACTAACTATCAGAGTAAGAACGGTAAACAAGAAGGTGTTCATTTTGAGTGACTTTAATAAAGATACGCTTCTTTCTACCAAAAAAGTAAGCTGTTTAAAAATACATTAAAGGCATTTAATATGCACTTAACATAAAATCAACCCACTAGGTTAACGAGTCATTCAGCCATCTGCATAAACAACATTATCACGAACTATCATATGTACAGTGTAGAAATATGGGACCTAGGTATATCAAATCATACAGGCCAAGCAATAAAAATTCCCTGTAGTATAAGCTTCAGACAAAAGTATTGGTTCAAATCACGACGTAACATCAACTATTATTTAGACATATTTATAAAATACATATCTCAAATTAATTTTGATTTTGTTTGTGAATATACTGATGTAAACAAAGCATATGATAACTTCTATGATATATTTAATTTATTTTCAATCTTTGTATACCATCCAAAAAAGTAAAAATGTGTTATAAAAAGACAAGTCTTGGCAAACAAAGAGTTTATTAGTATCTACTAAGAGTAGAAGTAAAATGTATCTAGAAGCAAAAAATCATAAAAATTTGGAACATAAAACAAAATACTCTCGTTACTGTAAAGTTTTAAAACGAGTAGTAAGAGAATCAAAGAAGCGTTCAAATGTAAAATTCATCTCACAAAGTGATAATAAAACTAAGGCTATATGGACTTTAATTAAAAAACGAACTCAAATAATAAATGTTATCAATCCAACTGTAGAGAATGTTATGCTCGAAGATAAGATTATAATTTCACCATTAGCAATAGTAAATGCTTTCAATATTTTTTATATTAATCAGAACAATAGCACAAACGTAGATAAACATTATAAATCAAGTCAAATGAATATGCCAAACAGTATCTTCCTATACCCTGTCGATAAATGTGAAATAGAAACTATAGTAAAAGCTTTAAAAAATAAAACTAGTTTTGGGCATGATAATATACCAATTAAGATTATTCAAGAAAGCATTACTTTCATTGCTGATCCGCTAGTGCATATAATTAATGTTATGTTAGAGACTGGAGAATTTCCTACAGAAATTAAAAAAGCCCTTATAAGGCCACTGTACAAAAGGATCACCCCATGACATTAATAACTACAGGCCAATTGCTTTACTGCCATGTCTTTCAACACTTTTTGAAAAAGTAATTTATAAAAGAATAACGAAATTTTTTGAAGTAAACAATATTTTGAATACCAACCAATTTGGCTTTCAAAAGAAAAAAATTACGTCTTTGGCAATATATAAACTATTTCATACAATTTGGGAAAACATTAATAATAAAAAGCAATCTGCGGCTCTATTCATTGATATGCCAAAAGCCTTTGATCGTGTCAAATATAAAATCTCATTAAAGCAACTAGAATACCTAGGAATACGAGGTTTAGCCTTAAAACTAATAGAAGACTATCTAAATAATAGAATGCAAGCAACAACTATAGAAATATTCAATGAAGACACAAAAACTATTGAAGCAGTAACATCAGACTTCCAAAAAGTTATACTTGGCGTGCCCCAAGGCAGTATATTGGGGCCACTTTTATTCCTAGTATACATAAACGAACTATCCACCATAATTGATCATCTTTGCGTTATGTACGCTGATGATGCGACGATATTTATTTTCAACAATGATTCAAACAACCTCCTATTTCAAAACCAAGTAAACAAAACCTTATTAACAGCAACTGACTAAATCTTGCAAAAACAAAATTTTTGCAATTTAGAAATTATAAAAGTAAACCTACGTCATTAAATATAGCTGTGTGTAACACTGAAATTGAAGAAGTTCAGGACATTAGTTTTCTTGGAGTTGTAATAAACCAACATATAAATTGAAAAGCACATATCGAAAAAATAAACAAAAAGATATCCAGCGCCTGTTATGCATTATCAATCTTGGCTGAAACAACTGATATTAATACATACATACATACATACATATCGTCACGCCTTTTATCCCCGAAGGGGTAGGCAGAGGTGTATTTCTACACCCACTTTTCGCCAGATATACTTTAGTCCCACGTAATAGGGGGCGAGCCTATTGCCGTACCGGGCACATTTCCAGACTCCGTGCTGCTACTGAGAATTTCGTGACAGAAATACCCAATAACACTGCCCGACCCAGGAATCGAACCCGGGACCTCCCGATCCCACGCGCACATTTATGCCGCGTGACCAACGAGGCAGTCGTATAGGGTTTGATGTCGAGTTTTCCGTCTCTACGCAAAGATGGTATTTGCATCGTGTTATCCCTTAGTCGCCTCTTACGACACCCACGGGAAGATAGGGGGTGGTGACACTTGTATTCTATGCCGTCAACCACACGGCTATATTAATGTCACCAAAAATGCATACTTTGAAAATGTTTACCCTTTACTTATGTACGACATTATATACTGGGGAAACTCAACAAATGTTCAATCTACATTTATTCTCCAAAAAAAGTGTATTAAAACAATATATAACATGCATAGTACGGAGTACTTACGAAATGAATTTAAAACGAAGGGTTTTCTTACCCTCACTGGTATCTATATACTAGAATTAAGTTTATTTGTGAGAAACAACCTTCAATAGTGTGACGGCCGGTGTCATGTCAAACCGTCGGCACGAAACACAATAATTAGCAAAGAGGTTTGAAGACTATTTTATTATTTGGAAATGAGTTTTTAGTTCGATGACGTATACACTCTGTCAAGTGTTCGCCAAATTCACCAGTCATTGACAACTAGGCAATGGCCGTGCGGATAACAAATCCCGTTCACGTTCTGATGGCGTGGGTTCAAATCCCAGTCATAACAGTTATGTGGATTATGGTTTTTATGAAATTTGGAAAATGTTTATGAATATTTGGCAAATATTTAAAAAAAGATTATTTAAATATTTCGAGTAAAAATTAGAAAATTCTAGAAACTTCAGGAAGGAAGGGAAAGGTTAAAAAGAGACAAGAGATGGAAAAAACAATTGAATTATGAAATGACAATCGAAATAGGTAGGCCCCCCGCAAGGTGGACCGACGATCTTGTCAAGATCGCGGGAGGAGGCTGGATGCGGGCGGCTCAAGACCGGTCTGTGTGGAGAACCTTGGGGGAGGCCTATGTCCAGCAGTGGACGTCGTTTGGCTGATATGATGAATCGAAATTAGTAGATCTAGAACATTCCTAGGGGTATATAAGGCGGTGTAGACGCGCTGAGCACCAGTTTAAGTTGAAAAGTGGTAAAGTGAAGAAGAATAGAAAGAAGTAAAAGGAGGAAAGAAGTAGTAGTGAAATAAAGTGAAGTGAAAGTATAGTGCAGTGAAATGCAGTAAAGTGCAGTGCAAAAGACGCTAGTGTTGGTGCTGTCCGCGTCGAAATTGAACGACGCGTCGTGTGTGTGAAGTCGAATAAAGTGTCGTCAGTGCTACTCGGTGTTTCCTTCCAATCCCGTTGCCCCGTCCGTAACAATTGGTGTCAGAAGTGGGATTGGAAGGTTTAAAGATGCCAGTCATGCCGAGGGAAGGGCCTACGACACGTGCGAAGGCTGCCGCTCAAGAACAAGGTGATTCTAACCCAGAAGTCGTGGGCAGGGAAGCTCCTTCGCAAGGAGGTGGCTCCGAAGGAGGGGTATTTACGTCCGCAAGTGCAGCTAACCCGCTGTCTCTCGCGGACCTCGCGGCACTATTCCAACAGTCGCTTCAGGAAATCTCGCAGCAACTCGAATCTCGACTCGAGGAAAACTCACAGTAGCTCCAGCAAAAGTCGCAGTGACTCGAATCCAGACTCGAGCAAAACTCGCAGCAGCTTGAATCTCGACTCGAGCAAAACTCGCAGCAGCTTAAGTCCAAACTCCAGCAAAACTCTCAGCAACTCGAATCCAAACTCCAGGAGAACTCGCAGCAGCTTAAATCTCAGCTTAGTGAGATAATGGAAAGCCAGGATGAAATTCGCCATTATACATCGGAGAACGTCGTCACGAAACACAATAATTAGCAAAGAGGTTTGAAGACTATTTTATTATTTGGAAATGAGTTTTTAGTTCGATGACGTATACACTCTGTCAAGTGTTCGCCAAATTCATCAGTCATTGACAACTAGGCAATGGCCGTGCGGATAACACATCCCGTTCACATTCCGATGGTGTGGGTTCAAATCCCAGTCATAACAGTTATGTGGATTATGGTTTTTATGAAATTTGGAAAATGTTTATGAATATTTAGCAAATATTTAAAAAAAGATTATTGAAATATTTCGAGTAAAAATTAGAAAATTCTAGAAACTTCAGGAAGGAATGGAAAGGTTAAAAAGAGACAGGAGATGGAAAAAACAATTGAATTATGAAATGACAATCGCAGTTTGTAGATCTAGAACATTCCTAGGGGTATATAAGGCGGTGTAGACGCGCTGAGCGCCAGTTTAAGTTGAAAAGTGGTAAAGTGAAGAAGAATAGAAAGAAGTATAAGGAAGAAAGAATTAGTAGTGAAATAAAGTGAAGTGAAAGTATAGTGCAGTGAAGTGCAGTAAAGTGCAGTGCAAAAGACGCTAGTGTTGGTGCCTGCAACCTGCGCCAACTGCGGGGGGACGCACCCCGCCAACCACGTCCACTGCCCGGTCTTCAAGCGGGAAGCGCGGAATAAGAAGGCCGGGACTGTCGCTCTCACCGGCGAGCCGCGCAAAGTGCCGGCACCGGTAAACCCTCAGCCACAGGGAGAGACCGCGCAAGGCGCGACGCTCATGGCTGAGGCGAATGATCCCACAGCTCGCGGAGCCGCGGTCGCGGCAAAGAAGAAGAGAGGGCGGAGAAACCGCAGGCGAGCGAAGGAAAGCGCGAACGCGCCCGCCGCCGCGGAAGTACCCCCGAAACAGGACCCACCACCAACCCAGGGCGGCCCGAGGAAGCCAAGGAAGCCGAAGCGCGACCCGGCGCCTACACAACCAGCACCCCAGCCGTCCGCTCACCCGGTCGCCACCCCCCGCCGAACCAACGACGGCCAGGGGCAAGAAGGCGAAGGCCCCACACCATAGTGAGGGACCAAGGAGCGGCGGCAACTCAACAGTTCAAGCGGCCATCAAGGTGCTGCACGAAGTGCTCACCGCCCTAAGCGCCGGGCGCGACAAACAGGTGATCGTGTCCATTATCCTCAAGGGCCTGGCGGACCTCGTCATGCACGACAATGAATAGGCCCTTGAGGATCCTTCACTGGAATGCCCGCGGCCTTAACAAGAAGGCCGCCCTGCTCCACCCTCTCCTGCAGGAACAAGACATCGACGTGGCGCTGATAAGTGAGACGCACCTGGGACCTGCAGACCAACTACGATTCCCGGGTTTCCTCATTTATCGGAGGGACGAACTTACGCCGGACGGTACACGCTACCGCGGACTGGCAGTGCTAGTCAGGCGAAGAGTCGTACACCAGCCTCTACCTGTACGAACGCAGAGCACACTGTACACGCTGGGTGTAGAGCTGCACCTAGGCGGTGCGCATCTTCACCTATACGCCGCATACAAGCCGCCCGCAGTGAACATTGACGTCACCGAACTACGGACTATCCTCCAAGCACCTCACCCGGTTGTCATTGCGGGCGACCTCAACTGCAAGCACCCAGCGTGGAACTCGACGACCACCAACGCACCGGGTGTACGACTCTTTAACGATGCCGAAGCACACGGTTACATCGTTGCGGGTCCGGAGGTACCCACACACTACCCGGACACGCAAACCCACATGCCTGACGTCTTGGACATCGTCGTGCACAACGACTCGCGCTGCCAGTTATACCAGGAAGTACTCGACGACGAGCTACAGTCGGACCACCAGCCAGTACTCGTCGTCGCACAGCAACAGCCAACCCGTATCGTCCCTCAAGCGCCACGTCCAAAACCGGACTGGACCAAATTCAGGGACACGATGGAGACCACCACACCGACTCGCCCTATCAGCTCCGCAGCCGACGTCGACGCGCTCGCGTCCGAACTCGCCGGCGCTATTAAGTCCGCCCTTGCCAGCTCCACACCACCCATCAACACCCAGAGGAGGCTACCCCCTCTGCCAGCACACATTTCCAAACTGATAGCTGACAAGCGGCGCCTACGTAGACAGTGGCAAGCTACGCGTTGCCCTACCTTGAAGACGCAACTCAACCGGCTGACGGAGAGAGTGAAGGGCGAGTTGAGAACTCACACCGCCGAGAGCTGGGAGAGACTTATCGAGGACTCTCGCGACGACTGGCCGTCGATCCATCGGCTATGTCGTCGCCTCACGAACACCCCAGCTCCGGTGCGACCGCTACTACACGCCGACGGAACACCGCGCTACAAAGCAGCAGACCGAGCAGCTATTCTAGCCGACCACCTCGAGGGCCAGTTCAGGCCTAACCCGATTGTGGACGCAGAACACGCCGCAGCAGTAGAGACACACCTTCGGGAATACTTCGCCACGCCGATAGCTCCCGAGGAGGACCCAATTTTCTTCTCCCCCGGAATGGTGCAGCGCGCCATACGGCAGACCCAGCCCCGGAAGGCTCCTGGGGCGGATGGGATACCAAACGCAGCGCTGCGCAACCTGCCGCACCGTACCGTGGCAGCGTTAGCGCGCCTGTTTACGGGGATCGTCCGCACAGGCGCCTTCCCCGCCTGTTGGAAGGAGGGCCGCATCATCGTGCTGCCCAAACCGGACAAGAACACACTGAAGCCGGAGAGCTATCGGCCGATCACTCTCCTGCCCACGATCTCGAAGGTGTTCGAGAGACTCCTGCTGCGGCATCTCACACCGCACATAACACCCAGACCGGAACAATTCGGGTTCAGGTCTGAACACTCCACGACATTGCAGTTGTCGAGGGTACTGCATCGGATAACGGCGGCGCGCAACAAGCGCGAGCACGCCGTAGCAGTATTCCTCGACATCCAGAAAGCGTTCGACCGAGTGTGGCACTCCGGTCTGCTGTACAAGCTGACAACGTCCACAGCGCCTCGCCGTGTAGTAAAGGTGGTCTCCTCGTTCCTGCACAACCGGACTTTCCGAGTGGCAGTGGAACAGGAGCTGTCTGACGTCCGCAACATCCTTGCTGGAGTCCCGCAGGGCTCATGCCTCTCGCCTGTGCTTTACACCAGGTTCACCGACGACATCCCCGTCGCCGAGGGCGCCGAGCTGGCGCTCTACGCTGACGACGCGGCGTACATCGCAACCAGCGTCAACGCCGCCCACGCCGCCAAGAAGATGCAGCGCTCCCTCGACCTGCTCCCCCACTGGCTATCGCAGTGGCGACTGTCGGTGAACGTGGGTAAGTCACAGGCAATTCTCATCAGCAGTAAACAGCTCCATCCACTGCCGCTCAAACTCCAGGGTGAGTTCATCCCCTGGACCCGGACGGTGAAGTACCTGGGGGTCACCATCGACCGCGCCCTCTCCATGAGGCCGCACGTCCGCAACGTCGTCGCACAGGTACGCGCTACCAGAGCTCTATTGCGTCCAGTGCTCTCCTCACACCTACCACTACGAGCGAAGCTGGGTGTGTACAAGTCTTATGTACGCACCCGGCTCACCTACGCCGCGCCCGCTTGGTTCGCCCTCACGAGCGAGTCGAGCCGCATCCGCCTCCGCGCGCAGCAGTCACTGTCGCTGCGCGCCGCCGTACAAGCTCCTCGCTACGTGAGGAACGAAGTCATCCAGCGGGACACCCACATCGAGAGCCTGGACGCCTACATCCGCCGTCTGTCCGTGGGGATGTTTGAGCGAGCCGACGCCTCGGCCTGGGACCATGTCCGGGACCTGGCCCCCTGGCACGCTCGCCCCCCGGACAAGAAGAAACTACCTCGCGACCTCATCGCTACCCCCGACGACGCTGCGGACGAGCCGGTTGCCCCGGGTAACCGCCGTCCACCCCCGACGTAACAACCCTGTTAGTCCTCTGTTGCAGGTGGCCGCCCCTTTCCGCGCGACATCTGCGCGTATCGCTGCATGATACGCACATCATGCGCGCGCGCGGACGACCACCGCAACAGCGCACGCCCAGGAGTCACACTCCTGACCACGACGTCGGCGTCTAACCAGACGCCGACACATCACCACCATCCACACCATCCAGTCCTCCGCAGGCCGCACGTAAGTCGCCGTCCGTGTCGCTGGCTTCACGGAGCTGGGCCTCCCTCGGTTCGCCGGGGGTCTCACCTGGCTCGTGCTGACCGCCCGGACGGCGTGAAGATCTAGCGGCCTGCGCGCACGCGCGTACACGCCTACCGGTCTACACCGCCTAAGGGCAACTACTGCCCGCTCCCAGGACCTGCCCTTATTAAAGGGCAGGACAAAGAACCCGCTTGCGGGGGGCTAAACTGCCCCGTACAAGCTTCTGCACGCCCCTTACGGGGCGTCGCGATGAACCACGTCTCTGAGCGCCAGTTTAAGTTGAAAAGTGGTAAAGTGAAGAAGAATAGAAAGAAGTATAAGGAAGAAAGAATTAGTAGTGAAATAAAGTGAAGTGAAAGTATAGTGCAGTGAAGTGCAGTAAAGTGCAGTGCAAAAGACGCTAGTGTTGGTGCTGTCCGCGTCGAAATTGATGACGCGTCGTGTGTGTGAAGTCGAATAAAGTGTCATCAGTGCTACTCGGTGTTTCCTTTCGAAATTGAACGACGCGTCGTGTGTGTGAAGTCGAATAAAGTGTCATCAGTGCTACTCGGTATTTCCTTCCAATCCCGTTACCCCCGTCCGTAACCATATTTTAATTTTAAATCCCCTTCAAAGACTAACATACGTAGTAAATATAAATTCAATAATTACCTGCCAGTAATAAATATTATGATTTACTATAAAAGTACCTACATTACCGCTATTCGTGTATATAATAATTTGCCAACAACATTAAAAGAAATTAGTGGAAATAAATTTAAGAATAAATGAATGGCTTATTGACAATGTATTTTACAATCTGGATTAGTTCTTTCGTAAGAAATAAAGTGGAATAATTGTATTTTTTTTTTAATTTTATACTGGTAGATACCTAATGTTGCATATCCGATATGGATAGACTGTTGAGTCAAAAAAACTTATGTTTTATTTATAAGACCAATTTGTACACAGTTTTTGCAATAAATAAATCTTTATCTTTATCTGCTCCCTTTCTCTACGTTTCATTTATAATATACACTATTTGATAAATGCTCGGCACAACAAAGATCTTGCCAGCTTGAGTTGGTATGTACCAAGCGCTAGTAGAATTATATCCTCCTCCGTCATCAAAGTTTTCTATCTGACTCGCTTCCCTCCTCTGAAAATCTGCTCTTCTGTAATCTGGGGGCACGGCAGTGCCCCCACCAAGTCGAGCAAAAAAACGGCACGGCCGTACCATCCTTTTCTCGAAGCAATTCAGGCCATTTTCGACCCCCTATAACTTCGTTGTGGATAAAACTAGAAGCCTGTTTTTTTAGTAACCATGCAGGCATTGTATAAACATGGTGTATTTCAAATTTAATTCAATTTGAACTAGTAGTTTAAGAATTATAACGAGTCAAAATTCTTGATTTTGTCACTCACTGACCGATCACCAAAAGTCTAAAGCACTTCTAGCAGACATAGAAGCTTCAAATTTAGAATACGATTAGTGTTTCGTATATGAATCAAGGAAAAATTCAAATATTTTTCAATTTCTGTCCAGTTTTCGTGATATATCAACTGCATAAATAACTTTGTTATCCTATAGGTACGAGCTTTAATTAAGGAAATTCGTTGTTGGTGTACAAGAAGTAGAATGTACCGGAAAAGACAAAAGTAAGACTATTTACAAAAATAAATGAGATCCCATAAAAACAATACTTGTCAAAAATACCAAGTCTCGCGACCGTAAAAAGTTGTGAGATCCATGTAATACCAAGTCGGTTAATTAAAAATCTTTAATGTTGTAAAAAAATATATTGACTTGGCAATCGCATTAAACAATTTAATTTATATATGTATTACTTATGAGATATATTGTGTTTTCATGCGATGGCCGAGTCAAACTACATATTTATTTAAAACATTAAAGATTTTTAATTAACCGACTTGGTATTACATGGATGTCACAACTTTTTACGGTCGCGAGACTTGGTATTTTTGACAAGTATTGTTTTTATTAGATTAAGCAGTTTTCTCTCTACATACATATGCAGAAGATTCGGGGTATATATTTTCTGCCTTATGATATTGACAAATTCGTCTGCGAAGGAGGGGTGCATGGCAAAGTCTTACGTAAACGCGTTATTAATAGAAAACATGAACGGAAATGCAGAAAATATTACCTTGGTACTCATTTTCTTACATAGATAAGTGGTACCTAATATACTCGTATATGTATGTTTATCGCCATGACCACGGGACTGTCTAAACAGGTTACCGTGGCCCTGGAACGCTAAGGGAAATCGAAGGAACAGGGTTTTTATTAGTTAGTACTGTCGTTTATCTCCAAACGCAATCAGATTTGAGACTGGCGGCTATCGTAAATACTGTCCCTCTGGGTAAGACCTTTTAAACGGCACTACAATCACATCTATTGGAGCCGGGTTCCATTTTGCCCATTCTCCTTTATCTATAATTATTTCTAAATTGCTCAGTAATTAGTCCCAAAGCTTAATGGAAAAAATCCTCACAAAATACCCCGTAACCCAAAAACATTTAATTTTCAGACAACAATGATAGCCGAGTAGATTTTTCATTGTGTTAAACTCCCCAATCCAAATAGCTAATCAATTCCTTTTCCTTAAAGTTTTCACGCAGAATTTAATCCAATATTCACGCATAGTTAACACACGTAAATCACAAAACCTGACATGTTACTTCAAATTTATAGCCCCAAAGTCATAGTCCAATGCCAAACCACGCCTAGAAATTCAACCAAATAATATAATAAACAAGCAGAAACTGTGCACTACATCACTTTTTCAACTTAAAATGTTACTCCTTACCGTTCGGATGCCTCGCCCTGAAAGCTTGAGGGAGCGTAAATCAATATTACTCTGTAAACTGAAGGAATAAATAAATGTAATTCTACAGGTACGCCGATTCCAAAGTTGTGTTACAAGCACACGCTTTTGATTTGGAGAAAATGCTTAGTGGTTAACTGTATAAGTTTGTTTTGCTCTGTTTTATAGAGCATTTCAATGGTTTGATTTATTTTAGTTGCGTTTGTGTTCGCGGTGCTGAATTGCTATTTATTTTGAGGGGAATTGTTCAACGGTACCTAAGGAAGTATTTTTGTCAAGCTGAAGTTAAAATTACTCATGTACTTTTGATTGAATACCTTGTAACGTATTTTATTGTAAGAGCGGACTTTGGTCTCAAAGTCAAACGTATAAGGAAACAAACAGGCTAACGTTTGGATGATAATAATTGTTTTGAAAGTATTTTTTGTGGCAAATGTTTGAAAAGGTCAAGTAGGTCCTCAAGTGAAAGGCAGCTTTGGGTTTAACAGTGACAGACATTGATGGGTAGGTATTAAGTAATGAAGTAGTTTAACAAAAAAACAGCTGTGGTGCCCAAAAATATTAGTGGAATAATCAGACTGAAACCAACAACCACCAGTATTTGATATTGAATATAGAAGCAATAGCGATATGAACATTTAAGCTACATGAAAATTGTACATGACCTATCTAGTAGTTTCCAAGTTGCCTGAAGAGCCGAAGAGAGCGGACGCGTTGGTAAGTTCAATAACCTTTTTTTTATTGCGCGGTGGAAACTCGTTACGAGCCGTCTCGACTCCGCCACTTGGTCGAATAGAACAATCAATTGAGTTAGGGGCTGGCGGAGGAGGTATGTGTGGCTCTCCTCTAGAGGTTTACTCACTAAACCCACCGCGATGTCCACTACGGTCCCGTGTAGTGGCGGGCTCACGCGATTTGCGGTTATTGACCTACATTACATACTTTACCGCAACCCGTCAGGGAAGTTCAATAACCGGACGTATGGATACGGGTTGGCTTTAGAATTCTCCTTTAAACATTACTACAGATTAATTGAACTGTAAACGGTCTCATTTTTTGCACGCGGACGTAAAAATAAATAAGACCATTAATGGCTGTTAAAAAGGTAAAAATAAATGTACCGTTAGCAAAGAAAAATGTTGTGGTTGTGTAAGACCTCTTTTAAGAAGTTGGTAAAGGAATATACCATTAAGAAAATTCATTGAACGAGCAACGCGAAGAAGCTGATAATCTTGTTAGGGACGAACATTTCCTGCAAATATTACCTATTTGCTAGTAGAAAATACACCCGTGTTTTTTTTAATTATTTTAAATATGATAGCAAAAGAATTTTATACATTTAAAAAAAAACAAACTGTTTGATAAAATGAATAACGGTCTTGTCAGGCTTAAATGCTTTAATTATTATTTGTTTATCTTTTACGGATATTATTTTAATTTGTTAGAACAATACCCGGCCCTTTGGCAGGCGTACACGGAGACAAAGGTCCAAAGTGCAGAGGCCCTTTGAGAGTTTTAATCTAAAATGTGTTGGAACACCTACTGAGGAGCCTCCACAACTGCTCTAATGCATAAGTGCAGTCATGGATTGTTGTAATTAATAATTAATAGCAGAGACAGTTTGAATAGGGTATATTACTATAACAAATAATATAAATAAGCAGACAACATCATTATATAGCAAAAGAAAATATATGAGAGTGACAGTGCACGTTTTACAATGATAGACAATAGAAAAAGCCTACGACATTTAAAAAGAATATTTCTACCACGCAGTATTGCTATTAGAATTTGCGTCCACACTTTCATCATCATCTCCTGGACGCAGACGCTTTAAATCCATTAGTGTGGTGAAGTTTTCATGCTTCGGGCGGTGCAGTCCTTTTGTCAAAATATCAGCAACCATGTCTGCTGTGCATCTCTTCTCTCGCACGAAGTGGTAGCGTATGTCTATATGTTTATATCTTCAAGACATTTTATGCAAGTCGAATTTTCTGTTCTTTCTGACAGCTTTACACCTTCTGTACAGTTAGGTAATTTATTAAGATTAGTGAAATTTAAGTGACCCATTCTCTGGTGCCACAGATAAATATCTTCATCAGTCTTGGCCATCATGACCTGTATGTCTTGATATTTACAAGTATTTAAAAAATATGTTTCATTGATCAAATCTGCTTTTGCCACTAATTTGTTACTCGGATTGTAAATATGACAGCCATTCTCATTAAATTATACTCGACATCCACTTTTGATTATTTTGCTGACAGACAACAAATTAATTTTCAATTCAGGCACAAATAAAACGTTTCTCACCTGTATTGTATCGGTGCTGCCATCTTTTGCATATACTTTGATACCTACATTACCACAGCATTAAACTTTTAATACTTTGTTATTTGCAATTCATATGCTCGGTACAGGTGCAGGTTTAATTTCAGTAAGCCAGTCCCGGTGCATGGTCATATGCATGGATGCCCTTGAGTCAACATGCCAAAAATTGAAGTCATTTGCTGTTGATGCTGAAGAAGCTGCAACAAAACTTTTATTATTTTCTTGACTCTGTGGTTTATGTTTTTAGAAACCTGAGTGTTTTTGAAATTTGCTTGAGTATTATTACTTGAGTACAGAGCTGAAGAATCATATCTGCACTTATTTTTACTCCTGAGCTTTCAAAACCCATAACTATAGGTTTGTATTCATTAGGTAAACCTGCCAGCATCAAAGTCCTGAGCCATTTATCATCAACACTGAACCCAATGTTTGCTCAATCCAAGCTGAGCTCATGATTTTCTTGACATAATCTTCTACACTGGTGTTGGGTAATAAATTCGTGTTAATCAAGTTTCGCAATAAACCAACTTTTCTCAGCAGACCAGAGTCTTGAAATGCTTGTGATAAACTCTCCAAACCTGTTTTGACGTCGTCACATCCTGTATATTATGTATAAAATTTATCGGATTGATTTTGCCTTAGATCTTTCTTTGGACACATTCCCATAAATCATCGAGTACCAGGTATGCTTGCACTGCAAAACTCCAGCTTGTCCAATTATCTCGACCAGTTAACTTCTTAATAGATATCATTGAATTATTTCCAGCCATATTTAGGTACATGTATTTATTATTCTATCAGTACTTTTACTATTTTCTTTAGTAATACTGATTACAGCAATAACCACGCAATCTTTGCCTCTTCTTAAATATATTTACATGTCTATAACTTCGACTTTATCATTTATAAAGTTGCCTCTTCACGAAAATAATAAAGTATAACATAAACATGTAAAAGTTCTCTATAGTTAAATTCCACAAGTTAAGTTCGAATATTACGCTTTCGTAAGCTTCCTTTTAAGACCTCTTTTTCTACAGTTATTCTGTTCTTGGCAGGATACAGATGTAGGATTGATATCAGTGAGCCAGTCTCGGTGCATGGCCGCATACATAGACGCTCCCGAATCCAGATTATCGGTGAGCCAGTCTCGGTGCATGGCCGCATACATAGACGCTCCAGAATCCACATTATCAGTGAGCTAGTCTCGGTGTATGCATGCATAGATGCTCTAGAATCTAGACTCCATACATCTTTTAATCTTCGCCGAGGATGCAGAAATTACTTTGACATAATGAACCTATAATTTTTTTTTTTTTTTGAAAAATAGATGTTGGCCGATTCTCATAGATACCGGATAAGCACAAAAAATGTCATCAAAATCGGTCAAGCCGTTTCGGAGGAGTATGGGAACGAAAACTGTGACACGAGAATTTTATATATTAGACTAAATCAGCACTAATCTTCATACCGGAACAGTCTTGGTCCATTATCATTAACACTTCTTGTAATCTGTGTCATGGTTCTCTATGCGTTTCTGACAACTCAAAATTGTGACCAACCATACATTTTCTACACGTAATTTTCAATTAATTAATTAATTTTTCTTTCATTATATTCTTCGACCGATACCTATTGGTATTTATTACTTCTTTAAATAAGAAAAATTTTCATCCGCCATCTTCAAATGCCTCTGCAAATTTTCCGAATCTATCTTGTATTTAATTTAAGCTTGGCTTACTTACTCGACATCATAGAATTACTTCGAGCTCTGTTTACATAACATTCAGTATCGTAAATAGCTAAAAACAAAATTCTTCACACGAACACGGTAACTTCAAGAGAAATTATATTCGCCATTTTCTTTCGTAATTCTACTTTTTGAATATCGCTCAAAATACAAATATTGCTTTACACGGCAGGCATGTCTGGGCCCATAACCTGTTGTAATTAATAATTAATAGCAGAGATAGTTTGAATAGTGTATATTACTATAACAATTAATATAAAGAAGCAGACAACATTATGCCATAGCAAAAGAAAATATATGAGAGTGACAGTGCACGTTTTACAATGATAGACAAGAGAAAAAGCCTACGTCATTTAAAAATAATATTTCTACCACGCAGTATTGCTATTAGAATTTGCGTCCACACTTTCATCACGGATTCACCGCAGCAGCTGAGGGACTATTGCTCCTCGTACGGAAACTAATTACTCTGGGCTATAGAGATGGGTGTTAAATGGATTGGTTTAATGAAAGCTATGGATGAAGAATCGGCGTCTGCCCTAAGTACTCTCACAGTACGTCAAAAAGGGGCAGACGGTGACTCGCCAACTTTCTAGATGGGTCCTCTCTTAATAGCCACCAAGGTAAACAAAGTCTGCCATAAAGACAGCCAGAGGGCAATATCGGTGCGAGCGGCTAGGGGTGTAGAGCGGTGCGGCACCTGTTTCGCCATCACGGGCCTCGTGAAAACGAAGTCCTAGAGCGGGTTTCCCCGTAGTTACGCCCTTGAAATTGACACTTCCACCCCCGAGCATTAGTTCTTGCGGCTTCCTTCTGGCCGGCCGACTAAGGCAAGCCAGCGTTGAGAGTCCTGCGGGTGCTCTTGAAGATTCACACTCCAACCTGCCAGCAAAGTCAAGCCGGAGACGAGGCCCTAACCGACTCTCTGAAGCATTCGGGCCCGCAGTGTCGCCACACACATTCAGCTTGCCAGAAAGCTGCCCTGCGGTTTGTAAGCTCCCTTCTCATCTTGTGATACATTTTTCGTTTGTATCACAAGATAAAGGTGAAGTTTGAAAGCTGTTACTCTGCCTTCCGAGTTTGCGAAATATTATATAATATTGAACACATGATTTTTGCAGGATTTGGATATTTTTATGATTTGTTGAATGTAGTTTAACATTATTTATCCCTGATCATATCATTGTTCACTTGTCACCTTCACAAAATTCTTTCTACATTTGCATTCCTTCACGCGTTCCACTAACTTATGTTAATAATAACGATCTGGAAAATGGAGGTAATTGGCGGTCATGGTCAGTATACCAATAGATTGTTTTTTTACTGCTGGTTCGTATACCGTTGTCGTCATGGTCACTAAAATGTCATTTCTTGTGGTGGCGTCGTGTGTCGGGTCATCCCTGTCCCTCTAATATGGCGAGATGGATGATGGCTGGCACATGCGCCATACTCGTGAACGGGTGCTACTTGCGATGACTGGTCGATGACGGTCTTGCGGGCTGGTATTAGATTTTAATATTTAACTGCATCATTTCCATCATGGTTCTGATCACTTTCGCGGATTGCCTGCATTATTAGGTATATATAATGTAAGTGGATGCTCCTGTTTCACCATGTCTATTCTGAGGAGGCTAACCAAAAGTATTATGCTTGAGTATTATGATGTACAGTAAATATATACAAGTGATATAGAAGGTGTAACAGTTGCAGCACCTTACAAAATGTAAATTGTGTATTATGCAAAACCTGGCGATGAAAAAGAGTGACCGTGAGTTTTATTGCCCGTTCTTTCTCATGGTTCTACCTATTGCTTTGCGAACGTGGCAGGAAATGTAAATGTAGAAGCATACAGTAATAATGTTTTAAATTTGAGTATAAGTAATTATTTTATAAATTTATTATTTTGACGTTCATAAGCGTCACATTGTGACCCAAATGAATAAAGGATTTTGAATTTGAATTTATTATTTGTGAAATAATAGTCAATATTGTATATTATCAAGGCGTCAATCCTTTACTATTACGATCTTTTAGATACTATACGAAAAGGATTTTATTTAGGCTATAGTAATCGATAGTAATATATTGCGTCTGAAATAATTATACCACTATATTAATGTAAGATGTGTCATATTTATTAATGTTAAGATAATAAACCTAGTAACAAAATAATCTTTATTATCAACACAACTTTTTAGCATATTTAATGATATAACAACAAGAGGCAATTAGTTTTCCACTTTACGAAGAAACGGCCTTTTAGTATAGACCAATTTGGTTAATCAAAAAGAAACCCCATTTATGATGACCAACCAGCACTTGAGAACCTACCTATCTCCACCTAATTTTCATCCCATCAAATTTAACGAAAGCTATAATATTACAAAGCATCTAATTTCGCTGCTTAATTAGCAAACTTGTTTCAACCTAACAATTTTTCCATCACTTAATTTCGAATTAAAATTTTCTTACAAAGGTCGAAGAACAAAACCGCCGAAACCACTAAACATGAAATTGAAATACAAGGGAAAGTGAGGAAAATGGAATATTTATTCATCGTCATCACTTAGATTGGTGTCGCAAAGAAAAGGGCGCTACAAGCCATTGAGCAAAACGTGAAATTAAAACTTAATGGGATGTGTTAAGACGGAGATGAGAAAATAGAAAAAAAAGTTAAGTTTCATTAGAAGTAATTGGGTTAAGTTCTCCGCTGGATTAATAAAGTTTTGCAGGATAAGCTCTTTTGATAATTGACTTCACATTGATACTGTTTTCCATTTGTATGCAATTTATAATTTTATTTGCTGTTTGAACCTCTTTCCGGTCGTTAACTTTAATGAACATTTGCTTACTTAAAAACCCTTCTTACAGTTAGATACATCAATGTTTTTTATTTAATATTAAACTAAAAGGTTTCAAAACAAAACCCTAATTATCATTAACGTATTTAATTTCAATCAAAAAAGCGTCTACTATAAGTATTTTGCTACATTTGTGATCAACAGTCAACTAATCAAATCGAAACTCGTACAAAGCTGCGCTATGTTCATTTTCATTTCACAAGTTTACTTTTGTCCTATATCTTGATTCGTCTAACAAAGAAATTTCCCGTGATATGGGAGTCGGAATCGTAAAACTGAATGTAGAAGCTAATGCAGTTACAATAGACGATAATCGAGATCGCTAAGGCGAGGGTTTTTTAAATAAAGCGGGGACCTTATCAGAACGTTGACCGTTTGATACGAATATATTTGTAAAACAAAATCTTTCTGAAGCCTAGATAAGTGTATTAGATGTTATAGTAAATGTTTTGGAAAGCATAGCTATAGTTCGATTTAAGTAGCATTAAATTCATATTGAAGATTTTTCGTATACGAAATAATGTCTCCGTTAATTTCCGTTTTGTGAACAAATGCAGAATCGGAATAGCTGCTACTCTGACGTCATAAAATTTGTTAATATTTATTTCAAGAACGAAAATAATCAGTTTCAGTCAGAAAATAATCAGAATCGTTTGAATTAGCAGTATCTGTATTGGACGCGCCAGTTACGGGAACTGACCCGTGCTTAAACACAAAATGGATCAGTTCATGCACGACACTGATTTGGCGTAAATTTTACATGAGACCTTTTAGAATGATCATCTGGTAATTGAACTGATCTAGATAATGGTGTAATTATTTTCAGTTATAACAGCTAATCTTATTCCTATGGATCAATTCTGTTGTGTTGTATTTGTACATACATACATATCGTCACGCCTTTTATCCCCGAAGGGGTAGGCAGAGGTATATTTCTACACCCACTTTTCGCCAGATATACTTTAGCCCCACGTAATAAGGGGCGAGACTATTGCCGTATCGGGCACATTTCCATACTCCGTGCTGCTACTGAGAATTTCGTGACAGAAAAACCCAATAACACTGCCCGACCCAGGAATCGAACCCGGGACCTCCCGATCCCACGCGCACATTTATGCCGCGAGACCAACGAGGCAGTCGTATAGGGTTTGATGTCGAGTTTTCCGTCTCTACGCAAAGATGGTATTTGCATCGTGTTATCCCTTAGTCGCCTCTTACGACACCCACGGGAAGATAGGGGGTGGTGACACTTGTATTCTATGCCGTCAACCACACGGCGAGTTCGTTGTATTTGTGATATAAAAATAACTAATTTCGTTGCTATGGATCAATTTTGTTGTGTACTATTTGTGATAAAGCACATTTAATAACCTTAATAACCTACAGTTATCTACAAAATACGATGTCATGTTGTTTAAACACATGAAGTGTGATAATCACCATTTATGCGTTACAGTCACTTTTTTTTTGTTCTTTCTTTTTTGTTTTACGAGGTGGAAAATCCCTTCGGATCTCCGACTCTTGGGGAAATGAGAGCCGGAGTATGTGGTGTTACCACTAAAAACCACCTCGACTTTCTCAAGTACCCGTGTGTCGGAGGGTAGGGTATCGCCGAAGCATTCGTCGCTACCCCCGACAGGCATTGGCCCGTCAGATGGTCAGGCGGGCCCCGAACAAAACCCCTTTGGCGACGGATTAAGGTGTTGAGCTCCGCCGCCAAAACATCCAGCGGCCGCAGAGGATAGGGAGGACGGCAACGCAACACTGCATCTTCTCTTCCTCTGCGGCCCCACCGCGACGCATCGAATGGTGCGCCCCCAATTGGTCACGGGAGATAGGGCGTGCGGCGACACAACACCAACACACCTCTCCTCCCGCGACCGCGCCCGACTGCGAGGGATAGACAGAACTGTCCCCCGCACCCGCACCGTTGGACGCATCCTGCGCAGGCCCCTCCAAGCCCACGCGGAGCGTCCTTTCCCGGGATCTTTCCTAGCTTCACCGTGAGTGTCCAATCCTCGGTTACTGAGCTCCCCCACCCCGACAAGGTGGAGATCCCACAGGGGGGCGTAACAATCACTTGAGCTTCTCGTTTAAGAATATTGGGTACCAAAAAGGAATATTACTTTCAGCGTTGTAACATAAGAGTTTGGTAGATATTTTGTTCTTAATTTTATAAATATACATAAAAGCTTTACCCTTGGTAACTACTCAAAATTATATTTCCACGGTCACTACTCAAGGGTCAATCTGACCCTCCTATAAAACAACATATATTTCTTAAACTATTAAAAATCTTGAAATAAACCACACCAATAAAATTAAAGGATATATTGTGAAATAAAATGACATAACTTTAATTACTTTCTGAGTAATTTGGACATACAATAATTAAGCAAGCGTTGCAAATAGGAATTTTACATGAAAATAAACACTGTTTGTTTTGCGATATTTTTTATAGGGACAAATACCGTAACGCGTTCTTTTAGATGCTGTATTGGAGACAACAAGAACAGGTTTTCAGACATAGGCAGTTTAAATATCCTTAAAGTTATAAGACGCAATTGCTGGGGTATCTTTTCGTTACAAATTTTTTGTCGGGCGTAAGGTAAGCATAACTCTATGCCAAGCTGACGCAGGAAATTTGGCTGATTTACTGATTTGCTACTAACTGCATCGTATATAACCATACTTTTTACACCTGTAATATTTAACACAGCATAAAATATCACCATGGGCCACCGTCGTCAAGCCCCAGCAACCGAAAAGTTTGCACATTTTCTTTTCTAAAGCAACTTTTGTCTCCTTGTAAAGTATGATTATAGCAGGCTTGATGTGTTGTCCTGGAACTACATCATTATCATGATACATGCTAGAAATAAGAATAACAGCTTTAGATTTGTATGGTTCATAAGACACCATGATGGTTTTAGCTGTAAAACCAAACAACGAAGTTTCTACTTGTTTTATACGGTAAATATTATTTTGGAATCTCTAATTTGTGAACACAAGTGATTGATTCATTTAAGATACAAGACAAAGCGTTCTCTGGATTTTCAGCTGTTAAATGCATGTGCAAAGAAGTGAAGTGTGGAGGGATCAAGATTCACGGCAATATCCACCTCATCATAAATATCAACATCAAGCAAAGCACTTCCAATCTCTTCATCCGTAAGCAAATCAGACCCACGATGAAACCAAAAGTGACACTTAAAACCTATACTCTAATTTAAAAAAATCGGGCAAGTGCGAGTCTGACCCGCGCACCGAGGGTTCCGTACGCATTTTACCTTATTAGAGGTTGGTGCTAAATACGCTAGTCCTATAAATCTGTATGAGCGCCCATACAACTTAGAGGACTATCTTAAATGGAGTCTACTATGTATGTATGGGGACACCCTTAAATTTTCCACTTTTTTATTTTTTGTAATGTTTCCTTTATTTGTGCTGTAAGACCCTGCTTTTGGCCAAATTTCGTGATTCTAGTTCAACGGGAACTACCATATAGGTTTTCGACCCAAAACCTATAGGGTACTTACGGTTGACCTAGAATTGTCAATTTTGGTTAAAACCAAGGTCTTACAGCACAAGTAAAGGAAAAATACCGAAAATTTAAAAAAGTTGAAAATTAAGGTTAATTTTGGTACTTACAAGTTTTCGCAAAAATCTAATTTTGACCATATCTTTCTATCGGGTTGACCCAGGACCCTGATTTTTATACACCTAATAGGAACCATAGACCTCAGTATCTGGTGTAAATTTCAATTTGCTAGGTCCACCCGTTCCTGAGAAAACCGGTGGTGACACACGGACAGACAGACAGACAGACAGACGGGCAAGAAAGTGATCTTATAAGGGTTCCTTTTTTTACCTTGTGAGGTACGGAACCCTAAAAAAGAAGAAACCTATTATAATGAATATTTTACACAAAAGAAAACATTAAAATAATGCATTTACCCACTGTTGATGCTACTCAAGGGTCAACATGACCCTGTACTTGCCGTTTTGGCGCGAAACAAGAACTGAGTGACAAGACATAACCACTATGCGCAGGAGCGGGTGCCTTACGGAGAATACACGGGCGATAGACCCATGAGTAATAACCAAGGGTTAAAAGGTAAAAAAAAAACGAAATAAAATAACAGTAAAACGGTATCTACTGGAGGATAAATATAGAGTTCATCCCTATCTATCTTCTGAATGCAAATAAACTTAAAAGAAAAATATCGCTCTCGTTAATAAATATTCATTATTCTATCCAATGCAACGGTTCGCTGGCGTCACGAACTTGCTAAGCCTTCAGAATACGACTGAATAGATTATGGATAATCAGTTTGAAGTTTAATCCTAAATAATATTTTAAATCCGGATGTGAGTTTGTTTGCTTGTTTGTAAGCATTCCACATACTATTATATGCTACGGCCGGTTTCAATGTTCGATCTATCCATGGATTCGGACATGGAGATTCGAGATACATGTTTGACATACTTGTCTTGTATGGAGCTTATGTCAAACATGTACCTGAAATTGAAAAAGAAGATAGGTCAAATAATGAATTCCATGGTAAAACGATCATAACGATAGTTTTCATTCAATTGTCAATGACATGGCTACAGTAAAATAAATAGCGAAGACATAAATATCCTTCAATCAAGATGTGAACGAGGCTACTTACAAATGGTTGTACAAAGTATCAATTTCATTACACAAAATTAGTGTTTTGCAAAAGATCAGTCAGATCATGACTGTTTTCAGAACATTGTTATGAATATTGTTGTACTTCTAAATTGCTAAGTTTGTGTTTAAGTTGAAGACAAGACGAGTTTACAAAGTAGGTTGGAGTAAGAAACTTATTAAAAGTTATCAAAAATTTGTTCAACGATGTCTTCAATGTGTAAGTTTTCACGCTCGGTTATATTATGGATATAACTAATTTAGATAACAAAAATCCATAATGTTAACTTTACCCTATACACAGACAACATACACTATCGAAATTGACTTCTGATAATAAGTTCATAATATTATCATTACCCTTTTGAAAGCATTCTTAAGTACACTTCTCTTCTAAACGAATCATGTAGGTAAAGGTTTGGTTAGCTATACCTATATACCAAAACAGTTGAACAAATAAAGAAAATGTCTGCATAGGTTAAGTAGTAAGACATTCCAAGTTACGATTTATTCTACTTTCCTTCACAGCAATTCCATATACGAACAAAACATTGGACAAAATTCCCAAGTCGAATGTGTATTACAAAACTGAAGGAATCAATATCTTAAAAGGTTTCTAACATCTGCCTTATCTGTACCACGTAACCTTTGCACAGGGCTCCACTAGCCATACACTTTCACTTCTATCGAAATCTAACTCTTCAAATCGAAAGACAATCCGTTCTTGAGGGTAAGCTAACATTTATTAACTAAGTGAGCAATACAGACAAAACAGTAGACATCGTTTACTATACGTTGAAAATACAATAGTGTTGTGTTTCTGTTTACGCTTTCCAAAGGTTATGGCGTGCGGAATTTGTGTTTTAGGGGCGGAATATACCTGACCGAAGATGCGTCGAACGTATCTTCGGTCGCGTCTATTCCGTCAAATGAATCGGTACACATCTGATGGAAAATGCGTCGAGCGTATCTGCACACATTCGCTGAAAGCGTGGCTATTATGCACACATATAAGTTTGTTCGTACAGGGCCGTACTCAGGGCAGCTCAATATTTTACTGTCATATTCTTTTACCTAATCATTTTTCGTGTTCCCTGATGTTATGTAGTCACTGAAGTCTTGTAGTTATTTATTTTGCAATTCGAGTACTATTAAAAATATGTCGGACTTCGAAGATTTTTTATAGTAGCCAACAAGCGTTATTTAAATATATATCCTATTTAGGTATGGAGGTTCAAAAATAAAAGACGATAATACGATTTGGTTACGGTTTTTCACAAAACTTATACAAATGATATAGAAGGGGTTACAGACTACAGTTGCAGAGCAAGACACAAAATGTTTTCTATATAGGCATGTATGGAAATTGTTCCCGTGGACCTTTAGCACCTCATACCCAAAAATTGGCCCTCGATCCAAGCTAGCAAATATGCGTACACTCATAGCAGATACTAACACTACATTATTCTACACATTTCGTTTCTGAAAAAATAAGTAAGTTCTGGCGGCCCTGGAATCTTACGATCTTAAAATCACCGATCTGGGAATGACATGGATATGGTATGTCCAATACCTACGAATTTAGCGTGCACACCTACGAAATTAGCGTGCACACTTACGAAACGTTGAACAAATAAAATGGTTGCCATTTGGGTTGTTCTCCAGAATGTAATCGATAACGATATGGAGCCGGTTAGAGGAGAATAATACATTTTTGTAGTAAGTTACCTTTGTTACCTTTGCCAGATTAGTTTATTCCATAATGCAAATGTGGGCGAAAATGGCAAAGCGAAAGACGACCCTTGTATGAAATATGTAACAAAATATTCTCTGAGAGCCAATATCGGTTTTTAGACATATTTATGCACAAAAACAAAATTATTATGTTCGATAGACAACGATTTCACAGCAGATGTACCACAAACCTTGGCGAAAAATATGGCGATAGTGGCACGAATGACATTTCTAATAAAATATTATTTTATTCAGTTAACTATGGCTATCTCTTTTTTCTGACAGAGATATCCCTAAGACAAAACAAGACAACACTATGTTTGGTGGTTTTATGTCAATTTCGTATATATGTGTATAAAAAAAATCATGGCGAAATGTGGGTGTAATATTACACCTCTGCCTACCCCTCCGGGGATATAGCCGTGAGTCTATAAAATATAATAATATATGTGAATAATGTAATTTTTCTATATGTACCTACTATTTGCCCTCTCCATTTATATTCCTTACCCAAAGGTCAAAATTCACGTGGTGCGTGGTGCGCGCGACGTCGACGGATAATCCGTCAGTACGCTCGACGTACTAACGGATTATCGGTCAGGTGTGAATGGTTGAACGTTTTTCTATACATTTGTATGTATTGGCGTTACGCGACCGATAAAACGCGACGGGTCTTCCGTCAGATATGTTCCGGCCCTTATATTCAGAAGATATTTGTTGAATGAGTGTTGTGTTTTCTCGTATTTGCATGATGGTTGAAAATAAATACACCACTATTTTTTAATTAGCACAAAAACTTTAAGGACAGATTAGCGAAGACATTATTATCATATATGTGACGTAAGCATTTCATAATATCTATAAATAGCATAGATATTATCATTTGTTTATTGTAGAAAATCTTACTTAAATCATAGTCATATTTTACAATCCATTCACTAATTCGTTGATAATATTCCATCCTGCTCATTCGCATTCTCTCTGTCGTACGTATGATGTAGGTAGCCTTACACAATAAACTGAAGCAAAATAATAAGTGTAGGTAGTTACTTTTTATTTTTTTTAATTCTATCCTCTCCTTCTTACTTCATCCGGGCTTAGGACCAGTAAAATTTACCGTTTAACAAGTAATTAAATACGGAGGTATGTAATTAGAAAGCAAACAAATATCAAAATAAAAGGAGGTAGTCTGGAATAAAAGAAAATAGTAATATTGGCGTATTTATGAAGTTAGAATCAGCTGCTATTTACAAATTTCATCATCATCATGTCAGCCGAGAGACGTCCACTGCTGGACATAGGGCTCCCCCAAGGTTCTCCACACAGACTGATTTTGAGCCGCCCGCATCAAATTTTTATTTACGTAGGTAGGTAATTTTTACTTACAAGTTTTTCAATTGTCCTTCGAAATGTCCACCACTATTGTTAATACACAGACGGGTACGTTTTATTGAATTGTTTTTTAACGAGAGAAGTACGCTTCTGTCTTTTCACTTCATCAAAAGCGTCCAATATGCGCTGTTTTAATTGTTCGACACTAACCGGCTCACTTTTGTACACCCACAAAAAGAAGTCCATGGCCGTGAGGTCAGGTGAGCATGGAGGCTAAGCTACAGGGCCGCCTCAACCGATCCACTGGCTTTCAAACTCTTCCCTGTACAAACGCACAGCTGCACTCGCGTTTTATCCACTCAAAAGCACGAAGCATAGCTACATACTCCCGTGATGTGAACTGATAAGCCATCGAAAAAACGATGCGCTTACTACCGGTTACGATTTAGCACTGTTTGTCACTCGGGGCGCGGCGCGGGCGCAGAGGGACAGAGGGGAATTCATCAATGGAGTAGTTTACTGCTACTACTTGTTTACTATCCATAGTTTTAGTTATGCATTAACCAATTATTACGTATTTTTGTGGACAGTTTTGGGACTTAGTATTTTTATTTTTTACCAACATAAATATGATCAGTTAAAGATACTTAGAGCCCTGTAATTTTTTTTGTACTAATTAAAAAAAGGATTGTATATAACTGTTAGTCAAAAATACTAATTTTCCACCAAAAATACAAATTACACCACTAAGCTAAGTTGACGATTATTTTTGGGAGCAGGGTCACAAGAGAACCTAACATAACCTATTAAGTTTTCTGAGTGGATAAGTTTCCCGAGCGGACGAAACTTTTCATATCAAATGATATTTTGTAAAAAGATCATCATATTTGGTGTAGAAATAGTATTTTAGTGTGCAAGTCAGTATTTTAGTGAAATAATAAAGTTTTTTTGCGTAACTCACTTTAGTGTGTTACATAACATTTTTGATACGCTGTTAAAAATTATCCATTAAAAAATAGTGGTGTATAAATCTTTGCATGTATGTATTTTGTTGTTTGTACACCGTAGACCTATAATATATTTGATTTGAATTTTTCATGTCTATGATAAAGCTACCACGGTTATCTATTGTGAAAATCTTCGTGCGTGTAATCAAAGTTATCAAAATCAGTGTACGAACAAATGCTGAATTTCAAGGTGAATGTATGTCCAATAAAGGCAACAAAATAGCGTTATAGAATATTGGCATTACAAATTAAAATTTAGAAGCACTTATAAATTTCCTAAATATCACTGTCAACTATGGGCATGGCTAGGAACTGCCAGTTTTACTGCGTTGGATAACCATACTAATTGTCTAGAGTTACCGTAGGCAGGCAGGAAATTGTTCAGAGTGCGCAGTGAAAGTTCTACCTGACCACGATAGACAATTTTTCTAAACAGTTATACTGCGTTGCACAGTGAATTACAACTAATAAATAAGGGTTACTTACCAAGGTTCTCCTGGTGTTCCTGATGATGTTCTTGAGTGGACCTATAAGATTAACTCATAATTTTGGCCTAAATAACAAGAAAATCGTTATGAATACCACTACTCGAGGGCCAGATCGGCGTCCTTCTTCAGCGAAGTCGTCGAGCACCAAGCACGTGCATCGGATTCACACAAGTTTTACAATATTCATTAAGATACTATTTTTATCACAAATAAACCGTTGCCGGTTATTGATCAAGGAAGCGACAATCAAACGGGTTCCAAATATTCTTTTATAGCGCAAGGGCACGCGAGATTACAAGATACAGCGTAGTCAAGACAACTTTTTTACCGGGAAAACGGACAAAGCACCAAAGAGAGTCAATGACAGTTTATAGTATGACCATAATCAAAATTTACAATAGACTAAACTAAACGTTACTAAATCGATATAATCGACTTGACTTATCATAAAAACTAATTCTATTTCAAACATCCACCCGCCCCGGACCGGCCTAACAGTCCGCTAATCGGTTGGTAGACGAGACAATGTTGCAACCGCTCTCCTCAGAATCGCACCGTCCACCAAGACCTTAGCAAATCGGGGAACTCCATCAGCCCCAGTTACCAAACGAAGAATGCGCCCCCTGCGCTATCTGAGTGGCGGAAGGTTAGCCTTCTCGATCAAAACGATGTCTCCAATCTTAAGTGGATCGGTCTTGTTTGTCCACTTAACGCGTTGCTGGAGTATGTCCAAATATTCCAAATTCCAGCGTTTCCAAAAGCTCTGAGTAATCTGGCGTACCAATTCAAAAGAGCGAGAGACGACTAGGTCTCGTATCAATATAAGGGTACTCAGGCAAGGCGACAAGTGGGCGACCAATCAAAAAATGGCCCGGCGTAAGGGCCTCCAAATCATTCGGATCTGAGGAGATCGGGCACAACGGCCTAGAGTTCAAAACGGCCTTAATCTTACAAAACACAGTTGCGAGTTCCTCAAATGTAAGGACAGATTCACCGATTGTCCTGCGCAAGTGTGTTTTGGCCGACTTTACAGCGGCCTCAAATATACCACCCCAGTGTGGACAATTTGGTGGAGAAAACAACCAACTTATGCCACGTCGGGCAAGCCTATTGCATATATCAGCCTTGTTGGTTTCAAGGAAATTAACAGCATCATTCAAATAGTTATGAGTGCCCTTGAAGTTAGTGCCACAGTCAGAACGGATCAAGGAAGGCAGCCCTCTGCGGGATACAAATCTGTCAAATGTGGCTACAAACGCCTCGGTCGTAAGCGAGGAGAGCAGTTCTAAGTGTACGGCCTTTGTGGAAAGACAAACAAAAACACAAGTGTGTTTCGAAGTGTCGACGTTTTCACCAAAAAGGGACCAACGAAGTCCGTGCCAACACCGTCAAACGTCCTGCTCTCAGTTACGCGACCTGCCGGTAAGTCTCCCATCAAGGGCTGCATGGTAGAAGCCTTGAGCTTATAGCAAGGGATGCAGCAAAAGACTACACTCCGAATAATTCTTCGGGCAGACAAAATCCAAAACTCGCGTTGCAAAATGGCCAACAGCGCATTACAACCAGCATGCGAATTTTTAAGGTGACGGTCAGTTACCAACAAGCGTACCAAATGACCGTCCTTAGATAACAACAGGGGGTGACGTGCCCCGTAACGGAGGTTGGCGTTTTTGAGACGCCCTCCAACGCGCAAGAGACCCGTTTCGTCCAAAAAAGGGTTCAATTTAGATATTGCGCCCGACAATTTCGATTTCCCTGATTTAAGGATAGCAATCTCCTTCTCAAAATGCGCCAATTGCACAGAACGAACCCAAAAGGTGAGGGATTCCTGTCGTTCCTGTGGTGAGAGAAAGGGTGTCAGTTGTTTCTGTTGTTGGTGCCTAAAGTTAAAAACAAAACGCTTTATCCAAGCAGTAACACCTAACAACTTATCGAGGGAGCTGTAACGATTCAACAAAAAATCGGGGTCGAAGGCGCATTCCACCTTCTCAAGAGCGAGTGTTCGTAGATCCGGCAAATTAGAAGTATTCAAAACTGGCGTTCGAGGCCAATCAATTTCTGGTCGACTCAACAATTCCGGACCCCACCACAGCGAATGACCTATCAAACTAGGCGTTAAGCATCCGGGCGAGGCACAATCAGCGGGGTTGAGCTTACCTTGCACGTGTCTCCAAACAAGCTTGACTTCGGAATTTTGGATTTGGGAAACGCGATTAGCGACAAATACCTCCAAGGTGTGGACAGAAGACTTCAACCAACAAAGAATGATTTGGCTGTCTGTCCAGGCATAGGTCCCATTAATACAAATGCTTTTGCAAGTACTGAACACGTTCAATAAGCGTACAAGTAGGGCTGCTCCCGAGAGCTCCAATTTCGTAATGGTCAGAGATGTCCGAAGAGGTGCAACCTTGCTCTTCGCCATGATCAGGGAAACTCTCACCTGACCTGAGGCACTGACTGTGCGCAAGTACACCACGGCTGCGTGACCACGTTCCGAGGCATCACAAAACCCGTGAAGGGTGGCCTTGTACTTCCCGGGAGGAAGGATGGGACGAGGCAAGGAGATCTCGTTGACGGCAGGAAGTGAGGATACAAAAGAGGTCCATTCCTCAACAAGAGTACCGTGTAGAGGTTCGTCCCAGGTCAATCCTGCTGACCAAAGCTTCTGCAAGAAGCATTTTGCCCAAAATATAACTGGACAGATCCAACCGTTTGGATCAAAGGTTCTGGCGACAGTAGACGATACGAGACGTTTAGTCCAAGAACAAGGCAATTTCAAGTCTACGTTATACGCAAAGATGTCTTGGACTTGTCTGTACTGGACGCCGAGAACAGCCATCATGGCGGGGTTGTCAACAATCTCAAATAGATGTGGATCCTGCTGATGATTCTCTGGCAAGCCTTCCAAAAGCGCTGGTGAGTTGGAAATCCATTTGCGCAACTCATAACCAGCGGAGGCCAAAATACCTATCAATTCGTCCCGCAGGAGGATCACCGCGTCCGCTGTGGAGACGCCCGAGCAAATTTCATCGACGTAAATATCGTCTTTCAAGATGGCGGAGGCTCGTGGGAAACGTAAGCCTTCGCGGTCTAAGAGCTCCCAAAGAGAACGTATTGCCAAGTAGGGGCTCGACCTTAACCCGTAGGTATTGGTATTCAGCTCGTAGACGACCATGGGATCGCGAGGATTCTCTCTCCAAAGGACCAGCTGGAAACGACGGTCATCAGGGTGGATAATCGTCTGCCTAAACATAATTCAACGCCTAAAAATAATCAAACGGGCAGCTTGATGGGGCTCTTCTACTTCCCAAAACCTCTGAACCGCATCAGAGAGAGCGGAGCCTACAGCTACCAAATTATCAAGTTCGGGTGGAGGGGGGTCCCTAGGTACAGGTCCCATTAAAGCAAATCCAAATATGGTCGGGATGGCAGTCAAACCATTTGGCAACAAGACCCATTTCCCACCAATCAAAATTCCACCGAGGACATCAGAACCAATCAACAAGTCGATTTGTCAAGGTGTGTCAAATTTGGGGTCTGCCAGTTCCCATCCCGATGTCAAATTCACCACAGCAGCAGGTAGCTGTTTCTATGGATGCATACTCAAAATATTCTTCAGCACAATAGCCAAGGTTTTAATACTCGGGTGTGAAGATTCAACAGGGCCAAACAAAACCTTAACTTGCCCTTCAACATTTGAGGCTACGTCACCTATTCCCCGTTTACAATTCGGAAAGGAGCCCATATTTACTTTAACCTGTCCTACCAAATAAGTGGAAACATTGCAACCTTGTGAACCTGTGTCCAATATAGCACGGACAACAACAGAGGTCCCCGTGTGTCCCCAGACCTAACAGCAACCGTTGGTAAGATAACGGTCTCAATGGGGGAGGTTGGCGTTGTAGGGCAGGGGTCAATGACCTATTGTTGCCTGGGCGGCGACCGTTGGCCAGGACCAGGCAAATCAAAACGTGGGTGCGGCTTGAAGTCTTCAAAGGCGCGGTGACTTGATCCACGCTCCATCTGTGGGGGGTCATAATGACGCACCCGCCCAAAACGAGGTGGGCGTGAGTCAAGGCAGGGACGCTCCGCCAAAGGAGGGGAATACCTGGGGCAGCAGTCATGGTGCTGGTGACGTTGAGCGGGCAACATTCAGGTGCGCGCGAGAGAGGAGGCGTGCGCACGCTACGGTTCTCCAAGCGAGGTGAGCGGCGATCAATTGAGCGAGGCGACTCTCGGCTTCGCGCCGGTGAGCTTCGGCTGCCACCTTCAAAACACCCGCCCGTGCGCGGCGTCGGCTGGTTGGACAAGCGGCCTACCTCTCTGGCATTCATGCAGAGAATGTCCAAATGCTGTCCTCCACAGTGAGGACAGGGGCGAGAGTTTGGACAGTCTCGCTAGTAGTGGGACCCCAAGCAAGAGAAGCAAATGCGGCGGGCATTCGCGAAGCGCCTACGAGAGGTGACATGCAGGTCCAAAAATGCCCTGCAACTGGCCGTTCTGTGCCCCGTGACCTTGCAGTAAGAGCACTCCGCTGGGCTCTGCGTGACTGCAAAGCGAGGAGGGCGCCGGTCAACATTGGCTCGGGTGGGAACGCGAGCCTGCTTCTTGACCTTGGGCGGCTGCGACTTAGCCGGCGTGTCACCACCGGAGTTGTCCAAGACCCGGCACTCATCCTCGAGGAACTTCTCCAAGTCAGAGAAGGCTATCCCTTGGTGGGTCGCGCTATCCCCACCAAAGCGCTGTTCAAAACGCGACCTCAGGTCGGCAGGCAGCTTCTTCAGCACAATGTGCACCAATAGATAGGACCATTGGTCCACGGGCAGGTCAAGGCACTTAAGTGCATTGATTGCCACCAAAAGCGGGTTCAAAAGTAGGGTGCGCAACCCAAACACCCGGGTGAGCGTCGGCAAACCCAAAATCTGCTCGATGTGCGTGTCGGCGAGGCCACGCTTGTTATGGTACCTACGGGTAATTAAGTCTCGAGCCCCCTGGTACGCCTCGTCAGACACGGGCAGATGCTGGATGAGGCCTTTGGCCTCCCCATCCAGAACCGACATCAAATAGGCCAATTTTTGTGCCAGCCGAAGGTCAGCCCTGTCATTGACCAGGCTGTCAAACAAATTAACGAAGCCCAGATAGCTTCCTAGGCAGCCATCGAAATGCGGGAGGTCTAAGGTAGGAAGCCTACTCACCAATCCCAGTCCCGGTGCTGTCCTAGGAAGCTCCTGCTTCAAGCCGGGTTGCCCGTCCAACTAATGGTCTCGCACTATTAGAGACAGCATCATACAGGTCTAAGACCTGGGCATAATCTTCGCTGACCTTATTTCGCTGGTCAGCGGTGAATTCATTAACTGACACTTCGAGACAGCAAGCGCCGAAAATGCGAAATTGCTGTTCCACACTTGCCAGGCGATCATCGATCCGCTCGTACCTTTGTAGTAAGGCCTGCTGGCGACCAGGCCGGTCCAGCGCAAATCTGATGCAATAGCACCAGCAGCCGCACGCAAGTCCTTGATAGCTGACATAATTAAGTTACAAAAGAGCTTGGACGAGCGTTAAATAATATTATCAATTAAAACTTAATATTTGTTAATTCTTTGAAACCAACAAACTATTAGCCTGTTTACTGCTGTTACAAGCAAGTGGCAGGTATTTACTGCCCAACAAAATTAATAGTTTCAATATATTGACTCAAAGACAAAGGTTATTAAAGTTATAACATACAACAATTAAAGTTGAAACTTAAATTAGGTAATTAATTAGTTACTGCAACAAACAGACTAAATGTGTTATATATTACAACTGTAGGCACCAGTTTGTGTTACCTAACAATTTTATCAATATATTATAACAACAAAGGTTTGTCAAGTTTGGTTGTTATAATGTTTCAAACTCAATATATGCAATTAACCATTAACTTCATTAATTGATACATGTTACTGTTATGTATCCAATCAAAGTGACTTATTAATAGTAACAACAACAAATCTATGCTAGATTTCAACAATTTAAATCAAACAATTACTGATTGAGGTTATGTATGACAATGTGTTTCAAATTATCTAGGCCAACTTATACAAATAAATATTATGTATGTTAGGCAAAAACTGACCTGACAAACACTACAATACTTTCTACAAGGTGATAAGATACAAGCTTATACCAATCTGAGGTTTGTACTCAGCAATGCAACAGCGGTAAGATAATCAACCACGCTCTGCTACCAAAAATTATGTCTAGAGTTACCATAGGCAGGCAGGAAATTGTTTAGAGTGCGCAGTGGAAGTTGTAATACATCTACCTGACCACGATAGACAATTAATCTAAACAGTTATACTGCGTTGCACAGTGAATTACAACTAATAAATAAGGGTTACTTACCAAGGATCTCTTGGTGTTCCTAATGATGTTCTTGAGTGGACCTACTTGATACTTGATGGCACGGGCTGTTTCCACAACTCCACGTCTTGGCGTGTATTTTGCGTGCGGGTGGGAATAGTGTCGTCATTCGAGCCACCCCAGCTCTTCGAGGAAGGCCAGCAGACTCTTGATGTGGCCCACGGCCTCCCTCAGGGTGCTGTATCTGGTCAGGTACTGCTGCCTGTACTGTGCGACCTCAGGGCAGTCGAGGAGCAGGTGGGCTGCCGTCTCGTCTGCTGCCATACAGGCCCTGCACAGCGGGCTGTCGGTGATACCTATAGTAAATAGGTGTTTATTAAAGAATCCTTGTCCTGTGTAGGCGGCCGTGACTGTCCGTAGTTGTTGTTTGGACAGCCGGAGGATTTGTTTAGCTATCTTACCGTCTACTGCGGGAAGAGCCTCCTTGGCCTGCCTACATGTTTCAATACCAATCCAGGACTATTTGTGTTTGGTCCTGGTCCTATTTCTTACCAGGTTGCGATAAAAACCAAAGGGAGGAGAATAATGGGCTCGGGTCCCACCACCTCTAAAGTGGCCCCTCTTCTGGCAAGTACGTCGGCTGCGTCATTCCCTCTTGAGCCACTGTGGCCCTTAATCCATTGCAGTGTTAATTTGTTTAGTTTACCTACCTCTGTTAGTTTCTGGTGGCATTCAAGCGTGAGTGCCGAGATGATAGTATGGCTTTTGAGGGCTGAGAGGACAGCCTTACTATCTGAGAGGATCCTAATGGATCGTTCCCTTACCTCACGTGCCATGATTGCTGTGGCAGCTAGGATTATGCCAAAACATTCGGCCTGGTAGACCGTGTTGTTGGCTCCCAGCGGTGCTGCTATGTTGATGTTTAGGTCCTCGGAGAATACTCCTGAACCCGTACCTGTATCTGTTTTAGACCCATCTGTGAAGATCGTGAGCTCGTTGTGGTTAACTGCTCCTTCGTGTATGTCCTCGTACAGTTGGATTTTGTATTTCTTGTCGAAAACAAATTGTTTCGGTATACGGTCGCCAATGGCTTGTGTGATAGGAACTTCCTTAACTTAACATTTGAACTTTGAATGGACCTACAAGATTAACTCATAATTTTGGCCAAAATAACAAGAAATTCGTTATGAATACCACTACTCGAGGTCCAGATCGGCGTCCTTCTTCAGCGAAGTCGTCGAGCACCAAGCACGTGCATCGGATTCACACAAGTTTTACAATATTTATTAAGATACTATTTTTATAACAAATAAACCGTTGCCGGTTATTGATCAAGGAAGCGGCAATCAAACGGGGTCCAAATATTCTTTTATAGCACAAGGGCACGCGAGATTACAAGATACGGCGTGGTCAAGACAACTTTTTTACCGGGAAAACGGACAAAGCACCAAAGAGAGTCAATGACAGTTTATAGTGTGACCACAGGCAAAATTTACAATAGACTAAACTAAACGTTACTGAATTGATATAATCGACTTGACTTATCATAAAAACTAATTCTATTTCAAACACTAATCTCTTTTGACAAATATCTGCCAGCCCATGCCGAGACGCATCGATAGCGGCATTTTATTGAGTTAGCAAATAAACGGTTGCAAGCTGAATAAAATAATGTTCAGCACTTTGATCCCATGGCAAGTCTACTTGAAACCGAGTACATGATTCGCTACTAGCTATTATAATTTCTCCGCCAAGAGACCGACACATTAAATACTACCAGCCTGCCCCGGCTTCGCACGTGTTGACATTTGTTTTTTAAATATCTTTCTATCTATCGCTACCGGTACCCCGGGCACATACCTGATTTTCGTAGTTATGTGTGTATTAAAATGTTAATTATCGTTCGCTTAATAATGTGCCCGGTAGATGCCAATAGCCTCGCCCTCTATTACATCTGGACCGAAACATAACTGGCGAAGTGTTGGTGTGTAATACACCTCTGCCTATCACTTGAGGATTAAAAGACGTGAAGTTATGATTCTTTCTATCTATCTATATAGTCAAGCCTGTCTCCCATTAGTGTAGGCAGATAATATGGAACGCCACATGCTTCGATTTGAACATGCCTCTTTTGCTTCCTAGACATTCGTTAATCTCATCATGCATGCTCAACTACGTATAATTGGTACTTTTAATTTAGCCCTTTTTCGCGTTGGGCGTTCCCTGCCGACATGTCCATACCATTACTTATAATGTACTGTAAGGTGCCATTCACACAATTTCCTGCTTTCACTCTCCTTTTAACATCTCCCTCACATTTCCCATCTCTCGTTAACAAAGACCCGAAATACACAAACTCATTCACTTGTTCCACTTTTTCATCTCCTATCAATATGTTACATTCAGTTACTCTATCTTCCCTCTCTATGACCATGACTTTAGTTTAGAACTTTCATGTTGTCACTTACATACCTTTCTTTTTCTACGCCTCATACATCATGGTGACCATTGGCCACAAATCCGACGCATATGATTTATTTGTGTTATTATATGATTTATTTCATTCAAATTATGTATTTTAAATAATCGATCGCATCAACAAAAGTCTCGTCCCGACGGAATATCGGTGTGCGAGCGGTGAATTTATTTTCTCACGCATTTTTCCTATATATTATTTTCCTATATCTTTCTTAAAAGATATCTTTAAAAATTGTCTTTTACAGTATATCATTATAATGAATACCTTAGTATTCATTATAATGATATACTGTAAAAGACAATTTTTGTGAGCATTAAAAACACATCATATCTATTTAATTGGATAAGAAGTAAAACTGCATTGCTTAAAATAGCTTTCAAAGTAACCCATTATATTTTTCTAATTTTTTATTGATAAAAATGGTTACTGTGGAATTTCCTTAGGAGACAGACCTATGCTATCTCGGACTTTTTTGTAGGTAATAATGAGTACTTTAATAATACAGTACATTATTTTTCTGTATCATTAGTAGTTTTAGCGGCGCACGCCATGAAAGACATTTTCTGGAAAATTTTCGTACGCCTTGGGTTACATTATGGATGTTTTTGTAAGGATCCCTTTTATTATCTAGAAATAAATAAAGTTTATGTTACTCAGGGATAATGTCGCATTACAGTCGTGAAAGAATTTTTGTTTATTCGTAAAAAACGTACAAAAATACAAATCTTTCCTCTTTATTATATTACTAGCCGTTTCCCGCAGTTTCACCCGCGTCCTGAGGGAACTATTTCGCGTACTCGAAAAACCCAAATATCTTACGGACCCCTATTTTTTCTAAAATAAAATATAGCCTATGTTACTCGCAGATAATGTGGATTTCTAATGGTGAAAGAATTTTTAAAATCGGTCCAGTAGTTTTTGAGTTTATCCATTACAAACAAACAAACAAACAGAAATACAAATATTTTTCCCTCTTTATAATATTAGTTGTAGATTATTATTATTATTATAGTTATAGTATATATAGTATAAGTAAAGATAGGTTTAAACACCAAGATTTTTTACTAAAATTTCAAATAAAGCCGTTAGTGGCTGTGTCCGTTTTTGCTTCAGCATAGGTAACCAATATGTTCATATCCATTAGCAAAGATATTTCTTAGTATCTGGTAAATATTTAAATGAGAAATTCTACAAGATTTACTTGCGTAAAGAAGTGTTACTGGGTTTTTCCGAATTCTCAGTAGCAGCACGGAGTCTGGTGATGTGCCCGGTAACGGTAATATGAAATGAAATAAAATATGAAATGAAATTCGATTTATTTTGACTTACACAAGTTACATATAAGTAAATTTTTTGGACCCAATTCGGCATGTGCCAGGCGCATACCTGGCTCCGATTTTCAACTGGGCTCTCTAGTGGCTCGCCCCCTATTACATGGGATCTGAAAATTCATGGCGAAATTTGGGTGTAATATTACACCTCTGCCTACCCCTTCGGGGATACAGGCGTGAGTCTATAAATAAAATAAAATTCGTCTGCCAAAAAGGTTCAATTTAAGAAGGATTCTTCGCGTGATGTATTCATTCGACAATATCCCAATAGTATTTTTGTTGCTACACTATTCTATCTATTTGGCCACACATAAATTGCTATGTAATAAAAGAGTACATTAGTTGGTCCATGATACCGCAAAAGTTCTGGCAGCCAAATGACTGATGTAGGTTATTCTGATTCTAATATACTTTGCTTTCTCTTTGTGTATTTATTTTGTTGATATTAAAGATGTGTGGGGTAAGACTGATTGATAGAATTCCAAATGCAACTATACGAAAGAGCAGTGGACTGAAAGAAGATGTGGTGACAAGGATTGAGATAGGAATGCTTAGGTGGTTTGGACACGTGGAGCGAATGAGTGAATAAAGAATGACGAATCAGATATATAAGGCAAATGTGTGTGGGCAAGTCGGTCGCGGCAGACGTCGGCGGACATTTGTAGACCAAATTGGAGACATCCCAAGAAACGGAAACGTCCGAAGTACCCGAAACCGGCGAGCATGTATGAAAAGAGTAATGAGTGTAGAGGAAGCGCGTGAGGTTTGTAAGGATAGGAGCAAGTGGCGTTCTGTTGTCTCTGCCTACCCCGACGGGAAAAAGACGTGAGTATATGTATGTATATTAAAGATGAGAGAATCGAGAATATTAGGTAAATTAATTAACTTTATGTGAATGTAAGGAAATCTAATTTTCGGACGCTTAGGCATTTTCAGTCTATTTGATGATTAGAATAGACAATATATGCTTGAATTTCATAGTTATTTAAATATTTTATGGATATTGCTATTGGTTTAAAACGAGCCCAAAGTAGGTTAATGATTTCCTATGGTCTTTTTTTCTTAATTAAAACTTAATTGACTTTTATATGAAGTGAAGTAAAATGTGGAAAAGAACATACTTATATTATTAGGTTTTCTTTTTTATTTCAAATATTAAAATATCAAAGAAGATACTACATTTCTAAGTTGTTGGTATGGCAGTCACTCCACGGTAAATTAAAATATGAAGTCAAATCTGATTGGTTAGAAAGCGAGCATACTTGTTAATTGTGATAATAAATATAATATCAAAATCGCATTATTATGCCCTATTTTTTGAGCCAAATATTCCTTTGTATGACTATTTACATAGATATAATCTCATTATTTCGAGCTGATTTCCACCACACCTTTCTTCCTTGAAGCGTAATATCTACAAATAAAACAGGGAAGTTTTTGTGCCATCACAATATAGTATGTTCAGGATTGTTTGTGACAAATGCTTTGACAGTTCATTTATCAAAATCTATTCAGAGATAAATCCGACCCGAGAATGAACCAGTAATAGAATGAAAACGAATGTGAGGCTGTGTACACAACAGAGATATGAGAATCCGTAGTAATATGTCAGTTTACTTTCCTATTTTTTTTCCTGTACAATGCTAACGATAGCATGGCTTTTAACAAAGCAAAATTACTCTGAAAGAAGAGGAGTTCTAAATTACCTACTAATAGGATAACTTCTTACGTAGGGTACCTTTCACGCGCCGAGTAATTGTGATAAGACTCACTATGTCACTATGGCTGATAATTATTGACAATTAATACAATCCAACTGTCGATGTCGGAGGCGTTAAAGGGATTTAGGTTTTAAAGAAATTCACTGTCTAAGAATACTCATGAAATAAAGATTTCATTTTCAGTAGTAACGCAATCGTGCACAATACTATAACGCCAAGCGCCTCGCTTCCTTAAGTTGCTGACCTACTTATTTTCTATTGACTTTCTGTAATTTACAAATAATAGCCCCATCGACGACAGAGATTCACATTGTTACAAAACACGATATCAAAGCACCACACAGGGATTAATGGGGACTAGAAAAGCGGTAATTAGGGTTCAGTTGGCAATCAAAAGTGAATCCCTCTAGTACTGAAGGCCAGATCGACGGCAATTTGCGACGTAGCCTCGCGGGGCACATTATCCAAAATGTAATGTTGATCCATTTCGCTACATCTGGGCTCCTTAATCTGCGGCGTGTTTTATTTTTTTGTCATTTGGTTGGATTGCGTTGACAGGAGATGACCAATAGATGGCATTCGAGTAAATATGATGACCATTTGTTATTGCGGAGCAAAGGTCGTGAGTGGACCGTGCATCATCATTAATGTTTGGGCCCTCTTGTATAATAATACGGCGTATACATTGCGGTTTGTATTAGTAACTAAATAGAAAGAAAATTGTTGTGTATTCTATTTAATATAGCGGTGTACTCACTGTTAGGTCAAGAATGGTGTAATCTGTTTTGAAACAGCGATTATAAAAAAGTATATTTTATAAATAATTTATTGGCGTTATTTAGTAACTATACAATTTACGATAACGCAGCTCGACATTTGATTTCGTATGAGTTTCTTGATGTTTGTTAGGTCACAATGCAAAAGATATAAACATAAGCTAGTTTTAAAGCTGAATATGATTTCAAATAGTACAGAATAGATTATGAATAATGCTCATTCGGGCATAATTTGTTCTATCTAGTTAACCCGCTTATGCACTCAACAGACAGATAATTATATTTAACTTCCTGATACAAAACCAATGGAAAATAAAAATAGCCAGTCCATTCTTCATATTTTATCAGAACGGACTCACAGACGTTCCCTTTAACGTAGCTTCCTTCATATTTTATAAGTAAATATTTTGTTCAGCCAGCTTTGATACGTCTGTCTAGGTTTCCTTCCAATAGATGGCTTTGTATTTATTGCCTTCGATTTATCCCGGCACATTTTATCTACTCAGATATTTATTTGAATTTATCTTCACGTTTTCATAAATTTTGCCTTTTGTGATTCCGGATTTGAGATTGTAGCCCCCCCCCCCCTGCACATCAATTTGAATAACATCTTATAACCAAATTTCAAAATTTCATCTTTTTTTAAATATAATATTCTACCACATTCACACAACACTATCTAGTCCCAAACTAAGCAGAAGCTTGTACTAGACAATGGATAAACGTATATATATATTATATAGTCTCACGCCTGTATCCCCGAAGGGGTAGGCAGAGGTGTAATATTACACCCACATTTTGCCATGAATTTTAGGTCCCACGTAATAGGGGGCGAGCCTATTACCGTACCGGGCACATTACCAGACTCCGTGCTGCTACTGAGAATTTTCTAACGGAAAAACCCAATAACACTTTGCCCGACCCGGGAATCGAACCCGACACCTCCCAATCCCACGCGCGTGTAATTTACATTAAGTTAGCATATATATATTGCGATGCAACTGTCAATATGTCTACTTCTTTAAATTTATCACGTAAAGAATCTCTAGCACCTAACTTATAAATTGCACGTATGGCCCTTTTTTGAATGACAAAAATAGTCTGTATATCAGCAGCTGTACCCCATAACACACACTTGTTATAGTAATCATTTGGTGTTCCTTGTAATTATTGTGTACATACATTAAACACGGGAGACTACTGTAAAATTTAAACATCATTTAAGTTGCGTCACGAAAATTATAATTGTTTCTTAATAACCTTTATTTACTTTAAAGCCTTCTGAATCCCACCTCCGAGCTAAATCTTCTCTCAATTTGCTTAACAGAGTAGTATCGGTGGATTTCGAATGAAATTAATATTTTGAGTCATCACCATCATCGTCCTAGCGTTATCCCAGTTGCATCCAAGACTTACACGCCTTGAAGCCTGGGATGCGCTTACTTAAATTTCTTCTTCGTCTATAGATGTCATAATAGAATAAATTGTCAGCTATAAATAAAATTATTGGGAAAGGCAAATCATAAAGAACTTTATTACGTGTATTTCCTAAAACCATTAAAAATTTACTTGAAACAAAATGTCAAGAACATTTAAACAGGAGTTTCGCACTGCCAAATATTTTGCTTAACACTACAATAATGATAAAATGTAAAATTACAAATTCCAATTTAATTGTAATAAAGTTGAATTAGGTGCCTCGTCGAGTTTCTTAGGTCAGTTAGTAATAAAACGATCGTTTAAAAGAAATCATTGAAACAAAACGAAACGATGACAAAGAAGATTTCTTGCCAGCGAACAAAGGCGATAGAAATATTTTAAAAATAAATATTAACTTGGCGCGAAAATACTTTTGTGAGGCATTTTAGTCAAGTTGATATTGCCGAGAGAGATAACAATGTGACACCTTGATAAACTTTCGATGAAATATAGCGCTTTGGATATGCTACTTTATTCAAATAGTATAAACAAGACCCATCACTAAGCCGAAGTCTACTCGTTGTGAACATCGTGCCAAATCATACTAACTAAAAATAATACCTGGGAAACGAATTTTATTTTAAGTTTTCACATTTTTTAAACCGCAATTAAAAGCGCGCGCGTGCCATGCTCGAAATACCTACTTATCCATGGGCTCATAGGGCATCTAAAGAACATAATGGCGGGGTAAATGCATCGATCTTGTACCTAATTAGAAAAAATCCATACTAACTTTGAGCCCCAATATCTCCTGAACCAGTAATTTCCCAGGTATGTTGCCAAAGTAAAAAATGTTCGTAGTTATTGGTACAACATGGGATTTCAGTTTTCGTTAAGGGTCTTTTTACACCTTATATAATAGTATTCAAATTGTAAAGTAATTCTGCTTAAAATTCAGGCTTTAAAAATTTGCGTTTAGGATTATAATATATCACTTTTACAGGTATTGGTACATTTATCGATTTATACATTAGTGAAATCAAGTAGATCAATGCACAAAAAACGGCAAGAATGTTGATATCCTAATAATGCTCTGGTGTTAATTCATACTTGTCTTTTAACAGTCTTGTTTTTATGTGACTTATCCAAAATTGAAAACGGATCTGCCTAGATTATATACTAAAGTAAACACGCCACCAATTTCTATTTAATTGAACAAGTCTAAAAATGGTCTGAATCATATAAAATTAATATCACAGCTTGTTAAGAACTGTGATAATGTAAATGAAAGATAAAAAATGTGTATATATATATATATATATATATATATATATATATATATATATCGTTGGTCTCGTGGCATAAATGTGCGCGTGGGATTGAGAGGTGTCGGGTTCGATTCCCGGGTCGGGCAAAGTGTTATTGGGTTTTTCCGTTAGAAAATTCTCAGTAGCAGCACGGAGTCTGGTAATGTGCCCGGTACGGTAATAGGCTCGCCCCCTATTACGTGGGACCTAAAATTCATGGCAAAATGTGGGTGTAATATTACACCTCTGCCTACCCCTTCGGGGATACAGGCATGAGACTATATAATATATATATACGTTTATCCATTGTCTAGTACAAGCTTCTGCTTAGTTTGGGACTAGATAGTGTTGTGTGAATGTGGTAGAATATTATATTTAAAAAAAGATGAAATTTTGAAATTTGGTTATAAGATGTTATTCAAATTGATGTGCAGGGGGGGGGGAGGCTACAATCTCAAATCCGGAATCACAAAAGGCAAAATTTATGAAAACGTGAAGATAAATTCAAATAAATATCTGAGTAGATAAAATGTGCCGGGATAAATCGAAGGCAATAAATACAAAGCCATCTATTGGAAGGAAACCTAGACAGACGTATCAAAGCTGGCTGAACAAAATATTTACTTATAAAATATGAAGGAAGCTACGTTAAAGGGAACGTCTGTGAGTCCGTTCTGATAAAATATGAAGAATGGACTGGCTATTTTTATTTTCCATTGGTTTTGTATCAGGAAGTTAAATATAATTATCTGTCTGTTGAGTGCATAAGCGGGTTAACTAGATAGAACAAATTATGCCCGAATGAGCATTATTCATAATCTATTCTGTACTATTTGAAATCATATTCAGCTTTAAAACTAGCTTATGTTTATATCTTTTGCATTGTGACCTAACAAACATCAAGAAACTCATACGAAATCAAATGTCGAGCTGCGTTATCGTAAATTTTATAGTTACTAAATAACGCCATTAAATTATTTATAAAATATACTTTTTTATAATCGCTGTTTCAAAACAGATTACACCATTCTTGACCTAACAGTGAGTACACCGCTATATTAAAGAGAATACACAACAATTTTCTTTCTATTTAGTTACTAATACAAACCGCAATGTATACGCCGTATTATTATACAAGAGGGCCCAAACATTAATGATGATGCACGGTCCACTCACGACCTTTGCTCCGCAATAACAAATGGTCATCATATTTACTCGAATGCCATCTATTGGTCATCTCCTGTCAACGCAATCCAACCAAATGACAAAAAAATAAAACACGCCGCAGATTAAGGAGCCCAGATGTAGCGAAATGGATCAACATTACATTTTGGATAATGTGCCCCGCGAGGCTACGTCGCAAATTGCCGTCGATCTGGCCTTCAGTACTAGAGGGATTCACTTTTGATTGCCAACTGAACCCTAATTACCGCTTTTCTAGTCCCCATTAATCCCTGTGTGGTGCTTTGATATCGTGTTTTGTAACAATGTGAATCTCTGTCGTCGATGGGGCTATTATTTGTAAATTACAGAAAGTCAATAGAAAATAAGTAGGTCATCAACTTAAGGAAGCGAGGCGCTTGGCGTTATAGTATTGTGCACGATTGCGTTACTACTAAAAATGAAATCTTTATTTCATGAGTATTCTTAGACAGTGAATTTGCAGCAAATTGAGAGAAGATTTAGCTCGGAGGTGGGATTCAGAAGGCTTTAAAGTAAATAAAGGTTATTAAGAAACAATTATAATTTTCGTGACGCAACTTAAATGATGTTTAAATTTTACAGTAGTCTCCCGTGTTTAATGTATGTACACAATAATTACAAGGAACACCAAATGATTACTATAACAAGTGTGTGTTATGGGGTACAGCTGCTGATATACAGACTATTTTTGTCATTCAAAAAAGGGCCATACGTGCAATTTATAAGTTAGGTGCTAGAGATTCTTTACGTGATAAATTTAAAGAAGTAGACATATTGACAGTTGCATCGCAATATATATATGCTAACTTAATGTACATTAAGAAAAACTTAATTTTATACCGCAAAAATAGTGATTTGGACAACGTGAACACAAGGAATAAGCATAAACTGGTGGGAACTAACTACCGTCTACATAAAGTTCAGAACTCATTTGCGGGGATTGGTATACGATTTTTCAACAAATTGCCTCTTTGAAATAATGAATTTACCCATGCACAAATACAAACGGACAATTAGGAACTTTCTTTTACAAAGGGGTTATTACACTATTAAGGAATTTTTAAATGATAAGACACCGTGGGGATAGGCTAAGGCTTGTTTAACTCACGATTATTTTATTTACATGTTAAGTGGAGGTGCCTCGTGAACACATGATTTTTGCAGGATTTGGATATTTTTATGATTTGTTGAATGTAGTTTAACATTATTTATCTCTGATCATATCATTGTTCACTTGTCACCTTCACAAAATTCTTTCTACATTTGCATTCCTTCACGCGTTCCACTAACTTATGTTAATAATAACGATCTGGAAAATGGAGGTAATTGGCGGTCATGGTCAGTATACCAATAGATTGTTGTCGTCATGCTCACTAAAATGTCATTTCTTGTGGTGGCGTCGTGTGTCGGGTCATCCCTGTCCCTCTAATATGGCGAGAGGGATGATGGCTGGCACATGCGTCATACTCGTGAACGGGTGCTACTTGCGATGACTGGTCGATGACGGTCTTGCGGGCTGGTATTAGATTTTAATATTTAACTGCATCATTTCCATCATGGTTCTGATCACTTTCGCGGATTGCCTGCATTATTAGGTATATATAATGTAAGTGGATGCTCCTGTTTCACCATGTCTATTCTGAGGAGGCTAACCAAAAGTATTATGCTTGAGTATTATTATGTACAGTAAATATATACAAGTGATATAGAAGGTGTAACAGTTGCAGCACCTTACAAAATGTAAATTGTGTATTATGCAAAACCTGGCGATGAAAAAGAGTGACCGTGAGTTTTATTGCCCGTTCTTTCTCATGGTTCTACCTATTGCTTTGCGAACGTGGCAGTAAATGTAGAAGCATACAGTAATAATGTTTTAAATTTGAGTATAAGTAATTATTTTATAAATTTATTATTTTGACGTTCATAAGCGTCACATTGTGACCCAAATGAATAAAGGATTTTGAATTTGAATTTGAATTTGACAAGCAAAACTTAAAATGAGGGAGTTAGGTTAATGTATGTAAACGTTAAATGTGTTACAATCTTATAAGATCCTTGGGGGCTCCCACAAGGAGCGGTTTTGGGCGTAAACCACAAGAATGTTTGTGTAGGATTTGACTTTGACCTTTTCTTTTATGCAAGAGTATGTAATAGTAGTTATGTGTTCCAACAATGTTATTTAATATTTGCTTAGTTTTGTGTTATGTAGCCGTTTTGAGAAAATCGTTGCCTCTGAAATCTTGAGTCTAGTGATCTCAATTTTTTGTACAAATTTGTTCGTGAATTAGATTAGGTAATTATTAATAATTATCTACACTATACTAATTGAAATAATCTGTTAGCTAGGTTTCATAAAATTTGATGGAAACGGGTCTTATTCGCGATATTTAATTAATTTTAGGTATATATACCTCTATTTTACCGACGTTTCAGCCGTCTTACAACAGCCATGGCTGTTGTATGACGGCTTAAATGTTGAAATGAAAAATGTTGTAAGACAAAATATTGCGAATAAGACCCGTTTCCATAAAATTGTATGATGTATACAAATCGCGAAAGTTTAAAAACGATTATTACCTAGGTTTGTTTGGACTTATTTAGATTATGAGTAACTGGTACAGGATAGAGACGCCTAGAGGAGTGTAATGGTGACCTTTGCTCATCAGTGGGACAGTTTAAGTTGAAAAGGGGTAACTACATGGAAATGCCCAGCGGGATCCGAAAAAATATAATAACCCCAATTATGGTTACTATGCTGCTACGCGACGTCGACGGACATTGGAGTTGTTTTAGATTGTAGGTCTTGGTCGCTTTTTGGGCCGAAAAATTATGTAAATATTCACATCATTTTTTGTTTGTTCGTTCTAATTTGTAAAAAGATTATGATCTGTACTTACAAATAAGAATCATGTTCTTAATAGCAAAAATCTACAGCACCATTGCCGCTGGACACAACAGAAGTCACGTCTTCTAGATAGCCAACTTATGCTGCTTGGCCCACTTCTTCAGATTACTCTACTTAAACAAGCTAGTTGGTGCACCGACCTTCCATCGTAGCGATTTACTTAGCGCTGTTCGCTAGCAAAGAAGCAATACCGTTCACAAGTTTCTTACCACATTAAACGTTTGTGTCATATAGTGGCAAAAAATTCATGGCACAAATTTTGGCTGTCAAAGGGAAACCATTTATTTGTCACAAACTCGATATCCGTCTGGAAAGACACCGATAATATTTATTGAAAGTATTATTTTACGTGCCACTGGGTACCTACGACGCGACCGGCAAACAAAACATTTTACTAAATAAAGTTTTCTGCTCATTAATCATGTTTTTGCTTAAAAGTGCCAAGTGTTAGGGTAAAATTTTATAGGTTGTTGAGGAAAAACTATATCGTTGGTATTCTCTTGTAGGGATAGTCAGGTTTTCATGTTTATTTCTCCAGATTATTCTAATTGTTGTATGTTTCTATGTGTACCGAGTAAAGTATAATTTATGTTAGGTACTATTTTGATTTGTAAAGTATTGGTCTCGCAAAGGCCGAATTTTGACAACTTCGTTTATAGTCTAGTCTAGGTCATACTTAGGTACCAACTTTCTTAATATGGAGGACTCATTTTGGTTGCCATGTTAGTATGTACTTTATGAAAGCTTTATTTCATTCAAATTGAATGTATTTTGTTACATTGTCATAAAAATATATTTTCAAGTTCATACTTCTTGCGTACGCAATATTTTCATGATTGTTTGTTTGTTTTTTTTTAAACGCCGATTATGCTGAAAAGAAAAAGAAAAGAAAATATATCTTTATTGTAAGCACGCTGCACGGTACTCCTTAATTATACTTATTCTAAAAAGAAACAAAAAGAAACATACTAAAACACATTGTGGCGAATTCAATATATCCTAACTTAACTAAGACAAAAGACACTATTTGGCAACTGTCACAAACGGAGTTGAGTTAGTTGACATTTATGTGATACGTGTCACCACGTGACTCGGATCGTGTATCTACACCAGAGATACTTTAGCAAATACAATTAACTTAATAACTTAAACAATAATAACCGCATGAGCATTACACACCGCGTGCCGCAATTCTGGCTGACACTCAGCAAACACTGCGATGGACGCCATAGTTCCAATCACAGTACTGATTTTCAGTGCCGCCACGTATTATGTCAAAAGGCCACTGAAATGCATAATTTTGCATTGTAAATATGATGCATGCGCCGACTTAATTACCTAATGAAGTCGATATGTTAGTTATTTTATTTCATTGTTTTATTTTACCATTGTTTAATCTTGTTTTTGTGTACATAATATAGTATTATACACAGTAGTATGTCTATACTACTGTGTATAATACTATATGTCAATACGCCTACTCATGTGCTGGATTTAATTTTATTCATGTCCCTATGTTTAATTTTGTTTTATTTTTTTATTTTTCTCTTATCAATTGTACCTACTGATTAACGTCCGTGCGGCATTTAAGGTACACACAGAATACCAGCGTTGTATTGTGGACACTACCACAATGCTACAATAGCTGAGTGAGAGCTGAGAGACCTTTCTGTCACAGACTAATGTTAAGTATGCCTTGCGATTTGTTATTCATGTTGTACTTGTTATGTCTTTGACAAATAAATAATTTGTCTTCTTATTTTTCTTTCTTAAATGTGATGGTCATCTTCTTAGTCTACGTACCATTGTATATGGACTATATGAAACATATACAACTATGTATGATTACTTAAGTACACCTTCAAAACATGTGTTTAAGGCTGCGTTTCCACAGAAGCTGAGCTGCGCGGAGCTGAGCAGAGACTTATAAAAATTGACCAAGCATATTGCTCATAATACACATCTCATCTCCGCTCTGATTCAGTGGAAACAGTGTTAGCGGAGTTGAGAAGATTTACATTAAAATGTATGGTGCGCGGAGATAAGCGGGGCACTCCGGTGCCGAGCTTAGTGGAGCTGTGCCGGGTGAAGCGGGGCTGTGCAGTGTAGAGCGGGGATGCGCGCGGTAGAGCGGGATTGCGCGGGGTGGAGCAGGGCTGAGAGGGGTAACGCGACGTCAGGCTCGGGAGTTTGTTTGTAGTAGCAGTTGAGACACCGTACTGACTGAAAACAAAATTTATTCACAGTCCCGTTCCGCTCATTTCCACTTCACAGCTCTGCTCCGCTAGACTCAGCTCTGGTCCGCCCTGGTCGTCTCAGCTCCGCTCGGCTCCACTTCACCCAGCTACATAATAATAATAATAACAATAATTTTTATTTATTTCGGAAAAAATACATCCATATTGTTGTTAGTAATTACAATACATTCAATTCAATTTAATTTAGTGTTAGTTATATTAATTTCTTATAAAAACATGTAACGGGGTCTTGAGCATCGAGTATTGATATGCGTGACTACCCAATTTTTTAAAAAAGGATTATCCATTTTTACAATTAATGTCCCCAGGATACTGTTGGAACTCCCACGCATTCTGTGCATGATGGAGGCCGCTCTTTTTCTTAGGATGGCATAAAAATCATCAACTCGAGCCTCAGCGAACATCTGAGAAGCACTACAGAAGCGTGGCAGTCCCAACAGCAACCTAAAGGCATTATTGTATTGTACGCGCAGGGCGTTGTACGACCGCTGCGTATATGTCACCCACAGGCTGCATGTGTAAAAGCTTTGGCAATATGCCTTAAATAATGTGATTTTGACGTCACGAGAGCAACGAGCAAACCTGCGGGATATCAAATTACAACGGACGGCCAGCGCCCTGCGCTCCCTCTCCATATCAGCGTCATCTGATAAATCCTCTGTGACGATGTGACCGAGGTATTAAAATTTTGTAACTCTTTTAAGAGGTGTTCCATTTAGAGTCACAGAAGATATACCAGATGGCGTGTTATTTTTACACTTAAATATAATCATCTCGCTCTTGATATCATTATACACAAGTCCGTGTGACACCGCATAATCCTCACATATTCTTATCAGTTTTCTTAGAGCACTGATCGATGGGCACAGTAAACACATATCATCGGCATAATTGATATTATTAATTATCGTCCCGTCTATCGAGCATCCTATATTTGTTTTACTGAGCTCATCGATCAGCTGATCCATATAAATATTGAACAAAGTAGGCGAAGTCAATCCACCCTGTCTAACACCACATTGCAATGTGTAAGCATCTGAATACTCATTTGACCATCTCACACGATTTATTTGCGAGTTATACCAATATTTCAGGATACCTACTACTTCAGATGGTATTTTCAGGCTATGCAATTTATTCCACAGTTTTTCATAGGATACAAGATCGAAAGCCTTGGAGAGGTCGAGAAAGGCAGCGTATATCGGGGTTTTCCTGTCTGTGTAATATTTCACAGTTTGCTTGAGCGCCAGAATAGCAGTCTCAGTAGAAAGATTTCGTCGAAAGCCAAATTGTGCATCATTTAATTTTAAATTAACATTCAGTTGGCGGTCAAGCAGACCGTCAAATACCTTACCAATAACAGTTCCTAACGTAATAGGCCGGTAGTTACATTTATCCGCGATATCACCAGTTTTATTTTTCACCACTGGCACCACTACACTCTCCATAAGCTCTGCGGGCAGATAGGTGTGGCAGATGCAAGACGAGTAGAACAGTGCTAAAATTTGGTAAATGTCTGGTCCCGCATGCAACAAGTGTTCCACGCTCAGACTATCATGACCGGCAGCCTTCCCTTTCGCTAAACTCTTAACTACCTCTTCCACCTCTTTAGCAGTAAACTTAATGGGAGACTCCGAACCAGACCGTACAGGCCCGTCCATCTGCTGGGTATGCTGTAGCCTTGGGTATACTCTAAAATGATTTTTAAAGACATTAGCTATCTGTCTTGCACCTGTCACACCATCTACACTTATCGGTAGGCCTGGCTTTGGGTTTAATTTATTTGTTTGTTTCCAAAACTTGGCAAAATTTTTCGTTTTATGGTGGTGAGCTATTATATCCATTTGCACCTGTGTTTTATTGTCTTGACAGAACTTTAATTTACTCTTAAATATACTTCTACTTCGTTTCATATCCGTATAAATCGGGCCTGTCCTAGGCATACCACATAACCGCCAAAAATTATATTTTTCACGGGCTTCCCTGTGTGCATTTTTTACATATTTATTCCACCCTACGACACGTCTACCCTTCCCGACACCCTCCGAGTCATGACTCTGCATCGCTGCGACCTGAAGGGTTTGTATCACTTTTTGATATAATTCATCTATAAACAGTCTATGGCTAACATCTGTACACATTTTATCACAACAGTAACAGAGTGCAGGTGGCAATTCAACAGAGTTTAAAACCTCCATACATATTTCATTATAAACATTTATTTGTGTTAAATTTCTCAGCCCCCATAATATTTTGTTTGTGGGCAAATACATATCATCAACATATTTAATTCTTGTTACATTAATATCACAAGTTATCTGAAGTGGGAAGTGGTCCGACCAGTACACGTCATAACGCACAGTGACGTCACTAACTGTAAGCCATGCCGCTTCAGTGACCAGGCAATGATCGAGCCATCGTCGACACCCGTGTGCGTCACTTATAAACGTATAACTACTGCTATCTCGACCAAGCCTAGCCACATCGGCGCAAACCCAGCTCTGCTCTAAGCAAAAGTTGCTTAGTTCGTTCCCAAATAATTCACCCGGATGTGCATTAAAATCTCCCAAAAGATACGCAGATTCGATATTGCAAGTCTCGATAATAGCTACAATTTCACTTAAGCATTCATTGAACTCCGTAACGTTCTCTAACGAGTCTGTTGGCATAAAAATACTGAAAAACAACAACTCACGGTTTGATATTGTCCCTTTTATAGCTGTAATGCGGCTACTGTTACACTGTACTGTTGACACTGAACTAAAAAGGTTCTTACGCCATAAAATTGCTACTCCTCCATGTGGTCTTCCATGTAATACACCGTCGGCCAGATCTACTGCAGTTTTGCCGGTGTACATAAAATCTTGATGAATATTTGCAAGGACTGGTATTTCAGGACCCAGTAACCAAGTTTCCTGAAGGGCTATTAAATCTACAGTTTGGCACAAAGACTTAATACAATCAGACGATCTCTTCACACCCTTACAATTGAAACTTAATAGTTTCATCGGCAAAAAATCACTGTTATCCATTTGTGTTGTTGTTATCCATCCTGGTCATTGTCTGTGCATAGCTTTGGTTTCTATGTTTAAAGTATATGTAACGTCTGAACGAAACTCCCTCTGGCCATATGTTTTCTTTCATGAAAAGACATAATTTTTTCTCAGGAATATCAAATTTGTACGCTTCATACTGCTTAGGCTGCCTCATCCTAATTTTAGATAGCTCTACGGCCACACCAGTTTTTTCAAGTATATATGCCGTGATATCCTCCGTTGACGCACTTTTATCGACGTTGTATATATAAAAAGGTATCATTATTTCGGCGGCTCTAAAACTTTTCGAATTGTCAATCGATCCTGTTCCTTTTTTGCCTTTGAAACGATTTTTCTGCCTATTTTTGCCAGTTACCGTAATCCACCTTTCCTTATCGATATCAGTCTGTTTATGTTGTGACGATGCTAATACATCCGCAAATGATTTCGAAATTCTAGACGGCATTGCAGGCGACGGCAATGCTGCCGGTAATCGTTTAGAGCCCGATACATGGGTAAAACGTGTATTCGCCTGCTCGTGGCTTGTTCTAACACGATCGCTTTCATTAACATTATTATTGCTGCAACGAGCGTGCATCTGTGACGCGGAACTTGAATTACGTAATCATTCGGCCGATTTGTCTAGAATCCCACCATCCGTGTAAACGTGTAAGGTGTGGGCGTGTACTCGCCCATCCGCGATGGGTGGGAAAGGGACCGATGTATGTACCTGCTCTTGCGCACTGTTGTTTGGCTGATCCGAGCTCCGCCTATCTGTTATCTCTGTAGTCAGCTGTTCACAATTGTATTGCTCCGCTTGTGCCGCATTTGTTTGTTCAGAGGTATTTTCTGCACTATATGTCAAACAGCATTCGGTACTTGGCTGGCTGCTGGGTTGTGCGGATATATTGTTATAAAAATGATGTCCCAAACCCGTTTTAAGCATTTCCAGCTCTTGTTTAGACACATATTTGTTTTTATGCTGTCTAGTTCGCTACGAAATATCAATAAATCTTTCAAAAGTCTTGTGACATCTATGTGATCAAACGTTATGGGAGGTAGTTTTTGAATCTCACGCGCAACAAATATTGGAATTATTTCCGGATCAGTTGCTTTAAATAGATCTATCATATCCTCCACGTCTCTCGTAGTCTTCCCTTTGTTCTTTCTATGTATCATTCTCTTTGAGTTAGGTATAGCTTGAAATAGCAATGATTTAGCGCAACTAATATCTTCCTCTTTGAAACCACCGACACATAATTGTACCAAACTCACACAATCCATTATTTCTAACTTATTCTGTATGTAGCACAACACTTCGTTTACCACTATATTACACGAATTGCATTTAACAATATGCGAAGCCATTGCACACATCTAACCACAGAGGTTTTGTTTACCTCTCGCTCGCGGTTAATCTACACATACACATACAACATAGTCCAGCCCTGCACCGCTCATCTTTGCGCAGCTTTAGTGGAAACGCCTACATATTTACACGGCTCTGCTCCGCTGAACTCCGCGCAGCTCCGCTTCTGTGGAAACGCACCCTTACAAGTAACAAGGGAATACATAAATAGCAGGTATGTCTGTTTACTTAGTTTCTACATTTAATTTTCTTATTTGCTCATAGAGATATGACATTATTTTCGTTTAATGTTTAATTTTCAATAGTTGCTGCAAGTACCCAACCGGACATCAAAGCAGAGATACTAATATGCTGTAAGCAATCCAGACTAATGTTACTAAGCAGTATCTTGTCACTGTAGTTTTCGTTGAGAGAGAAATATAGCTCTTGAGATTCTTTTTAAATGATGCTTTTGTTTTCAGGTCCCTTATCGGAGGAGGCAAATTGTTCCAGCATTTCGTACCTAAATATCTAAAAGAGTCACGGAAAGCCATTGTACGGTGTTTAGTTTGGGATAGAGTTCTGGCTGAGGGTCTGGTGGAGTATGAAAAGTGGTTTTGCCTCCAATCTAACTTTTCATACAAGTAAGAAGGCTTTTTACTAGCCATTACACCAAAAAGTAATGTGGCAAGATGTACTTTTCTTCTAAATTCCATTTTAAGGATGTTATTATCATTAATATATGGTGTGACATGATGCCGTCTTGAAACAGAATCGGGCGCATGCATTTTGCACCCTTTGTATTAAATGCCTTACATTTAAATAAATATCGTAAAAGGTTTTCAGTGTATTTTTTTAATTAGAACATATTTTTGTTTATGTTCGGATCAGAAACCTAGAGGATATTGTCGACACCCACAATGAAAAAGATCGTAACTCATATTTTGTAACTTTACAGGAGAGCGCGTCAAAGATTCCAAAAAAATCTCAATCAATACTGTTAAGTCTTAGTGCCTTGAAACTTAAAAACTAAAAACTTGAGGGGATACTTTACATTTACATATATACACGTGTTTTAGTAACTTACGTAGTTTATTACTTTTGTGAGTTACAATCATATTACACGGAGTAAACATTATAATGTGACATTGTATCTCAAACTTACAATGCAAATTTGCATGGCATATAACACTTTGCAATAAAAAATAAATTGTAAGTCTGAGATGGCTGAAATATTTAAGGCGCTGTTATACCTCAGAAGCCGTGAAACACCTAATTTTTCGTCGCGCATCTAGCCATAACGGTACATATTACAAACTAGCAAAAATTAGAGCTTAAAGTCAAAAGTCTGAACAAAAGACTTTTAAAAGAATTTTTCATGTACGTAAAATAGAATCACGGTAAAAATATCACAAAATCGAGGCAAAAAATAATCTTTTGTCTCACTGTTTGCAATATTTTGATCGTAAGTTGTCATATTTTTTTTGATAATATTGTAGGAAATCTAATGAACTAAAGAATTACCTTATTTATTTTCATATTATACGTGTATATTTTGTAAAATTAAATAAAATCTGCCAAACGTCTATGATTTTGACGCTCGGTAGATCCCATCAATATCAAACGCTTCAGCAATTTAAACCTTATTAGCATAAGCGGTGTGCTGAGTGTCAGTTGCTAGTTTACGCCCCGCCCAGACCTCATCATTCGGCTATGAGCCCTGTGAGAGATAGGTCATGTCGCTTGCGTCTCCGCTGCACGAAATTTTACGTAAACCTGTTTGTTATTATAATACGCCGATTTGAGTTCGTAATTTCATGTTTTATGTTATAGACTGAATACTTTGAATCAAATAGGCTTTTCATGTAACTATGTGCACATATAATGAGGTCTCTAACTCTCTAACCTAAGTTTATACTCTTGTTGCGTTGTTGTTTCTGTGCTTATAAATATATAATTAGAAGAATAAAATATGGACAATTTGAGAAATGAAGTTCTACGAAGGATTTGTACAAGAAAGCGTCGTAATAAAATAGAAATTCATCCATGGCCAAGTGATTATTAAATATGTAACATTTTTACACAAATTATTTTCATAAGAGTCTTTTATGACTAACTATGTTACTTATATATTATCGATTATGCATAATATAATTATATAAATTATTCTCACAATACATAGCTGCCACAGTTTTCAATTTTTGAAAGAGTAATAACAAAATCGAATCATTTTATGTACCCATATTTCAAATTCATTAGCTTGTCAGAGCGCCTGGAGCGCTAAGATGCCGCCACGGCTAACAATAATGATAACAGCGCTAATATGGCGCTCCGCAATCCGCACACAAGTGGTAACGAATGTTGTATTATTGTGTTTTGAACATAAACCTTTTTAGGTACATCGGGTAAAACTTTGATTATTCATAAAGGTAGAATTCCGTGCATCGCGATCGATCGCAGCCGCGCGCGGCCTACGACTGTCGTCAATCGCTCGCGACAATAGTCAAAGTATGAAAATGTATGGCACCGCTGCCGAGGCTCGCGACTGACGCCCGCGGCCTACGAATGTCGTGAGCCGCGCGCGGCAGTGTCTTGAAATTAGTAGATGTTGTTCGTCAGTTCCTACTAGACGTGTGTCTAGCGAAGTCAAAATCATGGTCGAAATGCTAATTGACATCCTTGAAGAAGAAGAGGAGAATGACGAGCTGCTGTTGCTATATTATAAAACTAGAGTACCAATCGACCCTATCTTTAAAAGCAGAAATGAAAAAGGATACTAGCAAATATTGATTCAAAAGCAATTATATTGTACCTAATGAAAAAAAATGTTGGAAGTTTGGAACGATAATACAAAATTGAATTGTTTTTATACAGAGTGTCACAAGACCCATCACCAAGCCGAAGTCTACTCGTTGTGGACATCATGCCAAGTCATACTAACCAAAAATAATACCTATATGTTGCCTGAAATTGTTGATTCTCGTCAAGTTCAAGGGATGGCATTGCGAGATCACGGAGAGGAAAATGTTTCATCAGTGCTTGAAATTTCTACAATACCAAGCCGTAAAAGGAAAGTAAATGAAACTGTGCCTCGTGAACAACAGCAAATAATAAGTATTGAAGCCTTATCACCTCACACACAGCCTTTAACATTCGATGAGAATAAAGAACACCTGCCGGGTTGTAGCAGACAGCTAAGTTTTGATGAGCTGTAAACTCTGTATTTCGTTAATAAATTATAAATGAATATAAATAAATATCTTTTAACATTTATTTTCTTTGAAACAGCACATATTTGAAGCGAAAGATTTTTTTTTATTTTTCCATACAAACATGTATGACGAGAGCTAACGAAAAAGCAGTAACTCAAATTCTAATTCTATAATTTTCTAAGCGACATAGCAGTATCTCATGAATAAGGTATATATATGGGTTTCGAAACGAGTCGCCTGAATTTGAGGGTATTGGTAGTGTAGGGGGCTTAAGGTAGTTCGTTTTAATTTCCTAAAAGTAATTTTGGCTGCCGGAGTTGCGTCTAAATATTTTTAAACAATTTCCAAAATTTCATAAATACTTCGGCAAGTATGCAAAACGGAACATAGTTTTTTTACTTTAGTACAGTTTTACAAATGTAATTTTTAGGTTTTATGTGAAAAACGTGAAACGAAACGCAAAACTGCCATCTTGGAATGATCATATTGACAGCTAATGTCAAATTTGTGCGTCATTGCTTTCGAGTGCCTTGGGTTAGGTGCGACTGTAATAAGTAAATAAATAGGTTATGTTAGGTTCTCTTTTGACCCTTAATCCAAAAATAGGAGCCCTTCGCAGGGCTCCGACAACCTTAATTTATTAAACTAGTGTGATGAATGTGGAAGTTGGCAGTGCCATACACACCGATGTTTGGAGATTTTTTTTCAGAGGAAACCAAGTATTTCCGGCAAGTGAAAATGGTGAGGGGGGTTTCAAGACCTCCCCTGCTCCATCTCCAATCAATCACAACCCCTAAAAACGGCGACGTATTTCGAAACCTTTGCCATAATAATTATACCTATAATAACAATAAACATCCATAAATAAATAAAATAAATCAACTTTTACTAAACTTCAATTCTCGTAACTCGCTTTAGTTGAGATACGGCTTTTGCGCTTAGTAGAGCAGTATTGTGTTTTTTAGGGTACCGTAGCCAAAAATTGTAAAAACGGAACCCTTATAGATTCGCAATGTCTGTCTGTCTGTCCGCCCGTATGTCACAGCCAATTTATTGCAAAACAGATTTGAAAACTGGCAGGAATGGAATTAGATGTAGGTATTCTAAGAACTGCTTCACTATTTTTATACAAAAACAAAACAAACATAATAATGGCCTCTCCATACATTGAACTGACTTAATTATTTTTATCATCTTACGGCACATAGGTATTTACCTACTTTCGTCAACATTTAATACCTATAACGTCTAATGTAAACCAGTTTTGCTCATGGCTGCACTGAGAACAAAAATTGCGCTATGCCTATATTGTACAAACAGATTGATGTATGTAATATAAATTTTAATATCAGTATCTCAATTCAATATGCTAAAACGTTTTGCTTGCGATTTTGAAATATTGGAATACGGATGTCGCCAGAATACGGTCGCACGCGACGAGAATGAAGGGGGGCGCCCCGCAGTAGACGGAGCTAAGCTCCCTTCACCTCCCCTGCTTCACCCCCTCATTTACCAAAACAGTCGCTTAGGACAGCGCCTTAATATTATTTATTAACGATAGGCAAATCCGTGTGGTGACGGATTAAGAATACGAAATGTCACCACCCCATATCATCCCATGGGTGTCGTAAGAGCCGACAGAGGGAGCATACTATGCAGAAAACAGCACTGTAAGAGAAGGAAAACTTGAAATAAACCCTATACCAACCCGTTTGGCCAGCGTGGTATAGTAGGCCAATTCCTCCTTTCAAAGGAGAGGCTTAGTCCAGCAGTGGACTGTAAAGGGCTGATGATGATGATAGGCAAACATACAAGCGTGTAACTAAATATAACCTTTTATCATCTTCATTGGACGTCAACTTACAATTTTTTACTACTGGCTAAAATAGTAACGGGAATGAATTCTGTTACAGGGATGAGCGCATAAGAAAGAGATTTGTTTGTTTACTGTGGATATGATTAATGCGCTTGCAACAGTGCCGAAATTACTCAAAACAAAGGTACGTGGTATATATCCCGTAGGAACAGTAAAAAGTTATGATAGTGACCACGAAAGTTTAAATTCCTGATTGTAACTCAAATTCACCAAAAAGTGATAAACGATGTTATTCATTGCAGGTGTCGTTATTAGAAATAGAATTCTCAGAAAATACTTGTGGAAGATAGTCGAACATTTTTTTTTGTATAATTGCTATGGGTATAAATATTTCTAACGAATGATGTAATGTGAATAATGTTTTATTTTGTGTAGGATAATTATTTTATAAATACTTGATCCTTTTGAGATAGTTTATTATGTACTTATACATATTATGGTTTTAATAAGTATTTATGTACCAATGAAGAAGATATTGAAAGAAGAGTTAATGCCGGTAATATTGCGAATGGAGCTCTGAAGGCGTTTATGAACAGTCAAAACGTGTCCAAAAAGGCACGTTTGGCTGTGCAAAGAGGGGTGTTAGTGCCTACCCTTATGTATGGTAGTGAAAGTTGGGTATGGCAGAAGAGACTTGAAAGTAGAATAAATGCTTTAGAAATTAGAGCACTGAGAAGTATGTGTGGTGTGTCTTTGACCGACAAAGTAAAGAATTGTGTGATACGAGAGTGGTGTGGGGTAAAAGAAGATGTAGTGACAAGCATCGAGAAAGGCATGTTAAGATGGTTTGGGCACATGGAGAGGATGGATGATGAAAGACTGACAAAGAAGATATATAAGGCAAGTGTGAATGGGACTAGGGAATGACCTAGGCGGACGTTCTCTGACCAGATTGGAGACATCCTAAAAAAAGGACAGGTCAGAAGTACCCTAAACAGAAGAGCATGCATGAGAAACTTGATGGGAGTGAATGAAGCAAGAGAGGTATGTCAGGATCGTTGCAAATGGCGTTCCGTAGTCTCTGCCTACCCATCCGGGAAACAGGCGTGAGTCTATGTATGTATGTATGTTATGTACCTACCAATGTTTAAGAAGCAATAATTTACGAACAAACTTTCGCTATTTGTAATGTTCAGGTACATAAATTTACTATTATTCTGATATAGGTCATATTAGCTATGGTCAAGGAATTACATATGGCTTACGGTTCCTTCTACAAAACTTCGAATAAATAAAAGTTTTATTGTCATCTGTATGCTCAAAAATAATCTGTATCATATTTTTTTTTGTTATACAATTTTTTAATATTACATAAATTAATGACTGCACGTATGATGAAGTGTTTTAAGCTGCCATATAACGCTACGCCGAGCATTATAAATTCGACTCCTACGCTGAAAACCACATTGTCTAACCTACAAAAGGTTAGACCGAGTCTGGGTACTTATTATTAGGTTTGCGCTCAATAGATGCAGAGGCGTTTATCTTTGCATTACAGTAATTATAATAATTGATATTTTTATGACATAGCAAAAAATAAGAGTGTCACGAGACTTTCATACGTTTTTATGTACAATAACTTATAATAATGTTTATCGGTACATATATTTGAGTAAGAAGTGTATCTTAAAAATGTCGAGCGCCAGTCCTTTTGGGCGCAGTCAGCTCACGTGTAGGAGCCCCACGCCGTCATCACCACTGCCGTCACCTCGTCCTGAAGACAAACCGCCCGCTGCTACTGCCAAGCCGACACTTGAACTTAAACTACAGCAGAAGTAGAAAGATTGAATATTGTTCGCAAATCTGGAATCCACATTACGACGTCTACATAAGCAGATTAGAGCCCACACAGAGAAAATTTGCCAGGTTTCTTCAATTTAAATGTAAGAAATACGATAACAGCTACGAGGAGCAGTGTAAGAGACACCATTTGCTACCACTCCATGAGAGGAGAAGAATATCAGCCATCACTTACTTAATTAAAATTGCTAAGTCAAAAATAGACTCACCTCACCTACTGTCTTTGCTACAACTCAAAGTCCCTACCAAATCAGTTAGGTTACCTGTTCTTCTTCATGTTCCACACGGAACCACTAATTATAGAGATTTTTCGTATTTCGTAAGATCGGCAAACTTTCTCAACGCGCTAGTTGGCTGTACCGAGCTAGATTTATTTAACTCAAACCCGGTCACATACAACACTCAACACACTTTCAACTCGATGGTTTCAATCGGTTCTCTGATTGTATAAATTCTCTCAGATCTTTTAAGTACTAGAGTATTTTTTTCTTTTAAATTATTTTTTGTACTACTATTTATTGTGTAAAACATTATTTTTTTGTGTATAACTATCAAGCTCTAAATACTCAAATGTGAAAACATTTAAATGGTTGTTAGTTGCTCACAAAGTTTTTGTAATAGTTATAGACACTGTTTGTTTTCCAAAATAAATTAAATAAAATAAAATAATAGGACCTTCACTGGACATAACCAATGCCCTCCCCAAATAACGATTTTTTGATGGCCACTTCAACTCCACTTTTCAGAAATGTATCAATTTGTGAAGTTGAAATTTTATTATTTCTGCCAGTAATTAAGTACCTAATTTCACTTAAGTTGTAATTATTGTAAGAGTCGGTTGGCGGGTGGTGCAGAGATTATTGACTTTAAGCCACCCTAAATATTTTTGCAAACACTGTAGTTTATTATATTATATATTTTATATACTTATATATATTTATATTTATTATTTTGTATTATTATCAAGTATGTCTACTTCAGATGATTCTTCATTTTATTCAGCTAATGATTCTACTGATTTATCTGCTAATAACATTTTTTGCTCTGTAGATGACCTGACTCTCGGCGATACTTTACGGCAAAATTTTAACCAACTTACAAGTCGGTTATTGAATGTATGCCACATTAATGCACAGAGCGTACCCAGCCATTTCAGTGACCTATTAGAAGCTTTTTCAGGTACTAATGTTCACGCCGTCCTGATTTCTGAGAGCTGGCTTAAACCTCATCTTCTTTCTACTTCATACCCTCTTCCTGGCTTTATTTTAGTTAGAAATAACCGAATTGATAGGAGAGAGGGAGGAGTAACTATATATCTGCGCAGCAACCTTCCCTACAAAATAATTGCTTCATCTCCTTCACAATCTCCTGGTTCTGCAGAATTTCTTTTCCTTGAGGTTTGGGTCAGGGGAACTAAATTAGTTCTTGGAGTTGTATATTGTCCACCCTCGATTGATTATTTCACCGACTTAGAATTGGTTTTGGAATCTTTGGGTTCAGAGTATGCACATTACGTTATCATGGGCGATTTTAACACTGACCTTTTATCCTCTCGATCCTCCCGTACACTTCAGCTTCTCCACATCCTTGAATCTGCCAGTCTCCATGTGCTACCTCTTCAGGCCACTCACCACAACTCCAACGGAGAGGACACCTGGCTAGATTTAATTCTCACCGCTACCCCTTCCCTTGTTCCTTCCCATGGTCAGTATCCTCCTCCTGGTTTTTCCCATCATGACCTCATATTCCTTTCATACATCCTTAAACCTCCCAAATCTACGCCCAAAGTCTTGCACAAGCGTTGTTTCTCTCGGATGGACGTGTAGCGTTACGGAGGGATTTCAAATGGCAATGAGACGTAGAGATCGAGCTTTTCGGAAATACCGAAAGGATCGGTGTGATGTGAACTGGACTTCTTATATGACTGCTAGGAATCGGTGTAATCAGATGATTCGTAACGCTAAACGCCGACACTTTCTTGACAACCTTAAATCCTCTTCCCCAGCTAGTATATGGAATTTTCTGGGGTCTCTTGGCATTGGTAAGCATCGTCATATTGACTTTCCAAGGACAATCGAGTTAGACGACATTAATCAACATTTTACCTCCACATGCTCCCTAGATCATATAACCAAGCGTCAAACCCTTAACTATATGACCGGATTAATGCGGCCAAACATTAATTATTTTAAGTTTTCTCCAGTCACGTCAGATGAAGTCAAAAAGGTAATCCTATCTATCAAGTCCAGAGCGGTGGGATGTGACAACCTCAGTCGTCATATGATCACCGTTATTCTGGACTTTCTCCTCTAACCCATATCCTTAACTTTTCTCTTGAAACCGGCCAGTTTCCTTCATTGTGGGGCAAAGCTTTCGTCCGCCCACTGCCAAAGGTTTCTAATCCTTCCCTTCCTTCCCATTTCCGTCCTATCTCCATCCTCCCATTTCTGTCTAAGGTGCTTGAAGCATGCGTCTATAAACAACTGTCCGGGTTTGTATTCGAAAACAATATTTTATCTCCTCTACAATCAGGATTCAGACCCGGACATAGCACAGTCTCTGCGGTTCTTAAAGTAACTGGCGATGTGAGGGCGGGTATAGAAGACACTAAGATCACAGTGCTGGTCTTAGTGGATTTTTCAAACGCTTTTGGCACCGTCAACCACGACCTACTTATTTCCGTCCTCTCCTACTATATGATTTCATCGGACGCGCTGGAATGGTTCTCATCTTATCTTCGAGGACGTCAGCAGTCTGTTCGTGTTGATGAAACTTCGTCAACTTGGCGAGATTTTGACTCTGGCGTTCCTCAAGGCGGCATAATTTCTCCACTTCTGTTTTCATTGTTTATAAATCTTCTCACTCATGATCTTCGCTGTGCGTATCATCTTTACGCCCATGACCTGCAGATTTACATCCAGGCAAGGGCAGAAAGTCTTACTGGAGCCATCGATAACATCAACTGGGATCTAAATGCGATCAAAAACTGGTCAGATAGATTTGGTCTGTCAGTTAATCCTGATAAATGCCAGGCAATCTTAATTGGTAGCCCACGTATTATGTGCCGGATGGATGTCAAATCGCTTCGACCTATTAATTTTAATGGGTCTGTCATCCCCGTCAGCCCCAGTGTCAGTCGCAAAGTCACAGGAACCCTGCGGACTCTATATCGCTTGAAGAACTTTCTTCCAACCAAAATTAAAACCATGCTTGTGCAGATGTTAGTTTTTCCTATAATCGACTATGGTGATGTATGTTATCTCGACCTGAATGCAGATCTGCTCAATAAACTTGACCACCTTCTCAACAATTGCATTCGATTCATTTTCAATCTCCGTAAGTATGATCATATATCTGCTCACCGTTCCTAATTACGATGGTTGCCTATTCGACAACGTCGCAAATTGCGCACACTGACGACTCTTTTTTCTTTCTTGAACTCTTCTCATACTCCTGCTTATCTGTCTCCTCAATTTCAACATTTATGTAGCATTCATGACAGAAATCTCCGCTCCACTAACAATCTTCTTCTTCTCTGCCCTTCTCATAGTTCCAGCCTTGTTCATTCTTCTTTCTATATACTGGCTGTCCATCTTTGGAATGCACTCCCTCTCGAAATCAGGAAGTCTACATCTCGTGAACTGTTTAAAATTAGAGTACGCTAGCATTATATGGCTGAATTGGTAGAATCATAATGCACTCTGTAAAGGATACTTGTATATGTATATATTTATATATTATTATATTATAATTATATATAACCGTTATGCCGTTAAGAAGGTTCGTAGATTGACCGATGTCGATACGGCTAGATTGGTTTATTTTAGTTATTTTCATAGTGTTATGTCATATGGCATATTGTTATGGGGTAGAGCTGCTGATATCCAAAATATTTTTATATTGCAGAAACGGGCAGTTAGGGCCATTTACCAGTTAAAGACAAGAGTCTCACTCAAAGAAAAATTTAAAATTATTGGTATTCTTACTGTAGCGTCACAATATATTTATGCCAGTGTTATGCATGTAAGACTAAACATAAATTCTTATAAAATGAATAGTGACAGACACAATATAAATACTAGAAATAGACATAAATTATGTGTTCCGTATTTTCGTTTGCACAAAACGCATAGCTCTTTTATTGGGCTCAGTATTCGCATATACAATAAATTACCAACTTATATTTTAGACTTGCCATTAAGTTCGTTTCAGGCAGAAGTTAAAAAGAATCTTATAAATAAGGCATATTACAGTTTGAAGGATTATTTTGATGACAGGAGCGCTTGGAAGTAGTTGTTCGCTTTTGACTAGGTCAATAATTAGTAGTTTTATTTCATAGTGTAGTTAATTACGATATTCTCATTTCATACTATATTTTGCATTCATGTTCCACACTTTTATTATAACTTTGCGGATTTGTAAAATGTGGGTAACTCGTGATCATGGGCTAACTAATAGGTTGTCGATTGCTTTGGTTTCATAATACCGTTACTTTCTGCTTCATTCACTTCTACCATAGTTCTGACCATGTTCGCGAGTTGCCTACATTAAAAAGACGTAACTGGATGCTCCTGTTTCACCATATTTACTTTGGGAGGCTTACCATTATGAACATCATTTACTGCTTGAGTATGATATCAATAGCTACTAAAAATTTTACTAGTAGATGTCTACAATGTGAAACAGTTGCAGCTCCTTACAAAAATAAAATGTACCACCATTATATTTGTTTGAAAATAGTGGCCATGAGTTTTATTGCCCGTTCTTTCTCGTGGTTCTACCTATTGCATTGCGAACGTGGCAGTAAATGTAAATGTAGAATCATTAAGTAATTAACTTAAATTTTGACGTTCATAAGCGTCACTTTGTGGCCTAGATGAATAAATGATTTTTGATTTTGATTTTAACACTTGTATATGTATATATTTATATATAATATAATTATCTATTATACTTGTATGTGTATATATGTATTATATTTTGTATGTATATATTTATAATAATATGTAACTGTTAGTATGCCTATTATTACATATTTATTTAGTGTGATACCTATTATTTATGTTGTTTTAAATTAATATTATTTGTTAAATTACTCCCTCTTTAAGCACCTACTTCAATCATCTCTGCATCACCCAAAGGTTGGCTGGTAGAGAATGCCTCTGGCATTAAGCCCGCCTTTGTGCATTACTTTTTGTAATTGTGCAAGAAGTTTAAAATAAAAAAAAATAAAAAATATCATCTAGTAGTGTTAGTAGAGCCAATTCACCACCGCTCAATAACGCTTCAAGTCAGGACTCTTCTGTCTGCTCGTCAAGTGAAAATACACTGTCAGTTGGACTTGCAAGAAGACGTCACCGTCGTGATGAGTGGAAAGATATTAAACGAAAATGTTCAAAAAATGTAGGAAAAGCGTATTTGAGTAGAAATGGAGTTCAGAGAGATGAAAAGATTTTAAAACAACCATGTCCGGGTACTTGTCGTCTTAAATGCTTTCGAAAGTTTGATGCACACCAACAGGAACGTCTATTTAGTTATTTTTGATAAATTTGAGATCAATGTCGACAGTGGGATTACATCGTCAACCAAACCGAAGTAGGCGATATTAAGTATCTTTCTACGACGAATCTTGTGTCTCGACGTAAGAAATCTGTTAAGTATTGCTTTCGTAAAAAATGGCGCTCTGGTGGTGGCTCTGTTTCCTCTGATCGACGCGGTGGAACTAGAACTATAGCCTTAGACGACGAAATAAAACAGGGTGTTTTAAGGCACGTCAATACGTTCCAGCCCGCTGATACACAAAATGAAGCTGATTCAGTCCATGCTCTCATCGAGAGAAATGCAAAAAATAAGCTTATATATACCCCTGCACGATGGTTTGGCTCAGTCAGATAGTCAAAAATAAGCCCTCCAAATTATAATGTCATCGAAATGAGTGTTACAGATTTTTACGACTACAAAATATTACTAGATGGTAGAAACTGGGCTGAAAATACAAAAAAAAACAAAAAGTATCATGGACCAAATTAAAGAAGTTCAAGTATTATCAAGCAAACCTAAAATTTTTAACTTTCGTTATAATTTTGAAGAAGAAAATGTCATGAGTTTGATAACAAAAAAGCCTATTCATCATGAAGAAATAATACATACATACATACATAGACCCACGCCTGTTTCCCGGAGGGGTAGGCAGAGACTACGGAACGCCATTTGCAACGATCCAGACATATCTCTCTTGCTTCATTCACTCCCATCAGATTCCTCATGCATGCTCTTCTGTTCAGGGTACTTCTCACCTGTCCTGTTTTTAGGATGTTTCCAATCTGATCAGAGAACGTCCGCCTAGGTCTTCCCCTTCGTCCTGTCCCTTCCACACTTGCCTTATATATCTGCTTGGTCAGTCTTTCGTCATCCATCCTCTCCACGTGCCCAAACTATCTTAGCATACCTTTCTCGATGCTTGTCACTACATCTTCTTTTACCCCACAACACTCTCTTATCACACAATTCTTTACCCTGTCATTCAGAGAGACACCACACATACTTCTCAGTGCTCTCATTTCTACAGCATTTATTCTACTTTCATGACTTTTCTGCCATACCCAACTATCACTACCATACATAAGATTAGGTACTAACACCCCTCTATGCACAGCCAAACGTGCCTTTTTGGACACGTTTTGGCTATTCATAAACACCTTCAGAGCTCCATTCACTCTATTAAGAAATAATACAAGGAATAATAATAGAAGGAACCATGTTACTGTTATAATTTACCTATTACATTGGTAAAATTTAATGATTTACTAAGTCTAAGGACGTATAATACCCCAAGTGTACCATAGATTTTATCAACAGTTGTCACACAGTGGTACTGTTACTGAAGAGAACAGTAGTGTTTCCTCTGACAAATCATCAATTACTTATACATCTATCTATACTAATATAATAAAGCGGAAGAGTTTGTTTGTTTGTTTGTTTGAACGCGCTAATCTCAGGAACTACCGGTCGGATCTGAAAAATTCTTTTTGTATACGATAGCCCAGTTATTCCGGAAGGCTATAGGCTATATAACATAACGCTTCGACCCTTTTGGGCCGGGCAAAAGGCTAAAAAGGCTAAAAGATAATGTCGGCTAATCTCAGAAACTAGCAGTCGGATTTAAAAAATTGTTATTGCCTATGATAGACCAATTATTCCGAAAGGCTATAGGCTATATAAAATTACGCCACAACTTATAGGGGCCAGACAAAAATAATAAGATGGTCAGACGAGAAGGGGGAGGGTTGGGTCAAAGGCAAAAAAAGGCCAAATGAATAGGATACAATCTATATGGGTGTCGTTTTCGGCATTTTCGGGACACTGATTAATAATATGAAATTTATTTAGTGATCCAAGATGGCGGACGGGAAATCAAAGATGGCGGATGAGAAAATTTTAAAAATCAATATGGGTATCGCCTTCGATATTTTAAGGGGTGGGGAATCGAAATACAACATCTATTTCGTGATCAAAGATGGCGGATGGGAAAATTAAAAAAATCAATATTGGTATCGTCTGCGATGTTAAAAGGGATGGAGAATCCAAATACAACATCTATTTCGTGATCAAAGATGGCGGATGGGATTTTTTTTAAAAATCAATATGGGTATCGTCTCCGATGTTTAAAGGGATGGGGAATCCAAATACAACATCTATTTCGTGATTCAAGATGGCGGATGGGAAATCAAGGATGGCGGATGGGAAAGTTTAAAAAAATCAATATGGGTATCGTCTCCGATGTTTTAGGGATGGCGAATCCAAATACAACATCTATTTCGTGATCAAAGATGACGGATGGGAAATATAATAATTAAAAAAGTTATTATTGGTGGTGAAAAAGTGGTAGTGGTATTTGATGTTCGATGCAGATAATGGCTATGTTCAGTGGATACCTCTCCTACGGAACCCTTCATGGGCGAGTCAGACTTGCACTTGATTTAATTATTTAATAGCCATAGTATTTAATAGTATTAGTAATTTTATCATATCACTAGATCAGTGATCTAACCATATCAATCATATACCACCTTCTCATCTCCTTACAATAAGTTAGTTTTTCTACCCTAGAAATAATTTATATGGCAAAACAACTTTGCCTAGCAATTAAGAGATTAAACACTGATGTTCTTGGTAACTTTGTTCTGAATAAGTTGGAAAAGAGTTAAAAATTAATATGAAATGTAAATACATTAAAAAGGCGATACGGAGTTCGCCGGGACAGCTAGTACTAATATAATAAAGCGGAAGAGTTTGTTTGTTTGTTTGTTTGAACGCGCTAATCTCAGGAACTACCGGTCGGGTCTGAAAAATTCTTTTTGCATACGATAGCCCAGTTATTCCGGAAGGCTATAGGCTATATAACATAACGCTTCGACCCTTTGGGGCCGGGCAAAAGGCTAAAAAGGCTAAAACATTATGTTGGCTAATCTCAGGAACTAGCAGTCGGATTTTAAAAATTGTTATTGCCTATGATAGCCCAATTATTCCGAAAGGCTATATAAAATTACGCCACAACTTTTAGGGGCCAGAATAAAATGGTCAAACGAGAAGAGGGAGGATACAATCAATATGGGTATCGTTTTCGAGATTTTCGGGACGCTGATTAATAATATGAAATTTATTTAGTGATCCAAAATGGCGGACGGTAAATCAAAGATGGCGGATGAGAAAATTTTAAATATCAATATGGGTATCGCCTTCGATATTTTAAGGGGTGAAGAATCGAAATACAACATCTATTTCGTGATCAAAGATGGCGGATGGGCAATCAAAGATGGCGGATGGGAAAATTAAAAAAAATCAATATTGGTATCGTCTCCGATGTTTAAAGGGATGGGGAATCCAAATACTACATCTTTTTCGTGATTCAAGATGGCGGATGGGAAATCAAAAATGGCGGATGGGAAAAATTTAAAAAATCAATATGGGTATCATCTCCGATATTTAAAGGAATGGGGAATTCGAAACCACCATCTATTTCGGGATCAAAGATGGTGGATGGGAATTTTTAAAAATCAATATGGGTGTCATCTCCAATATTTAAAGGGATGGGGAATCCAAATCCGACATCTATTTCGTGATCAAAGATGACGGATGAGAAATCAAAGATGGCGGATGGGAAAGTTTAAAAAAATCGATATGGTTATCGTCTCCGATGTTTTAAGGGATGGCGAATCTAAATACAACATCTATTTCGTGATCAAAGATGGCGGATAGGAAATCAAAGATAGCGGACGGGATTTTTTAAAGTCGATATGGGTATCGTCTCCGATATTTTAAGGAATGGGGAATTCAAAAACACCATCTATTTCGTGATCAAAGATGGCGGATGGGACATTTTTGAAAAATCAATATTGGTATCGTCTCCGATGTTTGAAGGGATGGGGAATCTAAATACAACATCTACTTCGTGATTCAAGATGGCGGATGGGAAATCAAAGATGGTGGACGGGAAAGTTAAAAAAAAATCAATATGGTTATCGTCTCCGATATTTTAAGGGATGGCGAATCTAAATACAACATCTATTTCGTGATCAAAGATGGTGGATAGGAAATCAAAGATGGTGGACGGGATTTTTTAAAGTCGAAATGTGTATCGTCTTCGATATTTTAAGGAATGGGAAATTCAAAAACACCATCTATTTCGTGATCAAAGATGGCGGATGGGATTTTTTTCTTAAATCAATATGGGTATCGTCTCCGATGTTTAAAGGGATGGAGAATCTAAATACAACATCTATTTCGTGATTCAAGATGACGGATGGGAAATCAAAGATGGCGTATGGGAAAAAATTAAAAAATCAATATGGGTATTGTCTTTGATGATTTAAGGGATGGTGAATCCAAATACAACGTCTATTTCGTGATCAAAGATGGCGGATAGGAATTCAAAGATGGCGGACGCGATGTTTTTTAAAGTAGATATGGGTATCGTCTTCGATATTTTAAGGAATGGGGAATTCAATATTATATAAAAATCTATGTTTGTTTGTTCATCATTTGTGGACTCTGAAATGATAAGAGATTAAGCGCTAAGTCAATGGTAACTTTGGAAAAGGGGCTTGGAAAAAAGGGAATTAAATAAAAACTCTTAAAAAAGCGATACGGAGTTCGCTGGGTCAGCTAGTATTATGTATAAAGTTGTTATTTTCTCAAATATCCTAACTTCTCTTATAATTATTATGTTACGTACAAGAGTTTTCAATTCTTAACTTTAAGTGATTTTCATTTAATTTAGAAGATAATTATTATTTCATTATTATTTTATTTCCTTTCAAGTTGATTTTATTATAATATTATGTCAAAGATAGAGTACGTTTTTTTATTAAGTTTTGAAGAGCCACACTGCCAGTTTTAACTGTATTTGTTTTTTTTTTTAATAAAGGTTTATAATTAGGAAGACTGACTGAGATTATGTTCCTATGATGAGAGTTATTGCAATAAAATTGATTTGAGCTGAAATTTTACGGTGTTTTTTATTCATCGAGTACCTTATTACGACCCTCTTTTAGAGATATATGATAGTTTGCACGGAGCATATAGTCATAATTTTCAGACTTACGACTTTATTCGTGGCGTTTAGATCACGTTTATGAACGCATACAGTCGAAACAATAAGATACGACTTATTTTTAATAAGTATATGGTCGTAAGTAAGTAAAACTAGTTTTTTTCGGTCACAACAATTCCTTATAATATCCAGCACCTGGAGATACATTATTTAACTAATAATTGACAGGTTAGTGCAAAAATATCCGTTGAAAATCTTTCACAATAAATTTTATCATTAACGTATATCAAAAATGCTCTCCTGAAAAAATGAATTTTTAGCCTTACGACCTTATGCGTGGGAGGCGTCGAAACTTGGCACAGGCATTTGCAGACAAGACACGAGAGTCCTTCATTGCCGCTATTAAATTGAGTCACAAATCTGGGTAGAAGAACACGTCGGTGTGCAATTATATAATCGAAGTACCACCGGGAATTCAAAGAGCCCTTATTGACCAGGGGAGAGTGTTCATAAACTGGACATCATGTCCCGTAAGGGACTTTACCCTTGTTACAAGGTGTTATAATTGCCAACAATACGGAAACGCAGCAAAATTCACCGCGAAGCAAGCCCTACCTTTGGTCATTGCGGAGAATCGGGACACGTCATCAAAGAGTGCAGTAAGAAGACATCACCACCTTCCTGCGCCACCTGTATGAAATTCAAAAAGCCCAGTAATCACCAAACTAGGGACGAGAACTGCCCAGCAAAAAAATATGCCGAGGACAAGTACCTGAATTCCATCGACTATGAAGGCGCCTGAGAGCGCCACCAACAAGTAAAAGCATCGCTACTAAAGGTACTCGTTAATTATAGTTATGGCTAATAAGCTAATATATGACTTGGACAACTTTTCTATCTCAGATTTAAAAGTGTGTAATATTGAGGATTGTAAAAGCCTACTTCCACCGCAAGATAAGTGTCTAACTATTATTTCGCAAAATATTCGTAGTATCTATAAAAACTTTCACGAACTAGAAATTTTGCTTCATACTATTGACATAACTTGCGACATAATAGTGCTGTCGGAATGCTGATTATCTAATAGATCTGACGCTCTAACAACGTTAGATGGATATCGACAATTTTGCAGTGATAATCATTTCAATCAGAATGACGGCGTTTTAGTATACATTGGAAAACATCTAAATGTAGTTGTAGAAAAACCTCATATTGATGAATGCAACTGTCTGCTCATTAAAGTTAACCAAGAGACTGCCATAAGCTCTTTGTATAGGCCACTATCTCTTAATACCGATAAGTTTCTTAATTCCCTTGATTTAGCACTAAACAGTTTATCATCAAACAAGAATATAATTATAACATACATACATATCGTCACGCCTTTTATCCCCGAAGGGGTAGGCAGAGGTGTATTTCTACACCCACTTTTCGCCAGATATACTCAAGTCCCACGTAATAAGGGACGAGCCTATTGCCGTACCGGGCACATTTCCAGACTCCGTGCTGCTACTGAGAATTTCGTGACAAAAAAACCCAATAACACTGCCCGACCCAGGAATCGAACCCGGGACCTCCCGATCCCACGCGCACATTTATGCCGCGAGACCAACGAGGCAGTCGTATAGGGTTTGATGTCGAGTTTTCCGTCTCTACGCAAAGATGGTATTTGCATCGTGTTATCCCTTAGTCGCCTCTTACGACACCCACGGGAAGATAGGGGGTGGTGACACTTGTATTCTATGCCGTCAACCACACGGCAGTATAATTATAACTGGTTACTTAAATATAAATATTTTGTCTGGGAGAAATGACGTCCGAGGACATGATTATCTTAATGTCTGCTCTTTTCATGGTCTCTTGCCAGCTCATACTCTTCCTACTCATCAAAGTGGATCATGCTTAGACCATTTCATTATCAAAACAATGCATCCGTCACGCACTTTGGTCATTTACTCTTCAATCACAGATCACCGCACTATTCTATTATCATTACAACTATCATTTCCTAAACATAAATGCACAGCCAGCTATACTAAAATAAACATGGAGCACCTTGCAATTGATTTACCTAACATAGATCTTGACTTCACTCTATTACCTCATAAACGAATTACAAAGTGCAATTCACAAAAATCCAACTACTATTAAATTATCTAACAGACATGAAATAACAAAACCGTGGATTACACAAGGTGTTTTGCGATGCATAAGACATAGAGACAAATTGCACTCGAAGGCTAAGAAAGTACCCGATAATGAAATTATCTGTATGTCTTACAAGCAATATCGTAATTTCTGTAACAACCTCCTAAAAAATTAAAGATTCAATACAACAAAGCTGAACTAGAAAAGGCGCGGCATAAGAGCAAATTATGTATATAGTATGGAAATTTATAAAAAAATGCATTTACACCACCAAATATCAAGAACCACCATTATATTTACTTCAATCCGAGTCAAATCCCACACTGGCACTTAACAAAATAAATATATTTTTCGCTAACGTTGGCAAATCACTTGGAGAAAGAATCTTGCACCAAAGAAACTTTTCATTGCACGACACCTGCAACAAATCATGTAACTCCGCGCTTAAGTCTTTTGTTTTATTAGATACTGACGTTCACGAAGTCCTTCAAATAATAACAGGACTAAGGGGTACTTCAGCAGCAGTGGGATGGCATTTCTACCTCTATAATCAAAAGATTTAAGCACTTACTTGCACCTGCAGTAACCCACATTTTTAATATGTGACGTCGCATCGAGCGATGCACACTACAGCGCTAGCCCCTACCACTTCTCCTGCCGGCCGCTCCCCTCCCAGCGGCAAATAAATACGCCGCGCGAGAGCGAACAGGCCCCCTCTTGGATCCTGGACGCTGCCAAAGTTAAGTGCTGCCTTCTCTTCTGGAGGACCGAAGTCTCGTCAGCCTGCCTGCCTACCCTGCCCTGAGTCTTAAACTTAGCTCTAATCTAGTTGCTACCGGGTTATATTGTGTAACGCTTCCGAATATAATATCTTGTAACCAACAAATAGTATTTAATTTCTCTCCATTACACATATCTACTACGTAACTCTACAGGCATATAGGTACCCACACCTAACAAACGTTACAAATATATGTTTGTCTAAAGGTATATTTCCGAAGTCTTTGAAAAAAGCTATAGTTATCCCATTATACAAAACTGGAGAAAGAAGTTGTGTAATTAACTATAGGTACATTTCAATCTTGCCCGCATTATCTAAAGTCTTGGAAAAACTAACAAATAATCGATTAGTGAAATACCTTGAATAGAACAATATACTTTCAGACAGGCAGTTTGGTTTAAGAGCGCAAAAATCAACAAACCAGGCAGTTCTCATGGTTACTGACCACATTGTGGCTAACTTGGATAAAGGGATGCATACTATTGGGATCTTCCTAGACCTTGGCAAAGCTTTTGACTCTGTTTCAGTTCCAGGTCTATTAAGAAAGCTTGAGTATGTGGGAATAAGAGGCACACAATTGCAACTACATACTGACTATCTTAGCGTCAGATGTCAGTGTGTAAATCTAGGTACAAACCTCAGCAGGGATATCCCTAATCCCCCCTTTGGGGTGCCTCAGGGGAGCATTTTAGGAGTAACTTTGTTCCTAATAAATATTAATGACCTATGTAACCTAAGTCTTCATAATGGTTTCATTGTGTTTTATGCAGATGATACGGTACTATTATTTACAGGAAATACTTGTACTGAGGTATATACACATGCTCAACTAGGTTTCAATACTGTAAATAACTGGCTTTTTGACAATATACTAACCTTAAACACCCAGAAAACAAAATATATCCACTTCTCAATACGTAACAATAACAATCATGAATCACCTAATAACACAATATTCGCTCATGACAGTTAATGTCATTCATCAGCTGACGTTGCATGCTCCTGCCCTACGTTAGAATCTACAAAATGTATCAAGTACCTTGTAATAATACTTGACAACAATCTTAATTTCCGCATACACATAGACCTCTTACGTAAAAGGGTACGGAAATTAATATTTATTTTCAAAACAATGCGTAGCGCTGCAAATTTTAAATGAATAAAACAAATCTACCTGTCGTTTTGTTAGTCACTTATAGCCTACTGCATTACTTTATGAGGAGGGGCATCAAAAACCGCCTTATTGCCACTAGAACGCGCTCAGAGAGCTATTCTAAAAGTGGCGACGTTTCGACCTTACATATTTCCTACCTATGAATTGTATCAGTCCACTAATGTCCTAACTGTACGTCAATTGTTCATACTGCACGCCATACTTAAACAACACGCACTAATTGCATTCAAACCACTGCCCCCGGACAAGAGACGGAAAGATCTAGTCTGTACTAAGTTTCATGGTAAACATGTCTTTATAAATAGATTTTTCTTATTCATAGGCCCTTTTTTATACAATAGATTAAATAAGTTACTAGATATATATAATTTTAGTCATAAACAATGTAAAATATTCAAAACTAGATACTTACAAACAATAACCTACTCCGATACTGAGAATTTGCTTACTGTCATAAAATAATCACCTACTATTCAATAGCCTCGATTTTAATTATTATTGCGTCAATGTTAATTTTAAGCGTATGCACATTTGTTTTATTTGCTCAATTATATTACACTAGAGGACGCCAGCAGCTACGCCTGTTTTTTTTTTTAATTTACCCGTTTTGGCCGATCCCGTGGGAATTTCGGGAAATCCCTTCTTAGTGCACCCCTACGGTCCCCAAGAAACATACATGCCAAATTTCAGCTTCCTGCGCCCAATAGTTTCAGCTGTAGCGTGTCTGTCAGTCAGTCAGTAACGCAAGGATTTTATATATTAAGATAAGTACAAAATAGCCTGAAATACAGGTGAACACCTAGGTGTTCATTAATTGCCTGAACTAGTTCAGGTAGTATATTTGATTGAATCACTTTCAGTAAGTACTTTCGATCTTATTGTTATAGTTGTGAAGAGCAGGGCCTCCTAGCACAAGTAATTATTTTACTTAAAAGGAGACCCCCGTGTAAGACACTGTAATAGTTATATATGATACCGAAATAAATTATTATTATGTGTCTCTTTTTCACGGCTATTCTTCTAACATGGTGTTAGAAGAATAACCGGTCCTTTTGGAGGCTTACACGGGGATATGGATCCAACGTGCAGAGGCCCGTAGAGAACGTTAATCTAAAATGGGATGGGACACATGCCGCAGAGCCTCCACAACTGCACTACTGAGTACAGCTATGGACTAGCCGCAGCAAATGTAGGACTATTGCAATGATGTGGAGTCTAATTTACTGGTTTATGGGGATGGGTGTTAAATGGACTGGTAATAATGATACTATGGATAAAAAACGGCACCTGCCAGTGATACTCCTATAGCATCCATCCGCGTGGCAGGTGGTGACTCGCCAACTCACTAGATGGACCCTCTCTAAACAGCCGCCCAAAGCAAACAAACTCTGCCATAAAGGCAGCCAGAGGGCAACACCGGTGCGAGTGGCTAGGGGTGTCGAGCGGTGCGGCACCGGTTTCGCCTTTCGGATTATTATTATTATTATTATAAGATTATCCAGACCTAATGTATCCATCCACTATAAACATTATTATTGAATAAAGATTATTATTATTATTCATTTATTCATCATTACTCCAATTTAAATTACATTTTTAAATATATCACTTACAAAAAATAAATACATTTAAAAATATAACAAAAACCGTGGGATCCCACCAGTAACGGGCACAGGGTCCATGCTGACGGTGGTTAGGGTTCCAGAGACAAGAACTTCCTCACAATAAGTGCCGTGTCGAGAACAACTGCCGTTTGCATCAGACCCTTGACCCAAACACCCAACGCGAGCCTCTTAAGGTGACGATCGAGGCTCTTGGCTATTAGACTATTAACCGTTTCAACTATCGGCACAATAATTGCCGAGTCCACATTCCACATGTCGACAATCTCGTGGGCCAAGTCCAGATGTTTAATCTGTTTGTCTTTCTTGGCTTTCACGAGATTCTCGTCATGGGGAATGGTGACATCAACAATTATTGCGAGGCGCTCTGATCGATCTATCACCACAATATCAGGTTTGTTGGCTACAACAGTCCTGTTTGTGACGATAGATTGATCCCAGTACAATGTGGCATGGCCATTTTCGAGAACTGGCTCTGCCACATACCTGTAGTACGGTACCTCGATGCCTACAAGTTTGTATTTCAGAGCAAGTTACTGGTGAATGATTCTGGCTACTTAGTTATGTCTGTCAAGTACTCGCAGTTAGCAAGACGTGAACAACCGGAAACAATATGCCTGAGGGATTCACCGGGCTGGTGACACGCACGGCAAATATCGGTAGTGCCATCCCTCAGGATATATTTCCGGTAGTTATTCGTCTTGATAACTTCGTCAGCAATTGCACAAACAAACCCTTCGGTTTCTCCAAAGAGGTCACCGAAGCGTAGCCAGTTTACCGAGGCTAATAGGTCTTCATAGGGTCCATACAGAGCCCGATGGAACCTGCCATGAAGCTCCTTGCTCTGCCATACAGGCTTGGAATCATCAGTACTGAGTACTACAGGTATGCGCCAGTTCTCCTTAGCCAACTTGAGCGGGATGAGTCCATTATTATTATTATTATTATTATATTATAACCTTACAAACCTCGAAGACCTCGTGAGATAGAAAACATAATTTGTCCTGTAATAATAACACTCCATCCTGAGAAGGTATTAATGAACAAATAGCGTGATAATCATAAGCTTTAACAGCACAAGATAAGCCGTTCGTGTCGGGTGATAATATATCGTGTTCAACAGGCGTGGTGTGAGTTATCAATGTGTTTAATGCACCCAAACGGGCGCGTTCGCGTTAGGCGTAAGTTGTTATACATTTATCAAATAAACATTTTTGAGCTCGCTTGGATTTTGGAGGATTTTGGTTGGATTCGAATTTTTATTATGATTTGTTGGTTCTGGCCTGAAACTTATAAAAGGCTTTTCTACTCGAAGTATGGCAATAATTTAAGAAAAGGTTTTTAGTATTATTACGGAATGTTGCAGTGTGAGTGGCGGAGTAATGATCTGGCTTGCTTCGACGTATGAGAATTTTGATCACATGCCATTTTTCATCCAAAGTATCAAATTACCACTCCATTAAACGCGCATTCCCATAACTCAATTAAATTAGGCTCCACGTATTACAATAGTCTTACATGTGTTGCGGCTAGTCCATAGCTGTATTCAGTAGTGCAGTTGTGGAGGCTCCGCAGCATATGTCCCATCCCATTTTAGATTAAAGCTCTCTACGGGCCCCTGCACGTTGGATCCATATCCCCGTGTAAGCCTCCCAAAGGGCCGGTTATTCTTCTTACATCATAATAATAATAATATTATGTCTAAGTCTTCACTTAGCGAACTAAGTTTGACAGGCTCTAGTCCTCTTTAACACACTCCACTAAGAAATAAATGTCTCATACCATGAATTGGTTGACAAACAATCAGTCGCTTACATTCTGCCTTATGCGAACTATATCGAAACAGCGCTTATGCTACCTACGTGTTGTGTATATAAATCTGTTTAACATAAAATGTTCGTGCTAATGTTTTAGATGGGGGTGGTTTCAATTTGTCGTCGTTATTTACATGCTTAATGTGCTGTAATTTGTACCTGATTTGTGGCTACAGTCTCTCCATGTTTGCAGTACAAAAGCTTTAAAGCTTTAACTACAAAATTAAATTATTATTTTGCTGTGTCATCTGATCGAAATTCCAACAATTTAATTAAAATTTGGCATTAATAGTTTAATCTATTATAATTTATTATATATTTTGTGTAACGATGAATGAGGCGAATGTTTTTGGCTTTGTGGAATGTACATAGGTATTTTATCAATGAGCTGCCTTTTGTCCGCATTGAAAACTGTGTTTTTTTATATAAAGACTCTCGCTTGTATATCCGAAGGGGTAGCAGAGATGTACTACTACACCCACATTTCGCTATGTTATGAACTTTTAAGTCCCACGTAATAGAGGCCGAGCCTGTTGCCGTCACCGGGCACTTTGCCAAACTCAGTGCTGCTACTGAAATTCTGAAAAACGTCAGTAACCAGGTGCCCGACCCGGGTATCGCATCCGGGACCTCCTCATCAGCAGATGCATACGGTATCCACTGGACCACGGAGGTAGTTGAATTTTCAAACAAACTTTCAATCTCGATTTTACTCTTAAGCGTGGAATATTAGAAAATCCTGCCTCAGTTAGGGTAGGTACCCTACGTCATATAAACCCACCACTGTCGTTCTAGTCGATAAAAAACCTAACGACATAATATGCCAGGCTCTTTTGTCACATCTTTCTCATCCACAAGTAGGGTTCGACAATGACGTACAGTAGTTTAGTTGTGCTTGGCAACGTGTCAATAAATTGTGCATAATTTGATTGACGGCCTTATATATAAGTAGAACGAAGATCGTTTCTTTTAAGATGGGTTTGGAGGTTTCGATATCTTTCATAATATATAAGTTACAATGTTGTAAATATATTTTATTTTATTTAAAAAAACTACTGTATTTATTATTTACTTCTAGACTGATACAACGATATCTAGGATATTTGTTTGTTTTTGAAGGCATCACACCAAAGGGCTTAGTTTTTATTCAAGGAAGATGTTTGAAAGGAATTTATTCTAGCTTCAAGGCATTGTTTATAAGAATCGCATAGGTACTACCTTTGGTAGATAAAATAGATCCTCTGTTTGAATAGCGTGTTTCACTAACATTGCCAAGTTCAAGGAAAATTAACATTGCAATTGTTTCAACATCATAATCAGCCTTGTTTATCATCTGTTCACTACAGACTGGGCACACAGGCCTCTTTTCATTTAGGATAGTCCCTACTTTCCTTGATCTTACAGTTCGCAAGTGCTGTTGGCGGCCTTCATGTCTTGTCATGTCTTTTAGAACATTATGGAGAATCCTTAGACATGGAAGTTTCCTCAGGATGTTGTTATTCTCTCAAGCAAGCGATAATAAAATAATACGCATTAACTTCGAAAAGTTAGTGGTACACGGTCCAGGTTTGAAAGCGATCCTCCTGACGTATTCTGTTAGTCTTTCTACAGCTAAAAGACAATCCCTGTTTTTTATCTAGTTTAAAATATTTTAACGAGAGTGAAGAAGACAATTTTTCCTTTTACTGCCTCCGTGGTCCAGTGGATAGCGTATGCACCTGCTGATCGGAGGTCCCGGGTTCGATTCCCGGGTCGGTTAAAGTGTTACTGGATTTTCCCAAATTCTCAGTAACAGCACGGAGTCTGGTAATGTGCCCGGTAACGGCAATAGGCTCGCCGCTATTACGTAAGACCTAAAGATTCATGGCAAAATGTGGCTGTAATATTACACCTTTGCCTACCTCTTCGGGGATACAGGCGTGAGTCTATAAAAATAATAAAAAATAAAAAAAATCTTAAAGTTCCAGAAAAGCCTAACAATATCGTGTGCAAATTCATTTATCTGTTGTGCCCTACGTCCGCTAAACTTTATATTCTTAACAGACGCGGCTCAAAGTTTCTTATTATGCCAGACAGAGCGGTATTTCGTGTATTCTTTAAGCAATACATCGAAAAACAAATCTAAATAAAATTTCTTTGACTTTTGTTTTTTCTGTCTTCCTCAGAAAATTTATAAGTCTCAGACACTTTTTGTACGTAGAATTTTATCGCGCTGAGTTTTTAAGCTCCCTTTTACATTTAAGCGCTAGAGTATAATGTATGTATCTCAAGAGTATAATGTTGGAGAAAGCGAAACCTAATAGGCATAAAGTTCTGTGTCGTGAAACTGACTTCATTTAAGGAAATTTACAAGTAAACGAACAACACTTTAAATTAAACGAGAGAATTAATCACGACGGAAGGCGAATTAAGTTATATTTACGTTCTTCAAAGTAGGTAAATTAAATGCGTGTGCTAACTTAAAACCCATTAAAAGAAACAAATATAGCAGTATTATATAAAATGTATCCTTAACCTAGAAAAGTTGAGTTTCCCTGTTGTGACTTTCAACCCTATTTCCATTATTCATCTAAACATACAGGATTATATATTAAGTTGCTAACGTATAAATTGGAACATTTTAAATCATTATCATGAGTAAATCTGTACATAATGTTTAATCATTAATATCAAAATTATTATTCATTTATTGAAAATGCAAAATGAAGGCAGCTAACAATCACATTGAAATCATTGTCAATAGAATAATGGTTAATCGCATTTCTCTCTCAATAATTAACATTGTTGTTTTAATTGGACTAATAACTCGTAAATATGGTCTTCAAAACAACAACAATGTCTAAAATTATATTTAGTAAGAACTTATTGTTTTACGCTGATCATTTCCCTTTCAAATTGTTATTGTTTTGTAATTCTTTCATCATCATAGACCCTGTATATAAACTGTCCCACTGCTGGGCACGAGCTTCTTGCTATGAGAAGGGTAAAGCCATAGTCCACCGCTCTGGCCAAGTTACGTTAATATAATAGAATTAGTAAATGTAAGGTTAATAAGGTATATTATTACCTAACCTTACATTTACATTTTAAAATATAAGAAAAACGATTAGAAAAATATACTAATATTATTCGATCATACAAAATAAATTAGCGGGTCTTAATCGCGTAAAATAAACTTATTTAAGGTATAACTACCTATTTGTTTCCTACGTTTCGCTCGTCTTGAACCGAGCATGGTCACGGAGAGACACAAGACACAGCGAAACGTCGGAAACAAAATGGTATTTATACCTGAAATAAGTTAATTGTACGCGATTATATGATGTATACAAATCGCCAAAGTTTGAAATCGATTAATATTATTTGAGTTTTATTTTTTTATAACTCAAATAATATAAGCTTATTTACAAATAATTTCGCAATATAGGTCTGTTACATAAATGTCAAAAATTCTATTCACCCGAATGCACCAAAACGCGCAGTATTTCATAAGTTGTAACTACAAATACATCGCGGTCCGTACAGTACACTAGCACAATAGCATCCCGGTTATATCCATTTTTCATTCACTAACTCAACCGGCAGAAATGTTTCATTTAGATTGCGATCCGCCTGTTAAACTTCCATTGAAAAAATTGAGATAGAATGCGATGTTTTTCGAACCGATATAATACCTCGTCACTTGCAATGACACGGTACATGCAGTATTCATAAAATAACCGATGTTCTAACATTGTAGCCCGATATTGATTTAGAGAGTTTTTAGCTGGATTGCGATGTGCAAACTTTTTGCTCTACGGGTTACGGTACGAGTTGAATGTATAGATAATTTAAAAATTTTATGAAATCCATTTATAAAATAACTAGGTTTTACCCGCGGCTGCAACCGCGTGGTTGTTAGTTATCGTAACAAAAGATAGCCGATGTACTTTTGTGATATTTATGGCATAGTACTCCAAAGAGTTATCAACAATCAATAATAGGAAGTAGAACACGACTTTAAATGCTCTTATTAGTTGTTTGTAACATTTTCTACCTTTTCTCCACGTTGAAACTGCGACACCCATCAAAACTTTTAATAAAATTAATTATTGTGGACAAGGACAAGGGTTCTTAATGTAACGTATGTACGACGTTACATATTATGTCTTTTCTTCTTATTAGATAAAGCAATATGTGTTGGATTTCGGGCACCTAAAACCACAAACCTACCAAATTACCCTTACCCAGTCTATACTAGCAAATATTTCTAAAGGCCTCCATACTTAGTACCTACCAGTTTATTATCATCGAGGACCGTATCACCCGAAGGGTCTATCCCTGCCGTATCTCATGCCACGCTTCATCGTATGCAAATCGCGTTCGGCTTGCTTTCTGAACGGATAAAGTCATTCAACCTAACGGTTTCTGGGTCATGTGAAGTCAAAGTAATTATAGTTTATTGTTTTCTTCAGTTTTGGGTCGAAAACATTGTTGACATAAAATTTATTTTTAGAATTTTTAGTACTTGATAAATTAACTTTCATTAAGACTAATAACGAGATATATTATATATATATATATATATATATATATATATATATATATATATATATATATATAATATATCTCTATAATATAATATTATATATCTATATATATATATCAAACAACCTACTCAGCTTTAGTTATAACAGTTTCTGCTTATTCTTTCAGTAGGAATAATAAGCGGCGGATGAAGGATTGGTTTCTCCTCTCATTCAATGTTTTACAATGGATGTTCGCTAAGTAACGTCAAAGTCGATTAATTTTCCCATTAATACTCACAAACCCCATGCATTTGATGATCTCCATTTAAATTTAATTTAGTCCGAACATTTACCGCAATAATGAGAGTGCAAAATTTACTTGGGATCATTTTAACGAAGCGGCCAACTATAATGTTTTAAACGAACATCTCGTCAAAAATATCATTATTAAAGCAACAGAGGCGTAGCACGAAGGCTTTTCCGGGTCCTTGTTCCCTGGTATCTCTTGATTCAATAATGCAGAAATGATTTATGAGACCGCGATATGAGATCAGGAATGTTGCCATTGCGAATATTTCATTTAACAAAGACGTGTGATATTCGTGGCGTAGATATGAAATGTATTTGATTATTTGCATTATATTGCTTGACTGGAATATGGTGCATGCAGCTGGTCCTAGTTTGGGCGCCAATAAGAACAAATTAGGAAAGCGTCTTTTGAGATTTTCTGCGAACACACAAACTTTTTGCTAAGCCACGATATTTTTGTTAGAAATGAAATATAATTTAATTTATAATAAATTCAACGCTGACGTGGTTAAATCTTTGAAACAATGAATTTCAATGTATTATAACCCCAAGTTGCGCGCCAAAAACACTGGTAGATTGTAGGTATCTTTTTGCTAGACAGGCTATTTAATTTCATTTATATTTTAAATATGACACCTTTAAAGCTGCTTAAGACTCTGTAATGTTTGATAAAACCTATTCTTTAAGGTCTTTTAATGAAATTTGACGCTGAGAATTTGAATTTAATATTTTATTTAACTCGTCATGATTATTACTTTATTATGACTTACGCATGGTTTGTCATTTTGGGCAGTATACAATAAGCTGTTGAAAATAATATTATTAGCGTGCTGAAAATATAAATTTTAAATAGAATTAAATCTAAAACTTCAACATGACGCACCCGCAAATTCATCATCCCTTAACCAGTCTCAGCAAAATTAAAAAGAAAAGTCACGAGAGGAAGGTGACAGGTGAAAAGTATCGTCAAACGCACCTGTGAGAAAAAATATATTAAATGGAGGGTAATCCTTCGGAAAGCCTCTTAAACTGTCACCGTAACGAGTCGGACCGCGTTTATGAGATATGACACAGATGGGACTGTGTTTGACGATGAGCCTTTTGGTATAGCCAATTGTATGTTGGAATGCTTTCAGCATTAACGGGTTGAAAGCGGTTGATATTATTAAAAATGAAAAGGCTTTGCTGAATTTGTAAAATTGGAGTGAAATTGTGACAAGCACCGAGCTAAACAAGCATGGCTTACGTAGGCACATAATATCTACTCTGTTAGAAAATGTTTTAATGTATAAATTTAGTTCGTTGTCTCAATTGTTCATATTTTGATTTGACAACCAACTCAGTAGTTTTTGGTCGCTAACTATGGCCCTCATCCGAAAAGTCAGTGTCACTTAGAGGGCGATGGAGAGAGCTATGCTCGGAGTTTCCCTGCAAGATCGAATCAGTAATGAAGAGAGCTGCAGGAGAACCAAAGTCACCGTCATAGCTCTCCGAATAGCCAGGCTGAAGTGGCAATGGGCAGGGCACATAGCGCGAAGAACCGATGGCCGTTGGGGCATGCGGGTTCTGGAGTAGCGACCACGTACCGGACGACGTAGCAGGGGTAGGCCTCCCGCAAGGTGGGCTGACGATCTGGTTAAGATCGCAGGAAGCGGTTGGATGCGGGCGGCTCAAAATCGGTCTGCGTGGAGAACCTTAGGGGAGGCCTATGTCCAGCAGTGGACGTCTCTAGGCTGACATGATGATAATGAACCAACCCAGACAAAACAACATTAGGAAATAACGTGATTACATTACAAAATTAACACGATAAGTCCCTCAATTTTATTTATTAATTTAATTCGCTACAGCCCGGGGCTTTTCTTGTTTATTATGCTATACTTGAAGCCCACGCAAGAGCGGTTTAAAGCGCGCCCGGTATAATATTTTCCCGCCATTTTCGAGCGCGCTATTATATTTCTAACATATTAATATTTCTCGTCGTTTTTTATTATGAGAGGTATATAAGTATTGTACACGATTAGAAAGGTAATTTAATTTACTTACAGAAGAAATAAATATAATGGAAAGAACCATTTTAATTTTAAACATAAAAAATATAAAATATAAATGATTGTTAAGTGCCGCCAATTTTCGTATTTAATTTTTTCAAACATATTTTCTTGTTCTATAACGGATTCAAATCTAGATAAGTTTATTTTCAACTAGATTTCCAATTAAAAAAACTATATCTGATAAGAATCCGATAAGAATTATTCTTATTGAACTTTGCACAATTGATTACCGTTTCCCACCAAAAATAACCGCCATACCCGCCAAAATTTTCGAAAGCCAATATCTCATGAATTATAGGAGTATTATATATCATATGATAGGTTTATTTATATACTCATAACAAAACAATAATTCATAGCAGAAATGTAACCTAATTTATATATTTTTATTCAATAAAAAATAAATGCCGTTTTTTCGGTAATTGAATGAATATAGCCTCTTGAATTAAATTATTACACAATATTCGTTTATTTTTTAGCTATTATTTTATAATTAATTAGTTTATTCACAATTAAAATATAAAAATATCAAATATAATTATATAATTTGTTTACAATGATGTTTTGAATCCATAATTACGCCCCGCGCGCAACATGCAAAGACAGCGAAATATACAAAATTTCAAATGCTGACATTTAAATAATTTTCTAAGCAAGCATTGCTATAATTTTATATTATTGTAAAGCTTATACCACCGGGTATAAAATGTAACAAAAGTAAGCAATTTATAACCCATATTGTTATCATGACAAACAAAAATGGCGAGTAGGTCGTCGATAGACGACATTGTTTACAATAGGATCAAGTTCGGCGGGTCGCATAAACTAAACATTCCGTCATTCAGTCACCATTTAAACATTACTACAAAGCTTACTTAATCTACTTTCATAAAAACATCATTTTAAATATCAACACCCGAGTGACGAGTCGTAAGGTTAGGTTTAAGGTAGCACGGCAAGTGGCCTTGCTTCGCGGGTGGTCAGATAACGACCGCGTGATGCTTTAGTGGAAAATGTCAAATTAGAGCGGTTACCTTGACCGGTTATCAATCGAATTACTACGTAGCAAGGACGAATCACGAAAAGATAATAAAGCAAAAGACCAAATACAGGAAACGAAATAATGAGCCATTTTGACGCGGGATTGTTAAATTAATACGACTGAATTCCCCAAACCAACAATTTTCCTGTTAGAAATATAATACGAAATATAACTAAGACATTTTGTATCACAATTCAATTTGAAAGCTAATATTATACAAGCCCATAATTGGTTAAGGAACATTTATTTATTTTAAAACTTCTTGCACATAATTTACAAATTACTGTACAAAGGCGGACTTAATGCCATTGGCATTCTCTGCCAGTCAACCTTTGGGTGGTGCAAAGACAATCATGGTAGGTGCATAAGAAAAGCGTAAAGTTATATAATAAATATGAAATAAGTAACGTTATATAGGAAACTAATAAAATAATATAACCGAAAAATATAATAAAATCATTTAATAAATACATATTATTATAATATATATACGAATATAAAATACACAAATAAATACATAGCTACAAATACATACTTTACGTAATATTATGTACAAATATACATAAAATAACTTATATACAAATATATATTATATACAAATATGCCTACTGTTGTGATTCATTCAACTGTTCCATGTATCGCCTACGTACTCTAGCCTTAAAAAGTTCACGAGACGAAGACATCCTGATCTCTGAAGGGAGGGAATTCCATAAATGAATAGCTTGGATGTTAAAAGACGAATGGACAAGAGTGGAGCTATGGGAAGGACACAAAAGAAATAGATTATTCGTGGAACGAAGGTTTTTGTCATGTCCACTGTAAAGATATTGAAAGTGAGGAGTCAGATAAGAAGGAGCGTTTGGTAAGTTTAATAGAGAGTAAAGTCTCGTTAACGTGCGCAAATTGCTCCGTTGGCGGATAGGTTGCCATTGTAATTGGGCACGGTAAGAGGAAATATGTTCGTATTTACGGAGATTGAAAAATTAACCGAATGCAACTGTTGAGAAGTCGGTCAAGTTTATTGAGCAGATCTGCATTCAGATAGAGATAACATACATCACCATAGTCGATAAAAGGGAAAATTAAAGTTTGCACAAGCATTGTTTTCGTCTTAATTGGAAGAAAATGTTTAAGGCGATAGAGAGACCGCAGGGAACCCGTGACTTTCTGACTGACGCTCGCAATTTGAGAACGACTTGTTTGTGACGTCGTGCCCCTCCGTCTGAACTGTGACGTCGAACGAAAGTGGGAGCGCCTCTGCCCGCGCGCCCCCGCACGCCATATATAAGCGTGCGACGCTGCTCAATCTTCCCTCTGCTCCAGCTCACGGCCAGTTAAGTCTTCTTCCTATCAAGACCCTGGCCTTCTTTGCTCCAGTCAACACCACCAAAGCTGAGTACACCATCTGAAGACCTGTGAAGTGCCAACAACGTCGCTCACGCCCTGGATAATAGTCTCTTTTGTTGTATGTGTATAACTGGAATTATAACGCGAGTTTAAACTTTCCTGGTGATATTTTTTATTTATTTCCCGTAAGTCAACCTAATTATCTCTCTTTAATTGCTCGGCGAGTGATCGATCCCGGCTACCCCGTGGAAATCAATCACTCGTGCAACATTGGCGCCCAATAGGATTTCTTTTTAAAGCTAAATTGGTGTTCCGAAGGTGAGTGGTATTTTTTTCTGTATGTTTATATATTTTCGTGTATTTTTATATATTTTTATGTGTTAAATACGTCCAGAAGTAACCTATATCTTTTTCTTGTCAGCCACAAGTCGCTTAATTGTATTTTCTAACTAATTATATGTCTAATTGAACTATCTGCTAGATAAATTGCATCGCGCAATATTATCAAACGTAATTACCTGTCTTATTCTCGGCCGCTTGGCATACGTACGAGCGACGCCGCGCCGCGCCGGCTCAACGAAGCCACGTGTTTTATCTACCTACAATTTCAATTTCTCTTGGACGCATTTTACATTTTACTACATTCTCTTCCTACAATACGCACTTTATTTTCTTTCACTAGTAGGCATGTGTGTAATTTTAGTGAACATTGCAGTGTAATTTATTATAATTTTTTTTGCCATTATTCTTCATGGGTTCATTTCTCTGTTATATTTTGTCTCATGCGATTGTGTAAATTAAACTGTAAAATAGCTTTAAAGAAGTTTTTAAAGTCTTTACTAAACTCTTTTTTAAATAATTGCTTTATACAAATAACTTTGCTCAAAATCTCGCATCTTTATATCATTAATGAAGGTACATAAATAATAAATAACTAAATAATTTACTTGTAAAAGTAATAAATCAATTAATTAACCTCTAAAGTTAATTTTCTTTTTCTTTCTATTGCTGTTGGTTTGCTGAGTTCGTAGCTTTGGGAAAGGCTATTCTATTCTAGCCTCTGCTAGCCTTTGCTCGGCTGTTTCTTTTCTGCTGTTTTGACCAGATAATTCGGAGTGCTTTGTAGTCCACGCGGCGTCTACTAGCCGTGTGTTGACCCTACTTGCTATGTGAGATCTGTACGGATGCTACTAAATGCGTATGGATGCTGCTAAATGCGCATGGATGCTTTTTGCTGTCGGATTCCGATGGTGCTCTGTTTTGCCATTTATATAATGGTCTCCTTCTCTTGCTAAATGGGAGAAGATTGGGTACTGTTTGCTACCTGATTCTGATGATGTATGTGCTCTGTTTTGCGATTTTCTAATGGTACTTTTGCTCTTGCTAAACAAGAAATGGATGCTATATTTCTCTGTTCTTCTTGCTGTGAAGAACGGGCATTGTCGGGTTAAAAGTGTAATGGAGTCTGTTGTTTATATCGACAACGCCTAACGTTGGAGTTCTATCGTTGAATGACCGCTGTGGTTGCGTCGATTTATCGATGATTTTTGTTGTCTTTTAGTGTTTTTACCTGATATTTTTGTTCTATACCTGTTTTCACTACAATACTAACGTGGTGAAGACTCGTTCTTAAAATGTTCAAGTTCTACTAACGATTCTTGGCATTTCATTTTAAACTATCAAGTTCCGACTAAAGGTTTTTGGTGTTTAAAAGGGTTCCTAGGTAACCCTACTTATGTTGTTGTCTATCAGGTAATAACAATAAATTGTGTGATTTAATATACAAAAAATGTGTGTTTAAAAAAAAAAGTGGGTTAAGTCGTTTTATATAAGATTTTAACCCACACTTACTAAATAATTTTAGCGTATGATGGTCATTCTGTCTGACCTTAGTGTATATAATAATATAATATGTGTAAATATATTTTTTTTTCTTTTTGGGTCACTACTGGAGAACCCAGTATCTTTTGCCCACTGTTGGTCAACTCTTTATGTGTTATATTATTCTAACGCGTTGCGCGTAATCACTAATTGCCAGGTGTCGGGCATTCGTTGTAAAATACCTACATCAACTCGTGCGATGAGTTATCGCTCATAAATACCTTCACAATATAGCGTATTTGTTGTTTTAAAATGTTTGTTGAACATACATAAATACCTACATAAACTTTAATAACAAAGTGATAAAATAAAATGTGTTGATTTTTTTGTGCATGTTACTACATCCACAATCTTTTTTATAATAAACAATGTTTATATTTATTGGCACTAATTTTAAATCTAATGTTGAAATGAAGTGTTCTAAATGTAAATTATACGCCATTGTATAGGTACCTACCTAACTATCTACGCCTCACATTGTGCATAAACTCAATAATTAAGGATATTTTGGTTCTCAGTATATTGACATGGAATTCAATTCCAATATGGTGCATGAGCCATGTGAAGTTTACGCCGAATCGTTGAACTATTTATCTTCTATTCTCGAGAAGGTACACTCAGCTCTATTGTCGGCTCATCAACGCAATTGTTTATTTTATAGTCTTCGCCCTAATCCGGCAGAATTCTTCAGAACTAAATCATATATGAATGTTGAACCACTTGACGAATGGCATATAAAAGATCTAAAGATCTATAAAATTACATAAAATAAAAAAGAATACTTACTTATAACCTATAGGTACATTGTTTATTTTTCCAAACGAATGTTCTCTAATTTATGTTACCGTTTGTAGTAGTGTCTACTATAAATTAATATTTCTTGTTGTGGGTAGCTAAAATTTTTTTTCTCGTAAAATACACTATTTTTTTAAATTGCTGCGCAGTTATGTACCCAAATGTTGTGTTAAACATTGTTTTAAAAAATCTTACCATAAAGAAAATATATTGTTTTTTTTACCCTGTGGATCAGTGGTTAAAAGGTCACTGTCAGCCGAATATACAAGTTCGATTCTCGCTTGCAGTCTTTTCTGGAAGTCTATTCATTTTAATGTCTACTTTGTTGGCGTATTATTTTTTCGCTGTGCTTTGTTCTGAAGTTCTTTTTATTGTTGTTCATAATTTTGTATCGATTTTATAATCGAATTGTTATTATAGGTACTTTTATAAAGCAATATTGTGTGTGATTGACCGGGCGTCGCGAACTCGGAACAGTCAAATAGTACTTATCTAATTAAAATATATCTAGTTTGTTATTGCGATGCACACGCGCTCACTCAGTGACGCGCTGGTAGATAGATACCGAACTTATGATTCATCATTGTTTACTTTAATAGTGTGTTCATTCATCTTGGACAGTCGTGGTCTTTGTAATTAAATTGAGCAAAATAATTATGTATTTTGTTGTTCTTTTGTAATTCAGTAGTCTGTTTGTAGTCTGCAACTTGAATTTATTTTTGTTTAACTTTTGTATAAATTCTGTTTGTTATACCTAACTATGACTTAGTATTTTGTTTATCTAGTGGTCAAGGTGCCGAACCCAAGAATAATAATTAGTAGGGCTAGACGTAACTTCTCTTACCTGTAACTCATTCTTAATGACGTCCCTTTTATCTCGTGTATTACCCTAAGCGCTTCACGCCTTTAATGGTTGTCTCTCATATTCTGTTGTTATGTTATGGCCTAAGCACTTATGTAGTGTGTGGCGGCTTTATGGATGACGGGTGTGTTAGTTTATCATAGGGCAGTTGTTGCGTGCGTATTGTGGGTAATATATTATATTTATAGCTAATGTAGTTATGTAAGTTTGGTTGTTTACTTAAAATACTGACACCACTTCCACTACTTGATTACAGGCAATCCTCAACTAGCTGCTAGCCCAGAGAATTTTCCCTAGGAAAAATTCTGCCCTAAAGAGGGGGGTGTGTGACGTCGTGCCCCTCCGTCTGAACTGTGACGTCGAACGAAAGTGGGAGCGCCTCTGCCCGCGCGCCCCCGCACGCCATATATAAGCGTGCGACGCTGCTTAATCTTCCCTCTGCTCCAGCTCACGGCCAGTTAAGTCTTCTTCCTATCAAGACCCTGGCCTTCGGAACACCAGTGAACACCAGCTATGCTTGTCGGACCGCGCCCTGAATTTACTCATGTTCTCAATTAGTAAATCTTAGTTTTAAAGTAGCTGCATTGTATCTACCTATATAGGCAATTATATTGTGAACTGTACTATTCTAAAAGTGTTTTCATTTGTAAGTAAAACCTGAGTTTCTTCCTTTTTTTGATCGGCGAGTGATTGAGTCTGGCTCACCACCTACAAACCAATCGCCCGTGCGACATAGTGTCCAGGTGTAACATGAATTTCATCTTCTAATAGTCCTTATATGATATTGCCCTAGAAACTTACACAGTACAAGAATCTGTCAGGCTTGTACCATTAAAAGGTAAAAAATGGATAAAATAACACATTTATATTTCAGTAAGTAAGTCAGTCACAAAAAGATATTTACGCAACAATGAGAACCCTTTCAACAATGAGCCGGAAAGCGTGGTGTTGCCAATGGGTAGGAGTAACAATCTGTCATGAAATAATTTAGTCATAGGTTTGTTTTTTTTTGTATTATTTTATGCTTTATTATTTGTTCTTTAATCTTTATTTTTTGTTTTATCTTTGGTCGTTCTAGACCTTTTCTTCATAAAACGTCAGTTCAGTAATTTCATTCCTTGTTATTACAACATTTTCATGCCTGCGTGGCCATTGTACCTCAAAGGTTTTAAATTCTTATTCGCAAATCGCCTTTTAGTATAACAAGCCTAGCAACCGGACTAAGCATATTCCTGGATATTCCCCAAAGGGCTTAAGTCACCCTTGGGTGGGGTTAAACATACCCCAATAGGGTAGTTTCCAGGGTCAAAATAATTTCATTTTATTTAGTCCGTATTTTAGATTATAAAAAAATATTGGACACGCATTTTTTCTTTTTTCGATTAAATAAAAAACAACAAAGATATAGCCCATTAAAGTTACGTGTGACGTCATCTAGTGCGAAAAAATGCAGCACGGCGTGACGTTATACGTAACTTTAATGAGCTATATCTTGGTCATTTTTGGTTTAATTTACAAATAAAAAAATACGTATCGCTTATTTTTGAATAATCTAAAGGACGGACTTATATTTTGTTTTTTGTCAACTAGCCTATTAATTGTAAGGGCAAGGTGTGATGTGAGGTAGGTTCCGCATTAATTATTCTAAGTAAGCCCAAGACGTCTGGGCAAAACTATTATGGCCCCATTCAAAGCTGTCAGATAGCATCAAGGTGATTTATGACTGAGAATCTGTGAGATAAGTCCGGGTTTTGTCTTCGAATTATATGAATTAAAATTTTGTCTTCAACTTTCTTTATCAGTTGGTTGTTAGTTGCTTGAACTGTGATAGTTTTAATTTTAATTAATGCTATAAATATAGAAGTGAGTTTCTTTGTATTTGCTTTACCTAAAGTCTGCGCTGTCTGTGTACCTTTCAAATTTTGATATCATGCTTATGATTTTAACCATCATTTTCTTTGAGTTCAAAGCGATATAGGGCACACACATGTTGCTTACAAATGAGATCACTAATGTATCTTTTAGAATCTTTAAGGTATTATTTTTCAAGTAAAATACCAGAGCGTACATTGTAATATTTTTTGAGGATTAGTGTCAGTATAGATGACGATTATGATTATACTCAACATACTTATTTCGATTCTTGTATTTAAATATGATCTGCAAAATTTATATCAGACTACATTCTGCTATTGGAACCGTTATTGGCAATACGATAAACTTGCCAATAATTTTAACTAACTTATGGTTCGTAATCTAGTGAATTTTATTAGTCTTGCAAAATACCAATACGTAACCAAGACAACGAAAGCTGTGAAGAAAATCTAATAACAAAAAATTTAAGCAAAATTTGATCCGGAAAAAAATTCTCAAGCGTCATTTTTTATTACAAACAACAAACCTTTTTAGATCATTTAATTTGAAAAATTTATTTCTTGAACCAACTAGAATCACAGCAACATCTTTCACCTGTCTTGATAACATATTTAGTAAGTGTATTGTTTCAGATAGAGTAGTTACTTCTGATTAGACTTCGGATCACTGTGGTCAATTAGCTAGGTTTCCATATTACAATGATAGCATGGTACAGAGAGTGTTGGTTAGGCCATTACCTAGGCATAAGTTTAATGAATTCCGGAATAAAGTATTGATTGGAATGAATACTATGAATCCTGACTTAATAGAAATAGATTCGCCAAATAAGAATTTTAACAATTTATTTAATATAGTTAATAACACGTTTCAGAATACTTTTAAGACTAAGGAGAAAGTAATTAAGGAATCTCGAGCTTTTAATGAGTGGGCTACTGCGGGTATTTACAAAAGCAGAGCAAAAATGTATGAGTTGTATGGTATGAAAAAATTCAATTCTGATTTAAACTTCACTGAGTATGTTAGGAATTATTCTAAAATATTTAAAAGAGTGTGCAATACAGCTAAAGCTATATTCGTTAGGAATAAAATTAAACAATCTTCGAATAAAGTTAAGGCAACCTGGCGAGCTATTAATGAAACACAGGTAAGACAACATTAAGAAGTAATAGTTTTAGTCTTCTTGATAATGATAAATTAATTCATAATGACGAAGAAGTCGCACACACATTTAATAACTTTTTTGCTAGCATACCACTTACTACTACTAGAGAATTAAAATCATCAGCTATAGTCGCAGAAAACCTATTAGAGTCTAGTGTAGGAAAATGTGAAGTAATATTTAAATTTCATAGTATTAGTTCTACCGATATTATAAATACTTTTAAGTCTTTAGAGTCTAAAAATACAGGTGATCTCTGGGGCATTTCTGTTAAGGTTTTGACAAGTATAATTGATGTAGTGGCTCCTTATTTAAGCAACTTTTTCAATAAGTGTATTAAATCTGGCAGTTTTCCAGATCTTATGAAACATAGTAGAATAATACCTCTGTTCAAATCCGGCAATAAGACTGATCCTAGTAATTATAGGCCAATATCGATACTACCTGCTTTTAGTAAGATTTTTGAAAAGATCATACTCAAGCAACTACTAAGACATTTTAATCAAAACAGCCTCCTTCATGGTGAGCAATATGGTTTTACCAAGGGTCTTTCGACAACAGATGCAGGAGTAGCGTTACTCAAACATATCTACAGTGCTTGGGAGAATTCCCAAAATGCTGTTGGTGTGTTCTGCGACCTTTCGAAAGCATTCGATTGTGTCTGCCATGAGACGCTCTTGTGCAAGCTTAGACATTACGGCGTCCAGACTAAAGCATTGGATGTCATTAAGTCGTACTTAAGTGACAGGATCCAATGTGTTGAAATAAATGGCTCAAAATCCAGTGGCTTACCTGTTGATTTAGAAGTGCCACAGGGCAGCATCCTAGGGCCTTTCTTGTTTCTTGTTTACATAAACGATTTACCTTTTTACTTGAGAAACATTTGTGACGTTGTACTGTTTGCTGACGATACTTCTTTGATATTTAAAGAAGATAGAAATAAGGAACACTTGAACGAAATAAACAGTGCACTCATTCAAGTGACTAAATGGTTTAATGTAAACAATCTAGTACTGAACGCCAAAAAAACAAAATGTGTTAAGTTTGCTCTGCCTAATGTCAGAAACCTTGGTCCTAACATAGTTTTAAATGACGATGTACTCGAAACAACTGAATCCACATTATTTCTAAGATTAACACTTGATTCGAAGTTACAATGGGGTGCGCATGTTACATATCTCTCAGGGAAACTTAGCTCAGCTGCTTATGCCGTTAAGAAGGTTCGTAGGTTGACCGATGTCGATACGGCTAGATTGGTTTATTTTAGTTATTTTCATAGTATTATGTCATATGGCATATTGTTATGGGGTAGAGCTGCTGATATCCAAAATATTTTTATATTGCAGAAACGGGCAGTTAGGGCCATTTACCAGTTAAAGACAAGAGTCTCACTCAAAGAAAAATTTAAAACTATTGGTATTCTTATTGTAGCGTCACAATATATTTATGCCAGTGTTATGCATGTAAGACTAAACATAAATTCTTATAAAATGAATAGTGACAGACACAATATAAATACTAGAAATAGACATAAATTATGTGTTTCGTATTTTCCTTTGCACAAAACGCATAGCTCTTTTATTGGGCTCAGTATTCGCATATACAATAAATTACCAACTATATTTTAGACTTGCCATTAAGTTCGTTTCAGGCAGAAGTGAAAAAAAAACTTATAAATAAGGCATATTACAGTTTGAAGGATTATTTTGATGACAGGAGCGCTTGGAAGTAGTTGTTCGCTTTTGACTAGGTCAATAATTAGTAGTTTTATTTTATAGTGTAGTTAATTACGATATTCTCATTTCATACTTTGCATTCATGTTCCACACTTTCATTATAACTTTGCGGATTTGTAAAATGTGGGTAACTCGTGGTCATGGGCTAACTAATAGGTTTTCGATTGCTTTGGTTTCATAATACCGTTACTTTCTGCTTCATTCACTTCTACCATAGTTCTGACCATGTTCGCGAGTTGCCTACATTAAAAAGACGTAACTGGATGCTCCTGTTTCACCATATTTACTTTGGGAGGCTTACCATTATGAACATCATTTACTGCTTGAGTATGATATCAATAGCTACTAAAAATTTTACTAGTAGATGTCTACAATGTGAAACAGTTGCAGCTCCTTACAAAAATAAAATGTACCACCATTATATTTGTTTGAAAATAGTGGCCATGAGTTTTATTGCCCGTTCTTTCTCGTGGTTCTACCTATTGCATTGCGAACGTGGCAGTAAATGTAAATGTAGAATCATTAAGTAATTAACTTAAATTTTGACGTTCATAAGCGTCACTTTGTGGCCTAGATGAATAAATGATTTTGATTTTTATTTTACAATTTTAATTAACTTATTCGAAAATTTCTGGCGTATAATTTTCAATATAAATTTAAACCATTGTGGACAGGTGCTATGGATTTCTCTTACTGGATCTGTGAAACGTGTAGTTCTGGTACGATTCAAAACCAGATGGTTAGAAATCAAACGTACTGGGTCGGCGTTGCACCAAATCGTATGTACTAGGCGATTTGGTGATATGGAAAATTTTTGATAAAGTGGACTGTATAAAGAATGGCTGGTAAATCGCCTAGAAGAGGGGTGAACGGGCGATCTTATGAGTATTGGAATTTATAAGGAGGCACGCCTTACCTTGACAAAATGGCGGCCACCGGCGTCTTCCTGAGTTGGGCCACAAAACAGCTCACTCCACCTGGATCCAGTCCGAAGCTGCACCGATCACTCAACTACACCCGCGGGTGGTTTAGTTCTCGTTTATAATATGAAAAGCGGTAAATATTGCGGTATTGCACACGTTCGGCGCGGCGCGGGGCTGCGTAAGCACGCGACCGATCAGCGTGATGATTGATCTTCGACTCCGGTCGCAGCGTTGTTCAATTCCGCGACCAATTAGAGCGAGGCGTGCCTTTGGGAATGGAAGGGATAAAAGATCGCTCGTTTTGACACTGCGGTATACAAAGGAATTTATTAGCTAGGTACATAATTAACTATCAATAGAAGAAATAGATGGCGCTACCACGTACTTATACTAATTTTCAGACATTATGATAAAATTCTTAACCTTAATAATCTTTTTTCAGTATATCTCGATGATAAATTTATACTAACAGAAGGAATTTCATAATAAACGTTTGAAGACAATAACTTAAATGAATGAAATACCTATATAAATTTAATGTTTAGGCCTTGTAGTAGATTGATGATGTGGGTTGAATAGCGAGAAGGCACAGGATAAATACGACACGTAACTTAGGAGAATGGCAAATAAGAGTCTTAATGTGGCAATAAGACTAGAAATTATTTTACAACGTACGAGTACCTCCACTTATCATAAACAAGTAGATATTTAAATAACAGTCTGCTTAAAATCCAAATCCTTGTGAAATGAAGAAGTTGAAGAAATGACAACATTTGTTTTAAAAGTAAAGCAAGTGTTGAAATCCAATCTGCCAGCGACATCAGATTTACAAAACACAAAGACCGAACTCGGTTACCAGCAGGAAACGTCAGATTCGAGGTCCGAAATGTACGGATTGTTGACTGAATTTTAATGACCACAGGAGGAAAATGTTTTACATTGTTATTGTTTATTGATTTAGATAGAAGCATCTTGGGCGGAGACAGACGTTGACACAGGATCGTCACGGTAATCGGATTATTCAACGGTGAACAATTATTTTTTCTTTTTAACACGATTTTGTTTTTAGGAACAAGCTCATGCCACATGAAACCAACATAATGTGCCAATAATGAGTTCATCTTAGTATATAAAATCCTTGCGTTACTGACTGACTGACAGACACGCTACAGCCGAAACTATTGGGCGCAGGAAGCTGAAATTTGGCATGTATGTTCCATGGGGACCGTAGGGGTGCACTAAGAAAGGATTTCCCGAAATGCCCACGGGATCGGCCAAAACGGGTAAATTTAAAAAAAATGCAGGCGTAGCTGCTGGCGTCCTCTAGTAAATTATAAAAAAATATTTGCATGGTGAAAGAATGAAGAAAGTAAGTAAGTTTATTGTTGCAGTTTTGCAGTGCATGTTATCAACGTATTCAGTGTACAGTATTGGTTACATGTATGCGCCAAAATAAGTGAGATAAGTAATGTACGTAGACTTAATGATTTATGAAATTCTTTCTTTGATTATATCTTATACTAATATATAAAGCTGAAGTGTTTGTTTGTTTGTTTGTTTCTTTGGTTGAACGCGCTAATCTCAGGAACTACTGGTCCGATTTGAAAAATTCGTTCTGTTATAGATAGCCCATTTATTGTGGAAGGCTATAGGGTATAATTATGATATCACGCTATGAGTGCAGTTGCCTTAAATAACGCGGGTGTAACCGCGGGTATCCTCTAGTCTTGGTATAAATTGTGGACACGTGCACATACAAAGGTATTTTTTTTTTCACATAACGATAGCAATTTTAACTTTACAACATATGAGAGAAAATAACAGCAATGTTCTGCTTCATATTCGTTAACTAGTTAGTCATGTTGTAAAAAAAGTATAATTATGGATCATCTCCAAGTGACAAACCATAGTATGCAATGGGTATAAACTTCTAATATTATGGGATTGGTGACGTTGAACGTAGATGCATCTTAATAGAAGCAATAAAGCTCATCACTAGTACAGCCTAGCATAAATACACATAAATTGTATTTTATAGTCTCACGCCTGTATCTCCGCACATGTGTAATATGACACCCACATTTTGACATATTTTAAATTGTTTTGTCAGATACACTACGAGAATTGGCCTTCTGATAGTAATAGAACCAAGAGATAACATTTTATTTCATCATAAGAAATAAATAATTAAGCCGTTCGGACTTACAATAAGTAAAAGTTGAGAATTGTTAATTTAATAAGCAGTTGCTTGTGTTTAGTAGTAGCTATTTATTGTTGTATAGTTATACAACAATAAATAGCTACTACTAAACTAAATTACCGCCCTTCTTTCTCTCTTCGTAAACACAAACTCAACACTAAACAAAACCGATCGCTTACAGAAGGACATTACACCCGATAGATTTCACGATTCGCCAATCAGTTATCCACACGATGTTCAGAAATTGTTTCAAGGATGTTCGGAGCAATAGACCGATCCCGGTATTCAATCGAATATTTGTTGTTACTGAACCTCTCTGGGTAAATATTTTAGTTTTTGACGTGACAACGTCTTATAAATTGGTTTGCCGGGTGACACTTCAAGAAACTGCGTTACGCTCCGCTCACGTTATGCGCTCACAATGAGAGCGAGTGAGAGGCACGCGTCCCGCCTAAGAGCGAGAGAGACAGACATAAAAAGTGAAAGGCACGCGTCTTTCATCCTTCTTCCTACTATACGAATGAATATTCACATTAAAGTTATTTTACCACTCAAAGTCGTTGTCACGTAAAACTTTCGCCCGTATACCCACTTTACAGGCAACCAATTTTTTTTTTCTGTTCTCTTTAGGCGAAGGTAATGGGTAAATGTATGGGTTTGTTGAGTGGCACACAGTGAAAAACGGTTTGTTTTCTTTTACGCAAGAGCCTAAGAAGGTTTTCCATCGGAAACGGTTGGCAGTAACTTGATATAGTTAACAAAATGTCCTTTTAGTGAAAACATTACTAAAGTCTTTGTTTAACCTTTAATTGCTTGAGTCATGACGCTTCACGTTTATTTTGGCGTGACGTATATAAATTCTACTTAGGCAGCGATAGCCGAGTGGATATACCAACAGACTGCCATGCAGAGGGTATCGGGTTCGAATCCACGGCGCGCACTAATTACTCTTCGGAATTATGTGCGTATTAAATTGTTAAATACCGCTTGTCCAGTGTCTCGGAAAGCACATTAAGCCGTCGGTCCCGGTTGTCATGAAGATTTTTGACAGTCGTTACAGGGTGTCAGTACCTTCTAAATAAACTATCACTAGTCTAAACCATGGAATATCGCTATCCCTTTGGGTTGAGGCGGCGGTCAGACAGGCAGTCACTCTATGGAACAGCTAATATTCAGCCAAATCCGGTTCGACTAGTAAGCGGACCCCAGATTGAAACTGGGATAACGCTAAGAGAAAGAAGTATATAAGTTCTACATTTATCCCTAGAAAGAAAAACAGACGTAAACCAGGAATATTTTTAATAAAGTAATGTCAAGTAAAATCAATTGACAGAAATATATTATGCAAATAAGACTTACCTATCCAGGTCATATATATTTTGGAGAAAGGCCAATTTAATATTTTAGACTTGTACAGTCAACAGCAAAAGTAGATGATCAAAATCAGAAATTCAATACTAATGAACGGAGTTCGCGTCAGAACTGTATGGCGTCGAAGTGATTCAAAAGTATGTGATTGTAAATTATACCAATCATTTACTACTAGTACAGCTGCCATATATTCGTGATCAGTAAAATTCATCAATATTGTATTCTACATTCAAATTTATATATTGTACGTGACATCTGAATTACAGATTGACATTAAAGAGTTTCGATACTTGGATTCAAAAGTATGTGATTGTAAATTATACCAATCATTTACTACTAGTACAGCTGCCATATATTCGTGATCAGTAAAATTCATCAATATTGTATTCTAAATTCAAATTTATATATTGTACGTGACATCCGAATTACAGATTGACATTAAAGAGTTTCGATACTTCGATTTTTGCACTATTCCAACAGAACTCAACGCTAACGGTGTGATAAAAGCGCAACAAGTCAATATAAATAATGCCCTAAAGATAAAGATATCAATCTACCTTCCGGTTTTTATACAGGGTTATTTGTAAAACACCGTTGACCTCTCAGGACTATGTTACTAACATCATAATCAACAACTTTTGTTCTATGACTTTTTACAAAACATAATACATTTACCAAAAACAAACCATCAAGATTTCGTTGCCCTATCTAATAAATAAATATCTAATAATAAATAATGACTTTAAAAGATTCATCATAATTTAGGCATGTTTGTTCCTTGGGGACCGTAGGGGTGCACTTAGAAGGGATTTCCCGAAATTCTCACAGGATCGGCCAAAACGGGTAAATTAAAAAAAATGGCAGGCGTAGCTGCTGGCGTCCTCTAGTAAAAATATAAGTCTATGCGAAAGTGGTAGAACAATAGTGAAGGGTGCGGGCGGCGCGCGGCGGGGGCAATTGAACAGTGCGCGGCAGGCGTAGGTAGGTACAGCAAATACACAAGTAGAAATGTGTTCGATAGGACAACAAAATCTTGAAGGTTTGTTTTTGGTAAATGTATTATGTTTTGTAAAAAGTCATAGAACAAAAGTTGTTGATTATGATGTTAGTAACTTAGTCCTGAGAGGTAAAAGGTGTTTTACAAATAACCCTGTATATTGAAGCCGACTAAGCAAACGCAATCATTGAGTTATGATTTTGTATCGCATCAGCTACTTTTGAACATTGACATAAATGCACAAACATGCAAAGATAATAATATTTATTGAATTCTCGTTTTGTATCACATCAGCTACTTTAAACATTTGACAGAAGTTACAAAAAACAAAATGCAATTAAAATAGTAAAGGTTTTCCAATTAAATTTATATGATTTTTAATGAACATATTATGCTTTCTTCGGGGTTCAATTGGATGAAATTTGGCATAATTATATTAAATATACATAGACTGCCTCTGTGGTCCAGTGAATGCCTCCGTGGTCCAGTGGATAGCGTATGCGTCTGCTGATCGGAGGTCTCGGGTTCGATTCCCGGGTCGGGCAAAAGTGTTACTGGGTTTTTCCAAATTCTCAGTAGCAGCACGGAGTCTGGTGATGTACCCGGTAGCAGTAGTAGGGTCGCCCCCTATTACGTAGGACCTTAAAATTCATGTCGAAATGTGAGTGTAATATTACACCTCTACCTACCCCTTCGGGGATGAAGGCGTGAGTCTATAAAAAAATATATATTAAATATGCAAATTTTTATCCAATTCAGCTGTTTTTCCGTTAAACATGAGAAATTAAATTACTACTCATCATTTAATTTTTGATTTTAACTGTTCACTAGTTTTGAACATTTGTTTCACTTCTTAGTTCTGATGCGAATTGAGTTTATAACTTTTGGATACAAAACTCATCACGAATATATGACAGCTGTACTAGTAGTAAATGATTGGTATAATTTACAATCACATACTTTTGAATCACTTCGACGCCACACAGTTCTGACACGAACTCCGTTCATTAGTATTGAATATCTGATTTTGATCATCTACTTTTGCTGTTGACTGTTCCAGAAATGTAGTGAGAGTGAATAAACCAAAAGATTTTAAAAGTAAAGCAACTGCCAAACTTGTAAACAGACTTAAGTACATGGTAAACTTTTCATAATCGTTGTCGAAACAAGGTTGAATAATCCTTGATAATTTTTTGCATCGTGATGATACGTGCACATAAATATAACTTACTCCATTTATATACATAATAAGCTCACTGGTTACAAAAACATTTATATGGATGTGTAAGGACCTGATTAAGTAGAACATTTATGCCGAATTAGACTGCTTGGTTGACAATTTAGCTAAGTGTAGCATGCCAAGCGACAAGCGCCGCCTGGAGGAACAGCTTCAGCGCGACAAGGAGGAGCAGGCTCGCCGACAAGAGGAGCACGCGCGCCGCCTAGAAGAACAGCTCCAGCGCGACAAGGAGGAGCACGCGCGCCGCCTAGAAGAGCAGGTGGTGCTTATGAAGGACCTCAGCGCCGCTGTAGGGAAGGACTTGAAGGCGGTCAAGGAGGAACTTCAGCAGCACGAGGCCCGTATCAGCGACGTAGAGATGCTCGTACACGACAAGCTTGAGACTCGCGTCGCCTTTATAGAGAAGCGTGTACACGACCACCACGAGGCCTATGTTGCTGAAGTGGAGAAGAAGTTGCGTGTGCTCGAAGTGACACCAGCGGCTGAAGCGCCCTCACCTCGTGGATTTAAGGTGCCACCATTTGATGGCTCGTCATCATGGTCGGCATACAAGATCCAGTTCGAGGCTGTGATGCGATCGAATGGGTGGACCAAAGAACAGGCCTTAACCGCCCTAACCTTGGGCCTTCGCGACCGGGCCTTGACAGTGTTGGAGGCACTCGGGCAAGACGTCACCTACGAAAAGCTTCTGGAGGCGCTGGAGGCGAGATACGGTGACGCGCACCTCGAACACGTTTATCGTGCTCAGCTGAAGGACAGGACACAACGCACCGGAGAAACTCTGCAGCAGTGGGCTCTAGAGGTGGAAAGGCTGGTCAGGAAGGCATACCAGTCGTCGCCTGCGCTTATTGACGGGAAACTCGTACAAGCGTTTACGGATGGGGTCCGGGACCTGGAAGTTAGAGCAGCGGTAAGACTTGGGCACTTCAAGTCCCTGAAGGCAGCTTTAGCTTACGCTCTGGAGGTGGAAGCAGCGCGTCACGAGGATCGAACTTACCGTATCAGGGAAGTTGTTTCTTCACCACGGTGCTACAACTGCGGGGAAAGAGGCCATATCCGCTTGAGCTTCCCAAAGCGTAAGCGGCACGTTGGTACCCTATCTCCACCAAAGGGGTCACCTGGCGTACCTGTCTGGCGGCAAGAGCAACGTAGCGCAGATGCTCTGACGCGTAGGCCTTACCCTGATGAACGCAAACACTGTACCCGACAGGAAGCAAAGCAGGCAGCATTAGTGAGAATGTTGAAGACGGATCTGAGGGACGAATGGAAAAAAGCTTTGCGAAGTGCTCAGCAAGACGACAAGGATATACAGCCGATTCTGGAATGGAAGAAATCAGACGCTCCTAGGCCCAAATGGAGTGATATCGCAGCAATGAGCCCCATCACCAAGAGTTATTGGGCACAGTGGGAAAGCTTGGTTGTCCAGGATGGAGTTCTGTGCCGCAAATGGGAAAACGCTCGCGGTAACCAGTGCACTTTGCAAATGGTAGTGCCCAAAAGTAAGGTGCCGGAAGTCTTGCAGCTCTATCACAATGGTGCTTCGGGAGGTCACATGGGAGTTAAGAAGACCCTTACTAAGATCCGGGAGTGGTTTTATTGGGTCCACTGTCGGGATGACGTCGAGAATTGGTGCCGCAAATGCACAAGTTGTGCGGCTGTCAAGAGGCCACACACTCGTAGCAGAGGTGCATTGAAGGTGTACAATGTAGGAGCTCCAGGGGAGTCAGGACAACAGATGTCTGAGAAGATGAAGACTCGCTACGACCGGAAGGCGAACAACAAAGGCTTCGATGAGGGATCATTGGTGTGGCTTCATAACCCAGTACGAAGCAAAGGCAAATCGCCTAAGTTACAAGCCAGATGGGACGGGCCATATCGCATAATTACCAGGATGAACGACGTCACCTATCGAATCCAGAAGGGGTCGCGAGGTGCACCTAAGATAGTTCATGTGGACCGGTTGGCTCGTTACCATGGGTCCAACGATGTTCGAGACGAACACGTTTAAGAGGGGGGCAGTGTTACGCCATCTATCGGTGATGGGGGTACTAGAAGAGATTAAATGTATCGGTGGTTTAAAGGTAATTCAGCTACTCTGTACTAGATGGCGTTGCAGTATCGAGTATCGACTGTTCGCGATTATTTCGACAGTTTTGTAGAAGCATCTATAATGCGCTAGTGATGTTATCCGGCCAGTATAAATAGAGCGCGAGCGAACGGACCGGACATAGTTACAATTGAATATTGGAGCAATAAACAAGAAGCGAAGGAAGTAAGTTGGAAGTGTTTAGTGGTGTTTCTAGTGGTGTGAATAGTGAGTTTTATTAGTGGAGTGAAAATTAAGTGTGTGTATCTAGTGTTATTGTGTTAGTGAATAAAGTGCAGTTTTTCTGGCATAGTGTATATAATTTATCACCGAACCCCAGCTCGTAACATTAATATATTTGAAACACACTTTTCATTGTATCATCTATAACGATCTTGTGCCTGTCAAGCCGGCTCCGCCTGCCCTTCCTTTAGAATTATACTTTTATCAACATAACACAAAATAATAATATAACCCAAAATGAGTTAAAACAGCATCAGCAGGAACATAGTTTGGCAAACTTCAATTTTCTCGCAGTGACTGTCGCTGGGAGCAAATGGCAGACTACTTAAAAGTATGTCTTAATATTTTGTATTATTAGGGCCTAATATAATATCGCATGTCGAATGAGCAACAAAAATACTACATTTATCCGTTTTCCAGTAACCAAAATACAAATTCTGCTTATTTTGGAATTAGATGATGTTGTGTGCATGTGGTAGAGTATTTTTATCATTATTTATTAGTAGGAAACAGCATGGGAGTTAGTACTTAAACTAACTGAGGTAGACCCGTGGTTACACTTCTTACTGTTTGAGCTGTATGTTTGAAATAGAATTAGTTTTTATTATAAGTCAAATCGATTATATCGATTGAGTAACATTTTGTTTAGTCTATTGAAAATTTCTGACAATGGTCACACTGAACTGTCACTTCCGTTCGCTTCCTTGAAAAATTACCACGTTGTCGACTCGTACGTAAAATAATTGATCGCCTTTTGAAAAGCACATCCTTGTAGCTACGCGAATAGTTGTGAAATCTATTAAATTGCCGCTTTTTTGACTCCCGGCACGGTTTGTGACATATTGAACATTTGTGAAAAATCTTGTGAACTTGCATCGTGCATTGAAGACGCCGCGTTGGAGTCTGGTAAAGTAAAGATAATTCACTTGCTAATATTGGCCAATTTAGTCTCGTGTATGTCTAGCTTGCCTCCAGGACTCCACTCAAGAACATCACCAGGAGATATTTGGTAAGACATTAATATTAAGATTATAAGTCATCGCTGTGCTACCACGGTGAAGGTGTTTAGATAAATTGTCTATCGTGGTCAGGTGGATGTATTACACCTTCCACTGCGCACTTCTGATACACCTTCCTGCCTGGCTACGGTAATTCTAGACATAATTTTTGGTGCAGAGCGTGGTTGAAATTTAGCCGCTGTTGGATTACTGAGTATAAACTCAGATTGGTATGAGCTTGTATCTTATCACCTTGCAGACAGTATTGTAGTGTTTGTCAGGTCAGTTATTGACTAAAATACATAATATTTAATTGTATAAGTTGACCTAGATAATTTGAAACACATTGTCACATAACCTCAATCAGTAATTGTTGATTTGTATTGTTGAAAAATCTAACTTAAATTTGTTGTTGCATTAATAAGTCAGTTTGTTTGGATACATAACAGCTGTATGTATCAATAAATTTAGTAAATTTAGTTTATTGCATATATTCATAAACATAACAACCAACTTGACCTTGCCACTTGGGCGGGTCACATTAATAAACTTTGTTTTGTTATAATATAAAGATAATATTGTTAGGTAACACATATTCTGTGCTTACTTCCTATTGTATATCATAAATAACACAGTTAGTCTGTCTGTTGCAAATAATTAATTAATTAAGTTGAAGTTTCAACTTTATTAATTTGTTATAAGTTATAACTTTGATAACTTTTGTGTTTGTTTCAATATACTGAAACCTTTAATTTTGTTGGGCAGTAAATACCTGTCACTTGCCTGCACTTGCAGTAAACAGGCTAAAACTTTGTTGGTTTCAAAGAATTAAGAAAAAATAAGTTTTGATTGTTAATTTTATTTAGCGCTTGTCCGGGCTCTTTTGAATTTTGATTATGTCAGCTATCAAGGACTTGCGTGCGGCTGCTGGTGCTATTGCATCAGATTTGCGCTGGTTTGCCTCGGCCAATGCTTTAGTGAACCGGCCTGATCGCCAGCAGGCCTTACTTCAGAGGTACGAGCGGATTGACGATCGCCTGGCAAGTGTGGAACAGCAATTCCGCACTTTCAGCACTTGCTGTCTTGAAGTGTCAATCAATGATTTCACCGCTGACCAGCGAAATAAGGTCAGCGAAGACTATGCCCAGGTCTTAGACCTGTATGATGCTGTCTCCAATAGTGCGAGACAACTAGTTGCCGATAGGGAAGGGCAACCCGGCCTGAAGCAGGAGCTTCCTAGGTCAGCACCGGGGCTGGTGAGTAGGCTCCATACTTTGGACCTCCCCCATTTTGATGGCTGCCTAGGAAGCTACCTGGGCTTCGTTAATTTGTTCGACAGCCTAGTCCATGATAGGGCTGACCTTCGGCCGGCACAAAAGTTGGCCTATCTAATGTCGGTTCTGGATGGGGAGGCTAAGGGCCTCATCCAGCATCTGGCCGTGTCTGACGAGGCGTACCAGACGGCTCGGGACCTAATTACCCGTAGGTACCATAATAAGCGTGGCCTCGCCGACACGCACATTGAGCAGATTTTGGGTTTGCCGACGCTCACCCGGGTCTCTGGGTTGCGCACCCAACTTTTGAACCCGCTCTTGGTGGCCATCAACGCACTTAAGTGCCTTGACCTGCCCGTGGACCAATGGTCCTATCTATTGGTGCACATTGTGCTGAAGAAGCTGCCTGCCGACCTGAGGTCGCGTTTTGAACAGCGCTTTGGTGGGGATAGCGCGACCCATTTGCCCCCCTTTGCTGACCTGGAGAGGTTCCTGGAGGATGAGTGCCGGGTCTTGGACAACTCCGGTGGTGATACGCCGGCTAAGACGCAGCCGCCCAAGGTCAAGGAGCAGGCTCGCGGTCACACCCGAGCCAATGTTGACCGGCGCCCTCCTCGCTTTGCGGTCACGCAGAGCCCAGCGGAGTGCTCCTACTGCAAGGTCACGGGGCACAGAACGGCCAGTTGTAGGGCATTCTTGGACCTACATGTCGCCTCTCGTAGGCGCATCGCGAATGCCCGCCGCCTTTGCTTCTCTTGTTTGGGGTCCCACTACCAGCGAGACTGCCCAAACTCTCGCCCCTGTCCTCACTGTGGAGGACAGCATTTGGACATTCTCTGCATGAATGCCAGAGAGGTAGGCCGCTTGTCTTACCAGCCGACGCCGCGCACGGGCGGGTGGGTGTCTTGAAGGTGGCAGCCGAGGCTCACCGGCGCGTAGCCGAGAGTCGCCTCGCTCAATTGATCGCCACTCACCCCGCTTGGAGAACCGTAGCGTGCGCACGCCTCCTTTCTCTCGCGCACCTGAATGTGCGACCGCCCAGCGTCACCAGCACCATGACTGCTGCCCCAGGTATTCCCCTCCTTTGGCGGAGCGTCCCCGCCTTGACTCGCGCCCACCTCGTTTTGGGCGGGTGCATCATTATGACCCCCCACAGATGGCGCGCGGATCGAGTCATCGCGCTTTTGAGGACTTCAAGCCGCACCCTCATTTTGACTTGCCAGGTCCTGGCCAACGGTCGCCGCCCAGGCAACAATAGGTCATTGACCCCTGCCGTATAACGCCAACCTCCCCCATTGAGACCGTTATCCTACCAACGGTTGCTGTTAGGGTCTGGGGACCCACGGGGACCTCTGTTGTTGTCCGTGCCATATTGGACACAGGTTCACAAGGTTGCATTGTTTCCACTTATTTGGTAGGGCAGGTTAAATTAAATATGGGCTCTTTTCCGAATTGTATACGGGGCATAGGTGACGTAGCCTCTAATGTTGAAGGGCAAGTTAAAGTTTTGTTTGGCCCTGTTGAATCTTCACACCCGAGGATTAAAACCTCGGCTATTGTGTTGAAGAATATTTTGGGTATGCACCCACAGAAACAGCTACCCGCTGCTGTGGTGAATTCGACATCGGGATTGGAACTGGCAGACCCCAAATTTGACACACCGGGACAAATCGACTTGTTGATTGGCTCTGATGTCCTCGGTGGAATTTTGATTGGTGGGAAACGGGTCTTGGTGCCAAATGGTTTGACTGCCATCCCGACCATATTTGGATTTGCTTTGATGGGACCTGTACCTAGGGACCCCCCTCCACCCGAACTTGATAATTTGTTGGCTGTAGGCTCTGCTCTCTCTGATGCAGTTCAGAGGTTTTGGGAGGTAGAGGAGCCCCCTCAAGTTGCCCGTTTGAATCCAGAACATGAGGAGTGCGAGCTGTTCTTCCAGAACAACACTGGTCGACTCCGTTCTGGTCGGATTATTACGAGGCTACCCTTCCTGTCTGTTAGGCCTCCGCTTGGTGAGTCACGACCTTTAGCCGAAAAGAGATTGTTGGCTATGGAGCGTCGCATGGGTCGTGATCCGGAGCTCAGACAGAAGTATATTGAGTTCATGAGAGAATATGAACAATTGGGACACATGTCAGTGTCAAATTTGGATTGGCGTTCGGTGGAGCATTACTTTCTCCCGCATCATGCGGTATTGAAGCCATCGACTGGCAAGCTGCGCACAGTTTTTGATGGTTCTGCGCAGACTTCAACAGGCGTATCCTTGAACCAGTGCTTGCATTCTGGTCCCAAGTTGGTCAAGGACCTTTGTGATGCCATCACCAGCTTCCGACGACATCAGGTTGTCTTTGTGGCCGACATAAAAATGATTTTCAGGCAGACTATTATCCACCCTGATGACCGTCGCTTCCAGCTGATCCTTTGGAGAGAGTCTCCTCGCGATCCCATGGTCGTCTACGAGCTCAATACTAATACGTACGGGTTAAGGTCAAGCCCCTACTTGGCAATACGTTCTCTTTGGGAGCTCGCAGACCGCGAAGGCTTACGCTTCCCAAGAGCCTCCGCCATCTTGAAAGACGATATTTACGTCGATGACATTTGCTCGGGCGCCTCCACAGCGGACGAGGCGATCCTCCTGCGGGACGAATTGATAGGTATTTTGGCCTCCGCTGGTTATGAGTTGCGCAAATGGATTTCCAACTCACCAGCGCTTTTGGAAGGCTTGCCAGAGGATCATCAGCAGGATCCACATTTGTTTGAGATTGTTGACAACCCCGCCATGATGGCTGTTCTCGGCGTTCAGTACAGACCAGTCCAAGACATCTTTACATATAACGTAGACTTGAAATTGCCGTGTTCTTGGACTAAACGTCTCGTATTTTCTACTGTCACCAGAACCTTTGATCCGAACGGTTGGATCTGTCCAATTATATTTTGGGCAAAATGCTTCTTGCAGAAGCTTTGGACAGCAGGATTGACCTGGGACGAACCTCTGCACGGCACTCTTGTTGAGGAATGGACCTCCTTTGTATCCTCACTTCCTGCCGTCAACGAGATCTCTTTGCCTCGTCCCATCCTTCCTCCTGGGAAGTACAAGGCCACCCTTCAAGGGTTTTGTGATGCCTCGGAACGTGGTCACGCGGCTGTGGTGTACTTGCGCACAGTCAGTGCCTCAGGTCAGGTGAGAGTTTCCCTGATCATGGCGAAGAGCAAGGTCGCACCCCTTCGGACATCTCTGACCATCCCAAAATTGGAGCTCTCGGGAGCAGCCCTACTTGTACGCTTGTTGAACCACGTGTCCAGTACTTTGGGTAAAAGCATTTGCATTAATGGGACCTACGCCTGGACAGACAGCCAAATTGTTCTTTGTTGGTTGAAGGCTTCGGTCCACACCTTGGAGGTATTTGTTGCTAATCGCGTTTCCCAAATCCAGAAATCCGAAGTCAAGCTTGTTTGGAGACACGTGCCAGGTGAGCTCAACCCCGCTGATTGTGCCTCGCGCGGATGCTTGACGCCTAGTTTGATAGGTCATTCGCTGTGGTGGGGTCCGGAATGGTTGAGTCGACCAGAAATTGATTGGCCTCGAACGCCAGTTTTGAATACTTCTAATTTGCCGGGTCTACGAACACTCGCTCTTGAGAAGGTAGAATGCGCCTTCGACCCCGATTTCATGTTGAATCGCTACAGCTCCCTTGACAAGTTGTTAGGTGTTACTGCTTGGATAAGGCGTTTTGTTTTTAATTTTAGGCACCCACAACAGAAACGACTGACACCGTTTATCTCACCACAGGAATGACAGGAGTCCCTCACCTTTTGGGTTCGTTCTGTGCAATTGACGCATTTTGAAAAGGAGATTGCTATCCTTAAATCAGGGAAATCGAAATTGTCGGGAGCTGTCTCTAAATTGAACCCCTTTTTGGACGATACGGGTCTCTTGCGCGTTGGAGGGCGTCTCAAGAACGCCAACCTCCCTTACGGAGCACGTCACCCCCTTTTGTTACCCAAGGACGGTCACTTGGTACGTTTGTTGGTAACTGACCGTCACCTTAAAAATTCGCATGCTGGTTGTAATGCTTTGTTGGCTATACTGCAACGCGAGTTTTGGATTTTGTCTGCCCGAAGAATTATTCGAAGTGTAGTCTTTCGCTGCATCCCTTGCTATAAGCTCAAGGCTTCTACCATGCAGCTCTTGATGGGAGACTTACCGGCAGATCGCGTAACTGAGAGCAGGACGTTTGACGGTGTTGGCACGGACTTCGCTGGTCCCTTTTTGGTGAAAACGTCGACACTTCGAAACAGCAAGACTGTCAAGGCCTACTTGTGCGTTTTTGTTTGTCTCTCCACAAAGGCCGTATACTTAGAACTGGTCTCCTCGCTTACGACCGAGGCGTTTGTAGCCACATTTGACAGATTTGTATCCCGCAGAGGGCTGCCTTCCTTGATCCGTTCTGACTGCGGCACTAACTTCAAGGGCACGTATAATTATTTGAATGATGTTGTTAATTTTCTTGAAACCAACAAGGCTGATATAGGTGATAGGCTTGCCCGACGTGGGATAAATTGGTTGTTTTCCCCACCAAATTGTCCACACTGGGGTGGTATATTTGAGGCCGCCGTAAAATTGGCCAAAACACACTTGCGCAGGACAATCGGTGAATCTGTCCTTACATTTGAGGAACTCGCAACTGTGTTTTGTAAGATTGAGGCCGTTTTGAACTCTCGGCCATTGTGCCCGATCTCCTCAGATCCGAATGATTTGGAGGCCCTTACGCCGGGCCATTTTTTGATTGGTCGCCCACTTGTCGCCTTGCCTGAGTACCCCTATATTGATACGAGACCTGGTCGTCTCTCGCGTTTTGAATTAGTACGCCAGATTACTCAGAGCTTTTGGAAACGTTGGAACTTGGAATATTTGCACATACTCCAGCAACGCGTTAAGTGGACCGACAAGACCGATCCACCCAAGATTGGTGACCTCGTTTTGATAAAGGAGGCTAACCTTCCGCCACTCATATGGCGCAGGGGCGCATCCTTCGTTTGGTAACTGGGGCTGATGGAGTTCCCCGATTTGCTGAGGTCTTGGTGGACGGTTCGATTCTGAGGAGAGCGGTTGCAACATTGTTACGTCTACCAACCGATTAGCGGACCGGTAGGCCGGTCCGGGGCGGGTGGATGTTTGAAATAGAATTAGTTTTTATTATAAGTCAAATCGATTAGATCGATTGAGTAACATTTTGTTTAGTCTATTGAAAATTTCTGACAATGGTCACACTGAACTGTCACTTCCGTTCGCTTCCTTGAAAAATTACCACGTTGTCGACTCGTACGTAAAATAATTGATCGCCTTTTGAAAAGCACATCCTTGTAGCTACGCGAATAGTTGTGAAATCTATTAAATTGCCGCTTTTTTGACTCCCGGCACGGTTTGTGACATATTGAACATTTGTGAAAAATCTTGTGAACTTGCATCGTGCATTGAAGACGCCGCGTTGGAGTCTGGTAAAGTAAAGATAATTCACTTGCTAATATTGGCCAATTTAGTCTCGTGTATGTCTAGCTTGCCTCCAGGACTCCACTCAAGAACATCACCAGGAGATATTTGGTAAGACATTAATATTAAGATTATAAGTCATCGCTGTGCTACCACGGTGAAGGTGTTTAGATAAATTGTCTATCGTGGTCAGGTGGATGTATTACACCTTCCACTGCGCACTTCTGATACACCTTCCTGCCTGGCTACGGTAATTCTAGACACTGTATTAACGATGAATTTGAAAAACTTAATGGATTTTCAAAGAAAATTAACTAGGTTGATTAGTGTAGACACCTTCGGTAGACTAAATAGACATACTATCCGGTATTGAGCTATTACAGATTCCTTTCTTTTCTTTGTCCCATCACGTTTGTATACAATTTCTTCCCATAATATATCAAATTGACGGCTGGTTTCTTTGTACCAGGAGGCAAAGACAATTCAAGCCCGTTTATCCTTCACTCGTTACTAAAATATAAAAATTCTTTTGTACAAATAATTTTAATAAACTATTTTAAGACGTTCTTTGAAACAATAAAATTTGCAATAAATTTAACTTTTTTCTAATAAAAAATCTTAATAATTAAAGATTTTTTCACTTAAACAACGTCCTAACTGATTCAAAATTTTAAGTAACAACGTCCCATCTTAACATTGAACCCACAAATTGTTTCACAGACTCCGGTGAAAATCGTCCTTTTTTAACTTCAGACGCTTAAAACTTGAATAATGTTACTAAAAAACGTCTTAATATTCCATAAGGCCACTACTTTCTGTTGCTCAATATTGCATAAAAATCGATTACTCTGTGAATACTAATACAGTAATCGTCTTTTTGCGCCAGAGTTGCGTTTCTAAACAACTCCATCGAAAAACATTCTAAATAATCATCGATCGCTATTAATAATGAACTGAGTTAAAAGGTAATAAATACAATAATCTGTGTAAATTTAGGAACTTAAAGTATATAGTGAAGTTATACTTGTAAAACATCGTCACTTACCAGAATTGAAATATTGATTTGCAAACGCGGTCATGTAAGTTTGAAAACGCCGAACTAAGATCAGGCTCTTCTGCATCTACTTGAATCATATTTAGTATTTTGCGCTATCCTGATATCTTTAAAAGTATTCTTTTTTTATGAATATATTGAATTTTCTTAAATATCATGTAAATTAAGCATAGAACACGAAAACGCCCCAATTTTCTTCCAATATATATCCATAGTGCGTTGTTGCGCGGAACAAATATCAGATGAAACGTTATTCGATTCTTTATCTCCGAAAGTAAACAAGATACGAAAATTCTAAAAACACAGTTGTGTAGAGTTTGTATTCCTTATCCCATTTAGCTATTTAACGCGATTTTGGTCTATCGTCACATGGAACCCTATTCTACGGATAGGTCGATATTATCGCATTATTGCCGTTGAAAAGTATTGTTTTAAAACTTTCTCTTAACAGGAACAAACTAAAGAAACAAGATGTGGTTTGCTAGCTTTCGCCAGCTGCAAACATCTTTAAATGAAAATAGATCATTTAAGTGCTCGTTCTACAGGTCACTAACCTAGAAGCTTCCTAAAACAATAGACAGACTTACATAACAGTAAGATGAAATTGTGTTTCTGAAATAATGAACGATAACAATGAAATTCGTAAGATACTTTTGTTATTGATAGCAATAATGAAAAACAAAATACCACTATTATTTTATTGTTACTCAAACGTAATCATCATCATAAGCACGTTATCATTATCATGCATATAAAATAACTTGTACTGATTAATATGTCGTCGCAGACCCTAAACTACTGAATTTAGTAACGTGAAATTCAGTCAGTGGGTTGCTTTTGTGACGTAAGCTGCCATTGTGAAAGGTTTTTTATTGTTTTATATTTAAGAGTACGAAAGAATGGCAGTTGAAGCAAGCATTATGAAAATACTTCTGGTTGCAAAAACACCAAATCTCCTACTATCAAATTCTATAATCAAAATTTGCCCCACCGAACTATGTTAAGTTCTTCATCACCATTGAAACTACGTAGCTTAAAATACATAAACTCAGCAGTTATAACTCAAAAGCGATGATAATTTCTACGCAACCCAACCATTTGGAACCGAGCTCATCGATTGTTTTCCAACCGATCGGACAACATCACTCAATTGTTTGGACTAGCCAATTGTTTCATGATAATTGGGTCCTCAGCGGAATTGGAAATTAGGCAGTTTTACAATTATAACGGGAGATAAGTATTGATTGCTTTTGTGAATTCTGGTGACGTGTTTCTAAGTTAAAGTGGGCCTAGAAGTTTAATGGCCAAAATCGTCCAATTAAAGTTATTAATGAGTATGTTATCTTTGCTAATGAACTTGAACTGATTTGGAACAATTGTACCGAACCAATTGTATTTTCCAAGTAAAATAAATCTGAAATTTTTACGACTCCAATTAATACATTGAAAGCGTTGGTCTTCAAAAGCAGGCACAGGAAACAATTTCAAAGTTTATCTGACTTATTAAGGAGATCTAACGGATAACCCACTTGCTTGGGTTTTCAAGCATAACCTTTAGTTAGTTTTTATAGTTTTTCGTGTGAGTGTGTGGCCAACTCTGGTGTCGGAGTTTTCAGACCACCCTAAGGCCTCCGACATGGACTAACGATCCTTATCCTTAGACAAGAACCGGGACCGACAGCTTTACGTGCCCTCCGAAACACGGTAGCGCTCAGATGTAAATGCCACACACGGTCACCCATCCGAGTGGCGACCTGTGCAAGCGTTGCTTAACTTTGCCGATCTGTTAGGAATGGCAAGCCAAGTCTCGCTATGAGCGCTACCGCTATCTTTAGTGGTACTAATTGTGAGAACGAAGATACTAAAGTTGGGTGTAATCTAATCTACAATTTAAGTTTCGACTGAAATCTTGGCGCGATGGGACGGGTAGCTTTAGAAATGTTCTTGCTGAATAAAACTATACCTGCAACTATATTCTGAAGCAACATAATTATCTTAGCAAATGAGACGGAAACCACCTGCACTCTCACTATAAGACTTAGTTTTGACACTCGAGAATTCACAAAGGAACTTACTTTCTAGGAACGTGAAGTGAATTTAATCAAAAGTATATCGCAGCAGTTGGATAAAAACAATTTTATCTGAGAATATATTTGGGTTAAGTGATTTTTAGACTAAGTTTACCTAAGTATTATAAATATGACTCGTGCTACTGCTTGTATATGTGATAGAATCTGAACTGGATGTGAGTTTTTCAAATAATAAAGGATGACACCATCCAAGTGGCTGCGCAAACGTCTTTGGGCGGTTATGGTAATACAGTCTTAAATAAAATTCAAGCAATTCTCGAAAAGCTAATGCAACATAAGCAAAATTACTAGGTATAGTCTTAAAACATTATGCGGACCACAAATACTTTCAAAATTCTTTTATACTACATAAATAACAATGCCCAATTTTCTTAGAGACGCCGGCCCAGATGTGGACAGTCAAAAATCGTGTATAAAAGTACTTCTTGTAATATAACTATGAATGTGATGGACCTCTAATCAATCTCAAAATTCTAGTTTAACACTCTTTTATCGAATGCAATGTAGTTGTTATTGCATTCGATAAAAGAGTGTTAAACTAGAATTTTGAGATTGATTAGAGGTCCATCACATTCATAGTTATATTACAAGAAGTACTTTTATATGCTCACAAAACATTAGGCGTGTACCCACTTTTATTACGATAGTTAAAGTATTTCGTAGTTTTGCTTAGAAAGGAATGAGTTAATCATTTGGTAAGGGTAGAAATCCGAAAGAAAAAGCCAGAAGTCATAAAAGATCAAAAACATTAAAAGCATTCACAATGTGCACGAGCAAAACAAATAGGTAACAAACAAAATAAACTGAATATGACGTTATTGACATTTACTTAAGAGTCAAAAAAGTGTTGCCATTTTACAGTTTTAAATGATATTGATTAATCGATATGGATTTCGGACATAGGTTATCTATATATTTGGTTCAAAATCGAACTTATTTGTAGTTAATCGCATATATACCTTAAAAATACACACATTTTAAATGTTTAAGGACCAAAGTAGAGATTTGCTATTGACTCAAATCATTTTGAGTAGAGAAAACGTAAAATCGATAAAGAAGAAGTGATAATCGATTTAATATTATGATTTCTTTACTGGCAATTTCTGACCTATTACGTGTTGGCTATTTAGACGTTAACACATCTTTTTAAACCTATTTATTGAATAAGTTTCTCGGCACACCTTTAGTAAGGCCTATAAATTAAGTTATAAATAAAAAGGATTATTCAACAACTAATTCAAATTTTATTGTGCTGTTCATGAGTTCCAAACTGGGCCAGAAATAGGCATTGTTCTTTATTTAACCAACACTGGTTTCACTATAATAAAATAATATCACCTCGCACGATCTCGTAGAAACCATTAAAACTACGGGTCATGTACTAAACATTACAAATTACTAAAACAGAATTTCTCTACGTGACCTTTTCAAAGTCCAATAGTCTTAGTAATCTAGGACTTACGAAATTCAAATCTCCATATTAAAAATACCAAAATAATAGCTTTGAATTTGATACTTTTCAGAAAATCCATTGTTCAGCTTAAACGGATAAATAAATAATTTTGCTGTGTTCAGCGTGAGTTGGGCCGACTGGACTGGAGAAGTTCCTACGATATATCAACGAAAATTGGCGAATTGAGCCTGTATTTTGGGTATTATTTCTGGCATGATGTCTGAAAAATTACTTTTGCTTTTCTGCTTGCAATTTTGTCTGCTAGGTAGGTCCTTACAAATTGACGTCATTGCGAGGGCCAGTGCTCACATCCATGGCTGGGCATATACATTTTCGACACGACTGTATATGCATCATGTAAAAGGATAAATTTAAAAGTAGGCCACCTCGTCTCCGTTTGATACTGAGCTGAGCGCAAGCTCCACTCAGACAATACTTTGTATACTACACAAATTTTTGTTTCGGGGCTGGGTACTCTTGAGGTCTTAGCCCACATAAACGACTCACCTCACACCTAAAGAGCAATACTTTAAGCCCATATTTGAATGATTTTTTTGGTTGGGTGTAAGGCGAGTCGTTTATGTGAGCTAAAACGTTGATTGAAAATCGGTATAATCTCGCGATAGAGGATTTAAGTACGAAAGTTATTTATTTTTATTATTTTTGCCTGGTCTAATATTAATAATCATACCATGGAAGCAGAACTACATCATGTCACAGCAATAAAAATATAACATTATTTTGACCATACGGTGATAAGAGGTTTCAAACCATTTTCAGTACATCCATGAACATGGCGCTTGCAACAGTGCCAAAATATCAGATACTCGAAACAAACGTGCTATATACTTACTCGAAAGACAATATAAAACAAATTTCGTAGCGTTGTCTGAAATAATAATACTAGGCAAGTTAAACTACTCTAGTAAAGTGCCCGGACTGCCTCTAAGACGGTTTGTGGTAGAACATTACTTAACTGCGTTAGCTGAATGTGGTTTGACCGACTTCAAACACCTTACAGTTGAGTCTGCTAACTTGTGAGCAGAATTTCTAGACAAGTTTACTCAGAGATTCACGTAAGCCTTCGAGGTACGTTTAAGGTGTTAAAAATCTCAAATTAATACATTGAATGCTAAAATTCGAGCACAACAGAGGCAAAGGAATACTGTTGTATCTATTTATTATATTACTTATATCTAAGAACTCCATGCAATAACCAACAGTAGTTACTTAAAGTAAAGATTTCTATCATAATATTTTGCTTTTTTGCGCTATGAGACATTGTAGATATTGATAGTCCTCTGAATGCAATAGAGACCATCACTGTTACGCTCTCCATATCCTTATGCGTCCGATAATAAACTTTTTAATAACACACATGATTACATAATTGCAGGTAATCATGTTTATCATTGTTATTTCTCCTACCAATGCTATTTTTTAAAAACACTCCCACATATCCACTCAACCCCAGACCATAGAACTTCAATAACATTTATTATTATTATTAATACATTTATTTCTGTACATTCCAATTTAAAATCATTTATTTGAGCAATTAAATGGGAAAATATGCAAACGATACCCATAAACTTATCTCGGTGCTCTTTGGCAACATTTGGCTCAGTAATGTACACAATTAAAATTTTACTGTTGACCGTTTTGATATTCATAATAGATAAAAGAGATTAGATTTGTAACAGTCCGGACAGTCGTATTCGTTTATTTTATTGCTCCTATGGCGTAGACTGCGTGGCTGAAATGTTCATTAGAATGGATAGGCTTCGTCATCGTTTTTCTTTTTGTAGCAAAAATAGTTGCTAATTAATACGCTACGAAAATGAATATAGAATTGAAAACCTGTTTTTTTTTCAATATGTAAGGTCGGTGAAATAACCTCCTAATAAGAAGCAATCTGTTCAGCTTTATAATTGTAATCATAAAGCTATAACATATAGACTTTTTGCGTTAGTGACTGACTGACGGACAATTCACAATCAAAAATACTGAGCGCACGAAGCTGAAATTTGACGTGTTTAACCACCTAGGAGGGATTTCCTGTAAAACACATGGATCGAAAAGAAAGAGTTAAATTAAAAAAAATGAAGCTGTGAGAATGATTCACTATGTAGTTTTAATATGGTATTGATTTTCCAGTATAATACAGTTTAAATTACCGCGTATCTAAGGATCAAACATAATCTAGGAGATGTGTTCTAAGCGGGTTAACTAATTACCTAAATATGCAGATTGACAAATTAATTAACAGTCTTGGCGGGCGTGGGATTAACTATAGTCTTCCAGTACACATAGGTACTGCACGCAATTACTGAAGGTATACTCGTAAATTGATCCTATTCCAAGAAATGATGGCTTGACGTCGTATTGGATGACCCCCGACATACATACAAAGAGGGATGTTAAAGATTGTGCAACAGCAAAATGGAGGCGAACAATTTTAATTGAGTTAAAGCATTAAAATGAAATACAAATTGTAATAAAAAAATATTTTTGACCTCGCCTTATATTCCTAATATACCTACCTCAGTATTTTTTATATATGGCATTAAAAAAACCTATCGCGTGAGTGAAACCACAGCTATATATATTATAAACTAGCTAATATATATATAAAATATTAGCTAGTTTATAATATAAATAAAACGCTTATAAGCACACGCTGCGTAAGCTGGCAAATATTTTATTTTCTTCATCACATACTATTTTATACAGTACTCAACTATTAAACAACTTTACCAGGTGAAGCGAGGTGGCAATCAATAAAACAGGGTGAACAAATTCATGCATTAGTACCTGTAGACTATGACTGACAAGGATCGGACGTATATTCAGGGGGCTTATTCACTATGACAATTTTGAAGTCTTAACGTGTTTTAACGTGCTAGTTACCCACGTCGGCACGGTATTGGCTTAAACGGTATTCACTATGCCAACTTCAAGTTTGACAAGCACGGTGGCGCACGTTTCGGAGGCGGTTTTAGCTGTCAAAATGCCGTGAGCTAAAAGGTCACGTAACGCGTTTATTGTAAAACGATAGTGGTTAAATAAGTACTATGTTTATTTGTTTTATATTATTTTCAGCGTCCGTTAGTGGTTAAATGCTAAGTTTATTTGCTTTTTTATTTACCAGTGTCCGTGTGCCAGCGTCTCACTCGTCTTCGGATGAATAATAAATCCATTATGATTTATAAGATTCTGTTGGAATTGGGCTATTTGTCGCACTAACCCAAAGAGATTGGATATATATACATAGAGGTAGTCCTAGTACTTACAAATTGAACACAGTCAACTGACGTGTAAGATACAATTTAGACAATTTATGCCATCAAATTATATAACCCTAGTGATTTTTCTTTTATAACAGTTTTGTCATGATTTTGAATTTAGCTGTATAATATTTATATCGACTTTTCAAGTGTTGTAAAAAATCTTATCGATATGTCTATCCACAGTATTTTATCTCGTTATTTTTTAGATTTTCACATAATAAAGATTTATAAAATAAGAAGTGGATTGCTGCAGTATCGTCGTGGCGAAAATTGGGTGCCTAGAAAACACCATAGAATTTATTCCAATTTTTTTACTGCGGAATGTTTTTATAGTATTGACAGATGGCGCAGACTAAAAAAAAATTCTGTGAGTGTTTAAATAATTACTTGCTTTTACTTTTATAAGGGTAGCAGCGCCAAACAGAATAAACAAAAAGGAATAATTTAATTTTAATATTTTGTTCAATTTTATTATCAGTGCTTAGGGTTACCACCAAGAACGTAGGGTCCCAAGCCAACCTCACCTGCAAGTGGTGTACCTGCTTATCAACGGACGAGGCTCTGGCAAACAAAACATCCCGATTAGCGGCATTAGGCTCGTAAAAGTCTGGCAAAAAGTGGGCGTTTAATATGCCTCTGTCTACCCCTTCGGGGAAACAGGCGTGAGCCTATGTATGTATGTTATAAACAGTATTCAGCCAGCTACCTGCAGTTACACTGTTGCCAAGAAAAGTCACGACACGCTAAGCGACAAGCGATTTCGATGTTTATTTCTGCAGTTTAGTTCTGTACTGAGGTGACAGCGCCGGCGGCAGAATAGAGAGCGGCATGAACATTGAAATCGCTTGTCGCTCAGCGTGTCGCGGCCGTTCGTGGCCAGGCTGTTACGTGACATCCACTATTTCATAGTTTTACCATATCCTCACTAATACCTATTATAAATGTAAGTGAATTTATTTATTTGTTAAGCTTTTACATTTTGACTACTCAATCGATTATAAAAGTCCAATGCACGTTGCTGGGAGTAATGGGAGTACAGAAAAAGCTGTAAGATACTTTTTATCAATCGGCTTTGGCCTATAAATCAAGCTTCAGGTATCATCAGTGATTGCTAGGGTGGCAAACACAAAGGGTATGCTTATTTATTTTAATATACTGCTTAGCATTAAAACGTGGCTTTTTTCTTTCCTTTGTGTACGCGTGCGCCTTCCATAAATGAGACATCTTCTGTTTCTCTGACAACCAGCACTAAAGCGCCTACGTTAGTAACAATTTCTCCGCCAGTAGGTACAGAAGCGATGAAAATCGTGTGCGCTAAACACTTACGTACAATAGAAAAACTGCAAAAAGAAGTTTTCACCTTGAGCAGCTTGTTAAAAGACGTTTGTTAAAAATAAATTATTTAAGACAACGGTCTAAACGTCTGATGAAAAAGAACATTGCTATGAATTCACGTTTACTTGATAATTTGCAAAACGAAAATATTGTGAAGGAGGATTTGATAATTTTAGATCACGTGAAAAATAACAGTGTTATTGAAAAATACCTTTCCCGCGCGACTGGTGACAAAACACGTGAGATTAGCTTGAAGTTAAAAAAAAAATGCTGTGACGGTTCATTATTATGAGCTACTGAGTTTTTGACCCATTTGAAACAAAAAAATATAGATTAACTAGCGTTCTGACTGCTGTGGACACAAACTTACGGAATGTATTACATACTTAGGTACTATACAAGTCTGTTTGATTTTGAACCTATACTGAAACTTTCATTGATATCGATAGCGGATTTGCTCAATCACTAAAAAATTAAAAAGTTACGAAATTTGTGTTCAAATAGTCTTTAGCCCTAACTGACAAACATAGTGCCATCTTCTTCTGGCAACTCTAATTTGTCATATGAGTGAAGAGTGTAGCTATATTCAATTTGTTCATAAAAATATCGTTCATTCCATGCTTTAGTTATTCTTCTGTGCACTAACCGCACTTATATTTTTTTTATATTGTAGCGCGACTGCAACTGTCATCAATGTCATCATATATGTTACCTATCGTTCAAAAATTGACATAAGTACAAAAGATGAAATAAACTTTTTTTATTTTGTGATTGTTCCTGGCGAAATTGAACTAAAATAATATAATTTGTTTTATTACCCTGTTTAATTTGTACTGTAGCTTATAGTGTAAAAGTACAAGTTAGTAAAATGATATTTATAAAATCGAAATAGAGCCGGCAAAACCGGCATTAAGATTTTTGAACGAGTGTTGTGAAATTGATAACTAGGCATAGACAAGCTGTCGTATGGCATACTGAATACAATATTTTAATCATGTTTACGTCTAGTGCATGTTACGACGACACCCGTCTTGAGCATGGTATTTCAGTGGTCATAGTGAATAAGCCCCCTGTACGTGAGCGAATATGTGGAATTGAATGGCCATGACCCTAATCGGACATGTTAATGGAATACCTGGATGTTTTCGCGAAAAGCGAAAGTTGGACGACTTAACACCTTATATTTTTGAAGATAGATTTTAAATTGGCTTGCGGATATCAAGTGGCAACACTTACGGTGGAATATCGCAGAAAGGTTGCCTTGACATAATTTATTTATTTGCGACTGAAAAACCTTACTTTGAGAAGCTCTAAATCAGCAGTTATAGAAATGACTAATGAAATAGAGTACGTTTAAACGGGAGCTGCTTGCGTTTTGTTAAAGGTTGGCAGAAAACTTCTGTTTGTTTAAAAGCACTAAGTTAAAAAAAATCGGTAAATATGTATTACTAGAGGACGCCAGCAGCTACGCCTACAATTTTTTTAAATTTACCCGTTTTGGACGATCCCGTAAAAATTTCGGGAAATCCGTTCTTAGTGCACCCCTACGGTCCCCAAGGAACATACATGCCAAATTTCAGCTTCCTGCGCCTAATAGTTTCGGCTGTAGCGTGTCTGTCAGTCAATCAGTAACGCAAGGATTTTATATATTAAGATTTGTTTAATTTTAAGGATGATTTGGTGGTTACACAATGGATACTAAATAAGAAGATTGGCGGTCGAAACCATAATTATGTGTTAGCCCACACTATACTGACACAATATTATATAAATATAGGGTAGACTACTAATAAAACTAAGTCAAGTTAAAACGCGTACATATTAAATAGTAAATTTATATGTATTATTCCTTTATACGTATTACGTTTATACTACAAAAGTTCTTCTTCACTCACTTCTACAATACACCTTCTTTTAATCTATGCACGACTATAAGGTAGACTGGTAGAGAATGCCTAAGGCATTAAGCCCGCCTTTATACGCTTCAGTGTACATTATTATAAAATAAATAAATAAATAAATTTACTCGTACTTGAATAAAACCTTTTCCCTCCATCACTCTACATGCGACATAAAAACGATACACATAACATATTCACACCAGATGCGAAGCCTAAAGATTTCGGATACCTGTACATTACTGAATGTACCTAATTCTCTTGCTTCATTCACTTTTCTCCCATTTTTTATGCCCGCACATGTCTATTTAAGGTTTTCCTAATCCGACCTTTGAATACTCTTATCTATTTAGCGAAACCCCTCGAAAATTCTCGAGTTTTGTTACCCAATCGAGCGTATCTTTCATTCTTGTGTGATTTGTACTAAGCTTTCTCACGAAACATTGCATTTTGTTATACAGGGTAATTTTTTATGTAGTTCGGATATTTTTTTCTGTGGTTCTATATCAATAATAGAACACATTTCCATAAGTAACTTTCAAGTTATTTATCCCACCAAATCCGAGTAAAAATATCTGAGAAACAAGGAAATCATAGACACAACATTATTCGTTGCAATAATAATATCAAACGCGCGCGATGCGACAGGGGTACGGAACGCGGGATGCAGGACGCGGGGTGCGGAGCGTGGAACAATCCACGAGCCGGCCGCGCGCCAGTCAACTCGGGCGCATCGAGAAAGTGACACGTGTCGCAATTTCGCGCAAGCGCCGACGCATTCGCCGCTCGTAAGTCGTTTGAATGACGTCCCAACGTTTTTCAAATCGCGAGTGCTACGAAATGGTACTAGTTTATTTACTCAGTGGTGAAAGCCTTCGTGCAGCTAGAACAATGTACGAACAAGAAAGTGTACTTCGTATGCGAGCTCAAGGAGTAAACAATCCAGTAGTTCCAAGTGAACGGACTATTTTAGCGGCCAACCAAAGGCTTTTGGATCATGGCCAGTTCACAACCCCTAGCCATGCACTAGGGTATGGCAGACCTCGCCTGGCTACTGACGTCGAAGACTTGATCTTCGAATTCTTCGAAAGGGATCCACGAGCCAGCACATACGATGCAGCACGTCGCTTCGGTGTGAGCCAGCCCGCAGTGTGGAGACTGTTAAACGCAGCCGGTCTCCATCCGTACCATTACCAGCTGGTACACCATCTTCAGGAAGTAGACCAAGTACCACGATGAGTCTTGTGTGAATGGCTTATTAATCATCCCGAAGCGAACATCCTATAGACTGATGAAGCACGGTAGTAACAATAATTTTGAAGCTAGAACACAGTATCTGATCGATGTAGGTACAGGTCTTTCAACCTTTAGGTAGCGCGCCCGCGCGGTTTATTGAGTCGCGTCGAGCTCACAGCTGATAAGCCATCGGGTGACCATGAACATCTGTTTCAAGTAGATATACTTTAATAAGCGATAACTTTGTTATTTTTTGGTAAAACAAAAAAATAACGTAAATGTATAACATACTAAAATATCCGAACTACATAAAAAATTACCCTGTATAGCTAATAAATTTAATTGTGCTTATGAATGTTATCGAAGTTAATAAATCACTTTTATTCAAATTACTTTGTAAAATATCAATAGTATCGGCGATTTTGTTCTAAACAAATTGTTCAAAGAACGCGATTATGAACACCTAAACTAATAAAAAAGTTACGTAGAACACAGATTATTTTAATAAAGCTTTTTAAGAAAATACAGAAACTTATTAATCTGGATCACCAAATTAAAAGAACTGCTGTCTTTAACAAACAATATTATTATAAAAAGTGAAAAGTATTCATTTTGATACGTCAAACTTAATTTCGTATCTAATCTTAGCTGGCGCGTCTTCTTACCTAAACTACGTTGAATAAAAAAACTAGAATTTAGGAATGCTTTTAACAGATAGATCTTATTCGTTTCCATTTCTTTTTACCTGACTACGGTGAAGCCAAAAGGAAGGGTAATGTGTTTGGCAGTATATGTATGTATGTACGTATGTAAATATGTATGTTTTTATGTTCCACCGTAGCGCCTAAACTACTGAACCGATTTTAATGAATGGGGTGTCAATAGATTCGTAAAAATAGCCCGGGTGACATAAGCTATATCAATCTTATCTAAATTTCCTATTACGGAATTAATAGGTACTTCAGATTCCAATATCAAAAAAACGTATTTGGTATCAAATAAAAGGTATTGGTGAGCACATTACAAATATGTACATGTATTATACTGTTTTAGTCAAAATATAAGTTTAAAACGCGGTTTTACTAAAAATTCGCACGGTTCAGACGCTTTGCTTTAGGTAAGTACCTAGTTTTCTTTCTTTCTTCCTTTACATATGACAATGTAAACATAGCACGGTTAGTTTACATGCCCCATTGGGATACGGAAAAGGATTAAATGAAAAAAATAAGTTTCAAAACTATAACCCGACTACGTTAAAAAGGGGGTCTGAAAAGGACGAAATAAGAAAATAGCTCATTCTGATATAAAGCTAGAGCCGTGGTCGCACCTATTGTTTACTATTGTACCTGTGACGGCTGTCAAGAACTCTGGTTGAACTACTTATTTTTACTCCGCTACGGCGAGTTTCAATTTCCATACTGTATGTATATATGAAGTCTGCTATAACATAGTGGAGATACTAATGAACTGTTACGCAGAGGGTCTCAAGATCGAATTCACGCCGCGCACCATTGACAAATTTGAAGGTCAGCACGAATGTAATTGTTAAATATCATTTGCTAAATGGTGAAAGAAAACATCCTGAATATCTCAGAGTTATCCATAATGATTTAAAAAAAAATATGAAGTCAACCTTAATTTAATTAAATTTCTTTACTTTAGAATATTGTAATTATATCGTATCTGTTTAATAAACATACTTACAAATCATTTTGTAAGAGAGACCCAACCTGCTGTGATACAGTTTTCTAACTAGTACAGGAGATTGGTGTTGTTCCTAATCAATGAAAAAACTATAACCTTAAGTTTAACGATGTACAAGTATATTTTGTATCTATGTTTCTTTCTGATTAATAAATTATCAAAATTATCAACCAAACCACATTTCGCCAGCGTGGTGGGCTGTGGCCTTACTATTTTCATACTGAGAAGAGGCATGGCCAGTTTAATTGCAGGTCTGATGATGATCAATGTTCGTAATCGTGTCCCTGCATATAAGCTCCACGTCAAAATTGGACAAATATGTTAGTTAGAATTATAGTACATGGCTCACAGGGCTGCCGTCCGTTAACTAAAACCACGGTAACCCCAAGAATGATTTTGGAGAAAAACGTAAAAACGCGGGTAATAGATTATTAGAAATATTTTGAAAATTAATCAACAAAAAAATTCAAAATAAGTACATTTAAAAAATGTGTGTTTCATTTGTAAGTACCTATTTATAATCCCAGCAAAAGCTCGGATATCAAGCTGTTATAAATCTGGCTAGAATTTACATCATTGTTACTTTTAGGTTAGGTTTTAGGTTAAGTTACTAGAAGATAGATGTTAGGGTTATTCATATATGTATCAAATAATATATAATTGAACTATCCACAACCTTGCTATCCGATATGTCTTGAATGTACCGCTTTTATAAACGATAACTATAACTATTAAAAGAATGGCCAAGAGTATTCTTGCCACGTTCTTAATACTTATATTGCATTGAGTGATGATAGAATGCATTATGCCATGATATATCGATGCCTTCCGGCCAAAAGGGGGTAAGCGACATTTTTTGCGAAATCGACTTATATATATGGTTAGAATCGGCTTTTTTTTTCTGCGTCTAATGGTCTAAGTTTTGTGGCTCTAAGACAAACTTTTTGTCGCTTAGGCAGTAAAGGAATTGAGGTTCTAACACTAAGTTTTTCGTCATAAGCGACAGTTAATTTTGGTGTATTTTGTATTGTGGTGGTTGGGTAACAATAATACTTCAAAACTGTGAGATAAGCAATTTTGGCTTTGAATATTTCTTCTTTACTTGAACGTTAAGTAGTTTGGGCTGTAAATATTTTTTTGTAAAAAATACCTTAATCAAATTTTACTTGAATCTATGTTTACCAAACCTTCGGTTAGGATATTAGGGCAGTTTCTTTGGATAAAATATATGTCATTTATTACATTTAGGTCTCATTTCCGTGACTTTGTATGGCGCTTATTTTTATTTTCCCTAGTCACCAAATCAATCATCAAAGGCGCTTAGGATAAATCATCCAAACGAATGTCGCCTTACATTGTGTCGCTTATCCTTTTTTTCTCTCCCAAAAAAATTTTCTGGTATCGTGGTTAGATAAGAAGATAATTCAAAGGTTTTGCGGTTAGCTTACACAAGAATGACAAACAGCGTCGGTTATCTCTCTCTTTCGTTCGAACAAAATGTTGTTAGCGTTGCACAGTGTCTAGACAACCGAGGCGTAAGCACCCGCGTGCTTGCGAGTCCGTTTGGCGCGAAGTTTTTCGAAGGAAATAAAACGGTAAGATTACTTTAATAGACTTTTATATTCATCTATAGTGTATTCTAATTATTTATTTTCAGTTTTATATTATGCATGGTTAAATAAGTAGGTACCAGAGTTTTTGTTGGCTGGCCTGGCTTAGGATCACAATCAAGGGTTCGTATCCCAGGTTGGGCCAGCAAGGAATTATTGGATTTTTTGATGAATTCTCAGTAACAGTCAAGAGTTAATCCTGCGACTGATATAACTCTGTTGTGTCGATTTGCCTATGGGACTATGAGAGTGAGAGAATAAAAACTGCACGTTTGTCTTTCCCTGTTTTGCAAATTGTTATTCTGCCTCAAGATTTGTAACCGTGACTGATTTGACATGAGTCATCATCATTGTTTTATCGATTGAGTGAGTGTATGGGTGAGTGCGAATGAATGGATACACCGCAAAAGCGATAGTAAGAACCCTCTTTGTGGAGTGGCTGGAGGCTGCCACGGTGTCCGCACCTTCCGCCTGACGCATGTCTTCACCGGACACGGTTGTTTTGGGTAGTTTCTTTGCTGTGGGGGACTCCCCCGGCAACGGACGTAGCGAGGCGATTTACGACGACCGTCGACGCGGACATGCGGACGGCAAGGACCAAACGTGTACCGGGTCACGTACTAACTTAACAGGTCACCGTGACCCTGGAACGCAAAGGGCTGTTGAAGGGACACCGTGGACTTAAGTGAGTATGAGTCTGACAATCCCTTCCGCTCAACCAAGAACGGGAAGGCCTCCTTTGATGATTTTACCACGTTAAAAAGGGGGTGATTAGTGATTGAGTGGGTGGGTGAATAAGTGTGCTGAAACTTAGAAGCATGTTTTTTTGCACAAGCGTTCTATAAAAAAATTAGGTGCCCGATACAATTTTTAAAATGAGAATAGAAAACTTCACGCAAATTTACGAGCGGATGTAATTATTAAAATAATTATTACGTTTCAGGACCACATTATGGCTCAAAAACAACGGGCATATGATATCATTGGCAAAAAAAAATTAAAAATTTCTCTAAAGTAGTTAAATGGTTTACAGCTAACAATTTACTGTTAAATGAAAGAAAAACAAAATGTATACGATTTTCAAGACCGAATGTAAAACAAGTTAAACCTAACATATGTTTGAATGGAGAAGAGTTGGATCTTATAGATAACACCGTATTCTTAGGCATAACCTTAGATTCTAAGCTACAGTGGGGCCCACATATAGGTCAGTTGTCGAATAGACTTAGCTCTGCAGCATACGCAGTTTACAAAATTCGTCAGTTAACTGATATAGATACAGCCAGATTAGTATATTTTAGTTATTTCCACAGCATAATGACATATGGCATTTTATTATGGGGCAACGCAGCTGACATTCAAACTGTGTTTGTACTGCAGAAGCGGGCTATTCGTGCAATATACAGTCTTGGTTCAAGGCATTCACTGAGGGAAAAATTTAAAGAAATTAAGATAATGACTGTCGCATCTCAATACATTTATGAGAACTTGTTATATGTCAGGAAAAATATAAATATGTTTTCTAAATTCAGCGACATTCATAATTTAAACACACGAAATAAAAACAAACTTGTTCTACCTTCAACTAGACTACAAAAAATAAGTAACTCATACAAGTGTCAAAGCATACGTTTTTACAACAAAATTCCAGGCAATATTCAGGAACTAAGTATTAATAAATTCAAAGTATTTATTAAACAGAGCTTGTGTTCAAAAGCTTATTACACAGTTAAAGATTATTTAGCAGACAAAAATGCCTGGAATTGAGTTTAAAAATTATGAATTTTGACATTTTGAAATTAGTGACATGATATTTTTATTTACATTTGTAATACTTATATTTTTACATTTTGACATTTTTAATTTGACATTTGTAATTTTATTTATTTTGTTTTGACATTGTTTGATTTGACATTGTTATTTTATTTATTTTCTTTTGACATTTAAAATTACTTAAGTAATATATTATTATTCATAAATTGACATTCAATAATATTTTTCTGACATTTAATAATATTTTCCGACATTTTAAATATATGACATTTTATTGTTTAAATTTTTATTATTTTTACTTATTGTTTGCAACATGTATTTTACTGTGTATTAGCATGTAAAGTTGTGAGTACGATGTGGGCATTATTAAACATATAAACAAATAGTTGTGGCAACCTGTCTGATGGCTTAGGCTGACATGCTTATGCATACACCTTCTGATGGCGTGGAGGCATAGTGATACAGATCGTGCTGGCTCCCTCAATTAAGGTTGAGCCGTACGATTGCTGTTGAATGCGGGCCATCAGTGGGCCGAGTCAGTCAAAAGCGTCAGATAATTTCCTGCATTGTACTTGCATACTAAACCCTTTTTTGTCTGGACTTTAAAAGATGAAGAAAATACTAAAGAAATTGAAGTGACAAAAAAAAAACAATGACTCTGAGTTTGTTTCGGCCTTTCTTCTCAAGAAGTCATTTAGCTAGGAAAAGCCGGCTTCATCTAGAATAGGGTATTGACATGTATAAGTGTTGTAAACAACCAAAATGCAGAAATAAATATGTCTTTATGTCTTTAAAGCACTAAGGAGATGTAACGTAAGCCTCCATAATCCAAGAAAGATAATTTCGATTACCCAGAGCCAAATGAGGAAATAATTAATATAACAAATACATCGAATGAAGATACATCAGGTTCTGCGGGTGCGGTCTAGCTGTAAACTAAATAATCTTAAGACTCACTTTAAACATTATTTCCGAAAAATAGATGAAAGAAAATTTTATGCGATGATGGTAGATACATTTCAGTGATTAAAGTGCTTTTACTGGTTTTATATCATAAATTTAAACAAAATTGAGTTTAAAATTTTTAGTTTATTATTCTTTTATCATACCTAAGATTAGTCCATAAGTACACAATTTTAAGTTAATTATTGTTTTTTTCACGCTTAAGAGTAAGTCCATAATTAAGAAAATTCAGTTTACTATTATTGTCATACCTAAAAGTGGTCCTAGGTACGCAATTTTAAGTTTATATTTTTTGTCATACTTAGAATGTCAGCATGAATGTATATATAATGCAAGACTAACTTACAATGAGTAACGATTGTTTTGTTTAATTTTCTAAAATAAAGACTGATTGAGCACAATTTCTCTCTTTTTTAATTCATACCTTAGTCGGTTAGCCAGTTTAAAAACTTATAAAAGTCTAATGTATGTATGTAAGTATGTATGTATAATTTTATAAGAATTAATCACAATGTGCTTTCGCGTTGTATAAAAGAGCTTATCGTATTTTTTATAGATAATTAACTTATTACAATTTCCTTGTTCTTCTGCCATTAACCAATAGCCGGTTATGTCATATTCGCTCCACTTGATGAACAGAAAAAGCACAGGTATGCTCTTTTTCTTGAACAGAAATAAAATAAATGGTGCAGTTAAATCATTTGGGTTGGAACTCATTAATTGAGTTGTTTTCATTTACGACGTTTTTCCTGTTAGTTTAATTAGGACCATTTGAGGGTAAGCGACAGTAAATAGTGTTAGGAGTGTGATTTGTTTTAAATAACAATGTCATTTCGTAGAGACCTAATCAAAAACTATATGGTTAAATTTTGAAACTTTTGGAACGCACAGAAAATTTTCTATGATTTTTTTTCACTTATTTTGAACTTTAAACTACTCTCCTGTAAAGTTGGTAAAGTGGCGGTTAGCCTCTTTTGGCCGTAAGGCATCGATATGATCTTAACAGTTGTAAATCTATTTATAGTAACTATTCTATTCTGAATTAACCTCTATATTTTCGTGTTTGAATAATGCAAACTGTGAGTCTAAGTTACTGACTGAAATAGCCTTAACTTTACCTAGAGAATGTACCTCTAGATTGTTATATGGTCAAATAGATATTTGGAGAATAATTTAAAATAATAGGTGGATATTTTTACAGTCAGATGTAACCAAATTAACAATTAAATGTCATGATGATATTAATGATTACTCTATGTTGGCACAGGAATTGTGAAATTAACAACCGATTGTATAGGTTATTCGAAAACCATTCAGTTGTTGCCTAGTAACGCTTATACCTTTTCTGTTAAATCTCCTATTGATATACACTTTGACATAACAAATGACGATTGTTGCACGAAGGATATATTTAATGAAAGTTTGCCTCACTTAACGCCTCTTTCCTTAACTAAAATCAATTTAGAATCGTTAAAGTATCAAACCCACCAATTAAATAATTTAGAAAACGAATTAAATAAATTGCAAAACGAATCTCATTTCATTAAATATAGCCAATACTATTCTACATTTACTGTTATTCTTATTGTGTTTCTATTTTTATACTTAGCTTACGAGATGTATAAATGTTATACAAATCATTCTAGTTCTGGATGATGTATACAAATCTTCAACCAATGTTATACAAAGAAATCTGTCCAGCATAATTTGAAACATTCTAGTTCTTTTGAAATGAGAGACTTATCAGCATCAGATGATGACAAATCTGTAAAATCATTACCGAACACCACTACCAATTATAAGCCTTATGGTGCTTTGCATAAAGTTCAATTTAACTCTACAAGAAATATTAAAAGCTATTAGAAAAAGTCTATTTACTAAATGATATATACAAACTATTTAAATTTTTACATTTGCTAAATATTTACTATTTCATTTGTTTACAACTTACTACAAATTAAAATTAATTTACTTTTACTATATGATAATTCTAATCAATTATTTACTATGTCCTGTTTTATAAGTCATGTCTGACTAACAATTATAAATATACTATGTGGGTTTTAATTTAAACAATACTTTCTAATTCAATTGTTCAATTATTATAATTAATTTCAAATTCTATATTCTAGAATGATAATACTGAACTTTACAATTAATTTTACTGTTTGCTATGTTCTAATCAATTTAAATTCTATATCCTAGAATAATAATACCTAATTGTATGAAATTATTTTACTATTTCTTTTGTAAAGGTTTCTCAGGGCGGAAGCCCGTGCAGGTCAACTCATACTTAACACCACTGAACTGCACTGACTTCTAGTCCCTACACCTGAGTCCGGTGCAGGGAGTGGCGAATGGGTTCAGGGGTAGCGCAGGTCGCGAAGATCCCTTAGGCAAGGCTGGTGGACTATCCTTCTCGAGGTTGCCGCCCGTTCTTGGTCCAGTTCCTTCAGAAATGGATGCAACCAAAATCTCCAGCCGAAACACAAACAACAGGCACATTACACACGCACATACACACACGTACATACGTGCGCGCACACATCCACATGCAGGAACACATCTCTTCACCACGCCCCTTCGTGGTCGGGTGGGTGCGGGCTCGTAGTAAAAAGTCACGGGTAAGAGAAGCTGACCACCTGCGCTAGGACCTGCGCAGTCGAGCGCCGTACGCGGGGATGACGGAGTCCTGGGGGGTTGAACCGAGCGGCGCTGGCGGTAATGTGACCGTGAGGCAACATGCCCTCTTTGGTCCTACTTTCACGCTAAACGGTAGCCCCCGCTGTGAGCCGCAGCGGGGGAAATGGCCATCGTGTCCCGTCAGAGGGCCACAGGCTAGGGACGTAGTGTCCACATCAGCAGTTGGAATTTATTTCGGCTGTTGATGTGGTTGGTGAAGGCTATACGGAGGGCGCAAGCGAAGGATGACGGCTAGAGTTGGTAACTCGGCTCAGGCCGTTGACCCAAGCGGGCCCCCGAAGTCGTGCTGTAAACCAGCCCCGCGTTCCTATATCCCTCTGGTAATCCTAACGTCCGGTATGACGTACCCTGATGCGGGCTCCATGGAGGGTGGGAAGCCAGAGGGATGAAGTCTTAGTAATCTCGTATGGATACCGAAATCCCATTAATTACTTCAACTGCGACGGTGGCAGAGAAAGCTGTTCCCGCCGCATCAACTAAACAGATGGTTGACGCCGTGGCCTCGGTTGCAGGTGTTAAACCATCCCCCAAGGACGAGACTTCAGCGCTGGCTAACGCTAGTACTGGTCCCGTCTTTACAATCGTCAGCCCGTTTGAAATCAAGCGGGAAGACGACTCCTCCTTCGCAGGCTGGCAAGTGGTAAGTCACCACAAGGGCAAGGGTAAGGGCAAGACCACCAATCCTGCCCAACACCCACCCACCACACAACCGAGTGGCCCCGCTGCTACCAGCTCGGCGAAGAAGAAGAGGTGAGGCCAAACGTGCTCTCAACGAGACCAGCTCGCCTCGAGGGGAGCACAAGAAGCCCCGCCTCGACTCCTCCACGATACAGGATAAGTCCTATGCACAGGTCTCCAAGGCATCTCTGGGCGTTGCAGTAACATGCAAGCGCACAGGGAACTTGCCGAAGGAGTTCGTGGACCGGATACTCACGGAGATTCAAAGGAAGATCCTGAGTGACGCCTGGTGGACTAAAACCCCAAAACGCCCCGCACCTGCGTTCACCGGGAAACCCATGTACGTGGACGGGGTCCTCAAACTCTGGTGCGCCGACGAGGCAACACGTACCTGGCTGACGGAGGCGGTCTCTCTCCTGGTCCCACCACCGGGCTTCGAACTGGAGGTCAGGGGCCAGGAAGAGGCCCCGAAGAGAGTGCGGTGCGGCGTTATCGTTCCCAACGAACAGGGAGTCTGGGACGACGTGCGCGACGTGGGTCAGGCTCTGGAGTTCCAGAACCCCCGGTTGGCGGTCGACAAATGGTCTCTGCTGCACTCGGAGATACAGTCAGGTGGGTGGTTCCTGGTCGTGGGCGTCCCGGAGGAACCAGTCCCAGTCCTGGTACAGAACGAGCGCCGCCTCGCGTTGGGGCTGGGTGCAATCTACGTCCGGTTCCGGGACTCTACAGGAAAATATGTCGACCATCCTCCGGGATGCGACAACTCCACACAACAAGCCTCAAACACCCAGTCAGGGTGCTCCGCGGAATCCGGCCTGTCAGAGCCGGCCGCGTCTGGATCGGGGCTGGCCCGTCAGTCGAGGGTAATTCAGAAGATGAGAGCCTGCTCCTGAGTCCGGTGCAGCGGGACGACGGGGTGGAGGCTGGCGACATCCTGGCTGGCCTAACGCAGCTGAAGGTCGGGGAGGAGGGGACATCACCCACAGATGAACCCTCTGCCTAGTGACGTCAGCTGCCTACAAATCAACCTCCATCATAGCCAAACGGCCACTGCGCATCTGCGCAAATGGATGGAGGTCCAACATTCAGCCATCGTGCTCATCCAGGAACCTTGGATAAGGGGTGGCCTCATTAGAGGCCTCTCCAGCCTGGGAGGTAAGGTTTACTATTCTACTGACCACACACATCCAAAAACCTGCATACTTACAACTAGAAACATCAGAGCCCAAGCTTTAACGGAGTTCTGTTCCAGAGACATCACAGCAATACAAATTGAAATAATACAGCAGCCAAGGAGTATAGCGGTCGTTTTCGCATCGGTCTATATGCCCGAGGCCGAAGACCCGCCTCCGTTCAACCTCACACGTCTGGTTAACCAGTGCGAGAGAACCAATACGGAGGTCGTAATAGGAACGGACTCCAATGCCTACCACCAAATGTGGGGCATGGACTGCAACAATAACAGAGGTAAGTCATTGGTTGAATACTTATTCACCACTAATCTTACCCTATTAAACACAGGTACGGAGCCCACCTTCGTCACTAAACGTAGTCAGACAATTATCGACTTAACTCTCGCAACAGAAGGAGCGGCTGAACGCATCAAGGGATGGCACGTCTCGAAAGAGGCATCATGCTCAGATCACAGATGGATCAGCTTCTCCATGAAAGTCGATATACAGCCCACACAGCCCCGCAGAAAACCACACAACACTGACAAAGCAAAGTATGTCTTACTACTTAAAGAGAAACTTACCCTTACGGCCACGCCGCCGGTACTGGGTGACACTGAACAGATCGACGATCAGGTATGTATACTGACGCAGTCAATGCTAGACAGCTATTATGCAGCTTGCCCGGAAACCACTCCGCCTTCAACCCCGGGGAAACAACCCTGGTGGGGCGCTGAACTTGAACGTAAGCGCAAGTAGGTAAGAAAGTCTCTAAATAGGGCAATGAACACAAGCGCGGACGCAGATTGGGACGCTTATAAAGCGGCCAAATCAGACTACAGAAAATGCCTCAGATTCAGACGCACCATGGGATGGAGAAAATTCTGTGGGCGCATTGAATCCTGCCAACAAGCAAACCAGGTAAGGAAACTACTGGCCCAGCAACCGACGGTTGCACCAGGTACTCTCCGTAAACCGGATAACACATACACTACATCGGAGGAGGAGACAAGACGCGTCCTACTCGAAACATACTTCCCAGGCTGCGTCCTCAGCCCGGTAATAACGTGGCACGATATACCAACAGTGGCGACCGAACACGAATGGAGACACGCAAACAACGTGGTCACAGAAGAAAAACTCCGATGGGCCATCGATAGCTTCCACCCCTTCAAAGCAGCCGGACTGGATGGCATCTTCCCAGGGTTATTACAATGGGGAGGGGAACCTGTCCTTAAAAGACTCATGGCAATCATGAGGGCTAGCCTGGCCCTCAGATATGTACCGAAAAGGTGGAGGGAAGTCAAACTAATCTTCATACCAAAACCAGGCAAAACAGACTAAACCTGACCTTCTTCATGCTTAAAACCTTGGAAAGGCTTTGCGAGAGGGAACTAAGAAGTGGGGCTCTTAAGCACCTACCCTTACATGCCAACCAACATGCATACAGCTCAGGGAAATCGACGGAATCGGCCTTACATCAGGTCGTGAACCAGATAGAAGCTGCTATACAACAAAAAAGCATCTGCCTGGGCACCTTCATCGACATAGAAGGAGCAGAACACCTTTTTACTATAGGTATCACCGACAGCCCGCTGTGCAGGTCCTGTATGGCAGCAGACGAGACGGCAGCCCACCTGCTCCTCCACTGCCCTGAGGTCGCACAGTACAGGCAGCAGTACCTGACCACATACAGCACCCTGAGGGAGGCCGTGGGCCACATCAAGAGTTTGCTGGCCTTCCTGGAAGAGCTGGGGTGGCTCGAATGACGACACAATTCCCACCCGCACGCAAAATACACGCCAAGAAGTGGAGTTGCGGATACAGCCCGTGCTATTAAGTATCAAGTATCAAGTAAAGGTTTCTCAATCTCATCTCTGACTCCACTTATCTTAATTTAGATAATACTCCGTCAAAAGGGGGCAGCTGTTATATCCCATACTAGAGGACGCCAGCAGCTACGCCTGAATTTTTTTTTAATTTATCCGTTTTGGCCGATCCCGTAGGAATTTCGGGAAATCCCTTCTTAGTGCACCCCTGCGGTCCCCACGTAACATACATGCCAAATTTCAGCTTCCTGCGCCCAATAGTTTCGGCTGTAGCGTGTCTGTCAGTCAGTCAGTAACGCAAGGATTTTATATATTAAGATTACTACGTATAGAAAGCCTAGTCAGCAATTTCACTGCATCGCGTATTTTCTATTTATTCTAGCTCGAAATCAGCATTTATGCATTTTTTTATTTCTATTATAATGTATTATTCAGAGCCAGTTGGGCCTGGGACGCGATGGTGAACGGTTGAGAAACCTAAATATAGGCATTCAGTATAGTGTGGTGTGTGTGTGTGTGTAAAGGTAATAAAATACTCGAAATTAATTTGTGAGTTTTAAGGGTTCCGTACCTAAAAAAAACGGAACCCTATTACTAAGCCTCCGCTGTCTGTCTGTCTGTCCGTCTGTCCCTCTGTCTGTCACCAGGCTGTATCTCATAAACCATGATAGCTAGAAAGCTGAAATTTTCACAAATTATGTATTTCGGTTGCCGCTATAACAACAAATACTAAAAATTAAAAAAAAATTAAAATTAAGGGAGGGTCCTATACAAAAAACCTGTTATTTTTCGTATTTTTGCTCAAAATTACTAACTGTTACAGGTAGAGTCTTTAAATTTTTACAGAATATGTAGTTCTATATTACCTTTCAAAATAAATAATTAAATTTAAAAAAAGTAAATAATAAAGGGGGGCTCCCATACAACAAACGTAATTTTTAAGCAATTTGTTACTCGATCTTAATAAACAGGTAGAAACATATAAAGTATTTAAGTATACATACAACGAACGTGATTTTCTTTTATAGATGATGGTACGGAACCCTTTGTGCGCGAGTCCGACTCGCACTTGCCCAATTTTTATTTTTAAAAGACGAACGGCGTCGGCCTCCTAACAGTGCGTTACTCAAAAATTCTGTTACGCCCCTCATTCATTTTAAATGCCTCGTAAATGTTCACACACCCCACCCTATACTGCAACTTGCCGCTACATTCTAATACTGAATACGTCTTCATAGACGTCCTTGTGGATACCAAGGTCCGACCTGTCTTGCGGTAGACGCCGGCATTCAATTAATTTATCGGTTACCGAGGTGAGAGGTACTAGACTAGTACTGTACTACCTAGATATAAATCGTTTTATTTATCAGTCTGCTAATGCCTAAAGATAAACTTCTACAATTACTTATATTCACAACGGTATATCACAAATAGATTAAGTTTAAATTATATTCCAAATGTTTAAAGAGATAATCGTCTTTCTGTGCTGTCCTTTTGAATTAGAAACTGGAGTCTATGGACTAAGTAGATGAGACAGAATACTTACTGGCTTTCCGTTCCATTACACACATAACTAACTCCGCATGCCAGTCTGTTGTTATTTACTAGACTATCACCATCTCATATTTAGTACTATTCTATATATCTATATCTCTTCTTTCTCAAAGTAGTTTAATATTTATAAAGAGATTAGAAATAAAATAAAATGTTTAAGATCTCAGTTACACGATTATTTTCAATACAGGGTTACGTTTAGTATTGCAGTCATGGAATTCAAACTACGACGTCTATGATTTATTCATGAGATAGTTTAATACGTCTCTTGAGATTTACTGTGAAAATATTTGAATATCGGTTTATCGAGTGTTTAACTGTTTAAGACAGTCAAATGTATGAATTGTGTTTGTCGTAATTAAGTAAGCGATGCAGATGTAGGGTCCAGTTTCTGTGGCATAATTTGAAACTGTAGGAAAACGTTTCACGGTAAAATTAAAGAGAAAACATTAGTAATTGACACTTAACCACACCCTCATCAAATTATAAAAGCAGCTGAAATAAATTTACGCAGCTTGCCACGTACTTACATTGCACCAAAATGAGACTGAATCTAGAAGCATTGTGAGCTGACAGGGCTGTGAGTTAACGCCGCGTCAAATGAATCGACATACAACAATATATGTGACATTTATCACTGTTCCGCGCTCACCTACAGTATTCACACTCCGTTTGTTAGCCGTCAGATGTCACTCATGCGGTCACGATATTAGGCAATAATTTTTATCGTGACTTTTCATTTTTGATTTGGTAAAATGGGAAGAAATCTTTGTCCAACAGCTGATGTATTTTACTACGACTAATAGTGATGACTTGATAATGACACCATAACTTTTCTAAAATAATATTTGATGATAGAATCGAAGAAAGAAGGTGAAGAGGACGACGTCAACGACACTATGTCGAACAGTTGAAGAAAATGATGAGGTCGGGTCGTAACAAATGCTCTAAGAAAGGGCAAGAAATCGAAAGCAATGGCAATTGCTCCACCGACAAGAGCTAGGCTCTTAAATGAAAGAAGAATAATAGTGATGACAATGGTCCATTTGGTAAATATCTTGCCATACTAGAATTGTGCGCGCTTAATGACCTATTTCAGGCAAGGACAAATGCCATTCGCGTAGCCGAACACCACCGATACGATAAAAAGTAGAAAAACATGGATTATAACTACCATACAACTACAGATCATCAGTGATGGCTGGTAAACATACTTAGTTTACTGAGTGTAATATTAAAGTTGTAACGTGTCATGGGGCAACATTTTTGTCCTAATCCTATACTCTTGCTTTTCTAGAAACGTGTGTCCTCTAAACAAATATGTAAAAACTGAATAGAACTCAATTTGTTTCGTCAACAAATTTATTTCTAGTTTTACACAATCTGTCATCTATTCGTGCAGTGATATAAAAAAAAATGGTATGGATCACTGAATCTGTAATACAGCATTCCTTTTGCGAATACCACCATTGAAACATATTTATGCGGGCATACATAAGCGCAGCACTGTGTCCTTGTGAAAGAGAAGTATCGAATTGAATACATACTTAAATTAATGTTATTCTTGTTTCCAACAAACGTTTGACTGCCACGTTGGTTCAGTGGATAGCGTATGCATCTGCGAATCGGGAGATCCCGGGTTCGATTCCCTTGTCGGGCAAAAGTGCTACAGAGCTATTCTGAATTCTCAGTACGCAGTCTGGTAATGTGTACAGTATCGGCAATAGGCTCGCCTTCTATTACGTGGGACTTACAAATTCATAACATGGCGAAAAGTGGGATGATACGTGGTGTTACACCTCTGCCTTCGGAGATAGTAAAGTCGTGAGAATATAAAGCTAAATTTTCTGATGCTCTGTTAATTCTGTGCAAACGGTTCATTCTAGACGGTAAATATTCAAAAGCACTTGGTTGCTAGGCGACGGAAACGGCGAGTCGGCGACACTTGATCTTGTTACATGTCAACCATGTCCTAGTTGCGACTTGTCGCTTTTTAAATTTTATTTAATCCTTATAGCGTTTACTCGAAATCAGTACACCATTCTATCGAATTATTCATAAGCCCATCATGAACGTTATAGTATAGTCGTATATTCTATAGAATATAGTACTGTCGATAGTTGCAATCCCAGGATTATAATAGGTTACGTGACGGTCTTAACATGGGAGTTTCGAGTTTCAAAGCTTACCTAATACTACAAAGTACCAGTCCAGTCAGTGTCTGAGTGTATCTGAGGGATTAAAATGCGATGCGCTCCAAGCGATGTGTGTGTGAAACGAGGCCATTTTGTGAGCATCCTTCCACTCCTTTTCTTCAAACTCCCATACCTTGTAGTGATTCACTTGGTACATTAGCTGCAAAGAAAACAAAAGTGAAATTAATTTGAAAAATTGTACACTTGGGACCCTAAGTTCTTGGTGGGAACTGTTACAGGGCAGGTCCGAAATAGCTTTTTAAAAAAATCTCAAAGGTCAAAAACAGACTAATTTAATGAAAGAAAATGACTAAAAATAGAATTGACAAAAAACCTAGTGCCCACAACGAAGTCTGTAATAAGAATGTCTTTACCGGAATCGAATAATAATGCATGGGTCAGTTTCAATGACGTATACCGCTCATGCCTACTGCTGATCTAAGCATTATTATTTTATATGTACTTCATACATTAAATATTATAACATCCCCCCCGTTAAGATTGATCATACCGGGTAAAGGGATGATCAATTGAAAGTAAACGAATTGCTAACTGTAAAGACTTCGTTGAGAGTTACAAACATTTTATTATTTAAACTAAGATCAAGCAACTATAACTGTAACTTATGTAAACTAGGAAATCCCGAAATATTATTATGAGATAATAGCATGTAAAGATATAAAGAATTCTTGATATAGTTTTAAGATATTATCTATTTTAACTCACAGATTTAGAAATTACAATTAATTACTTTATAGGTTTGATTTAATTAAAATTTAAAATGTTACTTACAATATTTAGATATAAGAGATACCAGTGCATTTAACTAATAATAATATTAATAGAACGTTTTAACTACGGCATTACATTTCTCTTCAAATTTGGCAACGACCTTGTGGAGAAATTTGTATGACCGTCAAGGTCATCAGCTGACGAGTCCGTTGATGCATTAACAATGGTTGACACATTATGTCGAATAGAAGGAACAGGAGGTTGGCTTACATAGTTCTTGTTATAGATTCTTACACAGCATCCTCGTCTGGGACAAATAACTCTCCTGGTCTTGAATAAATATAATAACATTAAAATAGCTGTTATATAAGTGAGGGTAAGATAGCTGGTAGAATATTTCTCAAAGTGTGACGGTTCAGAGATTTTATTTAACTGTTTCTCGAACTCGTTCATCTGCACACTGGCTTTTACTAAAGACTCTAAATTATTAAATTCGTTTAACTTGACTAATGGGATGTGACTTTTATTGAAATGTTGAGTATCGCAACATTCATCGATTATATTAAAGTAAGATAAGACGGTAGTGACGTTGGAGGTGTAAGTGTCGCTTGGGATAAACGTTAATGCCTTATAGTAGGCTTTGCAAGATTTTGGTAAATGTAATATGCCGGAACCGAACAAGACCTCATCTGTATTACTAAAATTTTCATTACAAATAACATGACATTTACCAGGTTCTGATTGAACAAAAATCCAAAGATTACGACTGATCTTTTGGAAAACGTCTATCGAGCCACGCAAGACTCTAGTTTGGCAACTTTTTGGTAACTTAGCAGATGCTTCTGCTAGTAACGTAGTTTCACATGCCGGGTTTGCCATTGTCGAGTACACGTTACCTAGAGGTCACACATAGGACTGACCTTTCACTTGTTTGCACGCACTGACACTCGCGAGCCGTGAGTAGAATAGTCTGTCCAGGGTTATTGCCAGGTATGGTTTATTCGGTGCAACTAAAGCATAAGTTAAAGTCCTAGAGTCACTGGTACATAAATATATATTTTGGCACATCAAACAAATATTACATCCTTCACAACACGGATTTCTACCAAAAAAGTCAACCACCACAAACTTAATAAGCTTTGTGAGTGATGTTGCGGTGGCATTAGATAGTGGCGAAGAGATACATGCTATATACACAGATTATAGCAAGGCATTTGATGTTATAAATCACAATATTTTGCTTGACAAAATTCATCATATGGGTATTCACGGATCTTTACTTCGTTGGTGCGAATCATATTTGCGAAATAGGTCTCAATTTGTTGCTGTCAGTGGTTTCGAGTCACTGTGCTATGATATTCCAACGGGTGTTCCACAGGGCTCGCATCTTGGCCCGCTGTTTTTCTTAATATTTATAGACGATTTGGCAAAGACATTGAAGTGTAAGTTCCAGTTATATGCTGATGACCTTAAATTGTATAAAACTATCAAAACTAATTCAGATATTCACAATTTACAGGCTGAATTAAGCTATCTAAACAGCTGGTGCAATAATAACCGCATGATGTTAAATGAAAGTAAATGTTACGTCATGAAATTTTCAAAAAAAAAGAAGCCTTTTACTGGAACTTACATAATTAATGGTTCAGAGCTCAGTGAGGTGCCTACCATTCGTGATCTCGGAGTTATATTAGATGCTCATCTTAGTTTTAGAGAACACATAGATACTATGGTTAAGAGAGCCAACCAACTTAGTGGATTCATATCTAGGCAACTCAAATCATTTAAGGACCCGCAAGTTATAATACCCGTATATAATTGTATTGTGCGAAGCATCCTCGAATACGCGAGCCCTGTCTGGAACCCAACGTATGTGGTGCATGCAAATAGAATCGAACAAGTCCAAAAGAAATTTTTGTATCATCTTGCGTTCACGAATAACATGTGCAGAGCTTTAACGTCCTATAAATCTCGACTCGAATATTTCAAAATGTCATCACTGGATGCACGGCGAAAGGCATCTGATGTTTTATTCCTTCATAAAGTTATAAATGGATACATTGACTGTGAGGTGATATTGGCAAATATACACTTTGTTGTCCCGCGCCAGGGGAGCCGCCTTAGCAACAGAAAAACTATTTCGCTTCCAAGAGCTCGAACAAATGTGGGTAGTCACAGTCCTCTATATAGAATGGGCAAATTTTATAACGATATTCGCGCAAATTTTGATGTCTTCACAAGTTCGTTAGCTTCAGCTAAGAGAGAAATACATAAAGCGATAAATAACTTACATTGTTCCTTTAGTGATAGGTGAAATTATTCAATTTTTTGCTAAGCTTTTTAAAAGCTTTGCAGTTTTAGTTTGTAAATTTTTGTTTTTAAATTTTTGTCATTTTAGCGGATGTTCTTATCATAATATTTAATCAAATCCGCAGAGTCTATGTGAATGTTGTGCTTACTATTTTAGAGAGCATACAATAGAATATTCCTAGCTATAGTTATTTGTTAAGATTTCTAAAGTGTGCTTTCAGTTTGTGAGCCATAAAAAAAAAAAAAGTATCAGGAGTATTTAAATCTAATGGGACTGGAAATGGGATGATATTGTACAGGTTATAGAGCTGTGAAAGAACGAGCGGAATCTGTAAAATAAATACTAACTTATTGTCTTGGTAATAACATACGATATCACTAACAGTAATTATTTCATTAACGTTTACTAGCGATAAGGGTATAGGTAGCTCAGAGTGTTTAGGCATGTAGTTGACATATCAACTACAGAGTAATTCGAGCTCCTTTTACAGCTGCATGGGACTTAGTACAGTCGGGTGCAAAACGTTCATTTTACTAAATAATATTGCGTTATTAATATCATCTATATCGAAGGATAGAGTCATTATGATACTTTCTACCGAAGTTAATATGAGAGACAACTGTGACTTTAATTCTAATTTATCAGTAGTTTGACTTAACTTTTCGAATGCATTTTCTATAGTTATTAGGTTTTTGTTCAGACGATGTTTGTTATCTTTTACCTTAGACATAGTATTATTAAATGTAGATATAGTGGACTTCATTACATGTATATTATCGCGCATTAACAACGTAAGTTCTTTTTCGTCTGACTGTACTTTATTAATAGCATTAGTGAACTTGATAGCGTCGTTAACATCTAAGGTTCCGAAGAATGTTTTTAATATAGAGCCACCGGCGTCAATTAGACCCCGTTTAGCACGTCTAGATTCTTTAATCTGAGTAAGATATGAAAGTGATGAGAACTTCTGAATATTACTGTTATGTAGAGCTTTCAAAGAACTTAATGAGTTATGACATTCGGTTTTAAGTTGGGAAGACAGAGTTGTGTTGCAATGTTTTGAAACGCATTCGAGTAAGAACTCTATACTGTTTAAATGCGGTTGGATGTGACTTAAATCTACTGAGGTGACAACGTTCCAGTTATCGTTAGAAAATTTGATGTCCAATAATTGGCCATAGTACAGTCCGGGACTTCCGAACAGCTTTGATATAAACTGGCTACCGGAAACGGTTGTGAGGAACCTGGGGACAATAGAGATAGCTATGCTTTAAAAGGCGGGCTTGATTTCGTCATAGTGGTGACGAACATGTTTCCTATCGACTTACGCTGTGACTGTGTGGTTACCGTTTATCTTTATGATTTTGTAAGGGCCTTTCCATACGGGTAATAGAGCCTTATTTTGCTTATGATGGCATCGAATATATACCGAATCACCAATATTATACGTTATAGGGCGAGAATGTGAATCGTAATATTGTTTAGAACGTTCTTTAGAACGTTGGACGTTTTGCAATGCTTTTTGGCGACTATAATATAATCTATGATTGAGCGCTCGTACATAATCAGTGTAAGTATTGTTGTCTAGGCTATCGATAGACTTGGGAATATACGGTTTATGACCAAACATAAGTTCAAATGGAGAAAAATCCGTGGTTGTATGTATGTTTGAGTTATAAGCCAACATGCTGTGTTCAGGTATAAATCCCATGTATGGGTATTGTCTTCTATATAGGAACGTAAATATTCTTTTAGGGTGGAATGACTTCTTTCTAAGGCACCACATGTTTGCGGATGGTATGGCGAGGCGTAAATATGTTTAATTCCGAATAGTCTCTCCAATTGTTTGAAAACATTAGAACAAAAGTTAGTGCCTAGGTCAGTGACTATATTACGCGGTATACCTAAGTGTGAGATATAGTGTACAAGACGTTGAGCAGTTTCTTGAGCGGAACAGGTTTGCATGGGATAGGCCTGGGAGTATTTCGTTAGATCGTCTTGTAGGGTCAAAATGAATTTGTAACTGTTAATTCTAGTTTCAGGTAAAGGACCTACTATATCGAGATAAAATTTTTCGTTCGGTCTAGTGGCAGTTGAAGCTAAGTTAATCATTGGCGCTTTATTGGAATGACGGAAAGGTTTGTTGACTTGGCAAGATTTGCAACTCTTGACATAATTTTCTATATCTTGGCGCATATTTTTCCACCAATACTGAGATTTTAATCTATCGTACATGCGTGAAATACCGGGGTGTCCCGCAGAAGGTGAGTCATGGTTTTCCTTTAATATACGAGGAACTTCAACGGGCGTTGGGAATAAAATGTTATTATGGTATACATGGATTTTAACACCTGTTTTATGAAATTTAAACCCTAAGCTATTATATATTTTGGTAAATGATATCTTCGTGAAAGGATCTTGAAAATCAGAAATGGCAAATTCCTTTTCTTCTGAATACCAGGTAGTTACCATATCTCTATAATCTCTTAACATATTAAAAATATCTTTGTAGGTCATTTCATCGTAATGATGAACTCGTAAGAATAAATGGGTAAATACATGTTTATCGTTGGACGTACTTTGAAACGTATACAGTTCCCGTTCTACAGATCTTATGTCAGGTAAGTCTTCGTTAAATTTAGACATTTGTAAAATTTCAGAACAGTATGGAATCGAATCGTCTAAGTCAATGGCAGAGGGGTAAGTTATCATTTTACATTTAGTTTTAATTAATGAATCGTTATGTTCTATAATAACAGTGTCGTAGGAAGTATTTTGTTGTTGGCTAATTTGTAAATATTTTTCATATGTTTCAGATGTGGAAGGGGACTCGGGATCGACGGCGAGAACGGGATTGCGGGATAAGGAGTCAGCGTTGCAATTGATTTTGCCTTTCTCGTAGACAATTTCGTGATCTCTTCGAGTTTGAGACGCCATCTTACTAATTTCGAACTGGGGTCGCTTATATTGAAAAGCCATTCTAAAGGCTTATGGTCTGTTACGATTTTGAATCGTCGCCCATATAAATACGGACGGAAAGTTTTAGTGCCGAATATAATAGCTAAACACTCTTTTTCTGTAGTTGAATAGTTTCCCTCTGATTTATTTAACGTACGGGAGGCGTATGCAATTGGGAGATCGTTATTTATTTCTCCTTGGGACAAGATAGCAGATATGGCATAGTTGGAGGCATCAGTGGTTAGGATAAAAGGCTTAGTAAAGTCGGGGTATTGTAAGATAGGAGCTGTCGTGATTTTATCTTTTAAGGTATCGAACGCCGATTGTTGCGGAGAGAGCCAACTGAACTTAACGTCCTTTTTTAATAGACTTGTTAATGGTTTGGTGATATGCGAAAAGTTCTCTATAAACCGTCTAAAGTAACCGACGAGGCTGAGAAAGGATTTGATGTCGCGGGGATTTTTGGGAACAGGAAACTTTTGGACACATTCTACTTTCTTAGGATCGGGTTTCACGCCTTTATCTGTTATAATATGGCCTAAGTATTGGACTTCCTTACGTAAAAATTCGCTTTTATCAGGTTGTAACTTTAGGTTATGTTCGCGCAGCTTGTCGAACACTTTGCGAAGGTTGCTAATACTATCAGAAAGTTGACTGCCAAAAATAACAATATCATCCATATATGTAAAACAATGGAGACCTTGGAGGCCAGATAAAACGACGTTCATCAGCCTTTGGAATGTAGAAGGGGAATTTTTAAGTCCGATTTTGCATTGCATTGCATTCTACTGAACTGATAGTGACCTGTTAAGCCGGAAACACCCGGAACGCTGAATGCTGTCTTCTCAACGTCGGATTCCTTCATACAAACTTGGTGAAAAGAAGATGCTAAATCTAAAGTCGAAAAATATTTACTGTGTCCAAGCTGGTCAAGGATGTCCGTGATATTGGGGATAGGATAGGCATCACCGATAGTTATTTCGTTCAGCTTTCGGTAATCGATAACGATGCGCCACTTGGGCTTACCGGAAGCGTCTGCCTTTTTCGGTACCACCCATATCGGTGCTGACCAAGGGGATGTAGAAGGGCTGATAATGCCTTGATCTAACATACCTTTAACCTGCTTACTGACTTCCTCCTTATGGCATTCGGGAAAACGATAGGTTTTAGCATGGATGGGAGTTTCGGAGGTTGTACGAATTTCATGTTGTACGGTCTTAGTCGCTGTCAGTATGTCTCCGTCTAGATAAAATATGTCATTATATTCTGAGCATAATTCACGCAACGCAGATTCCTCTTCCTGAGTCATATGTTCGCATCTCAAGGCTTTTTGGATCTTATAGTCGCGCTCTAATTCGGATGTTGTAGTTTGGAAACAGGGGAATGTTGGGTTAACAGGACTAGAAGTAGAGGGGATAGTAGGACTAGGCTCTAGCACATATGTAAGACACAGGCTCTAACGTCAACTTGATTGGGTTAAGAATAACTTCGCTTTCAGAGGTATTTAATACAGAGACAGTGATTTTATTATTAGATTTTACTCGAGTTAGACATTTAGAAAATATAAGGTTTGGATATTGATCGACCTTACCACACATAACTAGGCCTTCTTTTAACTCGGGATTCGTTACGAAACATTCTATTAACATTTCAGAACGTGCTGGAATTTTGTATGTTGCACTCGTGGCTTTTAGATCAAAACATACAGATGTTTCACCCAGTATCTTTAATTTCGATTCAGGATATACGATTTACGCATTATGCGTAGACAAAAAATTCGTACCTATGATACCATCATAATCAAGATTAACATTAGACACGACATGGAAAGGAAATGAAAATGAAAATTTGTTTGACACATCGGGCTTAATAGATAGAATAAAAGTGCCTTTGGTTTGGGCATACGACCCGACATCGTTGATGCCTTTAAATTTCACTATGTTTTGATCTAGTTCTGGGGCTTGTGAGAGACTAGTGTCCTTTATGAGGCAAATGGAACTCCCAGTATCAACTAAGAGACGTAACGGCATTTCGGAATGAGATGTATACACTTCAACAAACGGTAACGAAGTTTTCTTATTTTGCGCTATATCATATACCATAGGACACTCTATCGGTTCATCTACAAATTTATTTAATAACTCGTGAACTGATTTAGACTCGAAATTAGGACATTTTTCATTTTTGGTCATAAACGAACTTGATAGAGGCGAATCTTTCGAGGAACTAGGAATATTGTTATCGATGGACCTTACGGTCGAACTAGTACGTAAAAACTGTTTATCACCGTTATCAACGCGGTTCAAACCCGAAATAGTACGCAGCGACGATTTAGGCTCAGTGGAATTAGAATTTATGAAATTATTTTCATTAGAAATAGGACCCGTTTTACTAGAAACAGTGGATTTAGTAGTAGAATTATTATTTTTAGAAATAGCACTATACGATTTAGAAACAGTGGATTGGGAAATAGTAGATTTAGTATTTGAAACAGTGGATTTGGAAATAGTAGATTTCTTATTTGAAACAGTGGATTTGGTATTTGAGCTAGAATTTACAGTACCTAGACAGTGGGACTATGAAAAATGGCAACGGTACTGGTTTGCAAACCCAACATCTAGTTTAAAGAGTTAGTACTGTTTTCTATTTCAAGAATCTGTGGAGGCGATGATGTTTCGGATGCCTACTCTATGAAGTTTTGTTGAAAATTCCTAGAGTTATTAGGCAAGTTATTAGTGTGAGAATTGTTATTAAATGTTCTAGAATTATTATATTGGCGTTTGCGACATTGCGAAATATCATGGCCTATATTCTTACAATACCTACAAATGACCGGTGTTGTATTATTCCGAGAACTGTGGAAGGAATTATTTTGCATACGCGGCTGATATTGCAAGCGCGGTACAGTGTTGCGTTTTAACTTATTATAACACTCCGACTCTAAATGACCTGATTTGTTACAAAATTTACATAACTTTGATTTTAAAATAGAACTTTTGCCCAAATTTAGATTTTTCTCCTCCTCGAATGCAATGTTTACTGCTTCATTTAGAGTCCGAGGGTTTCTGCATCGTACAATATTACCAAGAGCCGAATGTAATCCCAAAGTAAATGTATATAATGCTAGATCTTCTGTCATAGCAATACGACCCGCTAATTCTTTCTTTAAGGAATCTGAGTTATGGATTTCGGACTGCAGAGAAGTGAGGCATGTATCAATTCTTAAGGCGTATTGTGCAACTGTCTCATTGAGTAGTTGTTTGCATGACTGTAGTTCTAATAATAGATGATTGTAATGTTTTCTCTCACCAAAATGTTGTTTGAGAAAATCTTTTAACTCCTCAAAGGTCTCAAATATTTTATTTGAACATGCAACCTGTGCTTTACCGGTTAATTTTGACAGTATAAACTTTAGTAAAATACCTTTCTGAGATGCCGACGCGAGACCTAAAGCGTTTCTACAGTTAGTTAAAAACCCGGGGAGACTTTCTCTTTCTCCGCTATACGGGTGAACAAAATCACATAAAACTTTAAGTGGAACTTGTTCCGAAAGTGATACTTGAGACCTTTCAGTTTTCGACATATTAGGTATTTAGGATTAACGTGAATAGGAAAATTACTCAAATTGGTAAGTGGCAATAACAATGAACAAAATATAGTACTCACAGGCAAATCACGCACTGGACGAACATAATCGGCGGTGGCGAGCAGTTGAAGAAACCTCTTGAACTGTGACGATGGACTCGGCCTTGACTGGCCGATGCTGTCAGCGATAACGATCTTCTTACGGCAGGCGAGCGGTCACGGCGAGATGTGGGCAGCACACCGTCCACGAGACGATGCGTCGGCTGGCGAGGTGCTGCGAGCACGGCGAGCGGAACAGGACCCGATACGGCGATATGGGCCCTCGACACGGCGAGATACGGCAAGATACGGCGAGATTCGGCGAGATGCGAGGAGATATAGTGAGATTCGCCGAGATACAGCGAGATTCGGCGAGTTTCGGCGAGATACGGTGAGATGCGGCGAAATACGGCAAGATACGGCGAGATACGGCGAAATATGGCGAGCTACAGCGAGACTCAGCGAGATACAGCGAGATCAGGACAGTTGTACTTCGTCTGGATAGAACCGAAACGCGGCGAGTTGTGGGCACTGGTTGACCTTACTACGTGGAATATCGGGCTTATCGAATTGGTATAAACTTACCCGAATATCCCAATTCTGACACCACTGTTACAGGGCAGGTCTGAAATAGCTTTTTAAAAAAAACTCAAAGGTCAAAAACAGACTAATTTAATGAAAGAAAATGACTAAAAATAGAATTGACAAAAAACCTAGTGCCCACAACGAAGTCTGTAATAAGAATGTCTTTACCGGAATCGAATAATAATGCATGGGTCAGTTTCAATGACGTATACCGCTCATGCCTACTGCTGATCTAAGCATTATTATTTTATATGTACTTCATACATTAAATATTATAACAGAACCCTATGCACCTTGCAGGTGAGGTTGGCTTGGGACCCTAAGTCACAGAATAAACAGTTGCCTAAGTTCTTGGAGTATGGTTCTACAATAAAGGTTTGTGTCCTATTATGGGTCTCTTTTATATAATTACTTATGTATAAATAATCATTAAACTTACCTTGACTTTCTTGAGCTGGCAGTGCATCAGAGTCAACAACACTTTCCAAGTCCACATTATCTAGTGGAGGTGCTGTTTTGATACTGATGATACAGCTCCTAACGTATTGCAGTCTTGGTTGACCTGAATGTTCCTCCAGGTCGATCATTAATTATATTATAAATGCTTTCCGAAGCGGCTTCTGTCTTCTTCCATGTCATATCATCACTTTGTTTTCTAAATATGTTTTGTTACTGCCATATATGGAGAATTTTGCATTTCTATCTCTTTATCCATATTAGTTATAATAACAGCTTTCCGAATCAAACACAAAAAATACAATTTGACAAAAAGTACAAAAACTTCTTCGCTCATTTTATTGGTTAGTGTTTACGAAGTAAGTAAGTATTGTTCATAATTATGTAGGTTGCATTCAATGACATGAATAGGTACATAGTTGTGTTTATTTTTAATTTATATAATTATATTTTTTATATAATATTGATGTCATATAATTTGCTTTCATTTTAATCTAGATTATCAAAATAGTCCTCTACAAAGCTAATTATATTTGAATAATTTGTACTTTCGTGGGTACATTTATCTATACAAGCATACTCAGTAAACGCACCATAATGTGTTATCGAATCAAATTGACTTATCGAAAATTCAACCGAAACCGAAGTCGGATGATTCTGAATAATATTGACAAAGCGCATTAGATTGGATTACGGCACCAATGACATACGATTCGATTAGTTGTCGTGAGATTCTGAATAGGCCTCACTGAACTCCTCCTAAACGACTGGACCGATCTTGATGACATTTTTTGTGTGTGTTCAAGGGGACTTGAGAATGGTTTAGATTCACAATTTAGTCCACTGGAAAATGTTTTTTTACTTAATTTTTAATTTGTAAGTAGTTTTGGATCTTGGAATGTTTCACATTGGAACCGACGGACTGCGCTGCTATCGCAGTGTCAAATCTTATATTATTAATTTCGTCAAGGAGTACATTGAAACCTTACCTGAATAATAAAACACTTAAAAATAAAGATTTCGAGTCGACAACATATATCCGCAAAATTCGGATTGTCGAGTATTTTGTTAAATTCTAATGGTCCTGACAGACAAATCACAGTCGCCATATTGGCCACTCTATTTGACTCTATCGAAACGTCACAGATACCGGATAACATTTTGAGTACCTACTACTTAGTCTTATTACTAAGTAGTTTGTATGCGTAAATACTTTTTGCAGTTATATTTCTTGAACAGTTAAAACGACATAATTATATAATAAAGGAGATTTGTGTTATCCCGAACATAGATTATATACTATAACTAGAGAACCCCGAATTTACGCGAGCGAAGCCGCGGGAAAAAGCTAGTTATTATATATATTTTTGGCTTTTCTACGGAGCGACTGCCTGTCTGACCTCCGCAACTCGAAGGGATAGCGATATTCCATGGTTTAGACTAGTATAAGTTTTACTTAGAAGTTACTGACGCCCTATAACGACTGTCAAAGATCTTCATGACAACCGGGACCGACGGCTTACCGTGCTCTTCGAGGCACGGGACAAGCGATAATTTACACTTAAATACGCACATAACTTCGAAAAGTAATTGGTGCGCGCCGTGGATTCGAACCCAATACCCTCTGCATGGCAGTCTGTTGGTATCTCCACTAGGGTATCGCTGCCTCCAGATGTAAAACTTCAGATAAAATGAGAAGATTAAAAGAATTTTTGTAGAGTGATGCTTTTAAACACGTCAAAGATCGCTAGAAACTTTTAATATTGACTGATTTTGTAAGATTAACATGTCAAAATTTTTTATTCTAAATTGTATAATTTAATCTTTTCTTTCGTCTTTGACAGCGCATAAAACAAAGACATTTTTGAAAAAATACGTCATCTGTTGTGCCTCTAATGACATCTAGCATTTCTCCAGAGAGGTGAATGATCTCAAAGAAAAAGCGAATGAAACCCTAGAAGGGTGTAAGAAAATTCTAAGTGAAAAGTATGCCCCTTGACATTTTTATTAAATAACAAAAATATATTACTGTCATTACTTCATATTTTTCGTTGAATTGTCATAAAACACATTTTAATGTCCTTGGTCATAAACTTGGCTGCAAATGACTTAATGCTATTCGTTTCAAGAAATAGATGTAAAAAAGCTTTTTCATGAATTGTTTATGGAACTTTTTAAGATTATTTTTTATCATGATCAACTTTAATGGAAAATTTTGTCAGGTTAATAAGATTTTTTAAGACTACAACATCTAATTAGTTGCGGAGACCGCCATAAAGCAATGTTGAGTAACTAGTACCAATATGAATTTTGAATTAGTTTATTTTCTCCGCAAATGTGATGTACGACATTTTATAGTTGTAATGTCTCTTCTAATCAAGAGACGGCGTACGATCGTATCACGGGCCAAATATTTCAAGATTCTTCTTTGAACATAAGGTACAAAGCCTAGATAGTTATTATGTTTTGTGTTTCAATGTTCTGAAAATTTTATTTTCGTTGTGCATATTCTTGTGTGCTTACACATCGATCCACAATTGAACTTATATGATTAATTGTCTGCTATCAGCATAGTAATCATCTCTTTTAGTAGTCTGCATTGTCACCGTAATGAATTAAGCAATCGCTTTCCCATTTAGCACTGTGGCTGTGAAGAGAAAAATTGTGACTTCATTTGACATACGGGATAAATAATTTATGATGATGATATACAAATTGTTGTTCAGAGTCGGAGTATTCTCTGTGGCCGTTTTTTAATAAGTAAGTCCTTCAAAAGAATATCTTCGTTGCATGCCGTGAGAGCGAACATTATAAAAATTACTGAAAACCTTACACATTGCAGAAAACTATTACTATTTGGCGACAATTTTATATAGAGTGGTCTTCGCTGATAGCTCTATGCTTTTTACTCTAGGTATTTCTTTCAGAAAAAAACGATAAACCTTACGTAACTAAAATTAATAAAATACATTATAATATATGTAGAGTAAAATAGACTCGTCTTCAATCAATCTACTATCTATATTTATTAATTTATTTATTTATTGTTTAAAATTCAATTAATTACGTACAATATCTTATCACACCAACACTACCCATTTCGAAATCCGTCAGTTTCCAGTTCATCCAAAGGTTGCCTGGAAGAAATTACTTTTTAGTGATAAGGCCGCCCTTTGTGCATTACCTGCTAATCACAATTTTTATATGTATTTCCGATTGGTGTACAATAAAGAATATTATTATTATTATTATCTACAAAAAAAAAAGATTAATCACATAGTGGCATTCTTATTGGTCTACCATCTAGTAACAACCTATTAACAATACACAATGGCATCAATCGGCTAAGTTCTTAGTAGCCTCAATATTGTTATTCATACGAACCGACTAAAGTAGGGCTGTTTTACTAAAATACAATGAAAGTTAAGGCCAGATGATACTTTTGCGGTCTCAATTCATATTTTTTATTGAGTCATTTTTTATCGACGACAGGCAATTTAATACTGTAAGGTTAAGTAGGCGTGCCAAGTAAATTTGGTGTTAGAGAGAGAAGTAAAATATTTGTTTGGAGTCGTTTTTTTTAGAAGACACATGCGAAGCAGTAATACGTAATAAATCAGAAAGTGTCGGGGTGTACTTTGTGTCCGTTAAGGCGCTGATACACTTGAGCATTCACCTGTAATGAGCATTAACTGGAATGTTACAAAACAAATGAGTGTGGTTTAGCGAACATTTTCACGAACATTCGGGCGAGCCTTAGAATATAGATAATATATTTACTTCACTTTGACTTACGATTATAATCTAGGGAAGAATCTTCGTAGTTTGTCACTAATTTTAACTTGACTAATGATGGGATTACTCAGAATAAATATCGATAATGTTTACAATAGATCCTTAGATTTGGTTTACTCAGATTTAATTTTAATAGAATGTTGATAAACCTCGATATCGATAAATAAATTTGAACGTAGGAACAGACACTTGCGTGATTTATTAAACATGTTCAAATTAAAATCTGCATTTTAATTTGCATTTTATTATTCAGAAACGTCATTTGTTTATGTATCTTACTCTTACTCTAGAAATATTTCATAAGTGAAACTGAAGTAAACATATTGGGTAAAACTGCTGTGTAGTGCGATTTCTATATTTTTCTATATTCTACGGACTATTTGAATTGAGAATGTTCGCTAGAATATTAGTGAAAATGTTCTGTTCGACAAAGCAGAAAACGGCAATGCTTGCTGTTCTGTTATAATTGAATGCTCAGGTATATCAGTGCCATTAAACACTCATTTGTGGATCTCATAAAGTGTTTTACACCGTGAGGTGACCACTCAAGCCACTATAGATTTCATACAGACTGAGTAAACTAAGTGAAACTAAATTAAACAGCTTCTAATTGTAATCAAATTATTTAAATTGTAATTAAATAGAATATAGACTCAAGCCTGTAGCCCCGAAGAGGTAGGCATAGCTGTAAATATTACACCCACATTTATGAAATTAATAAATCATTGTATTCTTCACAACAATAGCCTGAATATACCTACTTAAGTGAGCGAACACCAGAATTAAAGCCTTATTGGCGAATAATGTACTTGTATCTTGGGACTACATGACTGCAAGGTCGTAGGTAATAAACAACAAGGTCTGACCGAGAGAATAGGGAATTGCTATGCTCAAAAGGCTTAAGGTATAGTCAGTAGGGAATGTTTCAAATTGGAATATTTAATTGATGGCATTGTTTGTACAAGAAGATTTCATGTCAATCATTAAATGTATTTCTTTTATTTTTGGTTACTGATTTTAAAAGCCAACTGAGGTAAAATGTCAGACTGTTATTTTCAATTACAAAACAAGGACTTATTTTAGCCCAATCTGTCTGTCTGTGTGAGTTGCCATATTAAAGAAGAAAATAAATATAATTATGTATGGTTCTGGCAATCATTCGCCATTTCTAATTATATCAAAAAGCATACTATAAGATCTAGATGTGAAACTTGTTAACCGTATAATGTGTTAAAATATGAATAATTAAAAATTAATCTTTTTCATGAAACCGTTTTCCGAACACCAAAACAATAAATAAAGGTTCAAATGCAAAAAGCTTTTTTGTTTCTGATACTTTACGTTTTTGTAACATTACACCCACGCGACCCAAAAAGACAACATCAAACGCAAATTAATTTCGTTTTCGCAAAAAAATTGGGAATTTTAAACGTACGTCCATATATGTAGGGCGACGAGCATTTGTGTTCTAACCAAACTTTAATTTGTCCGGGCATTCGTTTCTACCTTTGTAATAAGGTGGAATCCTGGACTTCTAGAAATTGGGTAGGATGGCGCAATGAAACTCAAGAGGATTTACTTGATCGTAACGGAGACTTTCCGAAAAGCTTATGTTGAATACTAAAATGTTAAAGGTTGTTTTCATTATTTTTATTAAGAAACTTTTACTCCAGGGTTCATGCAAATAGATATTGGATTAACACTCAAGGCTGTGATCTATAGAACGTAGTTTGACTTCGTTGAAACTCTACGTCGAGTTCAGAAAATGGTTACGGTTGGCATTTATAGTATTGTCACGTTGAGATATATCTTACTATGGACTACGACGACAGGAAATAAATTCAAAGTTTCATGTATAACATTTATTTTAAAAGAGTAATGGCTTTTTTTGTCTTTTTAATGAAAACTCCCGCACTAGAATTAAATTTGCGAGCGAGGGACACCGCAGACTCGATACAAAAATTATTGGATCACAAATAGTTTTGTCCCATGTTATGATCAAACGCTTCCACTTGCCACTGTGTCCAGTGCTGACGATGAAAATCAGTATTACGAGTATTAGGATAAGCCACTAGTAACAAAAAGTTGTTATAGTGCCGCCGTCAATGAAGCTACTTTAATTCAAACAGGTTTATTTTCTATATTAAATGGTTAGTTTTATTTGCTTAAAGTGTAAAGTTAGTTATATTGATGTTAGTTACGATTATTATGTTAAAATCATTTCTCTTTACTGACTTATCATTGTGCAGCCTAAATTATTGAACCTAAAAACATTGCATATTATTATGTATGTTACACTGTGATAGAGAAAAAAAAGTTTCAAAAATGGGTTTTGATCGTTAAATTATGTCACTCCATTTTACAGTTTGTCACTCGATAGTCCAATCCAAAACCTAAGAATCCTCGACCAAAATTCGTGTTTAAGCTACGTAATTTAACGTAAACGAGAGTCGACGCACGAAATGATTTACACACCAACTTTATAGAAAACTAGAGGATGCCAGCAGCTACGCCTGCATTTTTTAAAAATTTACTCATTTTGGCCGATCCCGTGGTAATTTCGGGAAATCCCTTCTTAGTGCACCCCTACGGTCCCTAAGGAACATACATGCCAAATTTCAGCTTCCTGCACCCAATAGTTTCGGCTGTAGCGTGTCTGTCAGTCAGGCAGTAACGCAAGGATTTTATATATTAAGATATTGTTCTATTGTTTTTACCTTTGTTTAGGAACGTTTACTATTTGCCTTACCCTTTTAACAGTTAAACAGTGATTTGGCATGATATTGTTAGCGTGAAAGACACCGTTTGCTGAAAGGTTGGTTGCTCACTTTAACTATATGATTTGAAAGTTTCATTAGGCATTCTGTTCTCTATTGGGCTGTTAAGACATAAACACAATGTCGTATGGAATGTTTGTATGACAGATTTTCATGGATTGTTTTACATATACAACTTCGACACATATTTTTATACATTAACGACAATATGTATCCATTCAAAAAGACGTCTGAGTGTTTATAAATGTTGTATAAACTCGTAAATAGTGACAGAGGTTAGGAATTTAAACTTTCGTGGTCACTATAATTACTTTTTACTGTTCCTACGGGATATATACCACGTACCTTTGTTTTGAGTAACCGATATTTCGGCACTGTTGCAAGCGCCATGTTCACGGATGTACTGAAGTATTGCGGGTGGATGAATGTTATAAACAAGTGAACCGGTCTACCCGCTTTCTTACTCGTTTATTGCGCGCACAACCACTACCACCGTTTTCACTCTTACACTGTACACGATCGCGACACACTATACTCACTACGTCGGCTCGTGATTTAAGTTTTTGCGGTTCCCGGGTTTTGCATAGACGTACCACTGGATGCCAGGTATTCGACAGTTGAAACCCATCTTCTCTATTAAAGTTTTTATACTTCAATAACTAACTAACTAATTTCAATAGCTTCTTTAACCATTCTAGGTATATATAGTGGCGTTCTGTCGACAGCACCTGAGGATTATGTAACTCAAGCCAATGGTTCGTACCCGAGTCTAGGAGATGTTGAGCTATTGCCGAATTGTGTGGTTCATTGTTTTTGACTGCCCTGATGTGTTCCTTGATGCGGCAGAAAATGGTGCGTTTCGTTTGTCCTAGATAAGAACTCCCACAGCTGCAGTCAATTTTCTATACATCCGGCTTTTGTAAGGGAAAACTGTCCTTTGGCGTTCTTATGTATTGTGACAGTTTCTTCACAGACTTTATCTGTCACTCCTTTGATGTACGGTAAGTACGCTGGTTGTACCTTGGAGTCGAGGTGTTTTTGAGTGTGTCTAGGTGGTCTGACACGTCCGCTGTACCCGTTCTTTCGTAGAACGTCACTTATGTGTGCAAGTTCTTCATTTAAGTGTTCTTCGTCGCACAAGCTGTATGCCCGGTTGGTTAGTGACGTTATAACTGAGTTCAGTTGACATGGGTGATGATGCGAGTCAGCGTATAGATAGCGGTCTGTATGCGTTGTTTTTCTGTGTACAGAAAGGCTTAGCGAACCGTCAGATCCGTCGTACAACGTCGTCAAGAAACGCCATTCTTCTGTTCCTTTCTATTTCATAAGTGCAGCACATTTTAACGTGGATACTATTTAAATACGCCAAATAATGTTGTACTACCTCTTCATCGCCTTCCAATATACAAAAAATGTCGTTCACGTACCGTTTCCAAATCTTCACACTAGATGGGGCAGTAGCAATGGCTTGATTTTCAAAATATTCCATCCATAGGTTGGCTACCACTGGAGCTACCGGGCTGCCCATTGCTACTTCATCGATTTGTAGGTAGTATTCACCTTTGTATGTGAAATAATTCGTGGTCAGGCAATGATGTACAAGGTCAGCATATACCTACCATAGCAACACGATCTTCACCGATCTTACGACGAATAACTTCCATGCAATCTGCTATCGGCACGTTTGTAAAGAGTGATTCTACGTCAAAACTGACCATCACATCTTTATCACTTACGTTACTCTGACGTAAGATCTCTATGAAATGCCGGGAGTCTTTAAGATACGATGCTGTTCAACCTACTAAAGGTTGCAAGACTTTCGCAACGTGTTTAGCCAGTTGGTAAGTTGGAGAATCCACTTGACTAACTATAGGCCGTAACAGAACGTTGCACTTGTGAATTTTTGGCAATCCATATAGTTTCGGGGGTGTGACATTTCTAGGTCGTAATAAATATGTCACCGTATCTTCACCTATCGCGTGGTGACACTCCTTGATCATTTTTCGAGTACTTTGATTCAACCTAGCGGTCGAGATGTAACTTACTTTTTTACAAGTATGAGTGTCACTTAAAAAATGACGCATTTTCTCATCATACTCCGTAACGTCCACGACGACCGTCGCGTTTCCTTTGTCAGCCTTTAGGAAGAGCAAGCTGTCATCCTCGCGATGTTCAAGTAAAGCGACACGTTCAGCCTTCGGCCAGTAGTTTTGCTCGACGTAAACAGACTGCGACATCTTGTCGCAATACTTCCGCCTCTTCAGAGAGTATTTTGTTTCGCCGAATAACCTCCTCAACCGTGCCGATCACTTTTTCATATTATGGAATATGACTTGGTGTTGGAGCGAAGTTTAACCCTCTCTCTAAGATGTTGAGTGCAGCATGAGTCAACGTTTTACCAGATAAGTTACTAGATAAGTATTGTCACACCATAACAACGTACAATCATCATGTTACAAGCTGCGCACAACGTGGTCTGTAGTACAAAGGGAACGTTGGGCACAGGCCTAATGGACGCCGGGCGCACGCTGAACGAACGCCGGACGCACACCGAGCACACGCTCGAGGAACGTGCATGTCCCATGTGAGGGTATGAGCACGTGGGCTAGCAATAACTAAAATATAATAGGCACATAACTTCGTAAAGTCAGTGGTACGCGCCATTGACTTGAAAGACCCTCTGTAGGGCAGTCTGTTGGTATTTTTACTAGACTCTCACTGCCTGATTCTATAGTTTCAGGTAATTCAAATAAGTATAACGTAGTTTGTCGAGTACAGGATCGATAGTTCTAACGAACACGACACCGATATGTATACAAATTCATAACAAACTAAACTTTCGTCTATGTAATATAATTTTGATTAGACAAATTTTCCCTCTCAAATTTTGTTGGTACGCCCACCTCTAATTGGTGAAACTAATATATTTATTAGTTTCACCAATTAGAGGTTTAACTGTATATTTATTAATTCAACAAACTTATTAGTTTGTTGAATTTTGACTTTGAGAAAGTCAATAAAGACGAAGGTATCATAGTATAACAAAGGTCGTAGTACGTGAGATGGCAAAATTGAGTAAAAAGCATCTGAATTTATAATTCAGCCAATCATTTTTTTATAATTTCGCCATAATTCGGTAAACTGCAAATTTTGAATTATTAGGAATCTTACTAACTAATTGTAAGTACTACCACTCTTAAATGTTTTCAAAATTTTACGATTTATACCTACATATACGAACATTTTTCGTCGTCGGCTGTCAAAGCAACAACAGTGTACGAAAAAGTGCTCCCAGTTTTTCATCGAAATCACAGTGAAAATCAACCAATACCGGCCGCAAATTACACAATTCGTCGTCAAGAAGAAGGATCTACGCGGACAGTATAAAAGGTACGCGAAAATCCCGATAAAATTAATCGAAAAATCACAAATAATTATCTTAAGAATTGAGGTTAGAAATATTTCATCATCAATTGACAACCAAACGGTTACCTGACAGTTGATACCTGTCAGTAAACGTCAATCAGTCAGTCAGTGTTGCTAGCTCAACAACAAAATACGTTCCAAAACATGCAGAGTAAAAACGTTTTGTTTTTGCATCATGAATTCTACGGGAATGTCACAAGAGATGGCACAGCTGTTTAAGATGATGAAAACTGAACTTGACCAACAAACCGCAACAATTACAAAAAGCATAACAGAAACTATTATGCATAATAAAGATGAGAAACTACAACCATTTTTGGAAGAAAACAAATATTTGAAAAATGAGGTTCAAAGATTGGAGGAAAAAGTAAAATATTTAGAGAAAAAAATAGGAAGAATAACTTGTTACTACATGGCATAAAAGAAACTGAAAAAATCACCAAGAATTATTCAATTTAATTAAAGAAACACTGAAAAACCTAGAGGTGGACATAGATATATACGAAATAAATAACTATTATAGATTAGGAAAGAAACAAGAAGAGAGTAAAGTAAGGCCTATACTTATATCCTTCACGTCATTCCAAAAGAAGTTAATAATACTGAAAAAGAAAATGAAAATGCCGAAACAAAGTTACATTACTGAGGATTTTTCGAAAGAAACGATGGAAATGCGGAAGAAACTACAGGGAAAACTCAAACAAGAAAAACAAAATAGAAAAGAAGCATTCATTCGAAACAATAAAATAGTTATAAAAGAAACACCAGATACAGAAAAAAGGAAGACAGAGGCATCGATATCACCTAAAAACATGAGCACATCACTCGCAAGTGGTTCGAAAAACATAAGTGCACCCCCTAAACTACATAAAACAAATGCGTTTGAGTATATGAGGGCAAGATCTGCGTCTTTGACCGAAAAGCCATCTCAACAATATAACGCATAGGAAATGTCAGACACCGGTAACGAAATCAAAACAAACTATATAGGTAAGAGCAAAGAAAAAAACAGGGATAACCCCAATACGGTTGGTCACCACGGGGTTATCGACCATACCCCCCAAAATATCACACAAAAAACGGAAAATAAAACAATAACGAACACCAAGAAAAGGAAACTTCACATAGCAACATTGAATACAAGATCATTAAAGTCAAAAGAATGTCTAACAGAACTTGAACAAGCGTTAAACTACATTAATTGGGATATTCTTAGTATAAGTGATGTACGGAGATCGAAAGAAAATATTGAAGAGCATAAAGAATATCGGGGGGATGGGCCTCGTTAGCCTTGAATGGCAACCCGTCTAGGAGAAGGAAAACTCCGAAATTAAACCACTCTCTTTGGGGGGATGGGCCTCGTCAGCTTTGGATGGCAACCCGTCTAGGAGAAGAAAAACTCCGAAATAAAACCAACATTCAGGGAGCATACCCGTAAACAAACCCCAATCCAAGGTGTCAACCGACCCGTGCCGAGGGATTCATGGCCAGAGGGCAAGCTGGTCGCTAACGGAGGGTGCATGTGTTGGTGGTCACAGGGCACAGCTAGTATTAATTCCATCTTACCCCCGTACAGGGCTCTGCGGGATGAACATTCTAAATCCCCATTACTCGTGGGAACGCTATGAGAACTGAAAATAATATTTCTCCAGACCGCGGCGACGCGGTTCGCAACCCATCAAGTCTCGTTTCCCGCGAGGGCGAAAAGCGGCCTACGGAAAGCCGGTTTGCAACATTAAATGTTGGAGGAGGAATGGATGGTAAATTGAATGAAGTATGCCAGATGATGGATGATAGAAAGATTGATGTTCTATGTGTGAATGAGACAAAAAGGAAAGGTTGTGGCCCCACCAAGCATGACAGCTACACGGCTTATTGGTCTGGGGTAGACAGTACCACCAGAGCCTGCAAGGGAGTTGGTTTAATACTGTCTGCGCGAATGAATGAGTGCGTTAAGGAATATGAATGTGTAAATGCTAGACTATTGTGGATGAGAATGAAAGTAGGACTTACTCGTCTCTTTATTGTAGGGGTTTACGCCCCGGTCAATATAGTAGCGGGTATGTCACAGCAAGAACAAGACGAAAGGCAGGAATTTTGGGAGAACTTAAGAGCGATTTTGAGGAAATGTAAGGATAACGAAAGATTGATCTTGTTAGGTGATTTCAATGGATGGGTGGGAGTAAAACGAGATGGATTTGAAAGGGTTTTAGGTGGATTTGGTGATGAGAGTGTGAATGAAAATGGAAAAGTTTTGCTTGAGCTTTGTTTAGAGTGGAGCCTTTGTGTGACAAACACCATGTTTGATCACAAAACGATACACATGTATACGCGTGAGGCTAAGAATGTTAGAAGAAGTATGATTGATTTTGTAATTGTAGATGAACGTTTGAGAAAGAATGTGTTAGATACAAGGGTGTATCGAGGGATCGGCATCCACACAGACCACTTCTTGGTGATGAGTCGGATAAGTGGACTCTTTAAAGGATGGCGACACCGAGAACATTATGAAAATAGGGTCCTAAAAAGAATAAAAGTAGAAAATCTGCAAGAAAAAGATGTGAAAGATGAGTATAAGCGAAGATTGATAGCAAGGTTTGAGAGGTTCGATGGCATAAATGATATGGAAGAATTATGGCAATCTTTTAAAGAAGAGATAATATGTGTAGCGTCTGAAGTATGTGGTGTGATCAAGAGACGGAAAATACGAAAGGTTAAGAATACATAGTGGGACAAGGATGTACAATCAGCAGTGTCAGAGAAGAAGAAAGCTTGGTTAGATTGGTTAGCTGCCAGAGCAAATGAAAGAATGGGAAAGGCAACGAGTGATGACATAGATGAAGCAAGAAAGGAGTTTGTTAGGTCAAAAAGAATTGTGAAAGAAATTGTTAAAAGGAAAAAAGAGGAAAAGAAAGATGAGTTTGATAGCAGACTATCTGAAGATTTCCGGAGAAACATAAAGTTTTTCTAGAAATCCGTTCGTGCAGTTCGAGGAAGAACTCAATCCTCAGAATACACGTCAATCAGAGACAAGAATGGAAAGATATTGTATGGTGAATCATGCGTGTTGAAGAGATGGAAGGAGTATTTTGAAGGTCTATTTGAAAGAACAGCGATAGAGTCATCGATCGACGAAATTAATGGTAATAATAGCAATGATGAAAGCGATATTGGTGTGGATGAGATTGTGAAGGCGTTGGGAAGTATGAAATTAGGTAAGGCTGCAGGATATGATAGGATTACAGTTGAAATTCTGAAGGCTGGACAGAGCATCATAGTTGGTCAGCTGCAGCGCTTATTTAACTTGTGCTGGAGCACCGGCCGAGTACCTGATGACTGGACCACAGCGGTGGTTGTGCCTCTTTATAAGGGAAAAAGCTCGCAATAAGACTGCAAGAACTATAGAGGCATTAGCCTTCTCAGCATTGTTGGCAAATTGTATGCGAAGGTACTGATTGAAAGAGTTATGGAAGTAACCGACAAGAAAATATGGGATGTACAAGCAGGATTCCGAAAGGGTATGCGGTGCACGGATCAAGTCTTTTCCTTGCGGTGCGTAGCCGAAAAATTCTTGGCCAAAGGTCAAAAGGTCTATTGCGCATTCGTGGATTTGGAAAAGGCTTATGATAAAGTGGTGAGGAATGAAATGTGGTCGGTACTGTCGATGTATGGAGTGAACAGCAGCCTCATACGAGCTCTGAAATCCCTTTATGAAGATTCTAGAGTTTGTGTGAGGATAAATGGGTCGTACACGGATTGGTTTATCATCGAAACAGGTGTTAGACAGGGATGTATAGCGTCGCCGTGGCTGTTCAACCTCTTCATGGACAGTTGTTTGCAAGATTTGAAAAATAGTGACTGTGGATTAAGGATGAATGAGTTACTTGTCAAATGCCTCCTTTATGCTGATGATCACGTTATACTTGCGTCTTCAGCGGAGGATTTGCAGGAGATGGTAACAATCATGCATGGTGCGTTAGAGAGGAAAGGAATGAAAGTGAATGTAAGTAAAACGAAAGTTATGGTTTTTGAAAAGGAGGAATGCGTTACGGCTTGTAATGTTATGATCGATGGACAGCGACTGGAGCAAGTGAATGAGTTTGTATATTTAGGTACGCTGTTTACAAGAGATGGTAAGAATGTAGAAGATATTGAAAGAAGAGTTAATGCAGGTAATAGAGTGAATGGAGCTCTGAAGGCGTTTATGAACAGTCAAAACGTGTCCAAAAAGGCACGTTTGGCTGTCCATAGAGGGGTGTTAGTACCTACTCTTATGTATGGTAGTGATAGTTGGGTATGGCAGAAGATTCATGAAAGTAGAATAAATGCTGTAGAAATGAAAGCACGGCGAAGTATTTGTGGTGTTTCTTTGACTGACAGAGTAAAGAATTGTGTGATAAGAGAGTGTTGTGAGGTAAAAGAAGATGTAGTGACAAGCATCGAGAAAGGTATGCTAAGATGGTTTGGACACGTGGAGAGGATGGATGACGAAAGACTGACCAAGCAAATATATAAGGCAAGTATGGAAGGGACAGGACGAAGGGGAAGACCTAGGCGGACGTTCTCTGGCCAGATTGGAGACATCCTAAAAACAGGACTGGTTAGAGGCACCCTGAACAGAAGAGCATGCATGAGGAATCTGATGGGAGTGAATGAAGCAAGAAAGATATGTCAAGATCGTTGCAAATGGCGCTCCGTAGTCTCTGCCTACCCCTCCGGGAAACAGGCGTGAGTCTATGTATGTATGTATGTATAAAGAATATATACTATACTATAAAAACGAAATACCAGGAATATACGGCGTGGGATTCTTAGTCAAAACATACCTCAAAAATAACATAATAGAATTTAAAGGAGTTTCAGACAGGATATCTGTCTTAAATATTATACTTCCTGGTCACAAACACCTGATATCGATAGTCCAATTATACGTTCCTACTGAGGTAGCGAAAAAGGCAGTTAAAAATAGCTTTTACGAAAAACTAAATGAGACAATGGAGACCCTGTATAACACCAGTATTGTGATGGGAGATTTCAATAGCCAAATTGGCCAACGAGGAAGGAACGAAGATAAAATACTGGGACCCTATACAACCGGCAAGCGTAACGATAATGGACAAAGATTGATAAACTACGCATTAGAAAATAACTTACATATTATGAATACTTTTTATAAAAGAAAACCTATAAGAAAATGGACGTGGGAATCTCCCAACGGCCAAATAAGAAATGAGATAGATTTCATAACTACAAACAAACCGAAGCTTTTCTTAAACGTGGAAGTCTTAAACAATTTTGACTATTTCACTGATCACAGATTATTTAGAGGTGTATTACATTTAAAGGTACTTAAGATTTCTAGGAAACATATACAAAATACTAAACAGCCAATCACACTACCATTACCAAGCCATGTTTTAGAACCCCTGAAGACAAAATTAATACAAATTAGTGAACTGCGAAAAGTCCAGGAAAAATATGATGCTGTAGAAAAAGAAATAAAAGGAATTAATAAAATCCTAGATAAAGACAAGCCACTTAAAGCTAGAATAGGATCTAAAGCAAGAAGATTAATAAAACAAAGAGCCCTTTTATTTAAAGACAGGAAGAACAATAGACAAAACATAATTAAAATAAGTAAAGAAATATACACTGAAATAAGCAAACACAAAAATACACAAAAAAACTAAAATAATACAAACCCACATTACAAAATTAGGTGGAATCAAGAGTGCGTGGAAGGAACTTCAAGAACAAACAAACTGGATTATTAACGTAAGACATCACAAAACTCAAAAACATAAATATGAAAGAAACGAAATATTAAATACAGCAACTGATTTCTACCGTGATCTTTATCATGACGAACAAAGTACATCGTTTACAAGTAGCAAAGCAGTTATGAGTACCGAAGAAGAACCAGTTCCTAGTATATTGAAAGATGAAGTTTTTAAAGCTATCAAAACACAGAAAACATGAAAAGCACCCGGCAAAGATAACATATCAAATGAACTTTTAAAAGGAGTATCAGTGACTATTTTGGACACACTAATAAACCTTTTTAATGAAATTTTAATAACTGAATATATACCTCTTCAATGGACCACATCTACAATAATCTTACTCCACAAGAAAGGGAGAACAGATGATATATCGAACTACAGACCCATTTCGCTAATGTCGAACGTATACAAAATTTTCTCCAAGGTTATACTGGACCGAATTACAAAGACCATAGACGAGAATCAGCCAAAAGAACAGGCAGGGTTTCGAAGTGGTTTTTGCACTATTGATCACATCCATACCATCAAACAAATAATCCAGAAATGCAATGAATATGGCTTAAACTACTATTTAGCATTCATAGACTACAATAAAGCATTTGATTCGCTGAAACATGAGAAAATATGGGAAGCCCTCACCGCACAACAGGTCCACAGTAAATACACTAACATAATAAAGAACAAATACACAAATATGAAAGCTAAAATACGCACAGAAAAGGTAGGAGAATGTTTCCCCATTAAGAAAGGAGTTAGACAGGGAGATCCCTTATCACCCAAACTGTTCTTAGCAACCCTAGAACACATATTTCGACAACTGGAATGAAAAGAATATGGTATAAATGTTAATGGAGTATTACTAAACCATCTAAGATTCGCAGATGATCTAATATTAATATGTAGTAATCCAAACACTCTGCAAGTTATGATTGAACAACTGATAAACGAAAGGAAAAGGTAGGACTATCAATAAATACCAGTAAAACCAAGTTAATGACAAATTACGTCAAAACTTCCATAAAACCTGATAATGCTGCTGAACTGGGATATGTAAACGAATAAACATACTTAGGCCAAATAATATCTCCAACAGACATCACAACAAAAGAAATTCAAAATAGAATAAGCCTAGGATAGAAGAGATACTGGGCTCTAAAAGACGTAATAAAAATCTCGGATATACCAATTGAAGGGAAGAAGAAAATATATAATACATTTATTTTACCAAGCATGACCTACGGATGTCAGACATGGAGTTGTACAAAGAAAAATATCAAATTACTAGAAACTTGCCAACACTGAATGGAAAGAAGCATACTCAACATAAAACTAAAAGACAAAATTAGGTTAAAAACAATCAGAAAACAAACCAAGATTATTGATATAAAATACCAAATCAAACAACTAAAATGGAAATGGGCAGGACACCTAACAAGAAGTAAGACAGAAAAGTGGACGAACGAAGCGACGGAATGGTGCCCTAGATATAAAAAGAGAAGTAAAGGCAGACAGCATCGAAGGTGGGAGGATGATATCAAGGAGGTGGCAGGACCATGCTGGATGAAGATAGCAAAGGATAGATCGTTGTGGAGAACACTTGGGGAGGCCTATGCCAAAGAGCAAGACAATTACGAAACCGGTGTCTAATACAAATAATAACATTTAATTACGTTGCTTTCACAAACAACCATGGTTAATATAAGTAGTGCAAAGTAGCTATAAGATGAAATATAACATTAAGATTGTTAATAAAGGCTTTTATTATTATTATTCCGTTTATTAAACATTTTTCTCATTGTCACATTTTATATACTTAATAAATATTGCAATTAAAAATAAATTTAATTATATAAAATGGGACCACGGAGACCCACCGGCATCGGGCACAGGGACCAAGCTACCGGTGGTTAGGGCTCCAGAGAAAGGAACCTCCGCACGATGCGTATCGTGTCCAGCAATACTGCCTTCTGTATAGAGGACTTGATCCAGCCGTCTAACGAGAGCCTCTTGAGGTGGTGGTCGAGGCTCTTGGCAATAAGGCCATTTACGGTCACGACTATCGGTACAATGATCGCCGAGTCTACATCCCACATGTCGACAATCTCGTGAGCCAGGTCCAAATACTTCATTTGTTTATCTTTTTCGGCTTTCACGAGATTCTCGTCATGGGGTATGGTGACGTCGATGATCATTGCAAGGCGCTCTAATCGGTCTATCACCACTATGTCCGGCTTGTTAGCCACAATAGTTCTGTCAGTAATGATAGACCGATCCCAATACAGAGTAGCACGACCATTTTCAAGAACTGGGTCGGGCACATACCTGTAGTACGGTATTTCAGAGTCGACAAGTTGGTACTTTAAGGCAAGTTGCTGGTGGACAATCCTGGCTACTTGGTTGTGTCTATGCAAATATTCGCCATTGGCAAGACGAGAACAACCGGATACTATATGTCTAAGCGATTCACCAGGCTGGTGACATGCCCGACATATGTCAACCGTCCCATCCCTCAGAATATACTTCCGGTAGTTGTTCGTCATGACAACTTCGTCCATAATTGCAAATACAAAACCTTCTGTTTCGGCGAAAAGATCGCCAAAACGCAGCCAGGATACCGACGCTGGGAAATCTACGTCGGGCCCATGTAAGGCCCGGTAAAATCGTCCATGCAGCTCTTTACCTTTCCATACTTCCCTGCGCTCCTCTACACCAAGTACGGCAGGTTTGCGCCAGTTCTCTTTGGCCAGACCCAGCGGGGTAAGCCCTCTGTCCACAGCGACCACATCTCGGTGCACACCCGCGTCGGTATGGAGAAAGTATTCTCTGAGATTGCACACCTCGCGATTGTGGAGGGTCTTGGCACTTAAGAAGCCTCGACCCCCACACTTCCCCGGGATGTACAATCTCATCACCGACGAACGCGGGTGATGCATCCGGTATGTTGTAAGTAGACAGCGAACTTTCCTATCCAAGGCGTCCAATTCTGTTTGAGTCCATCTGAGTATGCCGAAGGAGTACATTAAGACCGGCATGGCCCAACCGTTACAGGCACGCACCCTATTTCCGCCTGATAAAAAGCTTTTTAAGACTTTCTTCAGGCGGCCAAAGAAACGTGCCTGCAACGCCTGTTTCATGCCAGCGTCATCAATGCCTAATGCCTGCGCCATACCCAGATATTTGTAGGTTTCCGTTGCAGAGAGAGATCTAAGTTGTGTGAAATCTGAAAGCTCTATACCATCAGATTCCACACTCCTGCCTCGCTTTACATGCATGACCGCACATTTATCCACACCGAACTCCATTTTAATTGAATTACTAAAGCTTTCAGTTATCTTTAGTAACTCAGTTAATTGGAGGTTAGTGGGGGCAAATAATTTTAGGTCATCCATGAAAAGGAGGTGAGAAATAACCTGACCTCTAGTCTGCAACCGATAGCCTAGCCCTGAACTTTCGAGCAAAGTGCTCAGCGGGTTCAGTGCTAGGCAAAACCATAGTGGACTCAAACTGTCGCCTTGGAAAATACCCCGCTTGATCTTTATAGGTACGCCATACCCGCAAGGCTGTCGACACCCTGGATAGTGAAGAACCGTACTCCACTGCCCCATACATGCCCTCAAGAGGGTGCATAGAGTTGCATCTACTTTGTACAACTCCAGCACCCTCAAAAGCCACGTATGTGGCACAGAGTCATAGGCCTTCTTATAGTCTATCCAGCATGTCGCCAGATTCTTTCGACTACGGCGCACCTGTTGGCTAATGGCCATGTCGATAAGGAGTAGCTCCTTAGTACCACGTGCCCGGCTTCTACATCCATTTTGAGATACAGATAAGATCTTATTTCCAAATATGTGTGATTCCAATTTTGTTCTCAAAATGGATGTAAAAACTTTATACACTGTAGGCAGGCAAGTTATTGGCCTATAGTTCGTAGGCTCCGTGGTACTACCAGACTTAAAGAGCAGGTGAGTTACGCCAGTTGTCATAAAACTTGGCAGCGATCCTGAGTCCAGAGATGACTGGAATTGGGATGCCAAGCGAACATGTGCACTGCGTAGCCATTTTAACCAGAAATTGTGCAACCCGTCCGGTCCTGCAGATTTCCAATTGGCTAACGGACGGACTGCACAATTTACATCCCCCGCGTCTATGGCTACAGGCTCCATGTGAGGTATTACCTCACATGATCGCTCAATATCCCTAATCCAGTCATCCTCTGTATGGCTGATGGGAGTCGACCATAAGCTGCGCCAGAACGCAATCGTGTTCGCATCATCTGGTCGACGCCCATCATCCACACCTGGTTCAGATCGCTCCCAATTCCTATAAACCAACTTCTCATCTCTTTGGAATGCGCGATTTTGGGAATATCGGTCAACCCTCTTTTTATACCGCCTGATACGATTCGCCCACGCATAGATTTTCTGCTTCAGGAAGTCGATGCGTTCTGTGACCCGTGACGGATATTCTTGAGGACAAAGTCCTGTCCCCTTAAACGCCCGACTCACAAAACGCATCACTCTCGGGCGGGTATTGCCCGACCTGAAGCAGATTAGCTTGCCTATGAGTGCCCTGGTCTCAGCAATACGACGCTCAATTCTACGCTGCCAAGCCGGAACGGCATCTCGAGCAGCAATAGTAATACTGCTTTGTATTTTAATATTAGCTACTCGACACGCCGCTACGGCTGCGCAGTATAGAATTGAGTGTGTATCACTAAGATTTTCACTAGTGTCTAGGTAAGTAGGCAATAGTGAATCCAGGGCACACACAAGCGCTATATTTTTTCTATGCGTGGGTAAACGTGGCAATCGGGGTCTACTTTCTAATGTAGCATACCGATATTCCCCAATGGCGCACTCCAAAGTACTCCTTATCTTATCAATGCATTGGGTACTTACTTGTATATCCCTGTCTATCATTTCCTCACCTTCTTCTTGTGCCCTGAGTGAGGCGTGCGCTATTGGAGCCTCATTGCGCGTGAAGGGTGTGATTTCAGGGATATCTCGCAAGTCTGAGCGTAGCCTCTCAAGTGCGTCGTCATCCAACAGGTGACAGCGTTGAATGGCTCGCACTTGATCCGACAGTCGTTGTGCCGATACATTAACAGCCGGTTCCAAGCCCTGAAACAGAGGCAGTAAGCGGTCACGGTACGCCGTTATTATTATTATTATTATTATTATACGAACATTTATCTAATATAATAATATCTCAATCGCAAAATTATACTGGGTGATTTGGCGTCGGAGGTCAACACCTTCATCCGCCGCCAAGGAGGTTGTGGCCTTCGGGCTATCCGCTGGGGTGCCAGGGTAGAATGCTAACGTGACTCCCTGGCGCCGCAAAATGGCGTGGAATTATGCAATGTGGTTTTAGTGGGTAATAGGGCCTTGCACTCTAGCCGTCAAATCCCAAATTCTCATGTAATAAAAAATAAGACTATAATTAAAAGATTTACAACCATTTACACACAACATTATCTTGTTCCAAACTAAGCAGAACCCATAGGTATTATGGGCTCTAGATAATTGATTACCATGATGTATATTTTTAATTTTGTTAATATATACATAATAAACATAGAGACACCCAGACCAAGACAAACAGCCATGTTCACGAAGACAAACTCTTAACATGAGCGGAAATCGAACATGGAAATAGGTATACAACTATATTTGAATCTGTTCCTAGCTATATTTTCACCTGAATAATGGTCGTGAGTACATTCAGTGCAGTTGACAAGCACAGTAGACTAATGGGTTTCTCTCCCATCCATTATTCAATAATAAATCAAAATGCATTCCTGCATGGAGTCCTAAAATGAGCTTGAAAGCAAACATCGCAAGCCCGCCGTACGGAATAACATATAACTGATCAAGCATTGAAAAATGTCCATTAGTTCTTTACAAAATTGATGTATGGATTGTATTAGTCTATAGCAGATTTCACTGTATGGTAAAGCGACGTCTTCACGATGTACATTTGTTGATTTTAAAATCTCATTAAAATAAGATAGTTATTGCTGTTACTTTTGAAGCCTTGACCATATAACTTGTGTTGAATTTATTTAATTTGTACACTACAATATAAGTATGAGTATATTACTTAAAATAAGATTTTATGTTATGAAACCTAAAACCCCTTGAAAACAAGTAAACCAATTAGTAGCACGAAGAGGGAATAGCTCATTAATTATTTGGCAGACTTCTAATCCCTTTTTGTTAAGTTTTTTTTTCAGACGTAAAAAGCAATTTACTCCTAATGGAATATAACTTTTAGTGAACTCTTTTACCGAGTAACAGAACATAAACTACCCTTGTCATAATATCCATAATAACCAAAGCCTCAACACAGCCAAACATGAAAGCGCACTATAGTCACTAAGAGCTAGACCGAACTCCAAAACGTCCTACATAACTATATATGAAGTTTATTGATTCCTTTACCCGTATCGGATCATATATAACCCTCTAATCCACATTTCGACCTCCTGTTAAGACTACAATTAATCTGTTGGTCACCTTGGTATTAAGGGACGAGATAACAAGATTAAGATTTATAAACAGGATAGATAATATTATAAATCCGATAAATAAAAGAATACAAAACACTCATAATTATTTTTTCTTTATGACGTCACCCTTTTATCACTGAAGGAGTAGGCAGAGGTGTAATGTTACACCTTTATTTCGTCTCTCACCTCTATTGTCATTGCCAGGCACATTTCCAAACTCCGTGTTAATACTGAGAATTCGGAAAACTCAGTAATACTATTGTCCTACCCGGGAATGTGAAAAATGTTATTTCCTTATTCATTTGTCTCGCAGCTTACATGACATACTGCATGGCTCTACTTTAAATGATACTGTCTTTTTATTTAGTAACGTGACAAAGGATAGCAAAGAATCTCATTGTCTGACGACCGTCAGACTAACTTAAGAGGGTCAAAAATTTTATCACAATCAAATAAAAATAATTATTGCTCTTGTTGTCACATCTCATATTAGAACATTCTCAAGTGTTATAAAAACACGACCACTAAATTAATCGCTAGAATCTTAAAGAAACCCAATAGAGATAGCGATAATATTTTGATAAGTAATCCAATCGGCATCAATATAGCATCTGACCAAGTTTGTTTGCTCTACGATGAAACTCTAAGAGAGGGGATGTTATCTTTGATAATATTTATTGCAGGGATGGGACCAAAGATACATACAGCGATATTATATGAACTACCAATATTATCTTTATATTGTGATCGAGAATTTCTCTTGCAGTGTCTGTAAATAAATTCGGTTATGGATGGTTACATAGATTTTTTTTTCAATTATTTATTAAAACAAAGGTTTAATTGGTGCTTAAGACCATTTATGAAAACCAATAAATTATTATTATTCCTAGAGACAAGTCCGTGATGTGACAGACTAAGAATACAAATTGTCACCACCCCTTTATTAAATCTGTGGTTGTCATAAGAGGTGGCTAAAGAAAATACACGAAAAAATTTTCAGGAAAAGAAGAAAGACTCAATATTAAACCCTATACCTAGCAAACCTTTCTAGCCAACGCCAACGTGGTTAAGTTCACCAAATCCTCCTATCACAATGCTATTGCGGTGAAAATTAGTAGCGGCCCATACCCAACAGTGGATTGCAAAATAATACATGATAATAAAATTATGAGTACAATTCATTACGACCTCTTAATTTGTCTTTCAACCGATTCCAGCTTATGCAATCCAATGGCACGTCTGTATCGAGAAACGATCAATTATATTGATAATGCGATTCTAATTCGTGGTTGACACTAATCACTGCTAAACTAGATTTTATGTAAATCATCGGTTTGATTGTGCCAATTATTACTGGCGTTATTGAAATCTAGATCGGAAGAGTTAATCAATGATTGCAGAGGTCCGCCACTTGAATACGTAACTGCTTATTGTGGCATGTGAATCATCGTTACCGTGATTTGTAGGGCACGTACCGCCTTCGGTCTCGGCTTTTATATAAACACAAGAATATTTCCTGTGGGTGTCAGAGGCAACTAAGGTAATTATAGGAAGTAAATTGTATTTGCAAAGAGACGGCAAATTTGACATCAAACCTTGTACCACCCCATCTGGCCAGCATGGTATATTATCTCTTATTGACTCACAGTGGTACTGTTAAGCAAATTAGGTCAGTAAACTGTTTATAGAATTTAATAGACTGGACATAACAGTCTATTAAATTCTATAAACAATTTACTTATAACCCAAAATAGCACTTTCAATATGCGAGTGACAGATGAACCGATTTCATGTTTAATTAAATCCAACCTACGAAAATAAACCAAAGTCATAAGCCCTTGAAACTGTACCTGTGAGCGAGCGATGGGAGTGATCGTCAACAAAATAAAGCAGAGAAGTGAACCAATACACAGGTGCTAGCTCACGGAATCAAATCCCTCTGAATTTTCGGCTACAAACGAACGAGTTGGGTAACTCAACAAAACAAAGCGGAGAAGTGAACCAATACACAGGTGCTAGCTCATGGAATCAAATCCCTCTGAATTTTAGGCTACAAACGAACGAGTTGGGTAACGAAAAGTGAATATTTTTATGAGCATACATGTATGACATATGTAACGTGGCATAAACTAGCTTTTGCTTGTGACATCGCCCGCGTGAGAGTCAGTTATCTGGGCAGAATATCAAAGCAAATAGCATGAGCTATTCTGATGTTTTATCTATCTTTATATCCCTACTAATATTATAAATTCGAAAGTGTGTATGTATGTATGTTCCGTTTTCACGCGAAAACGGCTGAACCGATTTTGTTGAAATTTATTACATACATACATACATAGACTCACGCCTGTTTCCCCGAAGGCGTAGGCAGAGGCATATTAAACGCCCACTTTTCGCCATGTTTTGATCCCACGTAATAGGTGACGAGCCCATTGCCGCTTATTGGGATATTTTGTTTACCAGAGCCTCGTCCGTTGATCGGCAGGTGCACCACTTGCAGGTGAGGTTGGCTTGGGACCCTAAGTTCTTGGTGGGAACCCTATGCATAAAATTTATTAGATTTTATATTTAGATATATTGGGCCATGGAGACGGACATAGGCTACCATAAGTTGCAAAACTTAAACTGGGAGGGACTGTATGGAGGATAGAAGTTTGTACGGCAGAAATTTTCCTCTTGGAAGTAATACCGCATGCGCAAATAATTGAGTGCTGCGCATGCGCTATCTGTCAGTACTGTCACATCATACGTCGTGTCATATTGGGTACGGTGATTATATTATTCGCATATCTAATCTAATCATTATATACTACGCTCAAACGGCTGAAACGATTTTCTCTACTTACTAAAATTATAAATGAGAAAGTGTTTATAGATATATATTGGACATGTATTGAAATATGGCTTTGACATTTGTCATGGATACTGACCGAGCTACTTTGTACCCTATAGAGATATATCAGGAGTGTCTTCACACAACTTGACACTGAAAGTAGATTATGTGTTACCCCGAATTTAACGCGCGCGAAACCGCGGGCACAGGCTAGTATACATATATTTCTTGTGTGCGTGTGTATGTCACTGAACTCCTCCTAAACGAATGGACCAATTTTGATGAAATTTTTTGTGTGTTCAAGGGGACATAGGAATGGTTTAGATTAACAATTTAGTCCAATGAAAAATGTTTTTTTAGTTAATTTTTAATTTGTAAGTAGTTGTTGATTTTGGAATGATTCACATTGGACCTGACCGACTGCGCTACCAGCGCAGTGTCAAATCTATACCTATTAATAATTTCGCCAAGGGGTATAGTAGACTCGATCGAAACCTTAACTGAATAATAAAACATTAAAAAATAAAGATTTCGAGTCGACACCATATAGGTATCCGCAAAATTCTGACTGTCGAGTATTTTGTTAAATTCTAATTATTTCCTTCATTAGTCCTTGCGTAAGAGAGTAATGTATCATAAAAAGCTTTTGCGTTTATATTTGAAGTAAGGTAATAAGTATTGTACTAAAACAAAGACTTTACTTTTATATTCCACGCCCACCCCAACTTTGACATTGTAATCAACATAGAATATTGAGAATGGCGAATAAAGCAAACATACGATTCAAAATAATGCTCCTATAAAAGAGAAGAGGTTATAAAATATACAAAAGTACTGATACAAGTCTGGTTTTAATAGTAAACCTATAACAATTTTGTTGTTGGATTTGTGTTCTAAACAAACGGTTAAGTCTTGTCTCATACAATTAAATATTGTGTTTTAATACAATATATGTTTGATTTTATGTTTGAACAACTTTGTGTTGTCAATAACTTTAATGGAATTCACAAAAGCCTTAAATTATTTATCACCAAGTCACTCGTATGGACAGTCAAACTGAAGTGGCAGTGGGCAGTACACATAGCTTGAAAAACAGATGGTCGTAGGGACATGTATTCTGGAGTGGCAGCTAATACTACGCGACGCATAAAGCCTAGGCCTTGCGACATTTCTGAAATGGTTACGTACTATGTTTAGTACGTAACCAATTCAGAAATGTCGCAAGGACCAGTACTAGGACAGACAAATTGACATCGCCCGCGGCTTCGGTATTTTTTGCGTTTACCGCGTTCAAACAGACAGACAAGAAAAATGGATGACTCCATTATACAATAGCTATAGACAATTACACGATGTAGGCATCTGTCATTCATAATCCTGACCGTGTGTTCCAAAGAAACATTACAAGTTTATAGTACCTACATATATTTGCAAGCTGCTATCGCCTGAAATGAGGTGATGAATCTGGTTTAGCAAAGACACAAATGGATTAATTATATAATCCTTTTCCTGAACCAAATGTCGAGCTTGTCGAGATTCTAAGGCCCGTTAAAATACCCTGCGCCTTTAAGCCTGAGATAATGTGCCTCATTGATCTTGTAACACGGCTGATAAATCAATTAGTACAGAAGAAATGACTAAAATTTATTTACTGTTAATGGTTACAGAATATTTTTCTCATTTCTCGTCATAGCCTTTATGTAGCTAAGCTAAAGGCTTAGCCAGCTTCTACTAAAGGCTCCACTTGCGACGTCCTTAGTTATCTCGACCAGCCAGAACCACACTTTACCAGCCAGTAAGGAATAACAAACAGCCATCTACACTTCAAACAGCGTATGCGTATTACACGCCCATATGATAGGAATTTAGACATGCAGAAAAAATCTTAACCAAATTTTTACCTCTATGTCAGATTTTTATGTTAAAAATATTATTGTGTGTTATACACCTCTGCCTACCCCTTCGGAGATAAAAGGCGTGAAGTTATGTTATGTTATATATTATTGTGAAGTTAGTTAGTGTACATTGGTACCTTATAGCTGAAAATACTGACTACTTCTGATATCTGAATTCCACTCACATAACTTTTTCGGTTTATGATTGCCACGTGTTCGAAATGTCAAACAGAATCCGCTAATCCGCTGTACCTAAGTCCAGTCCAAAACTCTTATATTCTCGATAAAAACTATACTTAAGTATCACTTACCAAAATTGGCAGTAAGGAACAATGGTTTACACTTAGTGATGGCGTTATAGTATAAGTCCTTCAGTACTTTACTCTCCGTGGCTTAAAACCAGGAAGGCGACTATAAAACTACACCCTTTGAATGTTCTTTTAAAACTGTATAAAGTGTTTATGACCACTAAAATAATCCAAACTTAAAATAGTGAGTAATGTATTTCATAACATTGCTGAGTTGACGTTACAAGTCTCTCTAGAAGAATCAAAGAATCAAACCTCTTGCTTTATAGTTATTTTTAAAGGTATGATGATTATAGCACACTTTTGGTGTGCCTTAATAATTATATAGATAATCACCATGAGCTTTTTAACCCTAGATAGCTAACCTCCGTTGAATCGACGGGTAGTGCGGAATAATATAGTTGTATCTTTTTGACCACGCGTCCAAACGTCTCGGCTCTTTTACGGCCATTTTCAATATTCGATCCATACATGGATTTTGAAATTCGAGATACGTGTATGACATATTTTGTATGGAGCTTATGTCAAAAACAAATCTAAAATCTACAGATCTATCTATAGATCGAATATTGAATTCCGTAGTTAGTCAACTCCGTCGCCGGTGAGGTCGTTGCAGTGAATCAAGCGTCAAATTGATAAGTGCCATAATTTTAGAGGTACGTAGCTTTTACCCGTCGTTTCGACGGGTGGTTAGCTTAAGTGTTAATTTTTTATTAGAGAGCGCAGATGTATTTTTGATGCGAGTTGCTTTTCTTTTTAGATTTATATCATGAGTTCGTTAAATAACGATAATATAACACATCTACTACACCAAGAACCAAGTTCTTGGTGTAGTAGATGTGTTATATTATGACGAGAATTATGGTTCTGCCAGCAAGAGTGAAGATTTGTTTGTTGAAGATGATGTCCAAAGTGACGAAAATTATGAACCTTTGGTTTCCGAAGAAAGACATGTAAGTCCACCAAACGATCTTCGAGCGGTGAAAACCGTAAAAGAGTGACGGGTGGCAAGTGTCACTATTAGAAAAAGCGCATGACTAAAATTATTTGCGCAAACTCTAAGATGGCCATGTGTGGTGATCATAAAGTTGATTGTAGTGATACGTGTTCCAAAGATAAATAAATAGTTTTATATTTCAATTACCTATTATGCGCCTTGTGCTCCTTGTGCTTGTCCATGTGGCGATGGATTAAGAATACCCCATATCATCCCATGGGTGTCGTAAGAGCCGACAGAGCTCTGCTCCATATTATGCAGAGAACAGTGCTGTAAGAGAAGGAAAACTTCATAGAAACCCTATACCAACCCGTTTGGCCAGCGTGGTATAGGAGGCCAATTCCTCCTTTCAAAGGAGAGGCCTAGTCCAGCAGAGGACTGTTAAGGGCCGATGATGATGATTATGCTCTTTAGTGCCATGTCTAACCAAAAAACTGAATTTTACCTATATTATATTTTGCGTTGATTCTGCATGTTAAAACTGTTGATCAGAGAAAATGACAATATATTAAGAGGTTTAGGAATAATAACTCTATAAATAAAAGTAAATAAATAATATTAATTCTCAAAAAGTATTTTTATTATCAATCCTATAAATAAACTTTAATGGAAGACAATAGCTTGATTATATTTATATTTCATGAAAAAATAATAGCTTTTCAAATTCCCGTCGTTTCGACAGATAGTTAACTTAAATAGCGTACACCAGAAGGTTAGCTATCTAGGGTTAATAACATTCTGCCAAATCACCATTATTTTATAAAGCATTTGTCACGGTAATTTTTTTGTATAATGTAAGACCCAGGTAAATATTTAAACGATATTTGAGTCTTTAACTTTTTCATAAAATATTCTAAATATGAGCTTTATTTCTAGAGTTACGTGAGATACGTTTGCATGTCCAGTGTATAAGGAATGGCATATCAATTATATGAAAAGTCAAGTATTATGCCTCCCTAAGTTAATGTGCTGTTATTTTTAAAGTTTGTATGAGTTCGCATCTTTCGTGGCCTCATTTATGGTACCATATCACCTGGTTCACTCGACATCTTGGATACCTACCTTCTTAAAAATACAATACATATTGTTTGCTTTTTTTCTGATTTCTTTGATTTTTCTCGGGCAGAACTTCTTTGGGCGATTGGATTATACCTTTGTTTTGTTTTTGGATATATTGTTGTTTTACTTTTACTTGTCAATAAGAAAATACTCTGTATGTCTGGGCATATTGAACCTTAGATATTCAGTTGCCAGTTGAGATATTATGTTGTGTTAACCATATAGGTTGTCTATGAATACAGAATTAAAAAAATTCAGTCGTTTACATGCTAAGTATTATAGTTCTTACAGTTTTTGTAGCAAATAACTTATGTCAGGTTAAACACTTGTATCTACGCCATAAACACTGAAATGCCTAATGTTATACCTGAACCACCAAATAAACGACGCAACAACGTAAAACAAAAAGTGACTTAAATACATTTATCATGAACGATCCAGCCCAATTTCCAAGAGGACAAGGAAAAATACCTTAAATGAAATAACATTGATATTAATTCTGAAGACTGCGGCCGCTACGTGCTGAGATCATTCTGTTGAAATAAAACGTTTCAAGCTTAAATCCAACGTTCACACCGCACAATGAAAAAGCTAAATAGCGAACGAGCTACGAGTATTTAGCTAAGAACTCATTCAAGCTTTGGTATTGATGGTTATATTTACAAACAGACTACAATAAAATTTATAGCTACGAGTATATTCTAAATACACTAACCATATAGTAATCTAAAAAAAATTAAACCGTCCATCTGTAACTTCATAATAAGTTATAAGTAGGAATAAATATTTACATGGTATTTACAAACAGTAAACAAATATTTTAAAATGTTTTGTCTGTCGTTTTATTAGTCCGGGGTAATTATTCGAAAAGATTAAAATATTTCAATAGAACTTTACTAAGTCAATGCGAGAAAATTTATGTCTATCAAACATGACGCAAAAAATACTGAACTGATTTTGATGAAACTTTGTAAAAATATAGATTATACCTAGGCTACTTTTTGTCGCGATAACCCACGCCCATACTTGTGGGACCGTTAGCAATAGCTAGTCAATCATACATCAACCAGTTGATCAGTCAGTCAGATCATCATGCCCATCTTTGCTACAATATCGTACTGGCAACATACAGTAAGTACTATTCATAATATGGAATAAATAAAGCTTAATAGAGAACCTAGCTTCAAATAGGTCAGCACTGTTCCCTTCCATTTTTCTATTATACGCCAAAATATCTGTCATATTGAATCTATTGTAAGCCTGAAATATTGAAATGTAATCCAAAATTTGCCGCGAGCAGGTTAGGATTATAGTCCCGAAAATTAAATTGGAATGTGACAAGTTTATAACGGGCCAAATCTTATTCTTAGGACTGAGTTGTGTGTACTTATGTTTCGGGACTATTTGAATGCTGAATTGAGAATTCCAATTCATTCTTAAATGTTACATAAGGATATTTTATAGAGATAAATTTTATGAACCATACATGTTTTCAACTTGTGATTCGTGTGATATTGACCGCTTATAAAGAACCGTCTTTATTGCCCAGTAACTTCAAAAGAGGGTAAATTTTTTATTAATTTGTATTTTTAATGTGAATTCTAGTGAATGTAGTTTAATTGTGAAACTTCTATTTTGTTTGGCAGTACATGACATATATGCTGTCATTAGGACCCATCCTACCCATTGTTTAAAGAACGCAAATTGGAAGTAAGTTCCTTGTTTAAAATTCAATTGATTAATTTTCTGATAGATGTTTTGCATTACAAATGAATTTAAAATTAGATTATTTGTATATATTGCATGAAAAATATTATAACGTACACATTAGGGTTGAACATGAAGGGAGTTTGCACCACTGTTACTAATAATATGAATGACGAATGAATGTATTCTAACAATAGCACAACCATAATAATCGCCACGTGGCACTTAATTTCTCAAAGTATGCCATGATTTCTTTGTCCTATAAGTTTTTCCATTATCCATATAGGTACTCGATAAAACGATCTTTCGTGAGACGAGAAATCATAGAATACTTTTCGCTACGGTCTAGCTTTTATATTAAACATCTTTCATGACTATTACTTCATCCAGTAAATAGAGTAATATCCGAACCGTTTATTCCGATTTTCAAGCACTAAAATATTAACAGTAGCTCCCAAAGTCTTTACTCTAAAACAGCAGCATAAAATCGGTGTATAGCAATATAAAGCCACAGTATCGGCACCAAAAGCGCTTTCAAGGGCGAATGACCGCTTCCACTTTACCTGCGTTATTTGGTGGTTACCGTTACTTTAGCGTTGGCCCAATATCTCAGATAAAATGCTAAAATACATATTGAGAAGTTATTGAGCTCTTTGCTCTATTAGCAAACAGTATAAAGGCAAGGATCCCTTCTCGTGGCAAATAAATATGGAGAAAAAGTTTTGATTCACCATCCGGCCGCGTTTTTTATTTTTGTATTGCTGTATTAGCCGTCATACCAATAACAAACGTATACGTCCGACTAATAAACACTGCATTCAATTACCTATCGCCAATATTTTTAAAAATAAAAAATGCTTATTATTTTTTCGATTTGTATGCATTATATAAGTTTGACGTGCCTAAGATGACGATGAAATTCGATCGAAACGTCGTCGGGGAATAATGTAACATATCATCGTGGATTCAATATATCTTAAGTCAAATGCATCAGTTCCAAGACAGTTTAGTGTAAAATACTTATGTAGTTCGCAGGTTTCTCCTCGAGTCACAAGTATTTTTACTCACTCTTGATTAAATTTAGTAACAATGCCACTAAATTGTGTGGAAGATGAATTGATGACAAATATCACAATGTTGCTTCCCCAGCGTTTACTATGAGTTTATTTACTGCCATTACTTTTACATCAGCAGTTTTTGATGCTACAATGTAGCTCTCAGTATACCTGCATTATGTAGGAAAGATACTTAAACTGAGACGGCGTAACTTGTGTCACTTGTTGGTTCGTAATGCATGAATGTTGCAACTATAGAGTTCAAATTTTTGCCTGCGGCTTCGCAATAAACCAGGTATCAAATACAAATACCCATCCTATATGTATCTATCCTCCTATATTATACACTTATATAACCTATCTTAAAAAATAACACTCAATGACTGCAATTTATTTTAACGAGTTTTATTTTCGCTACAAACACCGCCTTTCAAGTTTTATTTTTCTGTACAAAATAACCTAAGACCGTCTCCAAGGTCAAATAAATGTCTGTACTAAAATTTATTGGCCGTGTGGTTGACGGCATAGAATACAAGTGTCACCACCCCCTATCTTCCCGTGGGTGTCGTAAGAGGCGACTAAGGGATAACACAATGCAAATAACATCTTTGCGTAGAGACGGAAAACTCGACATCAAACCCTAGACGACTGCCTCGTTGGTCTCGCGGCATGAATGTGCGCGTGGGATCGGGAGGTCCCGGGTTCGATTCCTGGGTCGGGCAGTGTTATTGGGTTTTTCTGTCACGAAATTCTCAGTAGCTGCACGAAGTCTGGAAATGTGCCCGGTACGGCAATAGGCTCACCCCTTATTACGTGGGACTAAAGTATATCTGGCGAAAAGTGGGTGTAGAAATACACCTCTGCCTACCCCTTCGGGGATAAAAGGCGTGACGATATGTATGTATGTATGTAAAATTTATATAAGGCATTTATGATAATAAATAGGAAATGTCATACACACACAGATGCGAGCCCACTAGGCAAATAATGTGTAATATGATGCGTCCACTTGACACATAATGTGCTAAATACAATAAAAATAAACATCTTATCACCATTGGCAGTCACAATGCAGAATCTTGCATCCAATGTGCTATTTTTTTTTTTTGGATACTCACGCCTGTATCCCCAAAGGAGTAGGCAGAGGCGTAAAAATGTGGGTGTGATATTTCACACCCACATTTTAGGTCTCACGTGATAGGGGGCGAGCCTATTGCCGTTACCGAGCACATCACCAGACTCCGTGCTGCTACTGAGATTTCGGAAAACCCAGTAACACTTTTTCCGACCTGGGAATCGAACCCTGGACCTCCGATCAGCAGTCGCATACGCTATCCACCGGACCACGGAGGCAATCTGGTATGTCTACCTCGTATTTTAAATGACCAACAATAACAACAGATCAGTTGCATAAATATTTGTATATTCCCCTTACGAGCCATATTGATATCAGAAAACATCGCGAAAATTAAAATACGTCTCATCCTCACATATATTGCTGTCTTCCACGAAACAATTAAAATAACACGAATGCAACTAGAAAATTAAAAATACTCTTATCCTTAAAATTTAATTATCTATGGTTGGTTATATTACACAAAATTACATGAAAGTTCAATATTATTATCTACTTCAAGATAAAACAAACTCCATATAGGTCTGCGTTTCTTTCGTTCAAATCAAAAACCCTTGCAATTACTTTTGAATTTTAAAGAGCTGTAGCTTCTACAATAGTACTGTTGACTCAAGTCTAAACTAACAAAAATTGTGGAGCAACTGCGCAGACTAGGCACTGTAAGGGCCGGTGCACATAAAGCGCAGCACAGCGTTTTCACTGTAAAATTATTTACATTTACATGTCTAGGACGAAGAATGCTTATCCTAGATCTTACAATTCTATTCTATGCTACCATACACACATCACCATCTAGTCCCAAACCAAGCAGAACATGTACTATGGGACAATATTAATAATAATAAAATAATAATATAGCCCATTTATTTCCAATCATTCAATGGTACATTACATGCATTTAAAAACATATAATCATAATCATATAATAAATATTCATTAAAATCACTGGTGTCAATTTCCATTAATTAAATTAACTTATTTTTTTATGTCAGATGTCATTGATTGGAACCCCTTCACGGGTAAAAGCCTCCTCCAGCTTTCTTTCTCCAGTCACTTCCTGCTACAACTTTGATCTCATCTAACCACCTTTTTCTTGGTCGACCTCGTCTACTTTTTCCTGTGGGTCCTTCCCATAGACTATGGGACAATAAATAAACATAATTATATCTTTTTGTTTTGTAAATACATTGTTATCTATACATCTATACATACATACAAATAAAATTGAAGTGTCTGTCTGTGATTTCAAAATAACTATGGATTTTCAAGTGCATATAGTTAGTTATACGATTCTAAAACCAAAACAACCCTCTTTAACATTTTTGTCTGTCTGTCTGTCTGTCTGTCTGTCTTTCTGTTTGTCCGGGGTAATCTCTGGAACGGCTGAACCGATTCAAATGAGACTTTCACTACCAGGTAAAGGACTTAATAGCGCTACATATAGGCTACAATTTGACCCGGTAGTTGGCGCTGTTGTCGCGATAATACATATAAATAAAATTGAAGTGTCTGTCTGTGATTTCAAAATAACTATGGTTTTTCAAGTGCATATAGTTAGTTACACGATTCGAAGTCCGAAACAACCCTTTTTAACATTTTTGTCTGTCTGTCTGTCTGTCTGTCTGTCTTTCTGTTTGTCCGGGGTAATCTCTGGAACGGCTGAACCGATTCAAATGAGACTTTCACTACCAGGTAGAGGACTTTATAGCGCTTCATATAGGCTACAATTTGACCCAGTAATCGGCGCTGTTGTTGCGATAACAAGTCTTTACTTATTCAACTCATCTATACATCTATACATATAAATAAAATTGAAGTGTCTGTCTGTGATTTCAAAATAACTATGGATTTTCAAGTGCATATAGTTAGTTATACGATTCTAAAACCAAAACAACACTTTTTAACATTTTTTCCGTCTGTCTGTCTGTCTGTTTTTCTGTTTGTCCGGGGTAATCTCTTGAATGGCTGAACCGATTCAAATGAGACTTTCACTAACTGCTAGAGGACTTTATAGCGCTACGTTTAGGCTACAATTTGAGCCAGTAGTTGGCGCTGTTGTCGCGATAACAAGGCTTTACTTATTCAACTAATCTATATCTATACATATAAATAAAATTGAAGTGTCTGTCTGTGATTTCAAAATAACTATGGTTTTTCAAGTGCATATAGTTAGTTACACGATTCGAAGTCCGAAGCAACCCTTTTTTACATTTTTGTCTATCTGTCTGTCTGTTGGTCCGTGGTAATCTCTGGAATGGCTGAACCGATTCAAATGAGACTTTAACTGGAAGGTAGAGGACTTAATTTGACACGGTAGGTTGCGCTGTTGTCAATACACTTATTTTTGTATAATTATATATAAAAGCAAAGAGTAATTCATCTTGAAATCTGGAAAATCACCGGCTGTATAAAGATTAGATTTGGCAGAGAACTTTTTAAAACGTTACTTTTTTCCGCGTGCGAAGCCCCGGGTACCAGCTATTATATATAAAAGCAAAGAGTCATTCATCTTGAAATCTGGAAAATCACCGGCTGTATAAAGATTAGATTTGGCAGAGAACTTTTTAAAACGTTACTTTTTTCCGCGTGCGAAGCCGCGGGTACCAGCTAGTTATACATAAAAACACCCAGACCAAAACAAACTTCCATATTCATCCACACAAACGTTTGATTTGAGCGGGAATCGATCCCGCGATCTTCGGCATGGCAGTGATTTTCACTGCCGCCACTCTAACGGGCCGTCACTATCGACATTGTTCTCATTTTACCAAAATTAATTAAGGGAACAATTTTTACAACACGCACGCATACCTAAATAACTATTATGTGATAATTGATTTTGGACTATTTCAAAATAAGAATAATGTCGATAATAATTTGCTGCTAACTGCGCTTCGCTGTATGGGCGCCGGGCCTAACCAAGTATTTTACTCTAACAAGAAAAACAATTCCTATTGATATTGCTAGAAAACTGATTCAATATACTTGAGTAGGATTTTTATTCTAATTTGATTTTAAAGTGGTCGGAGAGTTTGTGGTAGCAATGCATTTTTGTGTGATAAAAGTTACCAAGTGTATTCAGGGTAATGTAGTTTACACTAACTAAAGGAATTTATTTCAGAATCGAATCACTAGTTGTAAATGCATACCAGGTAATACATTTTTTTTTCATTCATCTCATTTTAGTAACTTGCATTTTAGTTAAAATGTAATGTTAGGAAAACTTTGCCTGAGGTAGACTGCAGATTATGCATTGTATTAGTAATATATTTTGCCAAAAGGTAACTTCGAATACATCGGGTCAATTCTGTATTGCGGGTGTTTTTGCACGAAGACACGAAAAACATCCAGACTCATATATTTAAAAACAATTTAATAGATCGCACAAAATGAATATTTACCTTACAGCTTATTACATAGAAAATATTTACCTTTGACTGCGAAAATCGTTCCAAACGGCTCATCGCACATTTTTATTCACATCATTCACATCTTGTATTAACAAGAAATTTGTCAAGGATGATTTGGTAACTACCCTACATCGGCTTTGACAAATCTTCGTAAGTCGAGCCTTTGTTGCCAATGCATGATTAGTACGGAGATATCTTCAAGATTTATTGAAACCAACTGGTAGTTGGATACGAGGAAGAAATTATTGTAAAGGGATTGTAGAGGCACAAGACAGAAACGAGAGCGGTTTTCATTTATTTATTACTTAGTCACTGGTGTGTTTCAATTCAACAAAGTGATTAAAGATTGAAATATTGTTTAAATATTTGAAATTAAGGATTTATTACTTTCACATGAAGGTTATATTACTTTAGTTACTTTCATATGAAATAAAAATATTGCATATAGTAACTTAGTACTGGTTTTACATTATTATGTAAAAACAATACTAATTTCTTATCTGTATTGCGTGTATTTCGGCTGGGTGGAGTTACAATATACGCAAAGCAGCTGGTAATGGTCGCCCCTCCGTGGGATCTCCACCTTGTCGTGGTGGGGGGGCTCAGTAACCGTGGCTTGGACACCCGCAGTGAAGCTAAAAGAGATCCCGGTAGTGGACGATCCGCGTGGGCTTGAAGGAGACCTGCGCAGGATGCGTCCAATGGGACAAAAGAACTGATCCTTGCACCCGCAGGTGCGAGGGTCAGTTCTGTCCCTCACAGTAGGGCGCGGTCGCGGGAGGAGAGGCGTGTCGGTGTTGCGTTTTCGCGCTCTATCTCCCGCGACCAAATGGGGGCGCACCATTGTTGCTTCGCGGTGGGGCCGCAGAGGAAGAGGAGATGCGGTGTTGCGTAACCGTCCTCCCTATCCACTGCGGCCGCTGGGTGTTTTGGCGGTGGAGCCCAACACCTTCATCCGCCGCCAAGGGGGTTTTGCTCGGGGCCTGCCTGACCATCTGGCGGGCCTATAGCCGTCGGGGGTAATGAGGAATGCTTCAGCGATACCGACACACGGGTACATGAGGAACACGGGCTGGTTTTTAGTCAGTAAGAGTCTGACAGTCCCCTTAGCCCTTCCCCCAGGGCGGAGGGACTCCATGAGGATTTTCCAACCCGACACCAAAAAAAAAAAGCTCGTAGTGGTCTGTCAATAAGACTTTACTTGTATTTTATAAAAAATCTCTTGAACACAGTAATTTTATATTCGTGAAAAACAAAGAATTTTATATTCGTGAAGCAAACTTCACGAATATAAAATTCTCGTACGGTTATGAAATCAAATCAAGTCACTTAAAAATTAAAACATTTATACATAGTCCGTGTGGTGACGGATTAAGAATACGGATTGTCACCACCCCATATCATCCCAATGGGTGTCGTAAGAGCCGACAGAGGGAGCATATTGTGCATAGAACAGCACTGTAAGAGCAGGAAAACTTGATACAAACCCTATACCAACCCGTTTGGCCAGCGTGGTATAGTAGGCCAATTCCTCCCTTCAAAGGAGAGGCCTAGTCCAGCAGTGGACTGTTAAAGGCTGATGATGATGATGATGATATACATAGGGTTCACATTCTAGCTCGTTACTACATTTCAGCCTGTAACTCCAATCCCTCATGACTTCAACGTTAAGTTGGAGAACGGATTCGTTTGGAAACGAACGAACGAGACCCTACATTTCATGTGTCGCGACAGATGTACAAATTCCTATGAGTATTGTACGCACGTGTATAGTTACTTAAGTCTAGGTGTCTGTCAAAAGTGTGTTAGGAAGCTCGATGTGTTATAACACCATCTCCAGTATAAAAATAATAAGACCAGCCCTAAGAGGCCTGTCTCTAACGGGGTAGTGTATTTATCTAATGGTGCATTGATCTATTCTCATTGTGGGAAGGGTTATTAAAAGATATCAGTCCTCTGTTTTTGACCAAGTTCGATAAACTAAACATGCTTTTAAAGAATATTATGAAGAACTCTCAGACATGCAGTTGCCTCACGATGTTTTCCTTGACCGTTGAGCAAGCGATAACAATTTGATAAGCACAGTACTGCGAAAAGTCCATGGTGCGTGTCGTACGTTTGAACCCGAAATAGGGTTTCTCAGTAAGGCTTTGCTACCAAATAGTGTGACTATATTTCCCTAATCTTGATCAGCTCAAGTATCACATTTTCAGAAAATACATACTTCATCATAATATAATGTAATGTGTTTTTGTTGATAAATGCTTTTGTTGATAATAATTCATTTTAGGATTAATCGGCAAATACATTGTATTTAATGGTGAATTGACAATTTGAGGTTCTCGTGTCATTTATATTTTAATGTTTTACTGAGTTTGAGAGTAAATACAATTTTGGGTATCATAAGATTGTTTTGATTACGAAAGTAATGAACATTTTTAAACATACTTTTACATCTGCAATTAGGTTTGCAGAGATATTTTAGATTTGGAGAATTCCCTAATCGTCAGTTTTAGTACAAAGAAAAACATCAGCTGAAGAAGAAAGGAATATGCTGGCCAGTAGAATGTAAAAACATGGGTGTGTGATGCGATACGAGAGCACGATAGACAAGGTTTGATGAGTGGAATTGCGGGGCGCACTTTGTTCAATAAATAATTGCACTATTAATTTGAGTGGAGTCACGACGGTCGCGTAGAGCTAACAAAATTGCGCGCCTGTATAGAACCCTAATAAATCAGTACTGCTTCATAACTATATGATGCACCTTCAAATATTAAAAGTTATTTCACAAGGTATCATTAACCTCATTAGGAATTTATAATCAATAGTGGTATAGTTAAGGTATGGACCACAGGGCTGACCCGTGTCTAAGAGAGCACGCTTTGTCATCGGTCCTGGATATCATGAACCTCTTTGACAGTTTTAAGAGGATTCTCTGGAATTTACTGACACTGGTGGAAACATATAATAGGGTAGTTTCCAGGATCAAAATAATTACATTTTATTTAGTCCGTATTTTAGATTATAAAAAAATATTGGACACGTATTTTTTATTTTTTCGATTAAATAAAAAATAACAAAGATATAGCCCATTAAACTTACGTGTGACGTCATCTAGTGCGAAAAAATGCAGCACGGCGTGACGTTATACGTAACTTTAATGAGCTATATCTTGGTCATTTTTGGTTTAATTTACAAATAAAAAAATACGTATCGCTTATTTTTGAATAATCTAAAGGACGGACTTATAAAATGTTTTTTGTCAACTCGCCTATTGGGATAACGCAAGAACGATGGCGAAGACTGAAATAGTTATAAAAGTTACAACTAAAAAAGTATTATAATAGTGCAATTAATATTCTTATAGTTCACAATAATAATGAAAAGAATACTAATTGCTTAGAAATTTCGAAATTTCCGACTTATAATCTTAGCTCCATTTCGCTAAAATGAGCAAACTGCGATATCACGAATCAATCTGATTCCATTGAAAACGCCACGCGACAGGTTTGATCAGCTTTTAATAGAGAATAGATTGTCAGGTAAAAAATCATTCAAAAAGGTGTCAAATAAATGCGGTCAAATTTAAGGGTTGTGGGAGAGCAAATCCTGAATGGAAAATTTTCAACTGGCAGATTTAAGATCAGTAGTCTCAGCAAAATGTTATATCTAAAATGAGACATTTTGGATAATCTAAAATGAGACATTTTTTTTTAATATCTTTACAGATAAATCTTTTGATAATTTGTGTTTTTAGCATTTAATGGTGCGGATGTGATTATTATTTTCGGATATTGAAAAAACACCCATCATGCTTCGTTCGGACAAAATTTATGGTAAATAAAGATTTTCTAGGTCTGCCTCATTAGTAGCTTTAGAACATATTATACAAATAAGTAAGGTATTTTTAATATTTATTTGCACTACCAACTACATCTCAAATATTTTTTTGCAGTTTGACAGCTCAATTACGAAGGAAGTCTTTGAAAAGCGTTCACATCACGATTACGATATTTATGAAAAGGGTCGCTTGAGCAAGTTATCTGTAAAGTCATAAAAACAAACAGAATCAATTTTTGGAATCCTAAAGACACAGTAAACGTAGCAAATGTTACACGCAGTAGACTAAATAAACTATTTCTTATTATTGGTCCAGTATCCTCCTTTATTTATTCTTATCAAGTTTTATTTAACTCTACTCAAATAAACTCTTTTGTTTGTCTATCATATCTACACGTTTCTGTATGTTCCATAGAATAAAAAAAATATTCTCTCAAAGTCGCGTAGTCCTAACAAGAGTAAAGATTTATATCTCCAAGAAATTCATTGGTCTCTTTGAAAGTTTGAAAGCGAATGAAATTAGATTCTGCCATATTTTAGTGCTTTATGTTTTTCTAAGAGTGTCTAGACGTGTATTTATATTAACCCGTATATACAATGAAATATACGTAAAAGAAATCCTTAAAGAACGAAATACCTACGCATAAAGAAGTTTTTTTATATCAAAGATATAAATGACAAGATATATAATGTCTGAATACGTTGTGTGAAGAATAGTGTTGCTAAAATATGACTAGATCTACTGTAATGCCAGATGAAAAGTATAAACTTATTTTTTACAAAATGTTGAACGGAGGAAATGTACACATTAATGGGTTGAATGAACTCAATCTTCATACAGGGCAACGCTTTTTCACATCTACAAATTATTGTTTAACATCTACACGCTTTTTTCTATACGATTATTTTTTGCTTAGGGGCACTCAGTCCAGAGGTCAAACAAGCAATCAGTTGCTTTCCCAATGATGGTTTTTGCTAAATATTTCGCAAACGGGTCCCTGACTCAAAAGATGGTAAAGGCAACCCTGGTATATTTAAAGGACGTTTTTTCAAAAATGTATTGTATATTTGTGTTGGCTTAGTCGTAATGTATAACCCTGCCAAATTTCAGCTCTCAGGTGCTCAAAGTTTCTGCGTAAACGGACATGGCAGAACTATAATGGCTCGTCGTAGTTTACTATGAAACCCTAAAAAGCGCAGCATTTTATAAATTTAAAATTTTATTTGTATTACGCTTGTAAAACATGTAGCTTCTACAGTGGTTTGAACATGATACAATGAATGCCAGTACAAATAAAGCACATGCTGTGGGTAAATTTATTGTCTAATTATATTAATTACGATTTGAGAACTTTTAAAGGAAAAAGCATAGTGCTTTTTCCTTTAAAAGTTCTCAAATCGCTTGAACTACAATCCCTCCAAGCCTATGTTCTAGGTGTATCAATATTTGTAAACTCATCCCATTCAAAACAAAATTCTTCTCGCAATTAAGACAAATTACATTAATTTTACGTTAGAAAACGTAATTTTGATTACAAAAGCTTTGCCGGAGGCCTTGTTTTTGCTGTCTTGACACTGGTATTTACTTAGCTGTTGTATAACGAGAATTTACTGAAAGGACGGACCAATGTCCATGTTTCACGTTTAATGACGAAATATTGCCTGGATTACTTTCGCTACTAGTGTTATCCGTAAATTTGCTTGGGCATTTATTTAATAAAGTTATTATTACTTGTATCTTTCATTAGATTGAAAATAGGAATGATGTATTAAGACAAATTAATTTGAGATATTAATTAGACATTCTCTTAAAACATATCACTAACAAAACATTCTGATTCTGTTGCTGTTAAGGTGTATGCAGATATTGTAGTTTGCTGTTTGAATTGTCTTATAATTTCAGGTTGCGTGTGAAAGGTATCATCGCTTTAAATCTGGCGAGATCATAGCCAAACGTTAGCCAATAAATAATAAAAAGAACACTTCCACATGTAACACGTAGTGTAACATTCAATCTCCATTTTACTGAAACATTTTACATAGCAATGTCTTACAACATGTTAAGTTGTTCTGTTTGCACATTTACACCATAACAAAATCTGCTAACATTTTTCAAAGATCATACAGCTTGAAATAAGATGTGAGAGCTTGTATGATGGGTAAAACCGAGGCAGTTGCTTGTGTTAACGTAAAATTGTAATTGCTTTATACTTAGGAGTATGTTCTAAAATAATCACAGCCTGCATAGTTGTCTAATCCCTACAACAGGAACCTAGAATACCACTTGATAGCATACCATGATATACAAGCAAAAAAGAATTAACTGATGAGTCTAGAACATGCGTACTTAATACGTGAGAGTTGAAAGCCTTGTGTGGTATGAAATAAATGAAAGTGGTAACTCTGGTCGGAAAGCTTTGAAAAAGGACCCCAGTAATGTATTTAAAGAGAAATTATCTTATGAATACTGAATAAAACTATATATATTCTTGTAAAGCTTTTTGCCAGATATTATCAGCAAACGTAGGGCACTAGTGGTAAAATACATTTCAAAACATTTAATAAGTATACACGAAATCAAGAAACATTGAATTTTGGTTACAATTTAACGGTTGTAGATCCACTTATTACAAAATTAAGTATTGTTGTAAATTGACCCAAAAACTATACAGATATGATTTAAAAATTGTGGTTATTTAATATTTTATGACATAAACTTTTCTGCCACATTCATCAGAGTGACTTACATAGTCATCGTCATCTATTGGGTCCCACAACGAATCAAATCTAACTATAAAAACCTACTTAATCACACGCGAACAGTCTCATGTGAATCAGCCGAGGAGTAATTCAGTGACGGACCAAAAATAAAATGTGAATATGTTAAATCCATTTCACTTTGATTGTTTTTAATTTTATTTACATGGAACCTTTTATCATACTTGTCCAATCGTGTACTCTAACTAGGTAACTAGGGCACAAATCCTAACAAAGAGAAACTACCATTACATTTATATACATACATGGATTTTGAGATTCGAGATTCGTGTTTGACATATTTTGTACGGAGCTTATGTCAAAAACGAATCTAAAATCTACAGATCTATCTAAAGTTCGAATATTGAATTCCGTAGTAAATCTCTTTCAACACAAAATTCAACACACACACACAACGTCCGTCACGTACAAACATGTAATGCGCCCAGGGTGTGAACACAGAATAGTTAGCCCGGTATAAAGCCTGAGCCACACACGTACACTCGATTACTATACGAAAATATCTTGGAATGAGTGAGAGTGACAGAAGTAATTGGTCATGTGGATTTTGATATACCACGGTAGAGAATTATATATATTTTCCAATTTGCTTTTATTATTTGACGTTCTTTGTTGGCTTTGAACCAAAATAACTTCGTATGGGCGTTCACGATGTTCTTCTTTTCGTTAGGACAAAATTACAAAAAAATTCAGCAAGTGTAATAGCAGATTATAATGTTTTTTATCTAGTTCCCTCGGTCGTCAGTCTACCAGCACGATCATTTAACCCGGTCAGAGGATCCTCCCTCTAGGTGGCGGAACACCACATCTTATTCCTCTACACCCCTTTTATCACACAACTTGGTTCAATTTCCTTCGTATGTTCATAAGGCTTATGGAAGTTGAATCTGGTATCCAGTCAACATTAGATGGGCCGTTCACTTGCCTACAGAGTAGATAAGAATAAGAAATTCGCTTTATGTGATATTTTTCACTTACATAACGTACTCGTCGTGCGGTTTCGTTCACATTATATGGCATTTGGGGCTTATTTTTATTGATCGCTACATCCGCGGGGCGACAGATTAGTGAATGTGGATTCAAAGGTAGAGACAGCATGTCTCTTATAGCATTATTGTTTTCATTATTTGATGGAATCTACGTGAGTCATACGAGTGTTAGTGACCGTTAGCGGATCATAATTGCGTAAAATTAGCTTATTTAATTACGTGACTAAGACCTGTTAAATATTTTTTTATGTACCTATGTATACAAATCGCGATAAACGGTAGTGGTAAGCGCCTAACCAGGCCATAGACAGTCTCTAGCCTCATTGCCATAAGGGGACGAGGCCTCCGGCACTCTCACTCGACGAACGGTACGCAATAGTATAGGTACTGTAATGTTACTTTACACCAATATTCTTTGAGGGGATAGTATTTCCCCGGTCCAGCCGACCCATTCACCTTGATCAAGACTAGATTCATGCCGTTATTGGTGCTTTTTGTGGGAAATGGAAATGAGCTCCTATAATTGTTGGTCTACCTTAGGTACCTGCGGTAACGTTCTAATTATTTATATTTCCCTTTGCACTAATTTTAAAATTCTATATAACTAGACACTTATATACCAAAATATTATGTACTCGTCCCTAACTATAAACAATTTTGGGAAACCTTGTAGATTGTTATACCGATCACTGATTGCGATTACCTATGATCGATTCATTGTGGCAGGATTAGTCCCGCGAATATTCGATACGTTTAGCTTAACAACAGATTGCCCATCTAATATGGTTTATATCAGATTAGACGGTAAAACGGCTGTCACTAAATATAACATGAACGGTTTTAACACGCAATTGGGGTGATTAAAATGAAATTGTTCGCAACCGAGCTAATGATAAAAAATGATTGCATTAAAAGCCTAATTTTGATGAAATATTGTCCAATTATCTATTGCAATGAGTAATTGGTTTGGTAGTAATAATGTTAATAATGGAACACCTCTGTTTTAATCCTACGTTTCACGCGTGTTTGATTTTGAAATAGGATAGCTGTATCAATTTAAATCGAATTCGACACGGAATTGGATGAAGTAAGTTTGAGAGAAGTAGCTCTGTTGGAATGTATTTCACGTCGTTAGAAAGTGCCACGAAGAAATCAGAGGACAGTAATAAAAACGTCATCCTTATAATCTCTGTTCATCCGTACTCTGTGTATTATATATATTTCTTTTTCTAGCGTTCTATTAACTGACAAGTGATACCTCTTACAAACGGCTGTCTCTCAAGGCGTACGAAAGTTAATGAAATACATTCAAGCCTCTAAGTAATAAAAAAAAGAAAATATGCCTGACGAGTATCTGAAGTGCATTGATTGACTAACATATTGAACAATTCACTACGGCCAAATAGTGCATTTTTTGGAAAAGGCAAAATTACAACGTACTAATAAATTAATACTACATATATATACTCACAAACACAAGAACAATTACCCGCATCGTTTTGAGAATACGATTGGTTTTAGCTTTAAAACTGCACGATTGAATTCACCAGACCACATTTTTCTAATCAAACGCCATCGTGTGGGTAGCAGAATTAACTCTACCTTCAATTTGATCACCCTAAGGGGTTGTTTCGTTAAATTTACCTCAAAAAGTAGGGTATAATCTGATTAAGATAAAATAAATGTGTATGCATGCATGCTGTATTAAACCAATGTTTAAAGTCTGGGTGTGAATTTACTGAGTATGAAGGTCTCATTTAGGTAGCGTTGTCGACAAAATCAGTAAATTGGGGCACTACTAATAAGAAAACGGAAACTTTTATATACTAGTCGACGCCAGCGGCTTCGCACGCACATGTGTTCGAATTTCCCGTTTTGCCCGATTCTGTGGGAGTTTCGGGAAATCCCGACTTAGTGCACCATACATGCTAAATTTCAGCTTCTTGCGCCGAGTAGTTTTGGCTGTAGCTTGTCTGTCAGTCAGTCAGTAACGCAAGGATTTTATATATACAGATTTATACCCAAAATCTTCAAAAATAGGTAGACATATGTGTATATAATTATATACATCATTCTGAAAATTCTAGAACTGTACAGATAGCATGTCAAGTAACTCGCTTTTTATCTTTCTAAAGAACGGTACATTTGTTATGTCTCGCAGTCTATAGACGGACATACGTGCTCGCCACACCGTCATCACTCTCGTTTTCATCACGGTAGTATTTAGCTCAAGTTTAAGCGTTCTCGCAAAAGTATTTTTAACCAAACCTAAGCCCTGATATATATAGCAAACTATTTCTTTGTAACTGTACTGGTTCCGTGACCACGATACGATTCCTGTAAAAAATCTAAACGTCGGATAGTAATAAATAATGTAGTTTCTAACTCATTCGGTTTAAAAGTTATATGCACCTTTCCTTACATAAATTCAAAACTAATGTACACAAATTGTTGATATAATTGTCAGATGTTACCATACTTAAACAAGCATATTATAAGTAACTTGTGGAAACTGTTTAGATTAAGTTGAAACTATGTATCTTTAACTGTATTCTCTTTTTGTGATATCTGTTTGCTTCCCAAATAAATAAATGTTTAAAACCAATATATCGCGATAGAATCTGTAAGCCGTACTTTGATTTCAATGTACAGGTTACTTCTTTTTCATTTTTGGGACGTAAAACATACTGTGATCAATCAACATAGCAACCCACTACTGATATTTGACATTCCAGTTGATGATAAACGTAACATGACTGTGGACACAGATATGATCTTTGAAGTCACTAAACACACTGAGTCAAGTAAAAGCAACATAGTATTGTGTTATTTTAGCACATTCTCAATAGAACTATGAAGTCTCGTAAAATGTCAAGTCTTAATTTAAGCCCACTTGTTCAATGAAATTCAAACAACTCGTATAAATTACTTTTGATTCAAACACTCAAGTCTCCAAATATTATATAAACTCACACATCTCTTCGGCAATTTCCATACGAATTTCAACTAAAACAACTTCGCATCTCCAACACGATTATTGAGGCCACCAAATATTAACTTTTGCCCAAACCAAACATGTGAAATGGAAAGAGAGAGACAGAATGCTAACGCTAACATATACGTTTCATTAAAAACGAAATCACTCAGCGTGTGGATGAACATTTCCTGAATATTTCCCTTAAGTCTTGTGGGATTTGAATCGGTTTCTGCGTTTGGATACACATTTAACCGGCTGCTTACGACTTAGAAAGATATCATGGCACTGTGGGTTTCTCTTGGGTATAATTCGCGTGTGTAAGTCATGGTACTAATCGATGTAGGCGTTTTGGGAAGGCTCTAGGCATTTTTGGTGAGAGTTTCTGTTTATATTTAAATGGTAATGTGTTTCGCGGCATTCAGGTAACGTGTACACGTTACCTGAATGCCGCGAAACACATTACACAGTACGATACACGATTGAATACCTAATGTTTTGTTGTGTTTCAAATATTGTTTTCGTCTAGTTTTGTGTTCAGTTGTAATATACGGTCACATATTGTATACAAACCAATTTATATTGAATCTGTACTTTAGTATTAATATGCGTAGTACCTCTGACTTAACTATTGTCCCTATGAAGAACATTTTCAGACCATAAAACTTGCCTAGGCTAGAAGAATTTTGTATAAGTGTAGAGGCTGAATCACGCAACAGTTTAACACCGGTCATTAAGAATACCAAGACTTTAAACAGCAATACATGGATCACTCAAAGTGTTGTCTCATGTGGGAATCTAACCCAGAATATTCGAGTCACCTTTAAGCGGCGAGGCGTCCACTTAAACACAGCCACGCCTTCCACGCAGTCAATATGCAAAACGATGTTAGCCGTATCTAATATAATAATGTCAAATGGTTACATCAGAACTAAGCATCGGCGCAATCGACGACGTCTGTATGTATGTACGTAGAGTCATGCTGAGTAGTTGTTGAAGAAAGCCTACATTTTTCGATTCTCATTGCCTGCCAATGCTAATGAGTACATTTTTATTGTTCCGTATAACAAGAATATGGACTAACTCGCTTGAAGTACTTAAATTATATCATACTAGTTTCAGACCAGGGCTTCGCCAGAGTGAGGATAGTTCCCAAAAACCCAAGTGCTATTCTAATGTGTAGTAAATATTTCGTTGCAAAGTTACCCCAAAACATATTTTTGCGTGAAAGAGTTATAAACATACATACATGTGGATACATGTATCGATGTATGTTACGAGTTATGAGGGAGAATGGATATTCTTCCTCATAAATATTCATAGTTGTAGCACTATTCAAATCACAATATCAAACGATAAATCTTTATTGTAAGCTGAAATTCAACATCTGTGAGTACTGTTATCTAGATTCTGAAGTACCCCGTCTCTCACAGCATAATCGTACCAAATAGTAACTCCTTAATTCAAAGCTTTTGTCTTTAAAACAAAGGCACAACAATTAAACCATACCGAGGTGTTATAATGAGACGCTTCCTGTTTTAACGTAGTTACATTAATGTTATGTTAATGTTTTATCGGCAATACACGTAACGTTGTATTTGTATTGAGTATGTGGATGCTTTTAAATTATCAGTCATTAGGAAGCTGTACATAAATTGTTATGAACCTAATAAACAGTTTTCATTTGGCTGTATTACATTGTTGTAAAATACATTAGTGGACCATGTTGGTAAATGGAACGTGGCTTAGACATTGCTGTCATTTAATAGCAGCTGGTTTAGTTGGCCGGATATTGTTGGTCGACAATCACTAAAACAAGCGAAGCAGTTCTATAAAAATTGGTTTAATTGACTCAGTACTACACCTGATGTGTACAGCGATTTAACTACCTACGATGCAAGGCAGCATTTAGATAATAGTGACTGCGACTGAAGACCAGCTACTCAGACCCTCACATGACCAATGTGCATAGCTTGCAAGAGACCGCGGTCACGGGACTCGGATATTGCACTTTCAAATAGCCTAATGGCTATTTGATTTTTAAACTTTATCAAAATTATTTCAATAGCCAATGAACATTCTAATTGCAACTATTAGTGTGCATTTGATATGCTCAAACTCTTATTATTGAATAGTACGTAATTATTAACTCGAAACGAATAACTAATGTGTCAACCAAAATTCGCACCGCATTTGATGCCAAACGCGACAAACGCATGAATTTAAATTGAAAGTACCTACATAATGGATTTTGGTGGTCTCTATGGAGGCTACGAAATCTGCGTCTTGGATCACATGGCTGGCAGGATTCAATTTGGCATATCAGTTTTTTATTGATTCTGCGCATTGCTTCCGATTTCCGACGAGGTAATATTTTTATTGCATTGAAGGAATCGAAAGCTTAAAGGGTTAGACTGAAAATAAGCTTCCAGTTTTTGTTTTAATAATCATCGGACATTTAAATAAGTATATTCACATATTTTTTTCTTTTTAAGAGACACTTCAAGAAAATTTCTTTGTGTATACATAAACAAAGCCAATCGATTTACCTACCAAATTCTAGGTTTCTCTAAACATCAGTTTTAGCCAAACTCCAAAAACGGCATGGAAATCGCTCCCCAAGCGGTCTAAATCGTGAACAGTTGAATAATCTCAACTATTTCCGTTTGCGCCTGCGTTCAGATACGTCATTTCAAAAATCTTTATATGCATACATATCCTTATGGCATGGTGTCCTCGATAGAATATTCCCCTTTTCAAGTGTTCTACAATAGATTTTGAATTTTAGAGCAACGAAAATAGAGTTAATTGTTGAATGAATGGATGTAAAATGTTATTGTACTTATGTACTACTGGCTTTTGCCCGCGGCTTCGCGCGCGTTAAATTCGGGGTAACACGTATCTACTTTCAGTCTCAAGTTGTGTGAAGACACTCCTGATTATTCTAAAGAGTCAGAAGCTCTATAGGGTACAAAGTAACTCGGTCAGTATCCATTGCAAAGCCATGTTTCAATACATGTCCAATATATATTTACAAAAACACTTTCGCATTTATAATTTTAGTAGGTAGAGAAAATCGTTTCAGCCGTTTGAGCGTAGTATATAATTAATAGTTTAGATATGCAAACAATGTAATTACCGTGCACAATATGACAATATGTATGATGTGACAGTACTGGCAGATAGCACATGCGCATCACTCTATTACTCGCGCATGCGTTCTTAGAGGAAAGAGGAAAATTTCTGCCGTACAAACTTCTATCCACCCTACAATCCCTCCCAGTTTAATTTTTGCAACTAATATTAGCCTATGTCCGTCTCCATGGTCCAATATATCTCTATATTAAATTTCAACAAAATCCGTTCAGCCGTTTTCGCGTGAAAACGGAACATACATAAGTAGGTGTAAATTGGGGTTTCTGGATCAGAGGAAATCCAGAAACACCCAATTTACCCTATCATTCATTGTATTCAATTTCTGTATCAGAGGAGATCCGAAAACACCCAATTTAACCTATCATTTATTGTATTTAGAAATAGGTACTATTTGCTCTAATATTAAATCATTCATAAATTAGTTCAGTAACAGGTATATTTGTAATAGAACTGATAACAGTACAGGTATCAGTTCAATAACTATGGATTCGAAAGTTGTTTAAATTGTTTTTCAATCATTCATAAATCAGTTCAGTAACAGGTATAGTTGTAACAGAGCTGATAACAGTACAGGTATCAGTTCAATAACTGTGGATTCGAAAGTTGTTTAAATTGTTTTTCAATCATTCATAAATCAGTTCAGTAACAGGTATAGTTGTAACAGAACTGATAACAGAACAGGTATCAGTTCAATAACTGTGGATTCGAAAGTTGTTTAAATTGTTTTTCAATCATTCATAAATCAGTTCAGTAACAGGTATAGTTGTAACAGAACTGATAACAGTACAGGTATCAGTTCAATAACTGTGGATTCAAAAGTTGTTTAAATTGTTTTTCAATCATTCATAAACAGTTCAGTAACAGGTATATTTGTAACAGAACTGATAACAGTACAGGTATCAGTTCAACAACTGTGGATTCGAAAGTTGTTTAAATTGTTTTTCAATCATTCATAAATCAGTTCAGTAACAGGTATAGTTGTAACAGAGCTGATAACAGAACAGGTATCAGTTCAATAACTGTGGATTTGAAAGTTGTTTAAATTGTTTTTCAATCATTCATAAATCAGTTCAGTAACAGCTATAGTTGTAACAGAGCTGATAACAGAACAGGTATCAGTTCAATAACTGTGGATTCGAAAGTTGTTTAAAATATCTGTGAGTAATTTATAAGGCATTCTTGTCAACAACAGATTATCGTTGGTCGAGTGATGTTATACAGACATTAATTAAACCCATATTAATTACAAAATCTTCAACTTTTATGACTTTCCTAATGTAGTCAAAAATGTAATGAAATATCATGACTTACAGACATGAATGACCATCCAAATTGACAATGTTCAAACTCAGATAATTTCATTTTATAAACATCTCTTATTCGGGAATATAACTCATAATAATTAGTACTTTGATATATAGTTTCATATTTTGTATTAAATGACTTTAGTTGCTACTCACCCGATGCAGGCAGTGCGAAGTAAGCAAACAACTCGAAGTTCAGTTTATTACAGGAATGTTTGATCAATGTCAATTCAATTATTTAAAATAGATCCTCTCGCCTCCCATCTAAGAACGCCTCTATCAGTAGGTACTCGTCTTCTTGAGATGGGTTTAAGCGATAATTGCCACTGCATTTAAAACCAGAATAATGACGATTATTCTGGTTTTAAATGCAGTGGCAATTATATCAACATTCGCAAACTTTGACTTTATTAAACAATTAGATTTATGTATATCAGTTCTGTTATGATATCTATATTCATTTTCTGGGATCTCAATTTTACATTTATCACATTTAATATGAGTGCTTGATGAAGAATTAACGGATGGTTTAACTGTAAAAAAAAAAGATATTGTACCCATAAGTATGATTATTTATTGAATAAGAATAAACAATTGAGTACATAACGATTAAATAAGATTATAATAATAATATAGGTAATGGTAAATATGATTATTAAACATAAGTACTTAAGTTCATATTAATAATAATTTATAATGAAATACATTTTTATTGATATGAACTTATTAACGTTGGGGGACAGTCCTTAAATTCTTTTCCCACACTCATACGGGTTTAAGTGACTCCACGACTCAGAATTTGTTTCGCGTTTGTTTTTCACTGTCAACACAGAATGTCGCCATCTATTAACCGGTGGCACACATTCAATGTCGTTGCAGTTATATACTTATTTTTAATTCAATATAGTAACTACCGGTCTTCCGTTCATCCATCTGCCTCGAAAAACCATTTGCTAATCTACGTGTGATATATGAGTATATGGGTTGCGGTTTTTACCAGTTGCCTCCAACTGCTCGTCGCCGGAAACACTGCCGAATAAATCGCTTTCTGTTGGTCTGGTAGTGGACTTCTGCCTCTTACCAGGCCTCCTTCACTCGGCCGTACCTACAGCGATAAGTGCCTACACTTTCGCGCGGCTTCCACGCCGCGTCGTCACCGCTCGCGCGCAGGGCTAGCTAATAACGTGAATTTTAATAGTGAACAACAAAAATGTCTCATCACAAGTCTGGTGCAAAGTATTGCTCATTTAACGGATGTGTGTCGAAAGCAACTTGAAATTTGATTTCATTTATTTTACCAGAGCAAGTTGAAAATTGTACTTTTTATTTGTTGAGATATCTCAACGATTATGGTGTCAAATTAAAGATCTAGTTCAAAAACCATTTTATCTGTTTGAATCATGTAAATCGGGCGACGCGTTTAGGAAATAACTACGAATTAGTATAGTAAAAATTACCAGAATTTTTGTGGTTTTTGTTCTACGAGCTCATAGGATACTTATAGGTTAATAAATTAATAATTTATTATTAAGTGGTCAAGTAGGTAGATAGACGATGAATAAATATTATAGTATCAGCGGCAAGTCGACAACCCTAGCGCGATAGCTAGCGCGTCACTCCGCGCCAGACAGCGACAGCGTTATATGTTAGAAAAGAGCGGGAACGATTAGGTGAATATCGCAGTAGGCACTGAGTGCTTATGCGAGCTGAATTGCACTTTGTTGCTTAGTAGCAAGAGTCGCAATTTCAATGAATTGATTTGACAAGTGGTGCTTCTGTACGTAAGTACTGTTTATTCTGTGCTCTTACTACTCGACGGCTGGCACTCGGTAGACCCCTGGGTGGACTTGCGCTTCTTTTTTTCTTGTTTTGATTTCACCGGGAACTCCACCTCCGATTCGTCGGATGGGAAAAGCTGGTCTGCCATTTGCTTGGAGCTGAAAAATGTAATAAACAATAATTAATTAAATATAAATACTAGCACTACATCTAACAGTAATCTTCTGATAGTTGAATAGTTGCCGTATCACTTTATTCTAAGGATGATCGATTAATTTATTGAATAGTGAAATTATTGATCACTTGAATGACTGAATAATAAAGTTATGGATTAATAGTTATTGAATTGTAAAGTTATTGAATAGTTGCATGATCGAATATCAAAATAAGATAAACATGAATATAAACCAAAAAAGAAACTTACATCTTAAAGAAAATCTGGTCAGGTGTCTGGTAGGTAGATACTGATGTATGGTGAAGCTCTTGCTTGTAACTCTTGAAGAAATGCTTTGTGGTGTTACTTCGACAACTTCACTCTTAAATAGTACCAAATCTACGTTATAATATCCTAAATATGGAACTAGGTACGTGTTGGTAAAAATGCTGTGTCAGATCACTGCACCCAAATATGATTTACTTTTAAACAATATTATATCTACTCCTGTTACACATCACATCCATTAGGTTTGATACTCATCATGGCAATCTGAATGCAATAGTTCCGATATGAACTTTATACGAGTTAATATGTTCGGAGTACAAAGTATTGCAGTACCTATAATGTTCGCACTTGTAATCAATAGTTCAACACTTACTACTACTATTAACTAATGCTAAATAACACAGCTCTCTCTTAGAATAGTACCTACCAATAAAAATCATTGTAATTTGAAGGATTTTATAACGTTGAATTATTTCTCGTTTCTTTTTTTGCTTTTATTGTAAACCCTATGTTGAATTGCCGCGCTATCAGTGCCTTGTTATTAACCTCTTGTATGCCGGAATGCCAGACACACTTAAAAAGCTATTGTGTCTCGCGTAGATCTGCGTTCCGGCATACAAGGGGTTAATACGCAGAAAATGATTTCTGAATTGTTATATTACATGTGACTGTTCACAGTGAATCCCTCACCCTATATTTTAACCGACTGAAAGAATGGTAAGTTATGTGTAGCATTTATTAGACGGTATTATTTATGTTACCTATTTTTTTTAAGTTTTTATGTGCAAAATATTAACAACTATTAGGTACCTATACGTTCAGTTATTATATTTATAAATAATGCCATAACATACATATAATACAGTTAGGATCATTTATAATTAGGTGATAGTGATAACTATAACTTGAATTCGATGCGAGCTGACATTGCACCTACATAATAGAAAAAACCTTATTATTTATCCTCCGTGGATATGATTATTAAATATTATCCTATACATTTCACCCAGGCCATTCGAATCTACAATATAAATATTACTTACTTACCTTTTGTATTGGTGACTTAACTATGAAAATAAGCTTGAAAATATTATAAATAATAGTAGGCGAAACCGAACTTAACAATAGTATATCAATATTGCTGTATTGTTTTGATCTTCTCCTTATACATAAATACTTACGTTGCAATAATAATTATGATTGCCATTCTAGCTATCTACAACGACTTTGTGTGTCGATTTTGCTCTCAATTGCATGTATGAATATAATATATAAAGGAACGATGAATAAACGTACTGTAGTATTTATTTTATACATATTATTTTTAGTAAACAATAAGTGTTGGACACGTGTCGACATGTTAGGGTTTCAATTTCATCGTACCATTTTTGTATGCCTTAGACAAAAATAGTATGATGATGAGAATATGTACGATTTTGAACTCTATAGTTTAAAATAAAATTTTATTTAAGTAAATAAATAGAAAAACTTTCTAAATCCATTCAAATTCTATATCTCAGTGTTGCAACTGCCTTCATCGTGTAATATCGGTAAGTTTTTAAATTATTCGTCATTATTTTATCTAACAATTAAAATACATTGACTTATATTATTATCAGACAATACGTTATTCAAAACAAGTATGTGTCTGGTGCATAAGTCAGTATTTATTTCAACATAACACTATGTTTCAACCATAATCATTGTTCTGAGATAGAATAATAGTAAATAAAATTTTAATTTCTCGTTTTTCTAGGTATTTCACAGAGTCTGAACACAGAATTCAAGTATGTCACACTCACCATCCTACAGTCCTGTATTCGATAACATTGACAAACAATTTGACGTAACTATTTCAATGATTATTGATGTTAGTTAATAATCGAATTGATGTTTGGTGTCGTTTTACAACAGTAGGTAAATCATTCATTTTTATTTAATTTCAGCATTTGATTGGGGGCTCTGATCTGGTTTTAAATCCATTTTCCTACGCTCAAGACCGAGAAAGCTGGTACCGCGAAGTGGCGTCAACAGCATGCGAAGAGAGTAGACAACAAAAATAGAAAAGAAAAAAACAAAGAAGAAAAAAAATGAGTCAAAGGTTTTAAAAAACATATCCTTTATCATACGGGAAGAGCCCGGACATATTCGTCGTATTATAAAAATAATTATACACGATGTGGATGGTCGTAAAATGGCAGACATAGACAGTCACCCTGAGAGTGCAAGTGTGAACATTCAGTATTTAGTAGGAAATGATTACGATGAAATCATGAATGATACTGATTATTTAGTTACCAAAATAGTTAAAAAGTTAAGTTCAAATTAATGTAATTCATTTAAAATATAGTTATACTAAATATTATTTTGCTTTTTATTTCTAAGTCATAAAATTTAAAGTAAATAGCCAAGCACTGCACTGCATATAAACATAAGGCAGAGCGATGGATAATCGCGAGCGCATTCCATTTTCGTAAGGCTGTCGTGTCGAATAGATTACACCGACTGTTACTCGAATATCATGCGCGTGTTTGAATTGAATTGATTGAATTGTGGAATTAATGTAATAATTTAATTTTACGATGAGATTAAGATGCACACAGTGATCCAATGAATGTAGAATTAATATTTACGTTTATATCAAATATCTAAATTTCTCATAATATCTATTAAATTAATAATAACCAGAAAGAAAACTATCAAAATCCTCAAGCTGATTCTGGTCATAGAACATAATATATATTCATAGTTTATAATTTAAGTAGTAATATAATGGATAATAAATAGAAACCTAATAAAAAATATGGAGACCCTTGATCATTCTTCTGAATATTTGTACAAGTACAAGATAATTAATAACTAAAATATGTATATGATGATATTGAATCAAGGCCATAATTGTTATTATTCACTATATTGTAATATAGCATAATGGTTACTGTTCTGTTTTATATTAATACTTATTACAATAATCTATTAAATAAACGAGTTAATATCATTTATCGTTTTATTTTAATGCATAGGTATAACAAAAATACATAACAGAGGTAAATATGAGGATATAATACTTATGGAATAAAATTAACGAGCATATCTTTTGAAAAATTAGACTAAAATGACTGAAAGAATGGTTTAATTGAGAACTTTTGATGTTTGAATTCTAGAATAACTGAATTATTGAAGGGATTATTGAAATATTAGAATAATAAATGACTGAATGATTGAATATAAAATTTCTGAATGCAATTAATAGTGTTTCTGGGTCTGCTCTGATGATTGAAATATTAGAATAAATAAATGACTGATTGATGAATGATTGAATATTAGAGCAAATAGTACCTATTTTTGAATACAATGAATGATAGGGTAAATTGGGTGTTTCTGGATCTCCTCTGATCCAGAAACCCCAATTTACACCTACATAAATACATACATACATACATATATATACACAATTTCGAATTTATAATATTAGTAGGGATATGCTCGGTATCAATGGTTCAGCAAAGGTTAGGATGGGATGTTTATGTGTATTTTATTTTGTGTGAAACGCGCTATGCTGCCCCCAATTATATACACAGCTCAGTTTGGTTAATTTAGCAAAAGTTTATGGTGTAGTTCGTTTATGGATATAAATATCAGCATTGTTTATATAGTATCCCAATGTTGACCGCGGGTTTTTCATTTTATGGAAATGGTCAGTCCTGATACACCACTAAAATCGACTAGTGCAGGGTGAAAAACATAAACTTAAACTAATATTATAAAGCTGATGAGTATTTTGGTTGGTTGAATGTTGTAATTTCAGGAACCACTAGTCCGATTTGAATACTTATTTTTGTGTAGATTAGCCCATTTATTATGGAAGCCTTTGGCGACATAACTTCACACTTTAAGCCATGGGTGCGGAGCAGTTGTCCTAATTGACGCGGCTGTAACTACGGGCACGGGACAGAATTTGTGAAAATTCCACCGAAATTTTAATGCATACTTATCTTATATTTATATTATAAATGGAAAAGTGTGTTTGTTAGTTTGTAAAGCGATTGAATGACATGATTGGAAAAGTTGTGAATGAAGGTGAGGCTGGAGCACGATGCACTTCTTGTTATCTATATGGTTACCTGCAAGATCACATTCTTAGTAACATCTGGTTGACAGTATAAAATATTAACATGATCCAGCATACTATCAAAAGATTGACAATATTAATCATTTTCATTGCATCAGTTGGGATGGACAATGCAACTGTCCATCGTGAGTCCCTCTGCCGTCTATAATTAAAGATATTAGAGTGACGCTAAATATGGCCAAAAATAGTATGTAAACGCCATTTCAACATGGTCAAATTACGATCGCCACATTAACAGAGGTTTCGTTAAAACAAATTGTTTCCATTCATTTTTCATAGGGTGCATAGGGTTCCCACCAAGAACTTAGGGTCCCAAGCCAACCTCACCTGCAAGTGGTACACCTGCCGATCAACGGACAAGGCTCTGGCAAACAAAATATTCCAATAAGCGGCAATAGGCTCGCCACCTATTACGTGGGATCAAAATACTGGCGGAAAGTGGGCGTTTAATATGCCTCTGCCTACCCCTTCGGGGAAACAGGCGTGAGTCTATGTATTTATGTATGTATTTTTCATACCACACTCAGGTAATTTTTTTTTTATTAGCTGCATCGCATGTAAATAGTCTGTGATACATTTATTAATATCCCACGAGACGGGAATGTCGTATGACGCGAGTGAGAATGGTGTTAAAGGAATTCTTTATAATATTTCGTCCATAAAGAAATGTTATTTTTTTCGGTTCCTTGTTCCGACGTCACGAATACAATTGAAGACTTTCTTCTGTAACTGTTTGTAACTTTTCCGTTTGGTTTGCATATTGGATGTTATTGATGTTCCGATCACGGCGCTTCCGTAGCATTAGTTCCTAACTGATTGTCTGATTACATGGTAATAAACGAGCATTTTTCAATTAAAATTTTTGCATCAAGAAAAATAATTCTTTCAAAATAGACTCTTCACTTACCTTTCTTCTATAATTTAAAAGTGTTGAACACTTTCTACTAGATGACTGTTGGGTTATTTTCTTGCGATTTAAACTCAGTTTTGGACACTAGAAAGACTCTCTTCACTCGGATTTGAAAAACACAACATGCATATAACTGTCCAAAGTATTTTCACATTTTGACAACAGCAACTAAGTTGTTACTTAGATATGAAGGTACTACGTAGGTACATTGTGCTTCTTTACTTCGCCACATACTTAAGGTAAAGGTAACCTGTGGATTGCAAATTGTAAAACGAGAAAATCCTGTATACTCTAAGTGCTTCTCAATTCCACTATAATCCGTCAGAAGATCTTAATTAATTTTTGCGTTGTCTAAGTAATTTACCGAATCATTCCAATTCACACATGTGGCTATATGATACTCTCATTTTCATAAAACGTTAACCGCCAGCTACTTCACAGTAAGTTTATGGTGTTGTATGCATAACACAAACTTGACGTCCATTTTAGAACTTGGGTACTAAACTTTGCTAAATTGATACCGATGAAATACTTCGTCAGACGAATTCACTGGCTAGCGGCTAATACCTAATAGCCAGGTAAACTTTGTCTTCCATTGACTATGGGTACTTCGTCTTAGTTTGAAGATACTTCTGTATTGTGGTTAGATTTGTTGGATATTTTGCCGTAAGTAATTTACCAATTTTGAAGTTGTTTTATTATTATTTAAGTTTTGATACTTTTTTACGTAAAAGGCGCCTCACGAGCAGTCGATATAAACAATAGAGCAGTAGATATAAATAAGATAAATCTCATGTGCGAAGCCGCACTTTTTGTGGTAAGAAAAGGAATAGGAGGAGGAGCGGTATGACGAAGGAGTAATAGAGGATGGGGCCTCCGGCTCCTTCACTCACCGAACGAAACGCAACTGTATAGATACTGTTTCTACAGTTTGATAATCTGCTGGAGGATAATACTTTACCTGTCAAGCTGATCCATGGCCATTCATGCTGAAACCAGCAAGGCTTTACTACCTTTAAAGATATACACTCACACTTTCAATTTACATGAACAAGCAAATTGCAATGTCATACTATTTCTGTACCGTAGAGGATGCTACATATAAGGTACACGACGCAATGTCAATAGTTTGATGGATGTGGTATAAGGGTCAAACTGTCTTGCTAACAAAATGAACATGTACAAACGCTGTTTAAACGCCTCACCATTTACACAATAAGCCCTATAGGCTTGAGTAGATGGATATGTAAATAGGTATATTCCTCAATGAGTTGTTTTTGTAAAAATATTTGCTAATGATGATCGCTTATTACACATCTTTTTATGGAAATTATCTCCCTGTCTCCTAACGAGGTAAGTAAAATCACATCACCTGCTTCAAGCCATCCTAGGTTATAAAACTAAGAGTGTTAGCAAATAAATTTTATTCAAGGTCATAATATCTACAATATTGCTGATTCCAATCACAATAGTAATAAATGCACGAACGGTATAGTTACAGTAGGCACGATGCGACACAATTGTATTGACTACAGTATTACAATCGAATATTTAATTTGTTCAGCAATATTATACAAACATTCAAAATATTCGTCGCAATAAACATAATACTTTCCTACATCTGTAACCCTATGAACATAACCAATGATAGAAACTTTTAAACACTCGCGTTGCATGTTTAAGAATATAATATGTGGACGGGAATTAACGCGAACATGCAAATTAGGTATTTACATACCTTATTTTGCTTGACGTTTCGAGAAGTATGTACGGATACCTGGTACAACGACGAATGACGCGGCCTATCAAGCGCGATAAACATCCGGCGGTAAATAGACAACCGACCTACATGCCCTATATTAGAGGTGTTACGGATAAAATAGGAGACAAGTTAAAAAAATACTCCATTCTGACAGTATTTACACCAGGGGCCAAAGTATACAACATGGTGGGCACACCAAAGGATGTTCTACCGCTTCAAACCCCAGGTGTCTATAAAATCAACTGCAGCTGCGGAAGCTCTTACATAGGGCAAACGAAGCGGACTATCGCTGAACGTATAAAGGAGCACATCGCAGCTGTAAAGAACCGTCAAACGAACAAATCGGCGATTGCGGAACATTTACTTCAATCGGGCACCAATCACTGGATTGAATTTTATCGTCCCCAAGTCCTCTCCACGGAACGCCACTTTTACCCAAGAGTTGTGCGTGAAGCGATTGAAATCAGAAAACAAAAAAATTTCAATCAGGAAAAGGGCTTCAAATTGTCATCGGCGTGGAAGCCTGTGATTCGGATAACAACACCCCACTTTAACGCGCAGTCGGCGAATGTTCAATATACAGATACGGTTAGTGTGTTTTGCGCCGGTACTTCGAATATCAACGACCCGGGGGTAGAAATAGAATCTTCTACCTCGCACTCGGAGACGTGACATCGCCACACCAGTCAGCTTGCGACCACGGGACGTGCAACCGTCTCGAAACGTCAAGCAAAATAAGGTATGTAAATACCTAATTTGCATGTTCGCGTTAATTCCCGTCTATATATTATATTCTTATAACTAATGATTTTATCTTTCCCTCAGTAATCGATACAATAAAAGTGAGATCTTAAATGTAGGAGAATTCAAAATGTCTATATATGAAGATTGAAAAAACTTTGAAGTCGTACTTAGTGTATTAGTAGCAGAAGGATTACAAGTGACAGTGATATGTTTAAGGATAATTATTAAATATACAGCCGTAATAGAATGTGAATTTCTTCTTGCGGTACATTTGGATTCCTTTTAAATGTAAATTTGGCTTTGAAGTCAAGCAAATATTTTTGTTTGTGTGTGCCGTAATGTTGAGAGAAATAATAATGTATCAGCCTGTAGGAGCCTCCTTTCACTGAGTCCAAAGAGTTGATAAAAAACTAACCGTTTCATATTATTTGAGATTTTTGCAGTACGTTCCACTTCGACAAATTGTCAATAACTATAAATAACACTTATAAGCCAATTCTTCAGTACTTTCAATTATATTGCAAGGAAAATATATGAGAAGAAGAGGAAAAATTTTACTGTCAATACTACAGCGTTTAAGTATTGTAACTAAAAATAAATTGTACTCCGTACAATATGACAACCATCCTTGAGAGTCAGTTTAGGTTGTTGCATTCCTTCGGTGACATTTTCTCGTCTTCCAAAAATATATTCCTATTTGTAGGAAGAAACAGTTACATTTAAATACTAGCACACCAAACCATAGAAAAAGTTACAAGCTCACCAAAAACCTACTATGCTACCTTTTATACTACATATACTTATAATAATAGTTGCTCCTAAACTAAATTAACAAAACACACAATCACGAGATTGTTGATTGTTGATTGTGAAATTTCACGAGAATAACAAGGAAGATCTCAACGAAGAGAATAATATATTTCCTAAGCAAAAATGGGCCCTCTGGCACGCACTAATGGAAAAGTAACACAATGTCTTACACTGATAATAATTATTGCAATAAGTCAACGTCGCCAGGATTAACGAAGAAGAATCATGATTGATTATAATGAGTGAGACACGAACTGTTGTTGTGACAACCTTTGGAGAAAATGGTTGGTATATTTGTTTAGTTGTATACTGTGATTTACGTTAGTAACTTGGTTAAGATTAATGAATAGTCAATATAATTGTTATTTAGAGCAAAGTCTATCAAATAAAATTAGATAGGCCTCGAGAACCCAAATAAACGCAAAATTATGTCAGGGCATGCTGGAATAAATGAATATATTGGTCTGTGTGGAAAGCCTGCAGTGGACAGCTCAAGGCTGAGATGACAATAATACTGGAATTAAGTTGTACATTGTCTTTAGTAACGGACTCTTGATTATTTCTCAGATTGTCCTTACAGCTAATAACAAAATATGACAAGTACAAACTAAAATATTTGCTCTTAAATGACATCTATTTTGTACATATTGCTTGGAAGCAAAATAAGACGAAATTTATTTCATTTTAGACAATAGTTCTTTATGTATATGATGTTGATTTTAGAAAGGCATAATTCTGTATGCTATCCAGTATTCCCGGCAATCCTTTCCAAGTGCCGACATTTTGTAAGGTTTCAGGAAAGTAAAACGGAAGGGCTAAGCCGAAAATGGCCAGTTTCTACGTAGTCTTGTTTTTGTTCCACCCCCATACGCTGATGAATTGCTTTTAGAACTAAGAGCTTTAGACCACAATAATGCAGAAGTACATCAAACTGATCTAGACAGATGGTGCAAGATGCATAGGCAAAGTCAAAGTCAAAATCCTTTATTCATTTAGATCACAAAGTGACACTAATGAACGTCAAATTTAAAACATTATTACTGTATGCTTTTACATTTACATTTACTGCCATGTTCGCAAAGCAAGGGCGTAGAACCATGAGAAAGAACGGGCAATAAAACTCACGGTCACTCTTTTTCATCGCCAGGTTTTTAATAAAACATAATAATTAAACTTTTGTAAGGTGCTGCAACTGTTATACCTTCTATGTTTCTTGTATATATTTATTGTACATAATACTCAAGCATAATCAAGTTAAATTTTGATTTTCATTTAGTTAGCCTCCTGAACATAGACATGGTGAAACAGAAGCATCCACTTACATTATGCTCCTAACAATGCAGGCAATCCGCGCAAATGTTCAGAACCATGATGGAAATGATGAAGTTAAATATCAAAAAAAATGTATACCAGCCCATAAGACCGCCATCGACTAGTCATCGCAAGTAGCGATGACTGGTCATACTCGTGAACGGGTGTTCACGAGCGTGACGCATGTGCCAGCCATCATGCCATAGAATGCGCTAATAGCGGGAATTTCTGGGAAAACGTCCACGTTTGCTAACTTTGGTAATAATGACATACAGTACTTATGGAAATTGGGGTGAGGATTTGGTAATATATCACATGCCTTGAACTACCGTTAAAATCTTAGAGTAATAACTATTTTGATATTGAAGTTATCAAATCTGGCATTATAAGTGGTAAGACTAGTATAAAATTCGAATTCAAAAACGATCAAAAGTGTTGCTATATTATAATATAATGTCACTTTGCTACTTTTTTTGACGCATTATGGAAACCAAACCATTTACGGGCTAAACCCCCCCAGGCTGGGCACCTAAAGGGGCTCAGGCAAGAGAAAGTGTGGGACTCCCCGACGAGAAGCGCCGGGACTAACCACTAACGGCCATTTTCAATATTCGAACGATAGATAGATCTGTAGATTTTCGATTCGTGTTTGACATATTTTGTATGGAGCTTAAGTCAAAAACTGTCAAAAACTAATCTAAAATCTACAGATCTATCTATATTTCGAATATTGAATTCCGTAGTAAAACTACCATCATGGTGTTCATCTATCCGATCCCATTTAATGGCGGGGTCACGGGAACTACGTTAGCAATACTACCGGGACCCCGCCTGAGCTGACCCGCTGAGACGGGCCCCGTCCCTTACATGCATCCATCATACTTGCCCTCATACATCCTCTTTCATACTACGAGCGGAAAAGACGACGTAGTTTACTAAAGCTACGAGAGGCGCACGCGGAACAGGTGCGCCGCCTCTCGGGCTGCTATATTTTATACTGACATTATTTGTGCAACAACTCTAATTTTAAATACTGCAATAGTATGTTTCGTATAATTTTAAATTATAACAGTTTTTTTAAACCCATATAATTTAGTTTTTTGATGATTCGTACACGTATTTATATTAAGAAATATGATAATAAATAATATAAGATCTAGGTTAGTAGAGCACTGTGTTTTATTAAGGCTACATAAAATGAATTCTAAACAACTTCGAATTGTTTGCATCCAATGTTTATCATCTCTGTAAAAATAAGCGCCGTATATTATTCCCCACGCCGAGCCGAACATATAATTTGACTTCAACAAACATTTTCTATAACACTTCACCGAAACAAAAACAAACACAGCATTCATACACACCTTCTATTTACATACATTAAATTTGTATTCTATGTTCACAACCTGTATATCAAATACAGGGTGCGCCCGTTCACGATAAGGTAATGGGTATCCAAGAGAGAAAGCGCTATAAGTATACAAATGTATACTTATAGCCATCTAGTAGAGAATAGGTGGAACAATTTAAACCATCATTATATCCCTTCTCTTCTAGTTCTCTCTTTTACCGATAGATGGCGTTATTCGTAAAATATCGCAATTCGTAACAATATATTCATGGTTGTATTTAATAATTTGTATTTTGAAATATATGAGTACGTGTAATTTTCCAATCCGATTATCACTTTTAAAATATTAAGTTACCGTAACGGCGACGGACTAGGAATTAAAAGTATCTCTACCCAATTACATTCCGTGGGTGTCTTGCTGTGCTTAGTGTGTTTTCCCTAGTCGCCTTAAGAGGCGAATCGGGAAAACACACGAAGCAAATAGTATCTTGCGGAAGAAATGGAAAACTCGACATCAAAACCTATGCGATGCCATATGCTAGCGTGGTATAGTAGGCCAAATCCTCCTTTTGGCTCGCAATGTTGTCCTGACGGAAATAAGGAGAGCCTTATGTCCAGCAGTGGACTACAAAAAACTGATGATGAAAATTTACTTAAAAGATATAAAAGAAATCGGTAATAAAATTTAGATCGACTACACATTCACTAATTAGCTCGTTTCAACACCTTCACCGATTTAATATTCACGATAGTCAAATATTCTCAATGGCTCATTGGAATAGCAAATGCCCAAACTTGGCAAATCAAGAAACCATTTAAATAATCCGCCTAATATATTTTGAATGGTTGCAATTTAAAGGATCTTGGTTGATTGCTGGTGTGAATATAGCTCCAGTATAATGCTCGAAGTCTGCGAGGTAATCTGAGCCCAAAAATTTGAGACTAATTTCGAAATATATTTGAGGTTTTGGGTGGTGTGAATTTATAGAATTTGGAAGTTACAGATATTTTTTTGCAATATATTATATTATTAAATATTATTTCTGACTTGCATACAATTATGTCAAACGAATTCAATCATCATCATCGTGATATACAATAAAATAACTTACTTGTCCTGACTAAATCTAAAGAACTAAAAAGCAGTTTAAGTTGTTTGTAGAGCACTAACAAGCTTTGTATTTGGGCAGCGGATATTCTTTGTGCCAACCATTAAGAAAGCATTTATAACATCATATATCATTACGTGCGATACAAATATTTGGCAATGTAAATCTCTTCCTCTATCAACATCAGTGAAATACAATAAAGTAATCAGCTATAATAATAACTAATAATGGACTTAAGCTCCATAAATAACTATTCGCAGTAATAAAAAATCGCGGGTGGGGGGGCTAGTGCTGTGCTCAGCGTGTCATAGACATTCTGCCGGGCCGCCAGTGAGAGGGCATATCCGGTTAAATGCTCTTGATGATGATCTTCTGATAGTGCCTGTGCTGGTCTTGATGTTGGCCACTCTTGTGACTCCGTCGCGCCCCGGATGGAGCTGTGTTACTCGCCCGAGGACCCAGCGGGCTGGTGGGAGAGCGTCATCTTTCACGACGACCAGGGTGCCTTCTGTCAGCTGTCGCAAAAATCATACGAAATCAAAAGCAAAAATTTAAATATTAATTATGAAATCAACCAAATAGTGATTTATGGCGAAGTTCCCGATTGTGCATCGCTCGGCTTTTCGTTCGAAAGTGATGAAATACCGTATTTTAAAACTGACATGTCATCATGTCACAATAAATCTTCGAAGTATATTATTACTCTACATAATTTTATAAAATGTTTGCTTTGCGTATCGTTTTATCTATTAGCAGTTTGACAATAGACATTTTAAAAAGTAATATTCGCACATATTATGACAGCAATATATTTTGATTAATTAAACTCATCATTAACTCTGTAGTAAGAAACTATTTTTTTTTTTATAGTCTCACGCCTGTATCCCCAAAGGGGTAGGCATAGGTGTAATATTACACCCACATTTCGCCATGAATTTTAAGGTCCCACGTAATAGGGGGCGAGCCTATTGCCGTACCGGGCACATTAACAGACTCCGTGCTGCTACTGAGAATTTCCTAACGGAAAATCCCAATAACACTTTGCCCGACCCGGGAATCGAACCCAAGACCTCCCAATCCCACGCGCACATTTATGCCGCGAGACCAACGAGACAGTCACTAATAACTATTTTAATGTGGTGCACATATTAGTTTTTTCGTTAATTATGGAAAATGTACGAAAATGTATTAAAACATTATTTTTAGGGTTCCGTACCTCAAGGTAAAAAAAGGAACCCTTATAAGATCACTTTCTTGTCCGTCTGTCTGTCTGTCTGTCTGTCCGTGTGTCACCACCGATTTTCTCAGGAACGGGTAGACCTAGCAAATTGAAATTTATACCAGATACTGAGGTCTATGGTTTCTATTAGGTGTATGAAAATCAGGGTCCTGGGTCAACCCAATAAAAAGATATGGTCAAAATTAGATTTTTGCGAAAACTTGTAAGTACCAAAATTAATCTTAAATTTCAACTTTTTTTAATTTTCGGAATTTTTCCTTTACTTGTGCTGTAAGACCTTGGTTTTGACCAAAATTGACAATTCTAGGTCAACCGTAAGTACCCTATAGGTTTTGGGTCGAAAACCTATATGGTAGTTCCCGTTGAACTAGAATCACGAAATTTGCCAAAAGCAGTCTAACAGCACAAATAAAGGAAAAATTACAAAAAATAAAAAAGTGGAAAATTTAAGGGTGTCCCCATACATACATAGTAGACTCAATTTAAGATAGTCCTCTAAGTTGTATGGGCGCTCATACAGATTTATAGGACTAGCGTAATTCAACCTCAAATAAGGTAAAATGCGTACGGAACCCTCGGTGCGCGAGTCAGACTCGCACTTGCCCGATTTTTTTTATATTGTACGGAGTACGTTGAAACAGTAAATAACTAGAACAACGAGGTATTTTTTTTTATAGACCCACGCCTGTATCCCCGAAGGGGTAGGCGGAGGTGTAATATTACACCCACATCTCGCCAGGAATATTTAGGTCCCACGTAATAGGGGGCGATCCTATTGCCGTACCGGGCGCATTACCAGACTCCGTGCTGCTACTGAGTATTTCCTAACGGAAAAACCCAATAACACTTTGCCCGACCCGGGAATCGAACCCGAGACCTCCCAATCCCACGCGCACATTTATGCCGCGAGACCAACGAGGCAGTCAACAACGAGGTAATGTTTTTTTAAATTCATAGGTTTATAAATAAACTAAGTATTTATAGATTTTAGAGTACATATAAAAATATACTTATATAAATACCTACTAAGACTTCTGACCTTTCAGTGGATATCGACTTTTACAATCCTGTTAGCCTGAATAGAAAATTTAACGGATTGTTGTGCACTGCAGGTAACAGCCAAAGTACACAAACTGTGTGTCAAAAGCTTGATTGAACGATATTTAACGCATGCACTCTAGGTGCACGCACCCATTAATACTCCTTGAGCGCACGCGCGGGCTACAGCTGTAGTCCATTTGTAGATCAATTAATTCTATGAAAAAGTATCTTTATTATAATAACATTAGAATAGAACATAAAATTAATCAAAACTTGTCATCTTAATTATAATATCAAACATAAAATAAAACTACTTAAAAATCATCAATATTTGGCAGGCTTGAGATGCCATAGTCGACCTTAGTTACCGTTAGTTTAATTTAGGAACGTAATATTTACCTTAAAGTTTATCATTAGCAATGGTATTAACCACTTAATTAAATAATTCGCAATAGACTGTCCTATTGGCGAGCAATCAGGACACACACCTTCCTGATGTTCACTACAAATGCGCCTCATACATTTGTTGCATTGCTTGCGTGTGCTGCAGAATAAATACCAACCAACTCTCGCCGAATACTGACTTTTTTTTTTAAAAGAGCCGTTGCCTTAATCTCTCCAGATAATCCTCAGATTATGAGTAAGCGCGTCTATGACTTTAGGATAAAGCATATGCGTCAAATCGAAAATATCTTAATCTGACGCTCTTGAATATTTCAAAACGGCGAATTTACTCATTGACATTTGCAACTTTCTAATAATGGCCACGAGTTTGCTTGATACCTAAATCGTCAGATTATTCAATGAGAGCCTTAGCAATGAATACAGATCTACATATAGACGCGCATTTCATAAGGATTTCGTGTGCCGATTCCAAATGGCGAGTTGCAGTACTGACGACAGTCGCCAACGTAGTTGGCGCCGTTGGCGGCGCTGGCGTCGTTTTCCGTCTCTCTTGCTCATGTAGTTAAGATACACAGGAGGAACGTTCGTCTTTCTTGCACTCATAGAGACAGCCAAGGAGACAGCTGTCACAGCGCGACTGCCACGCCGCCAAGCAGTAATTTGGGTCACAGAAAGTTTGTCTACAGAGCGCCCATAAGAAATGCGCCTCTATGTAAATTTCTATGCTCTATGGCCTTAGGTTCACTTAACATCCCTTTAGAAAATCTGACACGCTCGATAATTTTCTTTTTTTACATTTTGAAATCTTACCTCCATTATGCAAACGCTCAGATTAATATTCCTACCTTATTAAAAATACGTAGGACATGGATGTTATCAATATCTGACGCGCTCGAGTAAATACCGAAATCCCTTCATGGGCTACTAGTCGTCATAAGAATATGTACCCATGAATATACTATTACTAGTGTAGGCCATGGAATGTGACTGTCGTTATAGTGACTCAGTTTCCCGTAATTAACTGATACGGATCTACGGAATATCGCTATACCCTTGGGTTGCGAGGGTCGGAAGATAGCAGTCGCTTCGTGGAAAATCTATAATTCTGTAGAGATAAATTACAGACATAAAAAATATACTCAACACACCAAGAGTTCTCCTGAGTAGCAGCACCCACAAACTTCAGCTTAACAAAGACCAAGCACTAGACCAACACTCAAATTTGTTTTGAGTTCTCTATTTTTATAAGGTCGTTGTAAAAACTTGATTAGCTTACTTAGCGGTCCCACAATGATTTGACGGCCAAAATTTTACTTAAAAATGCTATATTTATTAATTATAATAAGGCATACTTATTTTTCCAGAGGTTTACAACTTTTGGCTTCAGATTATACTTCTCTTAGACTTGGCCATTTGCATTTTGTTCCTCTCCTAAGTCTCCTATTACGTGACACTAAAAAAATGCTAGTCAAATATTGCTCCTCTAGTATAAATTACTACGTTACCAAAATAAACTGAACAATTGACCGGTCAATTGTTCAGTTCAAGACGGACGTACGCCGACCAAATAGGTGCGGTACTAAAAAAAGGCCAAATTAAAAGTACCTATAACCGGCGAGCATGTATGATGAGGTTGATGAATGTCGACGAAGCGAAAGAGGTGTGTTTGAACCGGAGCATTTGGCGTTCCACAGTCTCTGCCTACCCCAATGAGAGACAGGCGTGATGATAGATAGATAGATTGACAGGTCAAATTCCTCCAAAAAGCTTATTAACGGACCTCATACTTGTTCCACCACACATACCTTTAGAAATATTAATGATGATAAAATGAAAACACCTACACCTCTACGTGTAGATCGATGTTCATATGTTAAAAAACCAGGACCGCAGGTGTCCACATCTACATGCACGGTCAAACTCGACTAATCGTGAAACGGCACTTGCTCGTACTTGGAAAAAAATGAATAAGTTATCCAAACAACGTCCTGTCCAAATAACTTCAACCTTTCCAACTTTCATAGGATGTGCGTGACCCACGTCAAAAACTAATAAGGTGTCATATCGATACCTTAAATCTCAAATGGCGTAATCACCATTTTGGACAAAATGACTTTTGAATGCTGTGTTACTCAATTTTTTTTTCTCTATCGATCTGTCTTATCAGAGTTTCAAAATTCGCAGAAAAGTGGTGATTACAGCCCACGTATTTAGCATCGATAAACAAGGATTTTCTTATTTTTTAGCTGTACATACCTTTAAGAATACAATTCTTAAGAGATTGGTCGATACACCAGTTAAAATTATAATGATATGAAAAATACTGACTATCGAGTTAGACGTATAGGACTAATTAATATACTTAACAGTGGCGTTTACGACTCAAGATAGTTTAAGACTTGAAATAAAACAAATAACTGTTAGGGGGTATCAACCTTTTTGCATTTAATTTGGCGTTTACAACCCATGGAATCATAAAAATATGTTATTTGTTTTTGTCATATCAACCATGTTGCAAGAAATGAGGCGTTTACGCCAAAAAACTATTTAAATTAAACTTGGATAAAATTATATGGCATTGGCAGCTCTATAACATAGTTCTATGGTGTTAAAAAATCAACAAATAATTACGAAAATAATTTGTGATTACGCCAAAAATAAATAGATATGTTTGCTTTTACGACCTAAAAAAAACGCTGTTCTATAAAAAGTTACGGTGTAACAGCCTAGTTGGCTTAGAGTGAACGCATTTAAAATAGCTATTTTAGGTTTTTTATAAATAAAACACTTTGAGAAAAATGAAAATAAAGTTTAATTGTTACAAAATTAATATTTAGTTTTATTATTTTTATTATACAAACGCAATAATTTTGGTTTGCAGTTCAAACTAAAGTTATTGTGTATGTTTAATTCTGTTTATAGATAAGGAGGAACAATATAATTATACTTTGCATCAACTAAGAATACTTACATCCACACTGACAGGAATCTTACTTAGCGCCTAAATCCTAATTTGTCTTCTACGAGTTGTGTGTAAAGAAGTAAAACTAACGTTTATTTTTTTTAATCTCAAATCTAGGATATAAGATTTATATTAGATTTAGGCGCCAGCAACACTTCTGCCACTTCATTTGTTTTTCAGGTATTGCGAGCAAATAAACAATCTTCAATACGAGTACTATTGGCCAAAAAAAGAACACGTTAACTTCACTATTATAAAGTAGAATTAAATATTTAAATCACAACCTTACGTTTCTTTAAAATTAATTCTAAATCACAGACTTCAATTAAATTCGGTTAAACGATAAACATGAACATTAATAAAATGACGTAATAAAAGTAATTAAACATAGTTTTCTGCAGACTCCTCTTCTTCGTCCTCTTCATCGGTTTCCTCTAACACGTCGAGTTCATTTATCTGAAGGTAGACGAGGATACTCTTCGTGATACATTTTGGTATTTACAATAACTTTAGATTGAACTTCAAACCAAAATTATTGCGTTTGTATAATTAAAATAATAAAACTAAATATTAATTTTGTAACAATTAAACTTTATTTTCATTTTCCTCAGTGTTTTATTTATAAAAAAACCTAAAATAGCTATTTTAAATGCGTTCACTCTAAGCCAACTAGGCTGTTACACCGTAATTTTTTACAGAACAGCGTTTTTTTGGGTCGTAAACGCAAACATATTAATTTATTTTTGGCGTAATCACAAATCATTTTTGTAATTATTGGTTGAATTTTTAATACCTTAGAACTGTGTTATAATGCTGCCAATGCCATATAATTATATCCAAGTTTCATTTAAATAACATTAATAGTATAAATGATATGAATTTTTATATTTTTTTTCTTTTTTGTTTTTGCTCTCCTGAAAAGTGACGATTTGGTGATTACGCCATTTGAGATTTAAGGTATCGATATGATGACACATTATTAGTTTTTGATGCACCTACCAATGATAGAATATATTTATATTGGTTGTTGTATCTTGGGCACAGATCTATCATATCTACCCACTGCTAGGCGTAGGCTTCTTCTCATTACAAGAAGAGCCACAGTCCACATTATGTTCTCAAAATTTATACAAATAGAAATACAAGATAAAAAAACGAGTCTGAAAACCATAATATTGTGTAATATATTTAATTGGGTTTCTGTAAAGTTAAGATTTAAAACTGAGCCTTGCAGTAGGCATTGAGATACAACGGAAATTAGTGAGTACTTACTTACTTTTCATGTCGTTTGCAACACTTTAGACTCATTGACAGGCATTTGGCCTTTCCTCATACAAAGATGGATCAACATACATAATATGAATATTATATTTTATTAATATAATCGTAAACATTTTATTGAAAATAATCAGTCAAGTGCCTAGTTCCCAATCCCACGACCAAGGAACACATAGAGAGTTAGAATGAGAGAAACATTCACTTTCAAAAATATAGTCCCTATTAAACCTAGCAACTATACGTCCGTGAAGTTAGCTATTCTATTCATAGACGGAAAACAAACAAACAGTCCCTCTTCATATGGAAGGCAGGCATCCAAAACCTTCAGTTGCGAAACCGAATCGCAAACATTTGTTACAAACAGTACCAACTCGACATTTGCCAAAGCGGTGTAGTCGCTATCGCGGTTCCAAGCGGAAAACCCGATAGGTAACTTGTGGGAAGTTTCGAGTTCGCAGATATTTGTGAGTTATGCACTGTGACGCGTACCTTGGACACTTAAGATGGCGATACGGTTTAGCCAAGTATACTCTACTATCATTTGGACGGACGAATCCAGAACTAAAAATGTAAAGAGTTTCTAGATTTCGCTCGTATTTCATAGCATGTATTTTATGATTTGGATTTCGTTTCAATTTAATTTATTCAATAACAATTTTACATTGTGTCTGAATTTCTTAAAACTATACATTAAATTAAATTCGATATATCCATTATATATACATATCAAACCATACTGCATTAATCAAAATTAATGATTCAAATTTTCCAAAACTGTACATAACATTAAATTCAATAAAAAGTATTAAGTACACATATCATTTTTTTTAAACTAAAAACACGTTTTATTTTTAAACTAAAAGCATCTGGCTAATAGACTTAGGTTAACTTGTTGTTCTATTTTTGTAAATAAATCTTGTAGAGTTTAAATGTTCGCGAAGTATATACATTAAAACTTTTTTACGCTTTCGTTATGTCTGATGTAATTTTATTTGCTTTCTTTTATACTGCTGTCTATTCTTTGTGTAAAATCCAGTAATACTTTATTCGATCGCATCCAATCATCTTCGGTCCATCCAGGTGGACTGCCAAACGGATCTGAAATGTTAGTACTGCCAATTTTGACAGTACCTTATATTATCATCGGAATATTAGAAAACTAGTTTAAACGATTGAAATGATAAGGGTATGGTGGACTTTACCATATTCTTAATTGCTAGACCAAGACTAGACTTTAATTTCATGATTGTTCATTTTTTCCGTTTTCTACTCAGTTATGAAAGATTTTTCCACAGTAAAACTATAACTGCATCTAATTACACCATTCATGCGTAATTAAATCGTTTAATATATCAATGTGTAGCTGTCTATATATTAGCATAGGTAAGCGAAGTTAACGTTACCAGTTTGCGGGACCAATAGACTCTGATACTAGAAAGTATAAATAATATTACTATGCATTGTCCAAGCACCTTGCTTAGAATGTCAGGCTTGTTTGCTTGACTTCATAAATGGCTCTAAAAAAACGAAATAACCTGCAAATGATGCATAATTGTATCGGCTCACGTTATTTTACCGTATTAGTTTATGGCTATCATGCTAAGTACTATACTAACAACATGATAGCAGTAAACTATTATGGTTACATTTGTTCCAGTTGTATTGCCTCAGCCTTTGAAATATGTTGACGAAAATTTTGCCTTGTAAATTCTCCGCATGCCATGCTCCATATAAGCCATGTGTCCAACAGGCCATCAATCAAAGGTCACTGCGTAAAACGCTTGCACACAAAAGTAATCCTTTCTCTATTACGTTAGGGCAATAAGTCAATCACCAGTCTGCTGGCATATCGCCAGTGTCATTATGATGTATTGATAAAAGGGCTGGTACTTTGGCAGTCCAAAGTACCAGCCCTTTTATCAATACATCATTATGATATTTTCTGGCTGATCTAGCGTTGGGCGACTATGTGAACAAAATCGTGAAAACCTCGGCCGGTAGGCTCCAAACATGCTAAAAGGTGAATAATCAAAAATGCTTTATTGTGTTATTTCTACTTATATAATTAAGCCCTAGTGTATATTAATGATATTTTTCACGTTTATGCCCATGCTGTACATTTTAGTTCTATTATATTAGAATATTCGGAAAGTTACGGCATATCTTCCCGTTCGATATCCCGCAATGTCTCAAGATGAAAGTCTTTGACCAGTGTGTGTTGCCAGTGATGATCTACATACGGCGCTGCGACGTGATCGCTAACTGTGGGCCAAGTTAATCCAATTTTCACTGATCTATTTACTGTTTGATTTTTTTCTTACGTGAGTGATGAATTACATTAATGGTTAAATGCGAAAAACTACAAAACTTTAAGTACTTAACTATACTAAAGTGATTCGACAAAAATCCAATAAAATATAGAATTACTTGTAGCTGTCAAAAGCGACGTTCATTGAATTTGATACCGCTTCGCCATATATGCCGTCCGTCAGTCAAATGAACAAGCTCTAAAGCCATTCATTCACCTGACATGTCAGTAAAGTTTAATAACAATGAATTATTGCGGGCAATTTAATATGATTTGCTGCAGTTCATAAACGCTAGCGGGTGTGGCCTTAAATGTAGATAAAAGATACACATAGTATGCTACTCCTCTACAACTATTTGCAGTCCATTGCCTGCTAGACACAAGCCTTACCTAATTTGCTTTAAAGAAGCACTGTAAGTCAATAGGAGGATTAGGCCTACTATATAAAACCACGTTAACCTGTCCAGTTGTTTAGGGTTTCATATTGAGTTTTTCATCTCTAGCACTGTAAGTCAATAGGAGGATTAGGCCTACTATATAAAACCACGTTAACCTGTCCAGTTGTTTAGGGTTTCATATTGAGTTTTTCATCTCTAGCAAAGATATTATTTACTTCGTGTCATATTCATGTGTATTTGTCACAGCCTAATCAGTAATTCAATTAATAGTCTAGCTTTCTTCATTAACCAGTGCTATTTAATTAGCAGCCTAAATGACAGAGGTACAGCCGTAGCGTTGAATACAACATTAAATAAACCGGCTGGCTGATTGCTTCTGATATTGATATAAAATAGCGTCCGTGTGACCAAAGAGATGATTTTTTTGTTTATTTATTCGTTATGTTAGATTTTCTTATAACCCTGCACCGAAAAATTAAAATCCTGTGAAACAGTTCTCTGTCAACTTAGCTTATTGAAACTGTTGTATAGAGCGTTTTCATTTCGGTATTATTAATCGGTGCATTCAAACTCAAACTCAAATATGTTTATTTCCATAAAAATGTTTAAATTTTTTGGACACGCCAGAAGGTCATACAAATAAAAATAAAAAAGTAACTTTAAATGCATATGAACATAATTGGGCATTGAAAACAAAATGCCTGTTCAGAAAGTAGAGCCTCGTGAGAAGAATCAGGCAAGAAACTCCGGGCCACTCTTTTCTTCGCCTTGATTCTATAGAATTTAAAAACTTAGTAACTACATTGAATTTTTCATAGGTATATGAGCTGGTGTGTCTATAATGTTGTTGTCAATTAATAACCTTTTTGACAAAGTTTTCGTTTTATAACCTTTTTGAATTTATTAAAACTTAAATTTTGTATATTGCTTGGAACTTTATTGTAAAAGCGTACACATTGGCCTTGAAAAGATTTTTTTATTTTCTCTAGCCGGGTAGCCGGCACTACTAGTTTGCTCTTATTTCTAGTATTCAAATTGTGGATATCACTTTTCTTTGAGTATGACACAATAAATGTCATTAAAAATGCCTGTTAATATGTTTATTTGACGTCCATGAGCATCACATTTTAACATAAGTAAATAAATGATTTTAACGTCTTGATTATTTGTAGCGTGTAAGTTCCACATAATTGTGAATATTACTTTGTTGTTGTATAATTGGTTATTATAATTATGGTAATAGCCGTCTTGGTCCTCGTATACACTATTTGTATCTTGACGATAGTGCCACCTACTGGATTAAATGGTGAGTTTATACCATTGAGAGACCATATTAAACAGACGCATCCTTAACCTTACCGTCAGCAGTATTTCATACACAAAGGCGATAGGAGTATTATATACACAAAGACAAATGTGTCATCTGTCGTCAAATACCTACGTGAACATGAAATGCAATTGCTAGCTGGTCAACTCGTACATTGAACTAAATAAAAGCAAGCCTGGTTGTTCTTTGTGGCCGCATTTTTATGGATAAAATCTAGGCACACTATAATAGCTTGTGACGTCGCATCGAGCGATTCACACAACAGCGCTGCCCCACCTACTCGACGCACACATCCACGCACGCCGTCGAGTATAAATGCAGGTCCGACGTGAACAGCGCTTCACAAGCTTTATTTTTAGAGTGCATTTTACTTTAATGTTTTGCGCACATCAGGAGAATAACATATTGTGGTAAAGATTTTTCGTCTTATACAAGTTTATTGACGCCTTACTTGGTAACTACCGACTAGCAAGCACACTTTATTTAGAAGTAGGTAGGCTTACAGAAATATGTCTACTCACCGCTAAATTGAATATCCGATGTATCCATGGATTTGGAGATCTGAGATACATTTTGGACATGGTAACATCTTTCTTATAAGAGATTATATTTTTATGTATCTACCTACATAGGTGGCCAAATTATTAGGGACAGTGCTCATATTTATGTAATTTATAGTTTATGTTGTTTTTAAACGGTTATTTTATCTCATATAGTTACTGGTATCATTATTATTGTTTTTGACTAATGGCAACACAGAATACGTGCGTCATTTGTCACTGTGTGACATTTTTTCTCATTTAGCAAATTTCAGTCATAGTCCGATATTAAAAAGCGCGATTTGCGGTATGCATTACACCCTCTTCGTTTATCATAGTAGTCAAAAGAGCAACGCTCTTTTTACGATTTTCGAAGCAGATGTTCCTAATTTTTCGATCTGTACGAACTACGAGGTATGGTAATCCTTTTCCTGCCACATTTGCCAGCACGATTTGCCTCAAGAGGCTTTTTATTGTCGATTTTAATTTTGATTCGATTAACGACAGACTTTGAAACGCCAGCAATAGCTGCTGTGTCTCCCTGGGAATGTGTGGAGTGCAGGGACGACGCCCTTCTAAAAAACCGCGCCTAACCGACAGTATGAAAAAGAAACGACTCCAATGGGCTAGACAACATCGAAATATGACTGTTGCAGACTGGAGTCGAATAAGTGTAACTTTTTTGAATAATGCAATTGGACAATAACGATTTTCTACTATTTATTATATTAATTTACAGGTGTGTTTTTCCGATGAATCAACCTTTCAAATTTTGGTTGACAAAAGTTTTTTTGTAAGACGACGCCCTGGCGAACGATTTCACGTTGATTGCCATGTAGAGAGGGTTAAACACCCGGTAAGTATCATGGTGTGGTCTGTCATCTCAGCCAAAGGCATGGGGGACTATACATCGTAGAAGGGACAATAAAATAAGACCAATAAAAGCGAGTACTAGAAACCCAGTTAATGCCGCAGGTCAATGAATGGTTCCCTGATGATGACGAATACATTTTTATGCATGAATCGGCACCGTGCCACAAAGTCAGAAGTGTTACTGCATTTTTGGCTGAAAAAATGTCTCTGTTTTGCCCTGGCCAGGGAATTCACCGGACATGAATCCCATGGAAAACATGTGGGAACTCACCAAACGGGCGATTGCGAAAAAAGTGATTACCACCAAGCAGCAGTTGATTGAAACTCTCATCAGAGATTGGCATCACAACTCCAAACTCCAGGAAAATGCAAAAACATGTATTGAGAGCATACCCCGACGCATAGAAGCTCTTATTGCCGCAAAGGGTGGCATCACTAAATATTAAAATTTATTCAAGTATTAATAATACTCCTACGAAGAATATAAAACAGTTTTGTATAATTTTTGTGTAGTTTATGTGATCCTTATAGAATACAGATAAAAATAAAAAATGTATAAGAGACCTACAACTTATCGTTTGTTATAGAAAACCAATCAAAATAGAAAATACAAAAATCTCAATACCGTCCCTAATAATTTGGCCACTGATGGTATTTATATGTATAACTGGTAATGGTTGTGCGTGGTTATGGTGTGACAATAAATGCTTTACTTACTTACTTTTTATGTTTTGTAAAGAGGGAGATTATGTGAAATATTTATCTCAAATCTTGACATTCATGGCTAGATGAAATTTTGAAACCAACCTACCATAAAACGGATAAAGTATCAACTGTTCGCCGACACATAACTGGAACCATTCGATGTAAATAGCCATAAGCAATCAAAATTGATTATTATTTCCTCCAGTTAAAACGTGCTGACCCCTTGGATATGAGCCCAGGTTCTAAAGAGCGCAAACAGCGATGTGAATGCATGGCCAATTTGTATTTCGAGTCAGACTTGGGTCTTCTATGACGAGTTTTGGACTTTTCACTAAGTCATTATTTGCTAAGTGTATTTTTGTGAGGCGCCTCTTACGACACCTACGGAACGAAATGGGGTAATGATATTTTGTATTCTTAATGTCTGTCACACGGAGAAAGATGCTTTCTTACGACTGGTACCAATATAATATGTTCTATACATGGATTTATACATATTTGACATATTTTGTATTGAAGTTATGTCGGATGTTAAAGCCAAACGGTTAGTTTATTTTGATCATAGTTACTCCCAAGAGAATAGTAAAGTAGTAGTAAAGGGGTTTGGGTAAAGTTGGCGTCATTCTGAACTTTTGTGGCCATCAATGAAATTATGAAACATCAGGATGAAGCGATCAAAAGTTATTATGGCCACAATTCTCTAAACCATATCGAATCTGAGATATTCGGTTTACATTTCTTAGTAAATCGAATAAGTTATCACACTTAACTGCACTATTTTAGATTCTCTTTGGTAATCATAGAAAAATCATTCCTAATTCTTTTAAATAGTATACGGTAAATAGTTTAATTACGTTCGTATACCTAATTATAGCAGTCTAAACCATTATGGTGAATATGTAATTGCGAATAATCCAAATAGAAGAAGGTTTGATTTGGAAATAATGAATGCGGAAGTGCTCGGCCTATATGAATTTCCCATTTCTGTGAGTTCCGATGATTTGGTATTATACGCACTTGAACAAGTATGTAGAACAAGCGACAAAATGTGACGGTTCGTATCTGATCGAAGTATACATATATGGTATTTTTGTTTTACGAGGTGAAAAATCCCTTCGGATCTCCGACTCTTAGGGAAATGAGAGCCGGAGTATGTGGTGTTACCACTAAAAACCACCTCGACTGCCAACCAAAGACGCCTTACGGGAGGAACACTGGGTACAGGAGCTGTCTAGTCTTCCACCTATGGCGCCATGTTCAATGGAACCCGTTCGTAGGGAAGGCTAAACGCCCTCTATTACCCTTACTGGCGGCTTCCCGGAGCAAAGAATCCTAATCAGCGACCAGAGCTTCCCATGCTCTGGCTCTCTGCACGCCGCCCTTGTCGTTGGGCAGGATCGGCCCTCTCCCGATCCCGATCCCGCTCTGCAGCCTCCTTTTGGAGCATAACAGCTTCACAAATGGAGGCCACTGCTTGCCAGCCTTCCTCGCTCGCCAGCATGGCAGCAACAACTGCTGGCGGGGACAGATCGCGTCCGATCTGATCGACAAGGACTTCACGCCCATGTCGGGCAATCCTCCAACGTATGCTGGGCGGAGTCCAGGTCACCTGCACAGTGGTGATATTGTGCCGATCTTTCGCGTCCGATTCGAATTAGATACTCACCAAAGTGCCCGGTGGGTATCTGAGTCAATCAGTAGGTGATGGCAGAATGGCACTGATAGCGCTTTGCCATTGCTGCAGAGCCTGTCGGTGAGCATTGCGCCGCATTTCGAGCGGGTCCTGGACATCCCCGTTCGCTTCCCGGTGAACTGCGCGAGTCTGGTCATAGAACTTTTCGTCCATGTCCGCCAGGATATCGAAGGGCGGGAAACGAGCCAGAACTGTCGCCGCTTCTGATGAAATTGTGCGGTATCCTCGTACGATCCGAATGGCCGCCACCCGTTGCATGCTATTGAGCTTGGCTTTACAGCGTGAGGAGGCCGCTAGGCAAGTGGCCCATATAGGCGCTCCGTAAAGGGCCATGGATCGTACGACCGCACAATAGAGACGGCGAACTTCTTCTCAGGGACACCTGAGGTCCAGAAGCAGCCTTTGAAGGGCTCCTGCTGATTCGCGAACTCAGGGGACCCTACGCTCGAAATGCTCCTTGAAACTCTAGCGGCTTTCGAGGGTGAGCCCGAGGTACTTAATTTACCGGTCTACTCGGACCTCCACACCATCCACTCTAATATGCGAGCTAGATGGAACCATACTCTGTCGTTTCCTGTGGAACCACAGAGCCTCGGTCTTATGAGGCGCTACCTGTAAGCCTAGCCCGCTTATCTGTCGGACGACACAAGCCACTCCCAATTCCGCGAGCTGAATTACTTCAGGGAAGCCATACACTCTTGCTGACACCAGAGTGTCGTCCGCATAGCAGGTCCCCAGAACTGCATCGTATGCGAGGTTCCATAGCAGGGGTCCTAACAATGACCGCTAGGGAACCCCACACGTGACCTCCCTCCGGTGTTCAAAGCCGTCCCGACCCATACTAGTATACGTAATGGATCTGTCGCGCAGATACGTCCCGACGATTTTACGCAGAAATGGAGGCATGTCGTGATGTAATAGTGCCTCGCTAATTGCTAGCCACGGAAGGGAGTTGAAGGCGTTGACTATGTCAATACTGACAGCCAAAGCCACTCCCTTCCGACGAACGAAGTATATAAAGAACCTAACACTGAGTTTTAGAAACGATGACGAGCTTCAGTTGGATTGATCCGTGGCTTCTTAGAGAGCTGCGCAAGGGTTAAATGCGGGTGGTTAGGGCATTATTGTTCATGCGTGGTTGGGAAACGGACCTTAGGCTATTGTTCCCATGTAATGTCAATTATATGGTACTTGGGATGGGGCAGGTATCAAAATAGCCTATCTTCACCGGCGCAATTCTTAGATACAATTATAAGACATGATATTGAGGATGAAATGTACGAAGATAACAAACTGTGTAATATAATATTTTAAAGCATGAACATATAGTTTTATTATTTCGTGTATGTCCTATTACATTGATGTTATGTCAGTGAACGATCTTAAAACGTAAATAATCTTAAGTAAAACACTAAGCGCAACTCTATATTAGTTTATATTGACGATATTCTGAAAATCTTCAAATGCTAAAATCTCAGCTCCGATATTACTTAGGACGAAAATAATTGAAGTTATGTATATATTTAATATACGAAGAATAATCTACGAAGTATTATTAAAATTATTCGTGGCCGCTGAAAAAAAAATGAGGCCACGGGTCCATAAAATGTTACCCAAACCCCTTTAATGTATTTTTGGTAAATTCTATGAAATGTTGTGCAATGCAATAATTTTTAATGGTAATTAAAAGACTATTGAGTTTCATGGATATGTGGATATTTTAGTGTAATTATGTTATGTTAAATATTATTCACTTATTTAGATTTTGGTATTGACGGTAAAAAATATTATTATTGGTTAAGATTGTCAATAAGTGAGCACTATGTAGTCGCTTTCGTTTTCTAGTTGATGTGATGACTGTCGTGCAGTTCTGGGTCTTCATGCTCACTTAAAAGTCTTGCTTATGGTGGCGCTGTGGGTCGGGTGGTTTGGTTCCCCCAAAAATGGTTGAGCTAAGCTATGGCTGAGTCACACGTCATACTCGTGAACGGGTGCTGTCTGCCGGGACTGGTCGGCTCTGAACTGTTGCGGCAATTCTATCAAAGGATAAAGTTCACTATATTCTATTTGCAGCGTATAGTCGTCTCACATTGTACTCACATATTTATATTTTATTTAATATATATTTTTTTATTATTCTTTTGTCTGGACTTTAAAATAGACTACGACCTCTGAGTTTGTTTCGGATGTTTCTTCTCAGGGCAGTCAGGTAGGAAACACCGGCCTCACCTAGTTTAATTTTTTTTTTAAGTATGACTTTGTTTAAGTGTTTGTTATGAACCTATAACAAACAAATAAATGATTTGACTTTGACTTTGACATGTACAAACGCGTACTAAAGTATAAAGTATGAAACAAACAGAATTTGTACTTGGCTTTAAAGTCATTTGTTGTTGACGTGACGAGTTTGCTTTTTACTTATTTAATATTTCGTTTTTTCTTTTGCCACACTACTCGCTCTACTGCTTTCAGTAGGACGAAATCTTTCCTTTCCTCCGACTTGCGGTCTATATTTCTTATACTTATTTCACTTTTTATGGTTATAGCTGAACATTTGACATCGTAAAGATAGCTTCGATAGTCATATTTTAAACGATAGAATACCCGACGGCTTAACATGCTCTTCGATGCATGGGGCAAGCGGTAATTAATTATTCAATAGATAATTAATTATCGCTTGCCCCAATTAATTAGCTATTGAACACGCACAAATCTTCGCAAAGTCAATAGTGTGCACCGTGGATTCGAACTTGATACCCTCTACATAGTAGTCTATTAACCCCATATCGATGCTTTATTGAAGTTTTGGTGTGAATTGTGAAATGATATTGGTAAATCCCTAAAATATATTTTTGATTGGGTAATTATCCGTAATTATGCGTCGTCGAATCCAACTCGGTTGGGCAGCGTTCGGGAAGCTACGACATATCTTCTCGTCCGATATCCCGCAGTGTCTCAAGACGAAAGTCTTTGACCAGTGTGTGTTGCCAGTGATGACTTACGGATCAGAGACGTGGTCGCTCACTGTGGGCCTTATCAGAACGCTCAAGGTCACTCAGAGGGCGATGGAGAGAGCTATGCTTGGAGTTTCCCTGCGAGATCGAATGAGAAATGAGGAGATCCGCAGTAGAACCAAAGTCGCCGACATAGCTCTCCGGATAGCCAAGCTGAAGTGGCAGTGGGCAGGGCACATAGCTCGAAGAACCGATGGCCGTTGGGGCAGGAAGGTTCTGGAGTGGCGGCCACGTACCGGACGACGCAGCAGAGGTAGGCCCCCCGCAAGGTGGACCGACGATCTCGTCAAGATCGCGGGAGGCGGTTGGATGCGGGCGGCTCAAGACTGGTCTATGTGGAGAACCTTGGGGGAGGCCTATGTCCAGCAGTGGACGTCGTTTGGCTGATATGATGAATTATCCATAGTAACTATAGGCAACCTGTGACGAGGGTATGAGTCGTCAACCCGATTGCTATCAAAAAGTCTACAGTATAATAATAATAATAATAGCCTTTATTTAACAATCTAACAATATTGTACTTAAAACTATTACAGTGTATATTTATTTCTTGTTTGACACCGGTAGCTGTAGATTGTCTTGCTTTCCAACATAGACCTCCCCAAGCAGAGCATAGTCGTAATGGGAGACTTTAATGGCCAGATTGGAACGAGGAAAACAAACGAAGACAAAATACTCGGACCATACACGACTGTGAAAAGAAATAATAACGGACAAAGATTAATCGATTTTGCCTTGGAAAATAATCTACAAATCATGAACAACTACTATAATAGAAAACCTAATAGTTCATGGACATGGGTTTCACCTGATGGGAAAGTTAGAAACGAAATAGATTACATTATTACAAACAAAAGTAGATTATTTTCAAATGTAGATATTGTCAACCAACTTAACTTCAACACAGACCATAGAATGCTTCGCGGACAAGTATACACAAAAGAACCAAAATCATCAAGAAAAATATCCAAAATACAAAACAAGCAGTAAGTTTACCACTCCCGAAAACCATTCTTGAGATTTTACGCCTAAACTTAGAAAGAACAAACAGTTTGAAGGAAGTTCAAGAAAGGTACGATATGCTGGAAAAAGAATTAAAAGAAGCAGAAAATAAAACTAGAAATAACAAAAGGAGGAAAGACAAGATAGGAACAGTGGCAAGGCAGTTGATCATGCAAAGGAAATTAATGTTTAAAGACAGAAAAAACAACAAACACAGAATAGTACAGTTGAGTAAGGAAATAAACTTGCAAATAAGAAAACACAGGCAGAAAACCAGAACTAACACAATAAACTATTTTATAGAAAAAACTGGCGGAGTAAAGAAAGCATGGATTGAACTACGGGATACCCGAAACTGGATCGACACAATGAAAACCCCAAGAAATAAAAAGAACAAGTCAAATAGAATTGAAATATTATAAATAGCAACAGACTACTACCGTGAGTTATACGACGATGATGGAGTATTAGAAGATCATAATCAGTTAACTTACTGTGATAATAGGAAACAAGAAGAGATCCCATATATACTGAAAGACGAATTCATTAAGGAAATAAAATCCCAAAAGAGAGGAAAAGCGCCAAGAGGGGACAGTATATCTAACGAACTGTTAATTGGATCATGTGAGGTAATCAGTAACGCAATAACAGAACTATTCAATGAAATTCTGCTCACAGAATACATACCTCACCAATGGACTTCCTCAACCATAATATTACTACACAAAAAGGGGAAAAAGGAAAATATAGCCAACTACAGATCAATCAGCCTAATGTCTAATATATACAAAATATTTGCAAAGATACTGCTAGATCGTTTAACAAAAATACTGGATGAAAACCAACCCAAATAACAGGCAGGATTTCGCAGCGGCTTCTCAACCATAGACCACATCCACACTATAAAACAAATCATACAGAAATGTAATGAGTAGTTTTTATTTAGCGTTCGTGGACTACAATAAGACATTTGATTCGTTAAAATACGTAAAAATATGGGAAGCTTTAACTACGCAAGGTGTTGAGAAAAAATATATACGGCTCATTACTAACATATATGAAAACATGAAAGCAAAAATACGAACAGAAAGAGAAGGAGATTTTTCCCTATAAGGAGAGGAGTTCGGCAAGGTGATCCTATGTCACCCAAACTTTTTTCAGCAGTCCTGGAATATATATTTAGGAGACTTGAGTGGAATAAATATGGTTTAAATATTAATGGAGTGCAATTAAACCACTTAAGATTCGCAGACGATCTTGTACTCATCACAGCAGATCCAAGAAGCTTACAAGAGATGCTAGAACAGCTTGTCTATGAAAGTGGTAAGTCTACAGTATACTCTAACTTAAATACCGGGCGATTCTAAACCTACCTTGAATACTTAACTATAAGAGCGTAGTATTATACATATGTAGTTGGATAATACCAATTCCCTGAACAGTAACCTCGATGCAATTTCAAATTTCGAACATACATGATACGCCATTGTACGAGCACGCATGACAAATATCAGTCCTACATTATGTGCGTAGTACGCGCCAGCAATTCGTATCGAATAGAATAATGCTTCTATAACCCAGATTTATAAATTTGAACTCTAAATATATCACGCATAGAGTTGAAAATACTTTAAAAGGCACATGAAATACATTGTGTTGACTAGTTCATGGTGAAGCCAATATATGTATATCAAAATCGTTTGACCAGAATTCTGGTCGAACAACATCATTTAATATTTTATTGTCCAACCTTCCTTGTTGCCAGTAAAGCTACTACCGCGGTATCAATAGACATGATTAAAACCACGGTACAAAGCTAAATTTTGATTAAATATCATTATACGAGTTCAAACAATGTAGGGGTTTTTGAAATTTGCCACCGTCGATGTTATTGCGATCTTACGGAAAGGTTGTGATACAGTGGGTGTCAACGCTGAAAAGGGTTTAGAAAATGTGCGGTTAAAAGGAAATGTTTGAAAGCAATTTGTATGTTTGTTCAAATAGATGTTTTCGACCTGATTGAACAACAGTTTTGGAATGACTAAACGGCGTCTAACTTTGTACACTATTGAAGGTCGGTGGTTAGGGCTTGGCTGAACTTTGAACTCATAAAATTGTTGGCAATGAGATATTATCAGTAGCCACGCTTTGATGAAATCGATGTAGCAACAAACGGAACATTGCTTTCTTGCGCCGTCGCGAGTCTTCTTTGACACCGCTTTAATTACATTCACTTCGCTACCTCTATCGCCATTAGTGGTGGGTACACTGCATACTTAGTTGCTTACTTGTTTTTGAGCCTTTTTCATGCACTATCGTGGCTTGAAACTAAAGAAACATAATATCTACATACATGTTTGCTATTGACTGCCTCGTTGGTCTCGCGGCATAAATGTGCGCGTGGGATCGGGAGGTCCCGGGTTCGATTCCTGGGTCGGGCATTGTTATTGGGTTTTTCTGTCACGAAATTCTCAGTAGCAGCACGGAGTCTGGAAATGTGCCCGGTACGGCAATAGGCTCGCCCCTTATTACGTGGGACTAAAGTATATCTGGCGAAAAGTGGGTGTAGAAATACACCTCTGCCTACCCCTTCGGGGATAAAAGGCGTGACGATATGTATGTATGTATGTATGTATGTTTGCTATTTTACTAAACATTTCAAAAACAGTAAAGTCAACTCTTCTCAATTATAAAAATTTTTACGGAACAATTTATTTGTTTAATTTTCCGTCAAACCACATTTATGAATAATATATAGCCTTTTATGAGAAAGAGCCACATTTAACTGCTATTGCAGCCATTGCTAGTCTTTATTGTTCACATATTATGTTTAGATAACTTTGTTGTTGCTATTTACGTGATTCTGAATTGAATTCGCTTAATACATTTTTTCTCCCTTTTTAGGCTTCCTTTATTTTAAGGATTTAACTGCTGAAAACAAAAGGCAATGATAGCGTAGTAGAAAAACCAACATACTGTTATGCAGACGGTATCCGGTCCGAATCCACGATATGCACCACTGACTTTTCGAAGTTATGTCCCTATCATATAGTTTCTTTTTTAGGGTTCCATATCCAAAAAAATGGCAAGAAACGGAAATTTTATAGATACTCCATTTCTGTCTGTCCGTATGTCACAGCCATTTTATTCCGAACCTATGGAGGGTACATGTATGAAAATGGTATGTAGATGTATTCTGTGAACCACTTCATGATTTCAATATTATAATAAAAATGCACTGAAAATAATGGGCGGCTCTCCATACATGATACTGACTTGAAAATATATTTTTATCATCGGTCATATACTTGCGGGATGTACTTGATGAAACTATGTGAATAAAGGCTTTAACACTTCCACTTAAGTTCTTGCAATATGAACACGAAATATATAAACTGTTATTAGTCTCCAATTTATATCCAGACGTAATAATGATCATTAATTTTTAACGTAATGCAAATGAGTAGACACATGTAGATGTTAATTGATGGCCGGTCGTTTTGTAAACCGACCATTTTACTAAATCAAACAATCAAACAGTTTTTGTTTGATCATCGTATGTTTTGGTGTGATATATATTTAGGTAAAAGAACATACCAGCAATAAAACTAAAAACTACATTTATATGTATAACACGAAGTAACAAAAAGAAATTGTAATCCATTTTCACCTATGAACCATACAAAAACATAGGGCGAGTTTCTTAGTAAAGGTACATTCTGTTGACGTACCAAACTTTTTAATATTGTTCACAGATCGTCGAGTGTCTTGCAGTGAAGTCCCAATAGCAACTGCGGTGAACGTAGAATACAAATGGTATAGCATTAAATTTTAAACTTCCATATTACACGATATAAATCTCAATGTAATCATGTATAAAGAACGTTACATAAATATGAAATCACGGTTTTCCCAAAGGAACGGGTTGAGATGTGTGACATTCGCATTTTCCCAAAGACGATATTTTTTTGAGAACATTGCTGGCTAAAGAAATGTATTGCAGTTGGAAATAGTCAAACTGATGGAATCTCAAGAAAGTTTAAAATTTTACTAGGGTGTTAAAAAGTAACGCCTATTAGTTTTCTTTACACTACGATTACGATCATAGTTATAAAGAAACGATGATTACATAGTATTAATACATCCATACGCACCTCAAATGGAAATATGTAATTTAATTAAAATACCCCACGTGTTCGAAACTTTAAACCCTCAATGACTCCTCCTTGACTTTGAAATCGATTCCAGAGACCTATCGAACCCACAACACTCGGCGCAGTGTCAAGTGGCGAGGCGGCCGCTTAAACCACTACGCCAACCGTGCAGTCAGTAAGTGTTGTAATTAGCAAGTGGTGTTTACCCGTAAAGATTGTGTAGTTAGTATTAAGGATTTTGTAAATCATACATGTACTGTAACAATAGCTAGTAGGCATAAATAAATAAAAATAAATTAAGTAAAAAGTAAGCCAAAGTGAAAATATTTTATGGTACACAAAATATAAAAAAATTTGAATATGTTTTATAAGCAAGTTTTACAATTTAATTCTTTTTAAATCTCATCATCATGTCAGCTAGAGACGTCCACTGCTGACATAGGCCTCCCCTAAGGTCCTCCACACAGACCGATTTTGAGCCACCCGTATCCAACCGCTTCCCTGAGCCAGGAATAGCGGGGCCGCCGGGGACTAGGGGCCGTTTTTTAAGGGTGTGGTTCATTTTTGGAGGGATTTTACCGTAATCGCCACGCTTGGCAGACGTATTGGAGATCGCAGTGGCGGAAGTCTTTGATATTAGACGCTGCTGCCCGTCTAGTATCTTTACATTTACTTCCACCTTACTTTGGATGGTTTGACCGCCATCTTCCGGTTGACTGACTGCACTGGTGGATCCCAGTGGGCAGTGCGGTCGTCACATCCCGACGCCTTTACTCTTATAATAGTATGAAAATGACAAAAGATCAAAAACCCATTCAGTTTTATATTATGCAAAAGATTTTGCCCGCAGCTTCTTCATCTCATCTCAGCCCCAGAAATCCTCTCTTAGTGCTTGCACTTACCGTAATTCAGCCTTTGCGCCCAGCAGTTTTGCTTGTGCGTTGTCTATTAGTCGCTCACATAATATATATTTCATGTTGATTTCATCATCATCATCAGCCCTTTATACTGTCCCGCTGCTGGGCACGGGACTCATTTCACTATGAGAAGGGTAAGGCCATAGTCCACCACGCTGGCCAAGTGTGGGTTAGAAGACTTCAAATGTCTTGCGAGAACATTATGGAGAACTCACAGACATGCAGGTTTCTTCATGATGTTTTCCTTCACCGATAAGCAAGCGATAATTACCAATTTAATACGCACTTAACTTCGAAAAGTCATTGATGCGTGCCGTGGATTCATACCTGAGACCGTCTTCGTAGCAGTCCGTCGGTCCACTCGGCTATCGCTGTTTTTATGTATTTGAAAACAATGTTCAGAATCTAATTATCAAGAAACTGCAAAACGTGCATACAAAACTATGTGAATAAATGCCCTAACACTTCCAATTAAGTTCTTGCAATATAAACACGAAATATATGAACTGTTATTAGTCTCCAATTTATATCCAGACATAATAATAATCATTAATTTTTAACGTAATGTTAATGTTTTACAAATGAGTAGACACATGTAGATGTTAATTGATGGCCGGACGTTTTGTAAACCGACCATTTTACTAAATCAAACAATCATACAAAAACATCATCGTATGTTTTGGTGTGATATATATTTAGGTAAAAGAACATACCAGCAATAAAACTAAAAACTACATTTATATGTATAACACGAAGTAACAAAAAGAAATTGTAATCCATTTTCACCTATGAACCATACAAAAACATAGGGCGAGTTTCTTAGTAAAGGTACATTCTGTTGATGTACCAAACTTTTTAATATTGTTCACAGATCGTCGAGTCATGCAGTGAAGTCCCAATAGCAACTGCGGTGAACGTAGAATACAAATGGTATAGCATTAAATTTTAAACTTCCGTATTGCACGATATAAATCTCAATGTAATCATGTATAAAGAACGTTACATAAATATGAAATCACGGTTTTCCCAAAGGAACGGGTTGAGATGTGTGACATTCGCATTTTCCCAAAGACGATATTTTTTTATGAGAACATTGCTGGCTAAAGAAATGTATTGCAGTTGAAAATAGTCAAACTGATGGAATCTCAAGAAAGTTTAAAATTTTACAAGGGTGTTAAAAAGTAACGCCTATTAGTTTTCTTTACACTACGATTACGATCATAGTTATAAAGAAACGATGATTACATAGTATTAATACATCCATACGTACCTCAAATGGAAATATGTAATTTAATTAAAATACCCCACGTGTTCGAAAGGTCGCTAACTTTAAACCCTCAATGACTCCTCCTTGACTTTGAAATCGATTCCAGAGACCTGGGCAAACAAAATGAGTTGAATATTAGAAATTGAAATTCTCGTCCGCTAGGATAACGTAGGTCAATAGTACTGACGCCTAACCTAACCTATTTGGGGTGCGAAATATATTTGAAAAGCACAGCGCAAATTTCTGCGCGCAAGAAGCTGAAATTTAGCATGTATGTTCTTTGGGGAGTGTAGTGGAGAATTAAGTGAAGATTTATGGAAATGCCCTCTCTAAGGGAGTATATAATAACAGTCTCACGCAAAATGGGCGCGGGCAAAATCTAGTTTAGGTATTTAAATTTTAGTATATTGGTAATTAGTATGTAAATAAATTGCCAGTAATTGACAAAGTAGATTTCTACAGAATTTTCTGTTTTCGAGCAAAATTATGATAGGAATTTAAACTATAGTTAAATACAGAACTACGTGATAAACATCTGCTTTCCACGTAATCAAATAATTTATTGGTAAATAGAAATATTGGTTAAATCCGTGTATGCCGACAAAGCTTAATCCTAGTATAATTAACACATACATAAATTAATTTTAGTTGTTTTGTTGATAGGATCGCAAAATTAAACGATTTCTAGGTACTCCATTTGCAATTATATTTATATAAATAAACGTAACTTACTGAATGCACGGTTGGCGTAGTGGTTTAAGCGGCCGCCTCACCACTTGACACTGCGCCGAGTGTTGTGGGTTCGATCCCCACACGAGACAACACTTTGTGTAATTTATAAATTATTGTTGTTTTGAGTCTGGGTGTTCATTGTGTTCGTTAGTTGTATGTTTGTAAAGTCCCCCGCGACACAGGATTTAGTCCTAATGTGGGAGTTGTCCATAAAAAAAAAATGCCCATTAAAATATTGTTTTTAAAGGGGAATGGATAAAAATGTATGGAACGTGGTACCCGCTCCAATAGTCATCATTAATATATTATTGAGAAGACATTTTGAAGCACAAAATCTTCTACCATGGCGCCTGTCCCTATTCACGTTTGGGAAGCAGCAATCTCAAGTTTTATAAATGAGATTTTACTACAAACTACTTATATTAGTAAAATAAAGCTGGAATAAGATAGAATTAGACGATGATATAACACAATTAGGATTCTGTTATTAAAAGAAGTAAGAAAACAAGCGTTCTTCAAATAAAAATCATATATTTTTTAGCAATATATGAGTAGATTTAACATTTATTTTAAATTGTCTTTTGGGATATATACCACGTACATCCGTGAACATGGCGCTTGCAACAGTGCCGAAATATCGGTTACTCCAAACAAAGGTACGTGGTATATATCCCGAAAGACAATTTAAAATAAGTTTAAATGACCACGAAAAGTTTAAATTCATAGATTTAAAATATTACATATCGGTATCAACTATAACAGCATTGAGGAAAGATGCCGGAGCAATAAATCCCGTATGCCTCGCATAGCCTAGGTACCATACGATGGACACTATATGTGCACAAGTGCGCATCGTACGACGCCCGGTTAAATATGTGCAATACTGTTAGACAATATTATTTGCACTGTTGATCAATATATAACAAAAATATGTTTTTATACGGACATGTCGCGACTGGATTCGTCCACGCAAAAGCCAGGCATCTTCGTGTATGCCATAGACAGGCAGATCTTCAAGTGCTCCCTCTCTGTACTTTTCAATTATAATTTTTATTTTATTTATTTTAATTATTAAAGTCTGCCAACAGTTGTTACAGTGGTTTATGCTAAATTAACTTACAATTGCTTATCTTAATACTGCACAACTAATTATAGGCAAACACAACATGCTTAGTGTTTACCTTCGCAATAGGACGATAAAAAAATGTATATAATACTATGAACCTAACAAATATAAAAATAAAAACAAATTCGCAAAAAATGGACACACTTAAAAGTTTAACGACTGAAAATCAAGCACGATCAATTGCACAGTTATTTGTAGTCTGCGAGAAAACTGACAGACTATCCGCGTGAAGGTCACATAAGTCGCTTCGCGAATTGACCAGCCTGCATAAGCGTGGAATTGGAGAGTTTGCGCCAAATGCAGTTCGTCGAAATGGTGGAGCCAAAGGGGTAATGGGGTGACGGGGAGATTTACGGGGTACTCTGATGGAGAACTTATTTAATAGCAGAGGGCAGTCAATTTTATTTGTAAATAATTTATGTATAAGCCTTAGGTCTAACATATCCCTTCGCTTTTCGAGACTAATCATTGAAAAAATATAATCTTTTCCTTGTACCTCTTTATTTTTTTGTTAATCCCAGCTGCATAACCCAGGTGATATATAGACCGTTTCTGGACGCGTTCAATTCTAAGTGAGTGAAACGCATAATGAGGCCTCCAAACGATACTACAGTAATCAATAACGCTGCGGACTAAGCTATAGTAGAGCATCTTTTTAGTTGATAGTTTGCGAAACTTTTTGCTATTGCGAAGAACGAACCCCAAGCTACGGAGAGCTTTTTTTACAATATTGTCCACATGCGGTATGAAAGTTAGTTTGCCGTCCAATGTGACACCTAATTCACGAATCTCTTTAACTTCTGTTCACACACTTCCGTTTATACTATAAGAAGTGTTTGTGTTTTGCGCTTTACGGCTAAACTTAATGTGATAAAATTTCTGGCAATTTAGCATAATACCATTTTGGGAGCACCACACAGATAGTCTATTAACGTCTTCCTGCATAAGTATGGCATCGTGATATGAAGAAATAGTTTTTGCAATCTTGATGTCATCTGCAAAAAGGAATGGAGTGGTGTGCTTGAAGCATCGAATGACGTCATTTATAAATACGTTGAATAAGATAGATCCTAGATGTGAACCTTGTGGAACGCCTGATGATATCTTATATAGTGTCGATTGGTAGCCATTCACTACGACATAAAATTTCCTGCCGTCGAGATAGGACTGGAACCACTTTAAGATCGAACCTGACACGCCATACATATTTAACTTATTTACTAATAGTATGTGTGAGACTCTGTCAAATGTCTTGCTGAAGTCCGTGTATACAGCGTCAATCTGCATGCCCTGATCTAAAGCTTCGAACAACATTTCAACATATGTAGCCAAATTAATACATGTCGACCGTGATTTGACAAATCCATGTTGTTGTTCATGTAAGATCTTCGCAAAATAACGCTGCATGTACGGACAAATCAGGGACTCAAGAACTTTGCCAAAGATAGATAGAATGGATATTGGCCTGTAGTTGTTCACTACATTGATGTCGCCATTTTTGAATATGGGTACGACTTTGGCCAATTTCCATTGTGTGGGTAAATTCCCAGTGCTTAAAGAGGTATTAAAAATAACTTTTAGAGGAATGACCAAGCTAGAAGCGCATTTAACAATAAATACTGGGGGAATCCCATCAGGGCCAGAACCTTTAGATTGATTAAGACTGGTTAATTTCTTTAAAATTACGTCATCACCCAGTGTTAAGGAGGATAAATTATCATGGTATGTTTCAGTTGTCAGGAGTAATACGTTTTCAGTGACACTGTCAGCAGGTTTAAGATCATTGACATGTGCCAGGGAAAAAGTAGAAGCAAAAAGATTACAGATCTCCGTTCCATTCGAGGCAAACGCGGTTCCATTAGTCATACGGACTGGGTAACAGCTCTCACCGCCACGTTTGCTATTTAACATAGCTCCAAAATAGCTTGGGATTCGAAGCAATAGCCTCTTCCGATATACAGACCATTTGATAAATGCTCGGCACAATAAGATCTTGCCAGCTTGAGTTGGTATGTACCTAGCGCTATTAGAATTATATCCACCTCCGTCATTGAAGGGAAGTTTTCTATCTGGCTCGCTTCCATACTCTGAAAATCTACTCTTCTGTGATTAAGCAGTTTTCTCTCTACATACATATGCAGAAGATTCGAGTATTAGAGTTTTCAGGCTTATGATATTGACGAATTCGTCTGCGAAGGAGGGGTGCATGGCAAAGTCTTACGGAAATGCGTTATTAATAGAAAACACGAACGGGAATGTAAAAAATATTATCTTGCTTCTCATTACTCTTACACAGATGTGATGTGAAGTGGTACCTAATATAATCGTATATGTATATTTATCGCCGGGGCCACGGGACTGTCTAAATAGGTTACCGTGGCCCTGGAACGCAAAGGGAAACCGAAGTAACAGGGTTTTTATTAGTTAGTAAGATTGTCGTTGATCTCCAAACGCAATCAGATTTGAGACTGGTGGCTAAAGTAAATATTGTTCCTCTTGGTAAGACCTTTTAAACGGTATTACAATCATATATATTGGAGCCGGGTACTATTTTGCCAATTCTCTTTTTCCGTGTGTATTTTTGTTTTAGCAATTTCTCTTAAATGTCTGGTACGATTTCAGCTGGATTTTCGTGGGAAGATAGCGGATATTCAAAAGAGTAAAGTCACTTCTGGAACAAAAATTGCTCTTTAAAGAAAACGCGTGACATTGACAAAAATCTAGTTCAGTATCCTCTTACCAGTCTGTGCAGTGGTACATTACAGTAGGCATATATTTTTTAAACTAAAAATCAAGCAGGTCGAAACTAAAGGTCCAATGTAAATTGGTGGTTAGTATAATACAGCTAAATTAAAATATATAAAAAGCTGTATTTAATTTTGTTCCGATTTTATAGATCGTTCTTGTGCATAGCTGTCATAGCTTGCATAATTCTTTTGCATTGTGTTATGAGCAAACGTTTTCAAATTAACAAAATAATACAATGCAAACCCGAAGCTAATATACATGCAGATGTAGAAATGGATGAATTCCGTTCGTAACTCTGACCTAACTATGAAAACTGATGTAAGTCGTATAATTAGATTTTCTCGCTTTTAAAGTCCCGTGATATACACGAAGGAACCCTCATCTTTGCGTTATCTTTACTCAGATTTTATAGGTTTTTCCTTAGAATTGTTTAAAAATATATTATACTAGAGGACGCCAGCAGCTACGCCTGCATTTTTTTTAATTTACCCGGTGTTGGCCAATCCCGTGGGAATTTCGGGCAATCCCCTCTTAGTGCACCCCTACGATCCCCAAGGAACATACATGCCAAATTTCAGCTTCCTGCGCCCAATAGTTTCGGCTGTAGCGTGTCTGTCAGTCAGTCAGTAACGCAAGGATTTTATATATTAAGATAACATATTTTTTCAAAGCTAGCATGATCGTTTACGAGATAAGCGGGTTTAAACAAACAAATAATGTCTTCAGCTTTATCATATTAGCATAAATTCTTGTCATCATTAATTTTATTAACAAACTAGAGGACGCCAGCAGCTACGCCTGCATTTTTTTTAATTTACCCGTTTTGGCCGATCCCGTGAGAATTTCGGGCAATCCCTTCTAAGTGCACCCCTACGGTCTTCAAGGAACATACATGCCAAATTTCTGATTCCTGCGCCCAATAGTTTCGGCTGTAGCTTGTCTGTCAGTCAGTCAGTAACGCAAGGATTTTATATATTAAGAAGATAGGTATGTAACTTTGTCAATTAATTATGTTTTAAAAATTCTTCCGTTAAATTTATGTAGTTATGTACTATGTACAAAGACGACGGATGTAGTGCGTAGACATCAGCAAAGGTCCATGATGCATATCTCAGAAGAAAATTTTATTTAAGTAATTTTAATCACCAAGAAAGTTATTCACCTGAACAGAAAAGCATGCATGAGGAATCTGATGGGAGTGAATGAAACAAGAGAGATATGTCAGGATCGTTGCAAATGGCGTTCCGTAGTCTCTGCCTACCCCTTCGGGAAACAAACGTGAGTCTATGTATGTATGTATGAAAGTTTATATTCATACAACTAAATACACAATAAGAAATAATTTATAAACTCATTACAATCCGGACAATATACTATTAAAGTCTTATTAGAATCTGAACTCAAATAAAAAAAATATAAGATCTATATACTATTTGCTACGATTGTTTGCTACGAGTATATAAAATTATACATTGGTCTTTCATCCACGAGAACACAAGTAACCCATTTCACCCATATGAATAACTTACAAGCGAAGAAAAATATAATAAGTTAGTCATTTCTCTCCCAGTGGCACCCCACCAAAACTTGCAATAACAGGTTCCTAAAGTTCCCACGGTAGATTTAATAAAGGACCTAGACACACCGGTGTTCCCAGTATCTTGAATTCACTGTGCAGTATTTGGCTAGATATTTGCTTAAATTCGGACGCCTCGGTGCATTTTTAAGGTAGAAAAGGGAGTGTATTTTGGACTGAATTTTAATATAAATGTTACTTGAGCTTGGTATTTGTAGCGCGTATTTCAGAGAATGTTGTGAAATCTACAATTACTGTGTGCTCTGGAACGTGTTTGTATTATTATTTAGAGCCTAAGCTTCTTAAGAGAGATGTAATGTTCAAAAAGATAGTCCAGGAAAATAAGTTGAATATATTACTGAGTATACAAAAGAAAATTATTGTAATTAGACATTGTTGTTTGAAGCTTTTGATAATATCTGAATAATCGGAAAAGGGTGAATAGAGCACAACAACCTCTGTTTCTAAATAAAGTAAAAAGGGGTAGAGACATTTTTATTTCACTCACACCACATTGACTCAATAAAGAGTGAAGATGATCAACGTATAAAAGAAAATGAAATCGATACTGTTTATAAAAAATTGACCCGGAGGTTTGATGTTAAGTAAATTTGACCCTTAAGTCTGTAGCTTCAATTGACCAGCTAAAATGTATGGTCAATTTGATTTGCACACGAGACAATACATTTCATAAATAATTGAGCCATGTCTTTTGGTCATCATTCAAATATATGTAAAGTCGTCCACGATACACAATTTATTCCTAGGACAGTAATGTAGTTGTGAAAAGAAGACGCAACATGTTTTAATAAACTTCAAAACCTGTTACGTAGCTTATAAAAATCTCATAACCGTGCACGCAATTTCAATCTCCAAGAACTTCGTAATATAACAAAGTTTGTTTGAAACTAATTACAAGTCACGATGACGTGCAAAATGATCACAATGTATTTTCTTGAGTTACCACGTCAGCTCACGGTGTAGTGTGAATATAACAGAATTGCGATGATTATAAAGGGTTTGAGTAGAGCGAACATATTGACTGACTTGTTGGGACTTTATTTCAGTTCTTCTTAACGGAAGCAACGATTTTCTTCATTTGTGAAGGTCGTGTCCTATATGAAAGTCCTACATGTCTTTTGTTATTTGCCTCCATCTCTCTTGCTGTTCGGCTTCTCATAGGGTGGTTGTTACAGAAACACTACTAAGTGCAGTCACACCAGAGGCTAAGGTGATCGACCGTGTTATTTCATTTCATATGATTTACCCAATAAAACCTATTCAAGGTAACCCTGGATGACGACGAGTTATGTGACTAACAGATGTTTTGTTCTACTAAACTATTGTAGATGACAACTTAACGTCATGCTTTGGTTCATATCTAAGATTGGCAACCTTTAGAAGCCCACATTACATACTACTTCATTACCCGTGTGACCAGAAGTAATCAGATGAAGATGCGCAACGAGCCGTATAAAATCAAGTTAAGTTTGAGACGGCGCAGTCACTGGACTGCACATTGTACACACAGTACCTACTGCTAAACGCGCTTTTTTGTGTAACTCATCAACAACAGCACTTTGCACTTGATATTGTCCAGTTCAGACCAGTTTGTATGGACTTATCTAGATGAAGTTGCGTCATCCTTGCCTATTTTACCTCCATAGATCTTACTCGTTATTGGAATAAAAACGTGTTATAAAAACTTACCACCTAAATAAAAGCACTAGTATTGCTTCGAAAAAAGGCTATAATATGTACGTAACCGGCCATATAAACAATATTGATGTACTATGAAAAGTATCCTGTAGAACCCTCTTAGTTGCCTAACCCCATTGTTGGAAATATTTCACAGTTCGGATGTATGTTGTCTCAACCAATGTTTTTACGACGGCTCACTGTCTTGCAACGTTTTTTAAATACAAAATTTACGGTATGAGCCTTTTTGTATCGCACATCGGGAATACTCTTGACACATATTTCAAAAGAACAATGTTGTACTTTAAAACTACCTCTTTTCTGTGTTCTTTGCAACTTTAATAAGTCTTTTAGCGAAGAAAGTAATTATGGTAAAAAAACACAAACATGGTGTGACGTCGCACCTCTTGGCCGGCCGCCTCCACCTCCGTCCCTCACCTCAGGCACTCCACTTCGGGCCTTTAAATACGGCCGTGCGGCGTTGACTGGCCGTCTTTCTTCGGCTGCCCGGCATCAAGCTAAGTACTCCTGCTGCTTTCCTGAGCGACACCGAAAACGTATTCCCTAGATTCTCGAAGAGTTACGCCAAATCTCGCGACCCTGGTTCTATCCTTGTGACTAGTCAAATTATTTTGTTAATAATTTTACATTAATTATCTTGCTAAATGACGTTTAGATCCTTTACCGAATTAAACAGATTTTCGTTTGTAACCGAATTAACGATTTTCATTTAACCACGTCACAATGGATATGTCAATAAACGTTACGTAGTGCCCAGTTGGACAATTCTAAATCAGACGATAGTAGTAAGAAACCTACTACACATAACAAAAAGTCATTGCCTATAATTTTTACGTCATATAAACAGCCTCCCAGTAGATATCCTCTAGTCTCTCGTTAAAGATTATTCTCGTACATATCACACAGCTAGATCTAAAGGGAGTCAACTCAAAAATCGTCAAATTTGAGTTAAAAACACCATCGAATTCCCGAACCAAAAACCTATCGACCAATAAAACAGCTTTAAATATATGTCTGCTCCTTAATACTAGATGGCGTCTCTTTAGTTGAATGAGTGAGACCCGCTAACCCCCCACCAACACAGGGACATTGCTAGTTGCCATCAGAATTGCGAGCGAAGTGCACGTGCCCGTTGTTAACAAATTGGAGTTATTTTCAGTTGTAACTGTATTGTTGAAATTTTATCAGTGTTATTTTGAGTTAACGCTTTGTAGGTGGTTGCTGCTGAGTGAATTAATACAACATTTTGAATTGAACCCGTTTTGCTGGCCAGGTGAGCATATATATTTTTTTTTTTGAGTTGTTGCCATATTGATGAAACATATTCGAATTTGGAATTGACTCCGTTTTGTTGAGTCATATTTTAAACTCATAAATGGGCACCTTAGTATGGAAACCATACCCATGGTGGACTGAAACGAAATATAGCAGAGTGTATTCATCTATGGCTCTGATTTACTATGGCATTAGTCGCATTAATGTGAGCTATGAGAATCTCAAAAAAATCAAGTGTTATCTATGTATATATCCATACTCTTCATCTCTGAAACTACTGATCCGATTTGAAAAATTCTTCTTGTGTGTGATAGCCACATTCATGAGAAAGGTTACAGGCTACTTTTTATCCTGATATTCCCAACAGATCACGGAATGAGGCCGACGAAGTCACGGGCGTCCGCTAATTAATTGATATTGTTAAGAAAAATAAAATGCTAATTCATTAAAATATTTTTATTCAATTTGATCCAAAGCAATCATAAGATCATTTAAAAATGCGGCATGTACGTCTGTTGCTTCCTGGTGTATAGCTCAAGACAGATAATAAACAATGCTAGCGATATGGGTGCAGCTATTTAATTTGCGAAAAAGAACCTGTTCAATGTGCGGAAGAGACATCGTATAACATATCTCTAAACATTAGCTCATCCGTGCACTATGCTGTACGGTTTCGATATTATTTTTATGCCTTTATAAGATGAAATAAAAAACTTTGGTACCGTTTGTTTTCTATTTTAAAAGATCCTGTACTTTCTCCGACGATTTTTAATCAAACAATTATATGCAACTAGCTGACCCAGCGAACTCCGTATCGCCTTTTTAAGAGTTTTTATTTTATTCAATTTTTCCAAGTCCCTTTTCCAAAGTTACCGTTGACTTAGCGCTTAATCTCTTATCATTTTAGAGTCTATAAATGATGAACAAACAAACATAGATTTTTATATAATATCGAATTCCCCATTCCTTCTTCGGAGACGATACCCATATTGACTTAAAAAAAAATCCCATCCGCCATCTTTGATTTCCTATCCGCCATCTTTGATCACGAAATAGATGTTGTATTTGGATTCACCATCCCTTAAATCATCAGAGACGATACCCATATTGATTTCTAAAATTTTTCCCATCCGCTATCTTTGATTTCCCATCCGCCATCTTGAATCACGAAATAGATGTTGTATTTGGATTCCCCATCCCTTTAAACATCAGAGACGATACACATATTGATTTAAAAAAAAAATCCCATCCGCCATCTTTGATCACGAAATAGATGATGTTTTTGAATTCCCTATTCCTTAAAATATCGGAGACAATACCCATATCGACTTTTAAAAAAGTCCCGTCCGCCATCTTTGATTTCCTATCCGCCATCTTTGATCACGAAATAGATGTTGTATTTGGATTCTCCATCCCTTAAATCATCAGAGACGATACCCATATTGATTTTGAATTTTTTTTTCCATATGCCATCTTTGATTTCCCATCCACCATCTTGAATCACGAAACAGATGTTGTATTTGGATTCCCTATCCCTTTTAACATCGCAGACGATACCAATATTGATTTTTTTTAATTTTCCCATGCACCATCTTTGATTTCCCATCCGCCATCTTTGATCACGAAACAGATGTTGTATTTGGATTCCCTATCCCTTTTAACATCGCAGACGATATCAATATTGATTTCTAAAATTTTCTCATCCGCCATCTTTGATTTCCCGCCCGCCATCTTGTATCACTAAATAAATTTCATATTATTAATCAGCGTCCTGAAAATCTCGAAAACGATACCCATATAGATTGTATTCAATTTAATCAACGTGCACAATATGACATTATGTAGATACTAGCTGACCCAGCGAACTCCGTATCGCCTTTTTAAGAGTTTTTATTTTATTCAATTTTTCCAAGTCCCTTTTCCAAAGTTACCGTTGACTTAGCGCTTAATCTCTTATCATTTTAGAGTCTATAAATGATGAACAAACAAACATAGATTTTTATATAATATCGAATTCCCCATTCCTTCTTCGGAGACGATACCCATATTGACTTAAAAAAAAATCCCATCCGCCATCTTTGATTTCCTATCCGCCATCTTTGATTTCCTATCCGCCATCTTTGATCACGAAATAGATGTTGTATTTGGATTCACCATCCCTTAAATCATCAGAGACGATACCCATATTGATTTCTAAAATTTTTCCCATCCGCTATCTTTGATTTCCCATCCGCCATCTTGAATCACTAAATAGATGTTGTATTTGGATTCCCCATCCCTTTAAACATCAGAGACGATACACATATTGATTTAAAAAAAAATCCCATCCGCCATCTTTGATCACGAAATAGATGATGTTTTTGAATTCCCTATTCCTTAAAATATCGGAGACAATACCCATATCGACTTTTAAAAAAGTCCCGTCCGCCATCTTTGATTTCCTATCCGCCATCTTTGATCACGAAATAGATGTTGTATTTGGATTCTCCATCCCTTAAATCATCAGAGACGATACCCATATTGATTTTGAATTTTTTTTTCCATATGCCATCTTTGATTTCCCATCCACCATCTTGAATCACGAAACAGATGTTTTATTTGGATTCCCTATCCCTTTTAACATCGCAGACGATACCAATATAGATTTTTTTTTAATTTTCCCATGCACCATCTTTGATTTCCCATCCGCCATCTTTGATCACGAAACAGATGTTGTATTTGGATTCCCTATCCCTTTTAACATCGCAGACGATATCAATATTGATTTCTAAAATTTTCTCATCCGCCATCTTTGATTTCCCGCCCGCCATCTTGTATCACTAAATAAATTTCATATTATTAATCAGCGTCCTGAAAATCTCGAAAACGATACCCATATAGATTGTATTCAATTTAATCAACGTGCACAATATGACATTAGGTAGATATGACGTGAGAGTACTGACAGATATGCAATAGCGCATGCGCAGCAATCAATTATCAGCGCATGCGTTCTTACTTCCAAGAGGTAAATTTGTGCCGTACAAACTTCTACCCTCCCTACAATCCCTCACAGTTTAATTTTTACAACTTATGGTAGCCTATATCCGTCTCCAATATATGTATCTCTGTATTAAAATTCAACAAAATTGGTTCAGCCGTTTCAGCGTCAAAACGAAACATACATAAATACACAATTTCGGATTTATAATATTAAGTAGGGATTATCAATGAGTTTCTTCTGACATGAAGCCCGCTGGGCGGCAGCACTGAGACTTCAGGTCCGGAAACCTGTCAGAACTGCCATCAAACAAAGAAGTATATATCAACGCGCACACGAATTTGAACTTCATGCAGCGGTAATAAATGACAAATTGACTCCACGTTTTATCTAGTACACGTTTGTATGGGCAAAAGAAAAGGGCTGTTTTTAGGGTTTTCCCGGCAATTATTAGAATTTTTCTCGCCGTAAAAACCATCTTTGAACTTCAACGAAGATTTAAAAAAAAGAATTGGCCAAATTGGTCCAGGCGTTGTTGAGTTATGCGCTTACCAACACATTTTGCGATTCATTTTTATATTATAGATGACGTGACAGTACTGACAGATATGCAATAGCGCATGCGCAGCAATCAATTATCAGCGCATGCGTTCTTACTTCCAAGAGGTAAATTTGTGCCGTACAAACTTCTACCCTCCCTACAATCCCTCACAGTTTAATTTTTACAACTTATGGTAGCCTATATCCGTCTCCAATATATGTATCTCTGTATTAAAATTCAACAAAATTGGTTCAGCCGTTTCAGCGTCAAAACGAAACATACATAAATACACAATTTCGGATTTATAATATTAAGTAGGGATTATCAATGAGTTTCTTCTGACATGAAGCCCGCTGGGCGGCAGCACTGAGACTTCAGGTCCGGAAACCTGTCAGAACTGCCATCAAACAAAGAAGTATATATCAACGCGCACACGAATTTGAACTTCATGCAGCGGTAATAAATGACAAATTGACTCTACGTTTTATCTAGTACACGTTTGTATGGGCAAAAGAAAAGGGCTGTTTTTAGGGTTTTCCCGGCAATTATTAGAATTTTTCTCGCCGTAAAAACCATCTTTGAACTTCAACGAAGATTTAAAAAAAAGAATTGGCCAAATTGGTCCAGGCGTTGTTGAGTTATGCGCTTACCAACACATTTTGCGATTCATTTTTATATTATAGATGAGAGGTCATATTATTTCCCTTTGTTTAAAACTATTTTGGTTAATGTCCGCCACTGTTCGCAAAGCGGGTCAGATATGCCCAATGACCTTTCTTTAAAAACCTTCCAAAATTTAACTCTTTTGCTAACTCTTTTGGTAAAAAGGATCATTCCAAATACGTATAATTTTATATTCGTCTTTAATTTAATGGATTTGTTCCCTTTTTAATGCAAAATGTTGAGTTAGCTCTCTTTAGATGGTATGCCCCAAATATTACTTTAGAATATTGCTAATGGAATAAAAATGTCAACTTGATGACTGTTTAAATAAATTTGGCGCACATGACCATGTAAGTAGGAACAATAAATATTATCTTTTTCAGGAAAACAATGAGATGTGGTCGGTTTTTCGTAAATATGATAGAAAACAGGGATAAAGAAAATGTCACTCCTCCTATAATTCCTACACAACATGAAAGCCTAGAGGGTGACTTGAAGATAACGTTATCGAGTGAAGGAGATGAGACTGCTATTGAAAATCGTGCCGTCTTATCGATACATCTATCCCCAGCACGTATAAATAACAAAATTCTGGTGCACCAAATTATTATACTTCACCAATCCGGAGCGATGAAAGTAATATTGACGACTCCGATGAAGATCCTAATTTTCGATTGGCTCACAATAGACGGATTCCACCTAAGGGCGTTTTTAGTGGCATGCGGATCATACGCAGTTTAGAGTTTCAGTTTCCTACGGGTTGCGTGATGGTATAGACGTGTTCAAAAATGATAAATTTCAGAAGAATATGTATCGCTTACATACTTTACTAACGACGAAACAAGAAGACAAGAGTACATGTTGATCCCTTTCTTGAAAATAGGCCTCTTGCTGGAGCGTTTGTTACACATTTTGGAAAACTACGAGATAATGAACGTAAATTTAAAAATTACTTTCGAATGTCCATTCGTTCTTTTGATGAACTGTTGTGTAAAATTGAGCATAAGCTACAGAAATGCAGTTTAAGAAGAATAACAATACAACCGATTGAGCGGCTCGCTATAACATTAAGGTAAGTTAAATATTATTAAATTAAATATTTAATTTTATTTAAATTTAAATATTTTATTCTTGGTATGGAACTTCAATTATTACTCGCTCTGTATCGATTTTCATTTTGATAGTACAATACGGCGCGTGCGCCCCGTACGACTCTAAAATCGGCACTGAAGTTGTCGGCACGCTAACGCATGCGGATGCCCCGCACCGGGGTGACGCCCCGCACAGCGCCCCGCGTCCCGCGTGCGTTTAGCACGCTTTACAATAGATACACATATGAAATTATTCCTTGCGGGTGCTACGCATGCGGACCAATCCCGCGTGCGTGAGCAAATCCGAATGACACTAAAAACGCCCTAAGATCATACCATGAACATCGTCGAGTTCGTCTTGCACCAGTAGAAATAGCAGCAGTGGCAGCTCGAGTTCCTTTAAGTTCGTTGGTTACAGAAGATGATGGTGAGCAAGTAGACCCTCAAAATGCTTTAGTTTCTGAAACTATTATATTAAAAAGGTAAAAAGATGGTACGCAAACCAGCAAAGTGGAATTCGAAAGTCGCAAAACAGCTAAGAAATTCAGGCGAAGCGTACCAATGTCTGTCTAAGTCTAAGTAAAATGTGAAAGAAAGAAGAGTTGGACCACCCTGTGGAGAAAAATGTCGATTTAAATGTAAAGACAAAATTGACGAAGTGCCAAGACAACATTTTAGTCTATTTATATTTTAAAATTTAAGTATATTTATAAGTTTAAAGTTGATCATTTATTATCGGTCATACATAGATGATATTATAATTGAAATGTGATTTTCTATGCGCATTTTATAATTTTTTTTTTTTTCGAACTAAAGTTCCTATATCTTCTATGTTTTGTTGATTATTTAGAATTTTATAACGACACAAGAGACTGTTGTAAGTTTAATAACCAGGAATGTTAATAAAAAATATTGATTGATGTCATTACTATTAGTGTATTTTTGCTAATTCATCATCAACAACCGCCTTACTGCTGGTCACAAATCATTCTATCACTCGGACTAATTATAAATAATACAAAATTCTTTTGCATTCTATTGCATTTTAAATTTTTGGTTACTCTTCAAAAGAGAGCTAACTAAGAACTTGATTCACCAACAAAGGCTCAACTCAAAATAACCAAATAAATATACATTATTGGTCAGCAAAAGGGAAATAACGCCGAAAATCCAATTTTTTGTCGCAATACATGTGATAAACACCAGGTTTCTATAACATACTTGTTCTAGCTGCGTAATAAAAGCATATTTATATTCAGAACACTTCTGCGGTGCACAGGTAAGTAGTAATCAGTTTTTCGCCTTTTCTGAAAATAGTTTAGCTTTTTTGAGTTAAACCTCTTTAGATCTAGATGTGCGTCTACTATTTAGCTGAGCGTGCTCGACGCAATATTCTGCTTTATATCCCAACAATAAATACTTAGTAAAACTTAGAAACAAGTTACCAACAATGCAGGAGCACCTTATCTCTTGTTTAGCGGTATCTTCGCTAAGGTTCCATACTTCGCATGTGCTGAGAATATTTGCAACCAGTTGTTACTGAGAGGCACGTTTGAGTTCTAAGCAGTGATATGACTGCAGCGTGTAAGTTCTGACAAAGGAATGAATTGCACCTGAAAGCAGATATATGTGTTAAAGTTAGCGGCAGTTTATGTAATAATGGTCCTGACGCCTGACTTGCAGTGACAAGTTGACTAAGAACTAAAAGTGGTTCATGGAAGATGATCTATTGTGTAAGGACAAATTTCAATATATGTGAAGAGAATTCATTGAAGTGAAACATGCTATATAGAGCAATTAAAATACAAAGTATGCGATATTTTCCCTGTACTGTGACTTCACCCGCGGCTTGACACGAGAGCATTTTACACCTAAAGGTTCCTCAAGAATCACACTATCTATTGGTGAAAACCGGATAGAAATTCGTTCACTTGTTTTGAGTTTATCGCGTTCATACAGACAGACTATAAGTATACTAATACAATTAAGTTCCCTTTTCGTCCTGGAATTATTGTATGTACAAGTACTAAAGACTGTTTAAATGTATGTGGGTTTCCAGTAGCTTTTTTTACTTTGCAACAATCTGTTACAAATATCAACACCCAATAATAGGCTTATAAAATGCTTTGATGCAACAAAGAAAATAAATGTCGCGAAAATATTATACCAAAAATATGTTCGAGCAATTAACGCTTTAACTCCACATTGCGTTGGTAGACCCTTAGAATACAATGTTTCCCACAAGGAAATACCTTCGTCATTATAATTTCGTATAATGTCTTTGTATTCAAAGTTATAACGAGACTATTTCTGAAGGATAATTTGTATGTACTTGCCTTTTCCTGAGCTACGTCAGTGGGCAGCAATACTATATTATCTTCAATTATTGTTGGCCGGTTGTTGCAGCACTTAAGTCAGAGCACTGCCATGCCTAGGAGGGCACTTGGTGCCGCCGGTCCATAGTTCTTACTTGGACAAGAATTGTTTCACTACTTCAGAAGTTCACCTCCTCCTCACCGTTTGGAGGGTCTATAGACTTCTTCATCAGAGTTGTAATTATTATTTTTTAAGTCTTTAACAATCCAATGCTAGACTAAAGTTCTCTTAATTTGCTTCACAGTATCCCTGCGAGTCAAATGAAAGATTTGGCCTACTATACCGCGTGGTATAAGCCTAAGCGTGGCCAGAAGGGTCGGCTAATCACTCGCATGGAAGTGGTTCAATTCAATCATCAATGTACCTGGAAGACCGAGCTTTATCCGGTATTTTTTCGAGATTCTGATTATTTATATATACAAGAATGCTCATTTAGAGGTATTAGAAAAGGCGTATATTAGTTTATGCTGCTTTTCCCTCAAACGAGTCGCTTTTTAACAGCTATGTTTACTATAAGTTAATGCTCGGCGCAATGCCTTGAGCGTCAATTTGTTTCAAAGTTCGCGAAGATCGCTTACTTACGCATACTAAGCATTTTGACTGAATTATGTATTTATAGATGTAAGTAGGTATACGTCTTTGTAATAATATGCGTATCTTATAAAGAGCTGTAGGAAGATCGCAGCTTGTTTCATCTTAGTGCACCCCTACGGACTCCAAGGAACATGCATGTGCAATTCAGCTTCTTGTGCCCACTAGTTTTGGCTTTGGCTTGTCTGTCAATCAGTCAGTGACGCAAGATTTTTATATAATATACAGGTTTATTTCACTGTCTGAGTTTTTAATATAACATAACAGTCATAACTTCACGCCTATTATCCCCGAAGAGGTAGGCAAAGGTGTATAACACACCCACTTTTCGCCAATCATGTTTCGCCACTTAAATAATAATGGCTTAATATACATATTGTAACACTAGAAAATTCGTTTTATGAATTTCTTGTAATAGTGTAATCAATTATTGTTGGTGAACGTAATGAATAAAGAAAAAAGAAATATCTTATATAACCATTTTCTTTATTTTTTTTTACCTACCGCACTAAGGATAAATCCTGTTCGATAATAATAAAACTCAATAAGACTTTACGAAGCCGGTCAGTCATAATTATAATAACAATTACGTAACGTCATAATAACGCCACAGGTTACACAACAACCAACAATTTAGATGACAAATTAATTTTATCTAAAAGTCGAGTTATTTTAATTGAGTCGTGTTATTTTAATAACTAGCATGATTTCAGTTGAATAACTAGTAGGTAATCACATTGGTTAATTGTCATGGAATGAATAACGTTCTTTATATAAACAACTAGCTTAGCAAGCGTGTAGGTCGGTTATCACCACGAAAGAGTCTATTTGTTATTATTATAATATAATAACTATAATTAATATATATATATATATATATATATATATATATATATATATATATATATATATATATATATATATATAAGCGATGAAACTGCAATAATTCACCAGAATCTGTTCAGTAGCTTATGCGTAAAAGAGTTAAGATCCACTTACAAATCCATCTTCACAAACTTTGTCGTTTCTAGTAGTACTTTTTTTTTGTATTAGGTTCGTTGAGTAGGGGTAAGTAATAAGTAATGATATGTTTTGACAATTGGTTGAACAAAGATTTTAGAATCATGAGAGCCTGAAATGCATGAGGCGATCGCAATATCCATTGCCCTGTCCCTGCTGGCCTCGCGAACAAAGCAGTAATTTCACCCTCCTTGAGACGTTCTCCTCGTGACTACAGGGCGCAATTTTGCCGCTGGAATGTAACTCTCTCCTTCACTGAAAAGAAAACTGAGCAGATCTTGCCAGACCACCTTATTGAACTATATCCTCCGTTATTCTGTCATTCCTTTTTTTTTTAAATGCCGATAATCATTATTTAAAATAACTGTAAGCTACTTAAGACTCGATACCATCGTGGCATTCCGCAACATTAAATAACGCATACTATCAAATTCTATATTCATTGCAACTGAAATACTCTAAACTAAACTAAATTTGAAAAGGCGCAGTCAATTGACTGCACACTGCTGAACATGCCTTTTTGTGTGTGTGGACCGGTTTGTTGATCACTAATGGCTTTGAAAACTTCACGTATGGTCTAATGGATGAGCGCACAAAGTTCTCCGCCCATTAATTAAACTGCTAAATGCGCTTAGCGCACGCTATACATATATATGAACCGACAGGGTAGAAAAGTTTGCCTCAGATGTTGCCAATCGGTCCTCGTTCAGAGACGAAACACGTGTCGGAGCATAGTCGGTGCATAAAGCGCCATACTGCACGTCCGGTATTTTTCTGGAATCTATTTCCGCGTGATTCCATATATACCTCAGCCTTTTTCCACTGAGGAATTCGGTATTGTCTATATATTTATCTATTGTAATAATTAAGGTGGTCAATCCGAGAATGCGTGGCAAGTTCCTATTTCCTTCCATTAGTACAGAGAATTAAACATTTCACGAAATGCGGCGCAGATGGCATCAAAAGCGCATGCAGTAAACAAACTGTTGTAGTAGGGACTATTATTACGTAAAAATATGATCATTTTGTTTAATTGTTGGTGCTAGCGCATTATCACACGTTTTATGCATTGCAGTAATATTAACACATTAGTATATATTTTAGTAATCTTACCTATTTAAACTGTTGCCTATATTGCCTCTAATTCTACTGAGCGGGAACAGTTTCGTATAAGTGGGCTGCAGTCCTAAGGTTCGCGATAACGGCTATTCTCAGGAAGCAATAACGCTAGCGAGAACTAATTACTCTTTTATTTCAACATTCAACTGTGCATTTAGCGTTAAGGCGAGGTTGCAGTACAGTGCGTAGCTCGACCTCACCCACCGCAAAAACAAAAACACGGCAGTGGCGTCAGCGAGTGAGCGGGGCGAGGGGAGGGGGGGTTTCATGTGTGCGTGTGCCACAGCGCAACGTAAAAAAAACCGTAGATGAGTTATGCGAACTTCAAACATTTTCTTTTCTTCAAACTTCGTTTTATTTACAATCTTAACCTCCGTACAACAACGCGCCTCGATCGCACCTCACTCAGCGCAGACGAAACGTCAAAAGTTCGTTCGTCGTTTACGTGTGACGTCGCAAATATGACTTTTAGAAAAACAGCAATTACCTTACAATTAGACCATATTTTATCATTATGAAAACGACAATGTATGTATGAATTGACAACCTAGCAATAACGCTAAGAAAAATAAATTATAATCAAAGTCGTATATTTATTCTACAAGGTCAAAGTATCAAAAGCGTGCTGCGAATTGTATTGTTAGATAAACATGAATGTTTATACATAATTCTAAGCACAAGGGCCTCAAGAATCCAATTAAATAAACAATACGACGAAAAAGTTGAGTTGGGTCGAGATGTTTATTATAACACCCACTTGAAATTCGACACGGCGAATCGTCGACAATAGAAGATTGACGCGAATTCAGCCCTTTTCACTCTAAACATAAAGGTCAAAATGGCGCGACGGATATCGAGCGGCGGATTCGCACTGTTTTTTTGAAAATTACAATGAATATTGCCTTTTTACTGTAGCAAAAAAATGCATGAATATGTTGATAAATCAATGTGAAAACGTGTTCTAATTAGTTTGCAGCAAAAAAACGTACGTTTCACTGTATTCACTGACAGTTCTATCATAGAATTGTTCAATACTACTACTATACTGGGAATGATCCCACAAAATAGTAGAACTTGAAATTAACGAGCTGAAATTAAAAAACTACTTACACAACAATATTATCTGGGAGTACGGTTAAGCTTTGAAAGACCCACCATACCCCCAAGGGTACTGCCAGGGGTACGGTGGGTCGGCAGCGAAAACTGTGCAGTACAATCTACTTAGTTGTTTAATACAAAAAGGAGAAAAACAAGAACAAGTGAATGGACTTTGATCATCCGTCAATGTTTGTAACTTACGTATGATTTTGTATTTCTATAATAATAATATATTGTGTTGATTCAGCCTCAAATCACTTTTATTACTTGACAAAAACACACATCAGTATTTATTATTACGAATGTCCCATCTGGATACTTTGTTTTTTTAGTATTTGAACACGCACAATACTGATTCTCTTTTACACTCGCTAAATGCCATTTTTTTATTCATTCTATTATTTGTGATACTGAATTTATTATAAACTAGAGGACGCCAGCAGCTACGCCTGCATTTTTTTTAATTTACCCGTTTTGGCCGATCCCGTGGGCATTTCGGGAAATCCCTTCTTAGTGCACCCCTTCGTTCCCCAAGGAACAAACATGCCAAATTTCAGCTTCCTGCGCCCAATAGTTTCGGCTGTAGCGTGTCTGTCAGACAGTCAGTAACGCAAGGATTTTATATATTAAGATATGTGTAAATCTGAGCAAACTGCAGGAATAACATAATAAGTAGATTAAATGATCTCTACTGACAAGACCGTACCTTGTCAGTAACCTGTCTACGGTTTCTTACTAGTATGTCTATGGTTTGAACGATTGAGTTTGGAATACGAATTACTTTGTACTTTTGCGAAAACGTAGATGCGGGGGTGGAGGGGGATTTTGCGGAGCAACGACGTACGTCCGCCCTCAATTACGCCTAGACAGGCACTGATGAACGGCCGGCGAGCGATATAATGCCAACATTTTGACTATTTTTTTTCTTGGAGAAAAATGATAACGAAATTACGAAATCTGTTTTTACCATATATTTAAAAATAAAGAGCTGTTTCTATTTATAATACTTTCATATAAATTCATTATGGAATCTCTAAGCAGTACACGTTTGAAATTGTGATTTAGTGCCATGTTTGACATTTTTTTTTTATCGAGCCAATCATTCCAAATCGTGTCTCTATCTTTACGATTTACTAGAAGATATATTCAACTTTTATACTTTAATTTTTATTCTTGAAAAATATCATAGTTCATGGGACTTTCAGACGTTCAAAAATCTTAAAAAGTACTGCAACCTCGCCTTAAGAACTGTGGGCACTGTAATGAAGGACTTGGCTTGTTTATTCTTGTTAGATAGGAGAACTTTTCTGTTATCGTTAAGTGGAATTATAGAAGAATCTTAGTATTCAGATATCTTTGGTACTGTAAAAAGTTATAGTTTTATTCTGATTTTTTGAAGAATTGTTTGTATTTGGTCACGATCTTATCATACAGGTATTTAATGAATGTATCTACTCTTTTAGGTAGAAGGTTAGGAAACGTTAAGAACGATAAGGAGAAACATAGCAACTTTTGACTTTTAACTTTGACTTTGACTACGCACTTCATTAAAACTCGACGTCCAACCCCACAACAACCCGTCTGACCAGCGTGGTATGTTAGGCCAAATCCTCCTATTGTCTCCCTAAGTTATTGTGACTTAGAAGAGGCCTTCGTTCAACAGTGATTTGCAAAAGACTGTAAATGATGATGTGTAAAAATCATCATCATCATCATCAGCCTGCCATAGTCCACTGCTGGATATAGGCCTCTCCAATGGCACGCCACTGAGCCCGATTTTGGGCTTTCCGTGTCCAGCCGCTTCCAGCCAGTTTACAAATATCGTCAGTCCAACTAGCCGCAGAGTATCCTACAATACATTTGCCAAGGCGCGGTCTCCGCTCTAGAACACGACAAAAAATATGTAAAAATCAAGCAAGGTTGAAAATAATTAAATCAAAGCTTTCTCTTCAAACCCGTCTTTAGAAAATTATAAAATAATTTTCACCTGTTCTTATAAGTCTATGTAAGAGAATTGATACTGAAATACGGAATTTACTTTCCTCTCAAATTTCCGTGTGTATTACACAAAGGTCATATCGTGTTATGCTGTGGCGCCTTTTGTTTTAGAGGAGGTTGGCAAAAATTAAAGCTTCTCATATGAATTAAAATTATTACTGAACTTTTCTAGTTTTGCCACAAAAATGAGCGGAATATATTTGGCCACAATGCAACTTAGATAAAAGGATGCACTTTAAAGAGGACAATAGTTACATTGTTTTCTTTGTTTCATTATAAAATAAACTATGCAATAGGAACAAAAATTAAATAGCTGTTTTTTACGAAGTTCCATTTAAAAGCGTAGTGTGATCTCTGCTCATGTAATAAACGCATTCGCACATTTTATTTTTATTCAACTGTTTCTTCTTCTGATCCCTTGAGAATTTCGGCAAATCTTTTCTTAGTAAACCCCTACGGGCCCCGGAACACACATGCAAAATTTCAGCTTTTTGAGGGCAATATTTTTGGTTGCACGTTTTCTGTCATTCGCAGTACAGATAATAATGATTTGGTTAGTATGTTTGTTTATAACGTCATCTCAGTCTAGAGATGTACACTGTAGAACATAGGCCTGCCTTATTAACGGCTTCGATTAAGAATGTGCCTAGAATATAAATATATAGACTTCATAAAATTCAGTGCATTCAGAGTAAAGAAATCACATTATTGGGACTTTGTACTAGAGTGGAAACTTATCTACGAGATAACCAGAAACGGTCAATCCATGGTGCTACTCTGTTCTACTCAAATTGAATAGAACACGAGATACCGTTTAAATATTCATAAGTAATCTACTTAATATTGAATGAACCCGAATACTCCATCACAAAGTATATAGATATAGAGATAATGTCAAATTAATTTTCTGTCTTTTATAAACTTGCCACGCTTCTGCTTAAAGTGTTAAGCGAACCAAAGGAAATCGTTCACCCATTTTGCACTAAAGCTATATTTTCATTGCTTTAAACCTTGTGCATAAGATTTATGTTCTCCCAGACCAGCTTCATACGCTATCCTACTACCGAGCGAGCCTTTCTACTTAATGGAAGTGTTAGGCCACAGTAATAATATGATCAATGCGCACATAACTTAGAAAAGGCAGTAATACCCGCCGTGGATTTCAACCATGGCAGTCTGTTGGTATCTCCACTCGGCTATTGCTGCCTCAATAACAGATAGCGAAACAACCAAGTGCAGTAAATAAACTGTAATGTTATAATCCTGTGCGATTGCATCATTTGACTTCACTGGAGAATAGGACATCGACGTTAAGATACGAATGTTATAACAAAACTTAGTACAGGTCATTTCTGACTGGCCTATTGGTATCGTGGTTGGTGATCCTGACCAACAACCGGACTGGTTTGATTCCCACCTGGGACAAATTTTTGTGTGATTTATACAATGATTTGTTATATATTTGGGTGTAATTTATGAATAACATAAACATATGTATTTTAAAAACATACGTATTTATCTACATATGTTTATCAGTTATCTGCCTAGCCTTGCCTAGTTTTGAGTCAAGTGACTGCATGTGAAGATGACTCCAAATATAATAAAAAAAATTGTTGTCCCAGTATAATTAATGTTTCTCTGTTATCTCACTGAAGTTTTTTTATTTTTGTGTACAGAAATCAAGAGCAAATCCCGGGAGCTAGCCCTGTATATGCATAATTTTCCCATAAACCACCCCTCTGTTATCTCGTGTATAGTGCGAACATGCCTCCTACTTCGACTTACGGTTTCTTAAGATAAGGCTCTGATACATTACAAGATCCCATTGGATATATGGCTATAAAGTATTTTTCGTTGATATATGAGCAGGCGTAAAGAAGATATTGCTTAAGAGGACATGTTTATACATAGCTTATTTTTTTCCCTGTTAGAACTTTATCTTGAATTTTGAAAATGTATCACTTCCAAAGCTTCTTATATAGGTAGGTATATTTGAGCAATATTATAATTAATATACAACTATTCTGGAGACTTCACATGGTTAGATTAAATATTTTACACCAAACATTAATAATGGTAACACCTAAACCGTCCTCGTGATCTGCCTATAGGTAAGAATCGCATGCAAATCGGTTTAACTATTTTTGGAATTTATCGCAAATAGATTGACGCAGTTTTCAGCGAGGGGAGTGGGTTATGTTTCCTATATGTGTATTTACGTAATAATTGATAAGTGGGTACCTCCCATTGAAACAAATCCTGTACCTTTAAGTTTCACTGAAGATTATTACCTAATACCTAAAGACGTTACTCTTGAGTTAAAAATGTTATCTAAATACATAAGTCGGGTCAACTGTGTACATAATAGTCACTACAACTCTGAAGAAGAGGAATATTAGTACTTAACGATACCCCTCCCCTGATGTTTAGTGTAAGTGAATTAATTATACGTAGCTTTTTAAACGAAAATAAAACGTTTCTTACGTGATTGACTATTTACCTGCTCCGTAAAGTTCAGTTTAATCAAAAATCACTAGTAACAAGTTTCATAAGCTACAGCATGAGTTTTACACCCATTTTAAGAGCTTTAATAAACTGTTTTTTTTTTCAAGAATAGCAATTTATCTCAACAAGGCTTTACCTCTTCAAGTGCACCGTGCTAGAGTATTTTCCTAAATGATTGAGAGCAGTACTTCCGAAGCCAAGCGCTATAATAACATATCCCTCTTTGAAGGGTGAGATCCATTTCTAGTCGTCTGTAAATATGGTACAAGGTGCATTTTATGGCATAAACTTTAACATACTGTAACTTTTAGTACGTCGTTATCAGGTATAAAGGAAATGGTTTGGGATTGACTTTAAATTAGAGAGATGACGTTAGTCCCATTATTTTTTACAATTTCAATGGCACATCTTGAAAATAACATTGTCTTGATAGCGAAATATAGCTCTATTTCCACTTTAAACGTTTTAATGATTATTATTTATCATTGTAACATTTCTAACTTATATATTTTTACAAAATCATATCAAATATAATATTTCGCATAAAAAGTCCAAAATTGTTTTATCGCAAGGTAAAATATTGACGTACATAAATGTTGCTTATCATTATATGTGAGTAATACCAGCGTGCTGTATAACGAATGATATTATATTGATGACGCTTATAATTTTCATTAGCTGTTAAAACATCATGTCCACCGTGTTTGTTGACGGCGATTTCTTAAGATTCGACTGGTTTTTTTTTGTGGTGAGTGCGTAAATGACTATCAAAGCCGAACTTTCATTATAACAACTGGGTTATCAACCAGTGAAAATGAGCCTTTACCCTCACTGCTAGCAATACATTTGCCAGTATCCTTATTGTCATCAAAAGCATTTTCCTGGGTCTCCAAAATTTGAATAACATGCGTAATTATTTACACTCCATTTGAATGCTCGATGGTCTATTTTAAACTCAACTATTATTGCATTGCTTTACCCACGTTGTCTAAACACTCAGTCCCAAACAAACATGGCCTGGGTTTCATTTTACATCTGAAGGTCCATAATTTGCATATTACATGAAACTCAATCTCGTACGTTTTAAGTATTTTATTTAAATGTGCTTTTACAGTTTTTTAGGGCATAATAATAAAGGTTTAAGATATTTTTAATATTCTAGTTAAATATCCAATATCACAAAACTTTAAGAGAAATAGCAAGATCAAAAGATGGAATAAACGTTTTGAAAACCGGAAAGGTTCGAAGCACCCGAAACTGGTGGCCATGTATGAATATAGTTATTAATTAATGTAGAGAAAGCGCGTAACATAAACTACTGCCCTTGCCCTTGTAAACAAAACGACAGTGTGTATGAAATGTGTATAAGACAAAAAGCTCACGGACCCCACTTAAAATTCCACGTCTTATATAGAAACTAACATTCCATGTAAGATGTAGGTTAAGTTAAATAAACACGGTGACGTATCACATGGGTGCGTGCTAGTAATTGAATTTCTCGTATCCGCCATTTTTTTGACGTCTCACTCATAAAAACGTGTTACGTTCTAATATTGAGGTTGGTGAGCACTGCAGTGTAACAAAAAAATATATATGTTTTAGGACCTTTTAACGAGCTTCTCTCATACGTTAAGTCTATTGGTAATATAGCAAAACTACTCAGTCTCAAAATTGATATTTCTAGCATGCACAATCAAATTGTTGTATAGGAATCAAATTCACATCACGATGTTGCATGGTTATTAAACTCACAATACTCGATTTAGTAGAAAACGTTGACCATTGTGTGTCGTGTCTTGAATAAATCATATGCACTTGAGAGATATGTAATAATATCTAGGCTTTGGGCTGAAATTACTGATATCCAAGTGTTTATATATAATATGTAAGGGGATAGTGGCAATTAAATGACACTGACATGACGTTTGACAGTTAAACTTTTAAACGTGTAAATAAGGTGTAAGCTGGATATATAAGTCGACAGGCTCGGCTACCTCGTTCTATTCTCCTTCGACGACTGCTCAGGTACGATATGGTTCTGACTATTTAACTACCACTGCGTTTTAATATTCTGTGTTGCTTGTTCTTTTGTTTCATCATCTAGGAAACAATGTAAGATTGTGTAATCATTATCTTATTGATATTGTGGGTAGTTTGATAGTTTGTGAGATATTAGTAATATAGGATAGAATAATATACCTACTGTGGATCAAGTTGTATCAATGAGATTCATTATATACCTGTGGTATACATTTAGTAGATTGTGTTGATGCTACATAATGCTTATTATGTTCTGTTGTAAGAAAGACCTTTCTAGTAATATAAAACTACCCACAACATTGATATTTGATATAAATTGGCTATATAGTTGTGTTTGAAATAGAATTAGTTTTTATTATAAGTCAAATCGATTAGATCGATTGAGTAACATTTTGTTTAGTCTATTGAAAATTTCTGACAATGGTCACACTGAACTGTCACTTCCGTTCGCTTCCTTGAGAAATTACCACGTTGTCGACTCGTACGTAAAAGAATTGGTCGCCTTTTGAAAAGCACATCCTTGTAGCTACGCGAATAGTTGTGAAATCTAGTGCTGGCAACGGTAAATTGATTGTGAACTATTGATTGATATTTGTGAAAATTGTGAATCTGGTATCTACTTCCACGTGCCAACGTGTCCTGAAAACGTCGCGTTTGAAGCTTAATAGCTAAGTATAAGATACTTCATTCATTTATTTTGGCCAATATACTTGTATGAATGTGTCTAATTTAGCTCAAGCCTGACATCAATCATCAAGTTGAAGTTTCAACTTTATTAATTTGTTATAAGTTATACCTTTGATCACTTTTGTGTTTGTTTCAATATACTGAAACCTTAAATTTTGTTGGGCAGTAAATACCTGTCACTTGCCTTCACTTGCAGTAAACAGGCTAATACTTTGTTGGTTTCAAAGAATTGAGAAAAATTAAGTTTTGATTGTTAATTTTATTTAGCGCTTGTCCGGGCTCTTTTGAATTTTGATTATGTCAGCTATCAAGGACTTGCGTGCGGCTGCTGGTGCTATTGCATCAGATTTGCGCTGGTTTGCCTCGGCCAAAGCTTTAGTGAACCGGCCTGATCGCCAGCAGGCCTTACTTCAGAGGTACGAGCGGATTGACGATCGCCTGGCAAGTGTGGAACAGCAATTCCGCACTTTCAGCACTTGCTGTCTTGAAGTGTCAATCAATGATTTCACCGCTGACCAGCGAAATAAGGTCAGCGAAGACTATGCCCAGGTCTTAGACCTGTATGATGCTGTCTCCAATAGTGCGAGACAACTAGTTGCCGATAGGGAAGGGCAACCCGGCCTGAAGCAGGAGCTTCCTAGGTCAGCACCGGGGCTGGTGAGTAGGCTCCCTACTTTGGACCTCCCCCATTTTGATGGCTGCCTAGGAAGCTACCTGGGCTTCGTTAATTTGTTCGACAGCCTAGTCCATGATAGGGCTGACCTTCGGCCGGCACAAAAGTTGGCCTATCTAATGTCGGTTCTGGATGGGGAGGCTAAGGGCCTCATCCAGCATCTGCCCGTGTCTGACGAGGCGTACCAGACGGCTCGGGACCTAATTACCCGTAGGTACCATAATAAGCGTGGCCTCGCCGACACGCACATTGAGCAGATTTTGGGTTTGCCGACGCTCACCCGGGTCTCTGGGTTGCGCACCCAACTTTTGAACCCGCTCTTGGTGGCCATCAACGCACTTAAGTGCCTTGACCTCCCCGTGGACCAATGGTCCTATCTATTGGTGCACATTGTACTGAAAAAGCTGCCTGCCGACCTGAGGTCGCGTTTTGAGCAGCGCTTTGGTGGGGATAGCGCGACCCATCTGCCCCCCTTTGCTGACCTGGAGAAGTTCCTGGAGGATGAGTGCCGGGTCTTGGACAACTCCGGTGGTGACACGCCGGCTAAGTCGCAGCCGCCCAAGGTCAAGGAGCAGGCTCGCGTTCACACTCGAGCCAATGTTGACCGGCGCCCTCCTCGCTTTGCAGTCACGCAGAGCCCAGTGGAGTGCTCCTACTGCAAGGTCACGGGGCACAGAACGGCCAGTTGTAGGGCATTCTTGGACCTTCATGTCGCCTCTCATAGGCGCATCGCGAATGCCCGCCGCCTTTGCTTCTCTTGTTTGAGGTCCCACTACCAGCGAGACTGCCCAAACTCTCGCCCCTGTCCTCACTGTGGAGAACAGCATTTGGACATTCTCTGCATGAATGCCAGAGAGGTTGGCCGCTTGTCCAACCAGCCGACGCCGCGCACGGGCGGGTGTTTTGAAGGTGGCAGCCGAGGCTCACCGGCGCGTAGCCGAGAGTCGCCTTTGCTCAATTTATCGCCACTCACCCCGCTTGGAGAACCGTAGCGTGCGCACGCCTCCTCTCTCTCGCGCACCTGAATGTGCTGTTCAGCGTCACCAGCACCATGACTGCTGCCCCAGGTATTCCCCTCCTTTGGCGGAGCGTCCCCGCCTTGACTCGCGCCCACCTCGTTTTGGGCGGGTGCGTCACTATGACCCCCCACAGATGGCGCGCGGATCGAGTCATCGCGCCTTTGAGGACTTCAAGCCGCACCCCCATTTTGATTTGCCTGGTCCTGGCCAACGGTCGCCGCCCAGGCAACAATAGGTCATTGACCCCTGCCCTATAACGCCAACCTCCCCCATTGAGACCGTTATCCTACCAACGGTTGCTGTTAGGGTCTGGGGACCCACGGGGACCTCTGTTGTTGTCCGTGCTATATTGGACATAGGTTGACAAGGTTGCATTGTTTCCACTTATTTGGTAGGGCAGGTTAAATTAAATATGGGTTCTTTTCCAAATTGTATACGGGGCATAGGGGACGTAGCCTCTAATGTTGAAGGGCAAGTTAAGGTTTTGTTTGGCCCTGTTGAATCTTCACACCCGAGGATTAAAACCTCGGCTATTGTGTTGAAGAATATTTTGGGTATGCACCCACAGAAACAGCTACCCGCTGCTGTGGTGAATTTGACATCGGGATTATAACTGGCAGACCCCAAATTTGACACACCGGGACAAATCGACTTGTTGATTGGCTCTGATATCCTCGGTGGAATTTTGATTGGTGGGAAAAGGGTCTTGGTGCCAAATGGTTTGACTGCCATCCCGACCATATTTGGATTTGCTTTGATGGGACCTGTACCTAGGGACCCCCCTCCACCTGAACTTGATAATTTGTTGGCTGTAGGCTCTGCTCTCTCTGATGCGGTTCAGAGGTTTTGGGAAGTAGAAGAGCCCCCTCAAGCTGCCCGTTTGAATCCAGAACATGAGGAGTGCGAGCTGTTCTTTCAGAACAACACTGGTCGACTCCGTTCTGGTCGGATTATTACGAGGCTACCCTTCCTGTCTGTTCGGCCTCCGCTTGGTGAGTCACGACCTTTAGCCGAAAAGAGATTGTTGGCTATGGAGCGTCGCATGGGTCGTGATCCGGAGCTCAGACAGAAGTACATTGAGTTCATGAGGGAATATGAACAGTTGGGACACATGTCTGTGTCAAATTTGGATTGGCGTTCGGTGGAGCACTACTTTCTCCCGCATCATGCGGTATTGAAGCCATTGACTGGGAAGCTGCGCACAGTATTTGATGGTTCTGCGCAGACTTCAACAGGCGTATCCTTGAACCAGTGCTTGCATTCTGGTCCCAAGTTGGTCAAGGACCTTTGTGACGTCATCACCAGCTTCCGACGACATCAGGTTGTCTTTGTGGCCGACATAAAAATGATGTTCAGGCAGACGATTATCCACCCTGATGACCGTCGCTTCCAGCTGATCCTTTGGAGAGAGTCTCCTCGCGATCCCATGGTCGTCTACGAGCTCAATACTAATACGTACGGGTTAAGGTCAAGCCCCTACTTGGCAATACGTTCTCTTTGGGAGCTCGCAGACCGCGAAGGCTTACGCTTCCCAAGAGCCTCCGCCATCTTGAAAGACGATATTTACGTCGATGACATTTGCTCGGGCGCCTCCACAGCGGACGAGGCGATCCTCCTGCGGGACGAATTGATAGGTATTTTGGCCTCCGCTGGTTATGAGTTGCGCAAATGGATTTCCAACTCACCAGCGCTTTTGGAAGGCTTGCCAGAGGATCATCAGCAAGATCCACATTTGTTTGAGATTGTTGACAACCCCGCCATGATGGCTGTTCTCGGCGTTCAGTACAGACCAGTCCAAGACATCTTTACATATAACGTAGACTTGAAATTGCCGTGTTCTTGGACTAAGCGTCTCGTATTGTCTACTGTCGCCAGAACCTTTGATCCGAACGGTTGGATCTGTCCTATCATATTTTGGGCAAAATGCTTCTTGCAGAAGCTTTGGACAGCAGGATTGAGCTGGGACGAACCTCTACACGGCACTCTTGTTGAGGAATGGACCTCTTTTGTATCCTCACTTCCTGCCGTCAACGAGATCTCCTTGCCTCGTCCCATCCTTCCTCCCGGGAAGTACAAGGCCACCCTTCACGGGTTTTGTGATGCCTCGGAACGTGGTCACGCGGCCGTGGTGTACTTGCGCACAGTCAGTGCCTCAGGTCAGGTGAGAGTTTCCCTGATCATGGCAAAGAGCAAGGTGGCACCCCTTCGGACATCTCTGACCATTCCAAAATTGGAGCTCTCGGGAGCAGCTCTACTTGTACGCTTATTGAACCACGTGTCTAACAGTTTGGGTAAAAGCATTTGTATTGATGGGACCTACGCCTGGACAGACAGCCAAATTGTACTTTGTTGGTTGAAGGCTTCTGTCCACACCTTGGAGGTATTTGTCGCTAATCGCGTTTCCCAAATCCAGAAATCCGAAGTCAAACTTGTTTGGAGACACGTGCCAGGTGAGCTCAACCCCGCTGATTGTGCCTCGCGCGGATGCTTGACGCCTAGTTTGATAGGTCATTCGCTGTGGTGGGGTCCGGAATGGTTGAGTCGACCAGAAATTGATTGGCCTCGAACGCCAGTTTTGAATACTTCTAATTTGCCGGGTCTACGAACACTCGCTCTTGAGAAGGTAGAATGCGCCTTCGACCCCGATTTTTTGTTGAATCGTTTCAGCTCCCTCGACAAGTTGTTAGGTGTCACTGCTTGGATAAAGCGTTTTGTTTTTAATTTTAGGCACCCACAACAGAAACGACTGACACCGTTTCTCTCACCACAGGAACGACAGGAGTCTTTCACCTTTTGGGTTAGTTCTGTGCAATTGGCGCATTTTGAGAAGGAGATTGCTATCCTTAAATCAGGGAGATCGAAATTGTCGGGAGCTGTCTCTAAATTGAACCCCTTTTTGGACGATACGGGTCTCTTGTGCGTTGGAGGGCGTCTCAAGAACGCCAACCTCCCTTACGGGGCACGTCACCCCCTTTTGTTACCTAAGGACGGTCATTTGGTACGCTTGTTGGTAACTGACCGTCACCTTAAAAACTCGCATGCTGGTTGTAATGCTTTGTTGGCTATTTTGCAACGCGAATTTTGGATTTTGTCTGCCCGAAGAATTATTCGGAGTGTAATCTTTCGCTGCATCCCTTGCTATAAGCTCAAGGCTTCAACCATGCAGCCCTTGATGGGAGACTTACAGGCAGATCGCGTAACTGAGAGCAGGACGTTTGACGGTGTTGGCACGGACTTCGCAGGTCCCTTTTTGGTGAAAACGTCGACACTTCGAAACAGCAAGACTGTTAAGGCCTACTTGTGTGTTTTTGTTTGTCTCTCCACAAAGGCCGTACACCTAGAACTGGTCTCCTCGCTTACGACCGAGGCGTTTGTAGCCACATTTGACAGATTTGTATCCCGCAGAGGGATGCCTTCCTTGATCCGTTCTGACTGCGGCACTAACTTCAAGGGCACCTATAATTATTTGAATGATGTTGTTAATTTCCTTGAAACCAACAAAGCTGATATAGGTGATAGGCTTGCCCGACGTGGGATAAATTGGTTGTTTTCCCCACCAAATTGTCCACACTGGGGTGGTATATTTGAGGCCGCCGTAAAATCGGCCAAAACACACTTGCGCAGGACAATCGGTGAATCTGTCCTTACATTTGAGGAACTCGCAACTGTGTTTTGTAAGATTGAGGCCGTTTTGAACTCTCGGCCATTGTGCCCGATCTCCTCAGATCCGAATGATTTGGAGGCCCTTACGCCGGGCCATTTTTTGATTGATCGCCCACTTGTCGCCTTGCCTGAGTACCCCTACATTGATACGAGACCTGGTCGTCTCTCGCGTTTTGAATTGGTACGCCAGATTACTCAGAGCTTTTGGAAACGCTGGAATTTGGAATATTTGCACATACTCCAGCAACGCGTTAAGTGGACCGACAAGACCGATCCACCCAAGATTGGAGACCTCGTTTTGATCAAGGAGGCTAACCTTCCGCCACTCAGATGGCGCAGGGGGCGCATCCTTCATTTGGTAACTGGGGCTGATGGAGTTCCCCGATTTGCTGAGGTCTTGGTGGACGGTTCGATTCTGAGGAGAGCGGTTGCAACATTGTCACGTCTACCAACCGATTAGCGGACCGGTAGGCCGGTCCGGGGCGGGTGGATGTTTGAAATAGAATTAGTTTTTATTATAAGTCAAATCGATTAGATCGATTGAGTAACATTTTGTTTAGTCTATTGAAAATTTCTGACAATGGTCACACTGAACTGTCACTTCCGTTCGCTTCCTTGAGAAATTACCACGTTGTCGACTCGTACGTAAAAGAATTGGTCGCCTTTTGAAAAGCACATCCTTGTAGCTACGCGAATAGTTGTGAAATCTAGTGCTGGCAACGGTAAATTGATTGTGAACTATTGATTGATATTTGTGAAAATTGTGAATCTGGTATCGACTTCCACGTGCCAACGTGTCCTGAAAACGTCGCGTTTGAAGCTTAATAGCTAAGTATAAGATACTTCATTCATTTATTTTGGCCAATATACTTGTATGAATGTGTCTAATTTAGCTCAAGCCTGACATCAGCAAGGATAGCGGGTAAGTGAAACACAATATTGATATTGATTGATTTCAATTCATCGCTGTGCAACACAGTACATTTATGTCTGAGATTTGTTGTGGCTGACAAGGGCTGATGAATAGAGTCACGCTTCCACAAATCTGCTGCAATTAATCCCAGCTCCTTCTAGCCAAATTCTAGACAAGTTGTTTGTTAATTATTAGGTACTTATTGAAAAGAATGATCAAGAGTTTTATTGCCCGTTCTTTCTCTTGGTTCTATGCATTTGCTTTGCGAACTGGGCTCTAAATGTAAATGTAGAATCACGACGTATCCTAAAGTTATATCCTTGTCCAAACTGAATAAATGAAAGTATGATTTGATAGTTGTCTCTTTTATTTATCAAAACTGTCTCTACACTATAGGGAGCTTTCATTGCAAGTTCCAGAGTCTCCTCATCATGATGCCATGATTCTGCCTAAGCCCGTCACGTGGATCGTCATCCACCGGCTTGCTCTCGGCAACGTTGCTACTGGATCGTAGGGCAATCGTTCTCCGTCGTCAGCTGAACGGTGCAGTGACGGGCTTAGGCAGAATCATGGCATCATGATGAGGAGACTCTGGAACTTGCAATGAAAGCTCCCTATAGTGTAGAGACAGTTTTGATAAATAAAAGAGATAACTATCAAATCGGGTTAGTGTTGATTCCCCCTGTTCCTGTTTCCCCCCGAAAATTGATCACTTTTATTATTACGTTTTATGAAGTAAAAGCAAGGAGGTACAGTCAAAGAAAAAAAGTACTGGTTATATTTCAGTGTATTTATTTTAACTTATCATCAATCAAATCTTGATCTCTATTATAGATTTTTGTATCCTTATAATTTAAATAGGTACATCAGCTTTCATTGCAATCACAGATTAAGTAACTCTTACAATTTAAATACCACAGCTTGCTTTGCACTTTAGTTTCAGTATAAAAAAGTATTTAATAGAATTAACAAAAAAATAAAACAAATAACATAACGTAACACTTCTTTAAAATGATCACCACTCTAATCACAGATTTAGTTACTCTTACAAATTTAAATACTAAAGCTTGCTTTGTACTTTGACTTCAGTATGAAAATGTTTTAAACAAATTATCAAAAAAGAAATCATTAAACTACAATGACATTACTACTGCTTCAAATAGAAGTCACTAATTATGATCGTACTTAATACATATAAATAATTCCAGACTATGACTATCAATCAACAATAATATATTATGTATGTATAATTTTAATTGTATATAATCAACAAGTCTTAATTTAAACTGTATTGCAAATGACAAAGAAAATCAACAAAATTTGGAACCTATTATAGATACACAATCATTGAGCTGATAGTTTCCAAGAATGAGAGCATTGAAATTTCCTTATTATTATATTTGTTTGTAATTCGTATTATCTCAGCGTCGTTTAATACACATTTTCTCTTCCTTTTATGTATAGCTTCGTTCTTAGTGAGCCATCTGCAACCAAATAAATACTTTACATATAGGTACGTATTTATAAAACTGTAATAAAGGTAATATTTTTATCGAATAACCATTTGTATTACGATTCGCATACTACAACTTATTAAATCTTACTATATAAAATCCTTGCGTTACTGACTGACTGACAGACACGCTACAGCCAAAACTATTGGGCGCAGGAAGCTGAAATTTGGCATGTATGTTTCTTGGGGACTGTAGGGGTGCACTAAGAAGGGATTTCCCGAAATTCCCACGGGATCGGCCAAAACGGGTTAATTTAAAAAAATGCAGGCGTAGCTGCTGGCGTCCTCTAGTTGTTACATTAAAGAAAAACATTAATATTTGAAGTAATTAGTATTATTACAAATATGTTATAAATAGATTACTTTTTTTTTATTCATCTCATGTGGAGAAATATCTAATGCAATCATCTGGAGTATCTGCAATAAATGAGGTTTTCTATGTACGAATTTTTGGAGTCTCTGATTCCAAGCTTCTACTAAGTTGGTACTTCGATGCAGTTCCTTGTAACAACACCATTTTGATATCATATCATAGGGCTCAAGCCATTGTTCAACGAAGTAATCATTAAACTTGATTATGTGCTATTCAGAAACACTGTAACATAAAAAAATAAGGTAGTATAGACAAAATAGAACGTTATAATATATATTTTTGTATTACTATAATAACTACTTGATGTAAAGGGCGTACATTTGAAAGTACCGTCATTATAATCGTTATTAAATATTATTGCGTACAGAAAAGATGATAAATATCTACTCACTAGAAATGAAAAAATAGTGAAAGTCTTACCTATTTTCGATTATTGAGCGCCATCCGTCGTCTATATCTTCTTTTGGAAGAAAAGCCAAGCTTATACATAATTTTACGTGCTGTTTTGACTCCGCGTGATGTAGTAATCCCAATGATTTTGCTCGTCTAAATACCTATACATCTTTGAAAATGTACAAAGCAACCATGAATAATAACGTTTGGAAAAACATTTTTAATTGCGTTCATTGCCGCCGTTTCAAAATCCAACGTAATTTTTTTAGGGTTGAAATCAGAATGACCTTCTTTTATTTTTTTTCAACATGATTTCATACGTACTGGTTTCTTTATTAATAAGTAGTACGTAGAACAATGGAACTATATTAGTTGCAGTGGCGTCACTGCCAATATCTCCATGGATGGTATAAATTTGTTTAAATGGTTTTGGACAACAGTCGAAAGTTCCATCACCGAAATAATGCTGCACATGTTTAATGTAATTCTTGACTTCGTTTGAGGCAAAGATGAGAATCCGGTTATCGTCTTCGGCGTAATCAATTATTACATATGATTTAAATGATGTTGGTATGATAACGTCTTTTGCTTCTTTAAATTGTGTTTTTGGTACGTTTAAGTATTTATTCCTGCTTCTATATAGTTGACATTTAACTGATTTAAAATCAGGAACTGCAGTACATAAATTATTGCTTCCATTTTTTTCCATTTAATTTTGAATTTTCAAGCTATTCATTCATATATTTTTTGTATGGACTCAAAATTGCTGGAAACTTCTTTTTTTGTTTTATTAATCATACTACTAACTTCATTGTTTATAAAATTTGGCAGGCAATCTGATGAATGTTTGTTATTAAAATGTACACTGTCTGTTTCATGAACCACTTTGATAGCACCACTGCACATAATTTTTCTTTTATTAACACACACCCACACGGTTGATTTTTTATTTTTCCTATGTAACATATATGAGTACCCTGCGTGCAATAAGGTTTTTCCTCGTTTATTCCCAATAACTTTATAATGAGTACCCATCGACGAAGGACCTTCACCCGACATTGTGATTGCAATAATACATAGGCACTACACTAATATTTCTAATCAGATGCACTGGCTATAGCAACAAGGTCACGGCCAACATCCCTACTAATGATGCTTGAATGAGACAAAACATAATGTGCTTGAGAGAGATAGGCATACTATCTATCCTATTGCTCATAACTCAGTTAGGTGTCGGTACATGCAAAGGATACCCAATGTTCCAAATGCTCTGCGGTTATACATATATTTCTGGTCAAATAACCGTAAGCCACGGAAAAGTATTTACTGTGGTATAAATTATATCTTTATTCGATTGTAAATTTCAGTAACGGATACTTCTATGATTTTAATAAAGTCCAAAATACTTTTGTATTGTGACGTTATAAATGCGCTAGAAAAATATTTGAACGTAGGTAGTAGGTGAAACATCGAAACGTACATTCATGATGGAAAACTTTCTAAATTTATTTATTTATATAAAATATTAATTATCATATAAGTTGCCTGCATAAACATAGGTACTTGCGTAATAATTAGTAAGTTATGCTTGACTGTACTGTTTTTTAAATTTCGGGGGCAATCGAGAATTATTGTATGCATATAGTTATACAATATCGTTTTAATAACTTTCGGGGGGAAAAAAGAACGGGGGAATCAAAACTAACCCATCAAATCATACTTTCATTTATTCAGTTTGGACAAGGATATATCTTTAGGATACGTCGTGATACTACATTTACATTTAGAGCCCAGTTCGCAAAGCAAATGCATAGAACCAAGAGAAAGAACGGGCAATAAAACTCTTGATCATTCTTTTCAATAAGTACCTAATAATTAACAAACAACTATACAGCCAATTTATATCAAATATCAATGTTGTGGGTAGTTTTATATTACTAGAAAGGTCTTTCTTACAACAGAACATAATAAGCATTATGTAGCATCAACACAATCTACTAAATGTATACCACAGGTATATAATGAATCTCATTGATACAACTTGATCCACAGTAGGTATATTATTCTATCCTAAAACTACCCACAATATCAATAAGATAATGATTACACAATCTTACATTGTTTCCTAGATGATGAAACAAAAGAACAAGCAACACAGAATATTAAAACACAGTGGCAGTTAAATAGTCAGAACCATATCGTACCTGAGCAGTCGTCGCAGGAGAATAGGACGAGGTAGCCGAGCCTGTCGACTTATATATCCAGCTTACACCTTATTTACACGTTTAAAAGTTTAACTGTCAAACGTCATGTCAGTGTCATTTAATTGCCACTATCCCCTTACATATTATATATAAACACTTGGATATCAGTAATTTCAGCCCAAAGCCTAGATATTATTACATATCTCTCAAGTGCATATGATTTATTCAAGACACGACACACAATGGTCAACGTTTTCTACTAAATCGAGTATTGTGAGTTTAATAACCATGCAACATCGTGATGTGAATTTGATTCCTATACAACAATTTGATTGTGCATGCTAGAAATATCAATTTTGAGACTGAGTAGTTTTGCTATATTACCAATAGACTTAACGTATGAGAGAAGCTCGTTAAAAGGTCCTAAAACATATATATTTTTTTGTTACACTGCAGTGCTCACCAACCTCAATATTAGAAAAAACGTGTTACGTACGTTTTTATGAGTGAGACGTCAAAAAGTTGGCGGATACGAGAAATTCAATTACTAGCACGCACCCATGTGATACGTCACCGTGTTTATTTAACTTAACCTACATCTTACATGGAATGTTAGTTTCTATATAAGACGTGGAATTTTAAGTGGGGTCCGTGAGCTTTTTGTCTTATACATATTTCATACACACTGTCGTTTTGTTTACAAGGGCAAGGGCAGTAGTTTATGTTACGCGCTTTCTCTACATTAATTAATAAGTATGTAGAGACGGAAAACTCGACATCAAACCCTATACGACTGCCTTGTTGGTCTCGCGGCATAAATGTGCGCGTGGGATCGGGAGGTCCCGGGTTCGATTCCTGGGTCGGGCAGTGTTATTGGGTTTTTCTGTCACGAAATTCTCAGTAGCAGCACGGAGTCTGGAAATGTGCCCGGTACGGCAATAGGCTCGCCCCTTATTACGTGGGACTAAAGTATATCTGGCGAAAAGTGGGTGTAGAAATACACCTCTGCCTACCCCTTCGGGGATAAAAGGCGTGACGATATGTATGTGAGTATGTATGATTTCTATTGGAAGAACAAAACCAAATAGCTTCCATTTGTCTCGGAGGCACCACATTTGAATGACATATTGTAAAGATAACCTATGAGTTTTGTATAAATATTACTACAAGCGAACTTTAGTGTAGGTACAAAAATATTCTATATTTTAACAAGCGGGTCTGTGTCTAGCTAGATCATATCGAAAAAACGATAGTTTCGTTTAGTAACTATTTCGTTTTATTTTTTAAACATACCTCATCCTTCTGAGGCCTGAGGGGTCATATATGCTACGTCTAAATATATAGCTCAAGGTATTTTTATTAAAAAGTAGTTATTGAAGAATGTTTTTATATTACATAGGATTAAATTGACTTGTTAAAGAAAGTGACATCATTTTGCTTATGTCTGCCAGGTAGATGGCAGTGTATCCAATATTTTCAAGTAGTGTTATTTTGGTTGATAATTTCCTGTTATTTATAACGATAATAGCAGATAAAATAGTTAAAATGAAATGTGTAATAAATGTAGACATCTGTCTGCATTTATTACACATTTCATTTTAATGTATCTATATATAATGTAAATGGATCTGAAATAAGCTATTCAACTAAATTGATTCAATTTGAAAATAGTTCCAAATTACATCATTGATTTTTTTTCGAAAACATTCTCATAGTTTATTTATCCATTCTCGGAAATAATACAAATAAATTCAATAAATTAGTAAAATATGAGACGGTATTTATTTTTATCTGCTTTTATTCATTGAAATTATGTATTTTTATTACGAAGTGCCAACTGTAAACCTATTTAGACCATATAGTAATAGTCAATCTTAGGATTAGCTCTCGGTAATGAACTATCTTATCAATTTAATATCTCTGGTATAAACACTGCGATAGATACGATATTTAGAGATATTTTAATGCAAAGATATACATGTGTACATGTACTTTGTGTGGTTTAATTGTAGGAGACCATGGCAATAATGATTAAAATGGGATATAATCATTCTAGGTGCTTGAAGGGTTTTGTGTATTTATTTTAAACAATACTTACATGTAAGCTTACTATTTTTATACCAAACCTCTTACGAATCGTCAAATCTTAATTATAATGAAACTGAATGAATCAGATACCTAACGTAAAATACGTAAAAAAACGAATTAAAAACGATGTCAGTGTTCTGATTATGTAAATGGAATGAAAATAGCCACAATCACATGATACAATTGATAAATTAAACTGAAATTGATGAAATTAAATAAGATATTCTGCTTAATATAATAAGTATTTGTATAAGTACATTGATGTTTTTAAGTGTTGCGACCTAAATGAATAAATCTAGGTATGTATATTTGACTTATAAATTCTGATATTGAAATATTAACCAACTGGTCTAAATTTAAACTTATTTTAACTAGTGTCTTGTTTGACTTTCTACACGACTATTTATTATACCGTTTCTTACCAAGAGTATTTTTACTGGCATTGGCGTCTAGTTTAACTTTAGGCAGTTCACTGACTATTGGTAACATAAATAAGCTATTAACTAAATTGGTTCATTCTTGATTACTGGTTATTTATTTATACTTTTGTACTGTTTGTACCTGCAACATTCAGGTCAATTCAGTTTATAGTATTCCAAACTGTACATTTACGGGTGGTAGACTTACAATTAGGAAACAATTATTATGGAACACTATTAGGAGAGAGGAGCAGTTTAGTAATATACTATAATTGTCTATATATTATACCTAGGTGCATTTGATATATTATAGTTAATAGATGTATTATAGTAACATGCTTTAATAGGGTCTGCTGCATTTATTATTCTAAATTGATAACATTTTAGTGTATTATTAATATAGATATCAATTTTGATTATGATAAGTTACATTTATAGTTTTTCCTACAGATAATTTTTGTGGAATACAATAAAGACCTTTGTACTTTTAGATAGCTACGATTTATAGATTAATAACGTTTAGATATTCTTTGATGACATAGTAGCTTTTACAGATAACATTTTTTTTTGTTTTCTTACTAAGGTATTTTAGTTAAATTTTAAAATACATATACAAAGAAAGTAAAAGGGCGGTCTTACTATAGGTTAGAGGTTCTGATAACCATACACAGCATTACATATAAACTTCTTCTAAACAAGGGTCGATAATGTAGGTAGCAGTGATGATATAAAGGTATCTGTAAATATCTATAATAATGTGAAAACATCATATTCATTGATGATTAAATAGTTGACGATGATTGAATTATTATTGATGATTAACTTACCGATGGTTAAGAAGTTGATGATAATGCTGGCAATGATGATGATGTTGATGATAATGATTTTGATGATGATTTTGATGATTTTGATGATCATTTTGATGATGGTTTTGATGATCATTTTGATGGTTATTTGGATGGATATATCCTTGTGCCAAACTGAATAAACGAAAGTATGATTTGATAGTTGTCTCTTTTATTTATCAAAACTGTCTCTACACTATAGGGAGCTTTGCTGATTCTGACACACTCGATCGCGTTGCAATAAAATTGAATAAATTATTAGAATAAGCAAACAAAACTGACTGATTTACTTTTAAAAATAAAAGCATGAAAAGTTACGTACTAAAGATTAAAGGAACATAAAGAGTGCTGCCTAGGATTAAATTTCATCATTTTCTCAGACGACTTTGACGTTAACATAAAGTTGCAAATTGCCGTAAACGTTTTTGGAACACTTATGTGTACAAACTAACATTCAATCGAATATTACATAACATTATTTTATAATTACACATTAGTTTCTGAGCCCAATCGATTGCCGGGATGAAAATAATATTATTTTCAACGTAATTATTCGAATCCCTCTAATCAAATCACTATCCCTTTTTAAATTCTCTTATATGCATTTTTAAACAAAAGTAAAGTTTTTTGATTAGATAATGCAAGCGGTTTACTAGATGCAAAGCAACATGCTTGTGAATCATTTTCATGCGTAGAAACTACGTTACTAAGAAGGTATTCCTTTTAAAACTATATATTTCATTCAATCTGAATACACTATTGCATATGACACTATAGAGCTATTAGAAATCTTATTTAACAACAAAATATTTCAATAATGTCATAAAATTCATATTTTGCCTGTCAAACGGTGTCTACAGCGGCTGTAATTGAATTTTTCAAACATTTGTCTAGAAAGGGTATTCATATTGGCTTTCTTATTATTTACTGATTGTGAAAAATATAAGGTCGTTCTTCACTATACTGCAAGCATGATGGTGGCTTAAAGCTATATTAAGTTTATAATTATACTAGAGGATGCTAGCAGCTACGCCTGCATTTTTTTTAAATTTACCCGTTTTAGCCGATCCCGTGGGTATTTCGGAAAATCCCTTCTTAGTGCACCCCTACGGTCCCCAAGGAACATACATGCCAAATTTCAGCTTCCTGCGCCCAATAGTTTCGGCTGTAGCGTGTCTGTCAGTCAGTCAGTAACGCAAGGATTTTATATATTAAGATTGTATAATTATAAATAATACAAGGACGATGTAAATACTGTAGGAATACACTTGATTTGAAACATATTAAACAGAAATACATAAATGTTGCTGCTATTTTAATCAACAGTCTAATGAATTAATAATACCTGCCAATTCATTGTTAAATGTATTTTAATACTCATTATAGGTACAATGTTTACATCCAATAATTTATATTAAATTTAATCATGATTTCGATTACTACTACACTAATTTCGATAATATGTTATCCATATTATCGAAATTAGTGAAATACTAAATATCAATGAAATATGTAGTGTCAGTGTTACTTTTTCACTAATTGTCTTACTAGTTACGCTACGGTGAACGGAGACCCTCGTAAAGGTACAATTTTTGTTACTTTTGCTTGTGTATGTTAGCGAGGTGGTAACAGAAATGTGAGAATGTTACTCAACTAGAGTACTAGCAGCATCCATATGTTGTGTAACAGCTGGATGTTGCACGATTTATATGGAAAAGATAACTAAATATTACCTTTTCCATTATGCTAACTTATACAGGGTGTTGATGTGCATTTGCAAAATAATTTCAGGGGTGAATATACTATAACTGAATACAAATACATGAAAAAATATTCATAATTTATTTATAAAAATACAATATAAAAATAAATATTTATAACATATTTATAAAAATGAAATATTTTTTTTTTTCGTAATCCTACATTTCTAAAATCAGCTCGAGATATTGACCGCCGCCGCCACTCAGCTGATCACTGCAAGCTCGCATTGCAGGTAGTAGTAGGTACCTAACTCACCCACCTGCAATGCAATCTTATTCCGCACCAGTCAACAGTTTATTCTGATTTACTATCTAAGTAACATTTGATGAAAATGGAGTCTTATTTCATCGCACACTGTTTGAAATCATTTTAGGTGAATAAGTTTAGTATAATATGTTGTATTATAAAATATTTTGCAAATGCATATCAACACCCTGTATAGTTAAAGACGAGGAAGTAAATTATATCTTTTAAAAAGATAAGTTTTTGCAGAGATTTCCAAGAATGTTACTATCCATTACTTATAATAACATATAAAACATTCGTTACCGCGATTACTAAAGTACAATATAAATAAATCGACAATTGCTTCAAACATGGAACACTAATTTTTGTACCTAATGATCCTATCAAGCTTGACTGTTCTTTTGGTTCGTTAAGTCTTTAAGGCGCTGTTATACCTCAGAAGCCGTGAAACACCTAATTTTTCGTCGCGCATCTAGCCATAACGGTACATATTACAAACTAGCAAAAATTAGAGCTTAAAGTCAAAAGTCTGAACAAAAGACTTTTGAAAGAATTTTTTATGTACGTAAAATAGAATCACGGTAAAAAAATCACAAAATCGAGGCAGAAAATAATCTTTCGTCTCACTGTTTGCAATATTTTGATCGTAAGCTGTCATATTTTTTTTGATAATATTGTAGAAAATCTAATGCACTAAAGAATTACCCTATTTATTTTCATATTATACGTGTATATTTTGTAAAATTAAATAAAATCTGCCAAACGTTTATGATTTTGACGCTCGGTAGATCCCATAAATATCAAACGCTTCAGCAATTTAAACCTTATTAGCATAAGCGGTGTACTGAGTGTCAGTTGCTAGTTTACGCCCCGCCCGCGCCCAGACCTCATCATTCGGCTATGAGCCCTGTGAGAGATAGGTCATGTCGCTTGCGTCTCCGCTGCACGAAATTTTACGTAAACCTGTTTGTTATTATAATACGCCGATTTGAGTTCATAATTTCATGTTTTATGTTATAGACTGAATACTTTGAATCAAATAGGCTTTTCATGTAACTATGGGCACATATAATTAGGACCTAAGTTTATACTCTTGTTGCGTTTAATGTGTTATTGTTTCTGTGCTTATAAATATATAATTAGAAGAATAAAATATGGACAATTAGAGAAATGAAGTTCTACGAACGATTTGTACAAGAAAGCGTCGTAATAAAATAGAAATTCATCCATGGCCAAGTGATTATGAAATATGTAACATTTTTACACAAATTATTTTCATAAGAGCCTTTTATGACTAACTATGTTACTTATATATTATCGATTATGCATAATATAATTATATAAATTATTCTCACAATACATAGCTGCCACAGTTTTCAATTTTTGAAAGAGTAATAACATAAAATCGAATCATTTTATGTGCCTATATTTCAAATTCATTAGCTTGTCAGAGCGCCTGGAGCGCTAAGATGCCGCCACGGTGAACAATAATGATGACAGCGCTAATATGGCGCTCCGCAATCCGCACACAAGCGGTAACGAATGTTGTATTATTGTGTTTTGAACATAAACCTTTTTAGGTACATCGGGTAAAACTTTGATTATTCATAAACTATAAGGTATGTCTCAGTACATCTAATATCTTTTTAATTTCTAAAATCAATCATTTATAAGTAAGAAGGTAATTTCTCTGTTTGCTATAACACAAGATATGGTATTTTTTTTATAATAAAGTACGTAACTAATTATCATTATTGTAATTACAGTGAAGTTAAAGATAACAGTTCTGCAACGTCTTACACACATTTGACTTCAGTCATTCCTAACACGATCTGTTCAAGAGCTAGCCAAGAAATGCCAAACAATTTTTTTAACAAATTTGACTCAAATTCCGTAGTGATAAGCAAAAATTACAAGAGGGATAGCAGTGACTGGTTCGAATTGCGTAAGAATATGTTGACAGATTGAATTTTTTGTATAGTAGTAAAAAGAAGAGGTAACAGCAGTTAAGCCAACTTAGTAAAAATATTTTGTACAAATAAAATATTTGCAATGTAAAATAAGTTGCGCATGGAATCTAAAATGAACAACTGGCTTTGCAACAACTGGCGAAGCAAGAAAATGTAACAATCGAGCCTTGTGGATTATTCGATTATTGGTGCCACGCCAGATGGATTTAAAGGTCCAAACACGATTGTGGAAATTTAATGTTCTAAAGTTGCCTATAAGAATGGCCTGGAGAATAGTATAAGAGCAAATAAAATACAAATATGGAAACATGATAAAAAAGTGAACTGACTAGTCTAAACAAATATTGTAATTGTTTTTACCAAATTCAGGGGCAACGCCACGTTACACGCAAACAAAAGTGTTTATTTGCTGTGTGGAGTGGCGAAAGTATACTACTAAAAATAGAAATTATAGAAAGAGATGATGTTTTCTGGGAGAAGCTTGTGGCGTTTTATATGAATTGCCAGTTGCCTGAAATTGTTGATTCTCGTCAAGCTCAAGGGATGGCATTGCGAGATCACGGAGAGGAAAATGTTTCATCAGTGCTTGAAATTTCTACAATACCAAGCCGTAAAAGGAAAGTAAATGAAACTGTGCCTCGTGAACAACAGCAAATAATAAGTATTGAAGCCTTATCACCTCACACACCACCTTTAACATTCGATGAGAATAAAGAAAACCTGCCGGGTTGTAGCAGACAGCTAACTTTTGATGAGCTGTAAACTCTGTATTTTGTTAATAAATTATAAATGAATATAAATAAATATCTTTTAATATTTATTTTCTTTGAAACAACACATATTTGAAGCGAAAGAATTTTTTTATATTTTTCCATACAAACATGTATACCACACTAACGAAAAAGCAGTAACTCAAATTCTATAATTTTCTAAGCGACATAGCAGTATCTCATGAATAAGGTATATCCACATATATTTTTGATGTTTCATCTATTTTGAAAAATAATAATGGGTTGGGTTTCGAAACGAGTCGCCTGAATTTGAGGGTATTGGTAGTGTTGGGGGCTTAAGGTAGTTCGTTTTAATCCCCTAAAAGTAATTTTGGCTGCCGGAGTTGCGTCTAAATATTTTTAAACAATTTCCAAAATTTCATAAATACTTAAGCAATTATGCAAAACGGAACATAGTTTTTATAATTTAGTACAGTTTTACAAATGTAATTTTTAGGTTTTATGTGAAAAACGTGAAACGAAACGCAATCTGCCATCTTGGAATGATCATATTGACAGCTAATGTCAAATTTGTGCATCATTGCTTTCGTGTGCCTTGGGTTAGGTGCGACTGTAATAAGTAAATAAATAGGTTATGTTAGGTTCTTTTTTGACCCTTAATCCGAAAAAAGGAGCCCTTCGCAGGGCTCTGACAACCTTAGTTTATTAAACTAGTGTGATGAATGTGGAAGCGATAGCCGAGTGGATATACCAACAGACTGCTATGCAGAGAGTATCAGGTTCAAATCCACGGCGCGCACCAATGACTTTTCGGAGTTATGTGCGTATTGAATTGTTAATTATCGCTTGTCCCGTGCCTCGGAGAGCACGTTAAGCCGTCGGTCCCGGTTGTCATGAAGATCTTTGACAGTCGTTACAGGGCGTCAGTACCTTCTAAAATAAACTGACACTAGTCTAAACCATGGAATATCGCTATCCCTTCGGGTTGCGGAGGTCAGACAGGCAGTCGCTCTGTGGAAAATCCGGTTCGACTAGTAAGCGGACCCCAGATTGAAACTGGGATAACGCTAAGAGAAAGAAGATGAATGTGGAAGTTGTCAGTGGCATACACACCGATGTTTGGAGATTTTTTTTTCAGAGGAAACCAAGTATATCCGGCAAGTGAAAATGGTGAGAGGGGTTTCAAGACCTCCCTTGCTCCCTCTCCAATCACTCACAACCCCTAAAAACGGCCACGTATTTCGAAACCTTTGCCATAATAATTATACCTATAATAACAATAAACATCCATAAATAAATAAAAGAAATCAACTTTTACTAAACTTCAATTATCTCGTAACTCGCTTTAGTTGAGATACGGCTTTTGGGCTTAGTAGAGCAGTATTGTGTTATTTAGGGTACCGTAGCCAAAAATTGTAAAAACGGAACCCTTATAGATTCGCAATGTCTGTCTGTCTGTCCGCCCGTATGTCACAGCCAATTTATTGCAAAACAGATTAGAAAACTGGCAGGAATGGAATTAGATGTAGGTATTCTATGAACTGCTTCACTTTTTTATACAAAAACAAAACAAACATAATAATGGCCTCTTCGTTCATGGAACTGACTAAATTATTTTTGTCATCTTACGGCACGTAGGTATTTACCTACTTTCGTCAACATTTAATACCTATAACGTATAATGTAAACCAGTTTTGCTCATGGCTGCACTGAGAACAAAAATTGCGCTATGCCTATATTGTACAAACAGATTGATGTATGTAATATAAATTTTAATATCAGTATCTCAATTCAATATGCTAAAACGTTTTGCTTGCGATTTTGAAATATTGGAATACGGATGTCGCCAGAATACGGCCGCACGCGACGAGAATGAAGGGGGGCGCCCCGCAGTAGACGGAGCTAAGCTCCCTTCACCTCCCCTGCTTCACCCCCTCATTTACCAAAACAGTCACTTAGGACAGCGCCTTAAGAACTTTGAGATGCCCTTGTCTTGCTGCATTGAAGTAGTCATCAATTTGCCTAAGTAGGTAATTACATAATCATTACTGAAATACTGATCAATAGTTGTATAACAAAAATGTGACTGGTTATCTTATAAAAGGCTGCGATAACCAAGTGGAGAAACGAACAGACTGCTACACAGTGGGTCTTGGGTGCAAACCCATGGCATGCACTACAGACTTTTCAAACGTATGTGCATAGTAAATTGCTAATTAATTATTATCGCTTGTTAAATGGTACGGAGAAACCTCGTAAAAAACCTATATGGCCAGGAGTTCTCCATAATGTTCTTGAAACACACATGTGAAGTCCGCCAATCTGCTCTTGGACAACGTGGTGGACTATAATGGACCAACCTTACTTATATTGAGACGGGCCCTGTGCCTAGTAGTGAGACAGTTTATGTTGTTTTTGCCAGCCTGACTAGTTTCGACGCTAATCCATAGTCGTAAGCATGGTGCCCTAATAGGAGATACTCCCTCAGACCTTTTCACAAGGCTGGCTAAAATACTCATTCATAGAAAAATATCATTATTTAAATAATTTTCTCATGATGTTTTTCTTTAATTTGTGGTGATTGGAACATAGATGTTCTCAAAGAAACTGTGCAGAAAAAGGAGTTAATTTCAATCCTCAGGAACTTCAATTTGCTAGCTCACAGAAACTTACCAACAAGAAAAAAAACATGTATTGACCAAATAGCCAGTAATATCTCAATCAATAACATAAACACTAAAACCCATAATCTTGCTCGTTCGGACCATGATACAAGACAATCATTCATTTTCAGCCTTCTGCGAGATTTCAATGAAAATAATATAAATAAATTGATAGAATGCATATCCGCTTTAAGCTTTGATGATGTATATAGCGGAACATGCTGCGAGAAGTCGTTTAATATTTTTCATGAACTTTTTACTCTTTTCTATCATTTGTGTTTTCCGCTAATAAGCGTTAAAAAAGGTAATAAAACAGTCAAAAATAAATGGATAAGTAAGGGATTACAAATATCATGCATCAAAAAACGAATAGTATACTATAAATATGAACATGATGCTGTTATTAAAAGTTATAATAAAACATATTATTTAAATTACGCAAAACTATTTAAAAAATGTATGATAAATTCTCAAAAAATAAATAATGATAAGTATATTATTGTAACTCTAAAAATAAACGCAAAGCGACATGGTCGATTATAAAAAATAACTTTGATAATTCTATTCTATCTTTGATATAAAAATTACATTGAAATATATATACGAAGATAAAATTATTATTAAAACTAATGACATTTGTAACCTTATAAACAACTATTTTATTGAACTTACCCATAAAGATAATTTTCATGAAACAAGTAACGACATGAATAACATTAAGATTACCGGCCAAAAAGATAGCTTGTTTCTAACCCGTGTAATTGACAATGATATAATGAAAATCTTTAAATGGTACACATGCTACGGGTTATGACGAAATCACAACAAGAATAATTAAACTATGTGCTAAACATACAGCAATTCCTTTGACCTACATAATTAATTTGTCGTTGGAACAAGGAATATTTCCTACTAGATTAAAAATATCCGGTATTAAACCCCTATTTAAAAAAGGTGATCGTACACACATTGATAACTATAGGCCTATTACATTAATACCACTAATGGCAAAGATTTTTGAAAAAGTAATGCATGATAAAATTAGTCGTTATATAAGTAAAAATAATATTCTTCTTGACAACCAATTTGGATTCAGAAAGAGTAGTTCCACTGCACTAGCCTACTCTACTTTAGTTAAACAGGTTACAGAAGTACTTAATAATAAAATGACAATGCGATCAGTATTTCTGTATATGAGCAAAGCTTTTGAATTTGTCTCCCATAAACGATTATTTTTCAAACTTGAGAAATATGGAATTAGAGGTAAGGCTCATAACTGGCTTAAAAGCTATCTGCCAAATCGTCAGCAAAACACATTACTCTCAAAAATAATCAACACCACACATGTGTGGTGCTGATTATTTGGATCATTGTAGGCCATTGTTTCAAAAATTAAAGATACTTCCACTACCATGTATCTATATTTTTGAAATGTGCATCTTTGTTAAGAAGCATTCCCATTTATTTCCAATAAATGCATGTATTTCCAAAAGAGTCTAACATAAAAACCCAAACAAATTAGTAGCACCAAGCCAGAGACTACACTTGTATGGTTGTCATGCCTACTGCATGGCAATAACAATTTTAAATAAACTGCCACCACAGATCAGGCAGCTGCCTTCAAACTAATTCAGACGTGAAATATCTTCTTGGCTTTTGGATATGTGTTTTTACTCTGTTAAAGATTTTATGGAATATAAGACATGAATGGATGGTTGCTCTTAATAATAATAATTATAATATAATGTTATATCTAGAATTAATAACCACTATGCAAAAATAATTATAGGTACTTAATGTTATTCTAATTAACGATTTTAAACTTTCGCGATTAGTATACATTATACAAGGTTATATAGCGGGTCTTACTCGCGATAAATCTTATATTTAAGGCATAAATACCTCGGTTTTCGCCAACGTTTCGGCTGACTTGCTTCAGCCGTGGTCGCGGCGGGACCGGTGAGCTCAGCGCCGTCCTTGTGTTGTGCGGGTTTTGGCACCTACCCTCACTGGATTTTTATTTTTGTTTTTAAATCTTAAATATAAGATTTATTGCGAGTAAGACCCGCATATATAACCTTGTATAATGTTATTCTAATTGTAAAATATTTTTATACCCGATACGGTAGTATATGTGAAACACTGTAGAATATTTGTAATATCTGTAATACCATGTACTAAGAAATAAACTATATTCTATTCTATTCTTCATCATATTTCCCACTCACAAGCTTAGCTCCTCTTTTTGCATCAAGCTGTAGAGGAACCACCACTTTCAACATATTGCCGTACTTATTTTAACACGAAATGCTTGTTCGTGAATTTCATTTCACTGTAGCCGGCACGGATGAGATATAATTCTCACCACTAGCGTGTGTTCTTCCATCCCGCTGGTCTCCGCTGCTGAAAGTTTAACTTAAGTGCTTGGATTATTCAATACTATCGCAGCTACGGCTTGTCGAAGCCCGTATCACGTTGGGATAGCGGCTGACGGTACTCAGAGATGCTCTTGTGACTAGAGTATGTGGAAATATAGGATAAAAAATTTAGTTCGCTATTTTTAAGTACCGCTTGAATAATTGTTGTCGTATGGCGACGTATAGACATTTTTCAGAACAGAAAGGGGGTCTCCTTTATAGTTTTATTGTTCTGAACTTTATTGTAACATTTATTCTGTCTCGATAAAGGGCCGCATGTATAAGTCGGTTATAAGGCATGTCGTACTGTATGGAGCTGAGTGTTGGGCTACAAAGAAGATGGATGAGAAACGATTGCATGTAGCAGATATGAGAATGTTACGATGGATATGTGGAGTGACAAGAATGGACAGAATTAGGAATGATTACGTTAGGGGTAGTATGAAAGTGGTGCCCATAGATGAAAAGGTAAAAGGGAGACGATTGGCCTGGTATAGATATGTTATGCGGAGAGATGCGATATATGTAGGTAAAAAGTGATAAATATGCATGTAGAAGGACGAAAAGGGAGAGGATGGCCAAGGGAAAGATGGATGGACTGTGTGAAGATGGATATGGAAGAGAAAGGGGTACAATTCTCTATGTATTCTAAAGACGTTAGGTGCTTGCTTATAATTATATGATTCTGTTATACTAGAGGCTTTACCCAACACCTGTTTACTAATTGACCAAGAGCGCAAGTTCCTATTGAAGTAGGGGTAAGGAGGAGTCGTACAATAGGATATCATTATTTTTCTATCTCCGCTATAAGTATTTTCGCGGACTGGTAAGCCGGCCCTTTATACCACGGTTGGCTCTATAGCTTGAATCCGAGTAAGACATGCAACTCCGGGTACTTAATGTTGAGGGTTATTAAATTTGAATCTGCAGATTTTAGTTTGTATAAAGGCAACTGGTTTGTTATCGTTTCTGGTCTGTCGGTCTGTGTTATTTGTTTTGTGTTTTTTGTCACATGTTCAAATTCAAAGAAATTTTATTTAGGTTTAGATAAATAGCAGCGTAAAAATGTCATGTTCTACTTTTCATTTTTAGGTTTCAAATTTAATCTGCTGCAGAGGCTACACCACAAAGCTTGTAACATTTTACTAGTAAAAAGCAATGTATTACATAAAACGCATGCACTAGAAATTGCTACTGACACTGGCAATTATTTCTAAAACAGTTCTACTATAATTGCACGTTAAACAACTACAATTGTCCAGCAAAATGAATGCAATACCAGCAAAATAGTTCAGCGGCAAAAATATTAGTAGAAATTCGCAAATAAATCTGTACTATAAATTCGCATTTAAATATATCATTTGAAGCAGAGGAGTTCATTGTGGAAATTTACCTAGTTTACAACGCGGGCCCGAAAGGTTAACCTTAAAATGGACTATGTGAACCGACCAATCGGAGTATTGAGAGCTACATGGGAAAGGACGAAGCGATTTTCCATTTATTTTTGCCTGGATCTAAAATTGTCTTTATGATGGTGGTCTTGGTGGATATAACATTATCACTATAATAATATCAGTAATTCAAGAGTAATACGAAAATTTGATAAAAGTACATGTTTGGATTCAACCATTATTAATTCGCCAATTTAATGTATTAATATCATGAATATTTTTCTTCTGTAGGTATATAAATTTTATACCCATATGCTTTTTAATATTGCACTTTGACAAAAATATGTTCTTTAATTTAAAACGACTCACCCTAAAGAAACTAAATGAGAAATATAACCTTTTAATCGTAATTATTATTGGTCCCTGTTAGAAAGATTTTACACTCGAAATTCTACTGTCACTTAGGTGAACTAATCTCGCTTGGGTTTATATAAATTTAAACTTTATCCGTGTGGTGACGGATTAAGAATACGGAATGTCACCACCCCATATCTTCCCATCGGTGTCGTAAGAGCCGACAGAGGGAGCATTTTATGCAAAGAACAGCACTGTAAGAGAAGGATAACTTGATACAAAGCCTATACTAACCCGTTTGGCCTTTCTAAGGAGAGGCCTAGTCCAGCAGTGTACTGTTAAAGGCTGATAATGAAACTTTATCCACGAGGTTTTCTGATAAAAATAAACTCGCTTGCTCTTACATTTGGATCACATTCAATTAAATGTCCACGAGTCAAACAGCATAAACGAAGGACCTAAAACCACGGCCTCAACTTAACCCTGTAAATGTCCAAACTAAAGGTGTTTTGTACCGACTGATGTCCTATTTGTTCTTGTAGTTTGTGTGTATTGGACACTTTGTTGCATAAATGAAAAAGTAAACGATGGAAGATTGGAAGTCGTTGACTTAAAATGAAAGTTATATTATCAATCCTATACCAAATACATATTTATTTGCACGTTTCTTTATACAATAGTTATTATTTCCAAGTTATTGAAATTTTGGAAATAAAAATAGGAAAATATTTCTGCTTACCGTTTCCAATTACAATGTCTGCTAGTCCCGCAGCATCGTACTCTGACTACACTTAATTCTCTATTTAACTTTTTAACCGCGTCTTCCTATCTAGCCCCCTAAGGTTAACACCAGTGTTAAGGTACCAGTGTTAAAAATACTGAATATCCATAATTACTATCAAAGATGATTATTAGCTATACAAGCGAGACAGATGCATTACGTAATCATAGAGGATAGGGGCAAGCAACCATTAAGAATTTAATATGGGCAAGTGCGGCATATGTGGACACTTTCCGGAATTTGGAAATAAACTTTATTTTTTCTGAATTAATGAATTATTTTTTATTTCTAATAAATCACATCTAGTAAGGAATAATCAGTCTTTATTAAACAAAAATTATAGTCTGATATCACATACACTTAGGAAAATAATAAACGTTTTTTTAAAACTTTATATTCGTCCATACCACCATAGCACCTGATTGTACCTATGGACAGTCAAATTTTACCTGTAGATGGTGTTGTAATGTACCTACGGACTGTACTATAATTAGACAATATAAAGGGGGAGGGGAATAATAACATCTGCATCAAAACAACATTAAATAAACATAAACTTATTATTATCACTTATTTGTACACATTATGGCACTCTTCATAATTTTTTGGGTTGATTCATCACTCTCTATATGCTGATCTTTTGCAGTTATACCTATGTATAGAAATGCAGCATTTCTTAAATATTTGCACAGTGCAACTTCGTATGGGAACAAATATTAAGCCACTTACGTACAAGTGGACTGTCCACAGGTACATACTTTTTTTTGTCCATAGGTACAAATGCCGACAGTGAAACTTAAACTTGTCTAAATGACGATAAAAACACACCTTTAAACATATTAAATGGCACTTACTAAGCAATGAATAAGCCAAATTATAGGTACTACAAACATAATGAAACCAATATCGGAAGTATTTTCACGGTAAAACTCATTGAAATTAAGCAAAATAATTTACTTTTCAGCGCTAACATCTTTCGAAGCCGGCGTACTCACAACTACACAGACAATAAAGATGGAGTCACGTCAAATCTATCAACCGTAGACAAAACCTTACGCTCGCGTTAAAGTTTGAATTTTAGGATCGCTAATTTCGGCGGTATCGATAGTGTCCACAGGTACAAGCGTCCATAGGTACAACACTTGCCCTACGCTCAATTATAATTAATCAGGCAGTAAGACAAGTACCAATTCTATTGTTGTCTTCACTAACAAAATATATTTCTATATATTATGTCAAACTAGTTATAGCAAAAATATATTATGTATTCGTATAACCAGTTTTTTGTTTTAAACGACAAATCCCGCAGTAGGACTAAATCCGGTGTCGCGGGGGACTTTACAAACATACAACTAACGAACACAATGAACACCCAGACTCAAGACAACAATTTATGAATCACACAAAGTGTTGTCTCGTGTGGGGATCGAACCCACGACACTCGGCGCAGTGTCAAGCGGTGAGGCGGTTTAAGCGGCCGCCTCACCTACGCCAACCGTGTAGTCAAATTTGTAATCACAACATTTAAAGTTATTATTGTAAAACATAGCATTGAGGATGACAGTCATGTTGCAACCATAAAACGTTTTGTCCAAAGAACCAACATTATCTCTTCTGATTTCAAACAAAAAGCATTGTATCAATACCTTATCTCTATGCTTACCTATATCAATACACACTTCAATTTTCACACAAGTAACATATTAATCTCATATTGCAGCGAGTTGTCATTCACAGCATGAATCAACAGCTGAACAAAATGGCACAGTGTCAGCTGTCTCGTCAGCTACAGTCGTAAAACATGATTGAAGGAAACTGTTTGTACGAAATATACTTATATCAGTATTGATATTCTGTATATGACAACATTTGGAATATGTTTCTCGAGATGAAACTACACAGTGACATTTATGTACTATGCAGGTTATTGTACTCAGCGTATTTTTGTGGCCTTTGACCTGTCTGGCTCGAGCACAGCACAGTTGAGTGAATTTGTGTTACGCTTATTCAGAGGTACTGATTGCCCATAAATAATGTCAAAGATCTTCATGACAACTGGGATCGACGGCTTAATATGCGCACATACTATTATTCTATAGTGAAGTAATAGCGTAATGAATAAACACAGATACAAAAATGTATGTGTGTTCCTTAATTTAAATATTTGGTACACTGCTTTTGACAGGACTACCAATTAAAAAGATTGCAATGTTTTCTTAACTCGTACATAAAATACTTAAATTATATTTTTACAACAGATACCATAACTTCACGCAGGGCTAGGCAGAGGTGTATTACACACCCACCCTTCGCCAGTTATGTTTCGGTCCCAAGGTAACAGGCGTCAAGCCTATTGCCATCTACTGGGCACATTATTAAGCGAACGATAAATAACATTTTAAATGCACACATATGTAACTTCGAAAAGTCAGAGGTATACACCGGACTGCCGAGATCCACAAGGCCCGGACGTATGCCCGGGGCCTTGTACCGCCAGTTCATTACGTACACCATTGGGCTATCGCCGCTGTAATTATATTTTATATGGTTTTATTAGCAATTATATTAACCAGCCATCATAATATATAACCTTTCAAGTCCGGAAACACAAAAGATGACTATTCAATTTTAAACCGCAATCGTAAAAGACTATTCAATATACAGAATATAGACACATAATGTATTGATGATACATGAAAGGACTTGTCAATAAATAGGTCTTCCATAAGGCAGCGAACAGCTGTCATACAACATAGTTTGAATGAGCTATCGTCGTCACATGTCACATCCTACGCTCCATAAATACAACCTCAATATACTCCTTCCCATTCACTAAGTTAAATGTCACTCAGGTAAGTATCCGCTTCAACGTGAATGTCATAAAAGAGGTTAAGATGTATTTTCAGACAAACAATTCCATAAATGCGAAAACAATTTTGCATCGCAAGCAAAAATGCAAACTGTCCAAAAAGTTCAACAGCAAAATAGCAATGAAGAGACAGTTAAAGTCAAAACTTTGAGACGAATAAAACAAAGAGTTAAGTACAAACTAATAACCATCGCCTTAATAGATCTCAATGATTTTCGGAGTCGAAAAGGCAGAGTCGGAAACCATCATGGTGGAATGACCGGAGTTGTTTTGAAAACCTCTATATAGGCGAGCCACGCGAAACCATAATAGACGAACTGTTGCAATTAAACTTTACGAGACTCTGAGTGGATCGGAAACTATCCGGTTTTTTGGGATCCCTAGTTTTCGTGTTTCCATTATTTCTGTTACGCGGGCTTTGCGTCCGTGTACGAAAATGCTATGATTTTTTGTGGCAGTTTTTTGATGCATCAGTTGTAGCTCGCAGTTGACTTGCTTTGGGGAATATTGTAAGGATATTTTTATGATTTAAGGAATTTCAAACATTTGCGATTTGTACATACATATACTTCAATTCTTAATTGCGTTGTAATTAAAAAAGAAACTGGCTGATATACCTTTTACAACCGAATTTTCAGCTTAGGTTTTACAAGCCGTGGTCACAGGCTTAATGCTAAATGATGATACTACAGTCTTTGCAGAACTCGCAAGTTCCAAATTAAATTGACTGTGTTCAATGGAGCTTATAAATGATGTATATAGTCAAAGTATAAGTAAATTAAATGTTATTTTGGTACCGAAAATTAAATAGAACCGTGCTTTAAAGAGTTAAAATAAATAATAATTATTATTAAATCTGTGGACAGCTTAAATAACAATAACGAAACGCCTATATAAGTTTTGCACCAAAAACAAAAACTTAAATGAATTGTCACAAATAACTGACAGGCATAAAATGTCATCTATCATGGTCACCTATTCTATAGTATTTGCTTTGCAACAGCCGAATTAAAATCGCGCATGAATATGTACGGAACCAGCACTTCTGAATAGAACGTCAATTCCGGTGTAACGAAGAGCGATTGATGGAGTGCTGCTGTCGTTATTATAATGACCGCCGTGTTGGATTCCGCAATTAATTTCCGTTGCTTTAGTAGAATATAAGGGAAACTGTGGTGGTTTTGGGTATAGTAGGTACTTTTATTCTGTACTGATCTTAGGATTATGCGTTTTATATCCAGGTATACTTACGAAATATCAGGTAATGACAAGGATTTCAAATGAGTCTGTAAAAACGATCTACGGTTTATTGCAACCAAATAATCTTACATTGTATAAGTCTCGTAAAGTTGAGTGTGCTGGTAATACAAAAGGCTCCAGAAAGTAAAAGTAGCAGTGTGATCATTATATGATTTCATTGTGGTTGTACATACGACAGTTACACGGGAACTTTGATAGGCTGTCCTGACTTTTTGTCGTAAATTTTTGGTACGATACATATGAAGATTATCCGACTGTGCCTACAGCATTTAGCGTGGCCACGGGCAGGGCGACTTTGCTCTCTAGTAATCATCATATTATTAACCACAATACTTTATTCATCGCAGTCATCTCAATCACATCATCTTCTAGGGTTTGGACCTGAATATATGCGTAGTTTTGAATGGGATACGTTATGCAGAATTTTATTATAGTACTACAAACACAGCTAATGTACACTATAATTGTGTAACGACATAGAGCTGAGCTCTATATATCATGTAGAATCCTATGTCACAAATCATTCGTACGCATTACATAAGTTCCTATCATTATATTTCAAGATTGAAAACATCTAATCTAATGAACATTGGGAATGTTCATTAGATTAGATGTTTTCAATCTTGAAGCAGCCGTAAAAATCTATGACATACCTTGAACTTATAAAACAAATAACAAAGCCGAATGGCCACGTGGATGCAAAATAAACGACTTCACCGTCGCATCACAGGATATTGGCTCGATATAAAATTACTCCGAGACACGTAACCTACCGTACTAATGTTCTGGAATGTTCTATAGTGTTCAATCGTGAAGGAAAATAGACAAGGGCTGATGGAATCATATCTATGTTTGAAGGTAGCAGTATTTGTGGCTGGTGTTATTTAAAAATGGATGTGATAAGCCTGCTAGTTTACATAGCTAGGTTAATGGTTTAACTTGCTGCTTATGAGAAGGCTCTCTTTGCTGTGTGGTTTTCGGTAAGATACTTTACTTGATACTTGATTGCACGGGCTGTTTCCGCAACTCCACGTCTTGGCGCGTATTTTGCGTGCGGGTGGGAATGGTGTCGTCATTCGAGCCACCCCAGCTCTTCGAGGAAGGCCAGCAGACTCTTGATGTGGCCCACGGCTTCCCTCAGGGTGCTGTATCTGGTCAGGTACTGCTGCCTGTACTGTGCGACCTCAGGGCAGTCGAGGAGCAGGTGGGCTGCCGTCTCGTCTGCTGCCATACAGGCCCTGCACAGCGGGCTGTCGGTGATACCTATAGTAAATAGGTGTTTATTAAAGAATCCGTGTCCTGTGTAGGCGGCCGTGACTGTCCGCAGTTGTTGTTTGGACAGCCGAAGGATTTGTTTGGCTATCTTACCGTCTACTGCGGGAAGAGCCTCCTTGGCCTGCCTACATGATTCAATACCAATCCAGGACTGGTTGTGTTGGGTCCTGGTCCTATTTCTTACCAGGTTGCGATAAAAACCAGAAGGGAGGGGAATAATGGGCTCGTGTACCACCACCTCTAAAGTGGCCCCTCTTCTGGCAAGTACGTCGGCTGCGTCATTCCCTCTTGAGCCACTGTGGCCCTTGATCCATTGCAGTGTTAATTTGATTTGTTTACCTACCTCTGTTAGTTTCTGGTGGCATTCAAGCGTGAGTGCTGAGGTGATAGTATGGCTTTTGAAGGCTGAGAGGACCGCCTTACTATCTGAGAGGATCCTAATGGATCGTTCCCTTACCTCACGTGCCATGATTGCTGTGGCAGCTAGGATTATGCCAAAACATTCGGCCTGGTAGACCGTGTTGTAGGCTCCCAGTGGTGCTGCGATGTTGATGTTTAGGTCCTCGGAGAATACTCCTGAACCCGTACCTGTATCCGTCTTAGACCCATCTGTGAAGATCGTGAGCTCGTTGTGTTTAACCGCTCCTTCGTGTAGATCCTCGTACAGTTGGATTTTGTACTTCTTGTCGAACACAAATTGTTTCGGTATTTGGTCGCCAATGGCTTGTGTGAGAGGAACTTCTTTAAAGAGTGTAATTAAATTGCTAGTGTGCGGTGTGTTGGTGTCTTTCCAGAGCTTCAGAGCTCTTAGCCGGACCGCCGACATCGTTGCTTCCTGTTGTATAAACAGGTGCAATGGAGGCAGGTCCAGCAACACTTCGAGTGCCGCTGTAGGTGTAGTTTTCATGCAGCCCATTGCCGCTAGGCATGCAAGTCTTTGAAGCTTCTGAAGCTTGTTGGCGGCCGTTGTTAGGTTGGTCCGAGGCCACCACACTACTGCGCCGTAGCTTATCATCGGACGTATTATTGTCTTATAGAGCCAGAAGACAATTCTTGCACTGCCAGAAGACAATGCTGGCTTTGTTGAGCTTATTTTCCATGTGGCTGTTCCATGTCAATTTGCTGTCGAGAGTGACACCTAGGTACTTGACCTCGGTAGACAGCTTAAGCTCTGTATTAAATAACCTGGGCAGTCGGTAAGTGCCCAGCGCGCGTTTGTGTGTGAACATAACTAGTTCGGTCTTGGTCGGGTTTACAGATAATTCGTACTCATTACACCACCACTCTACTAAGCGTAGGGCTTGTTGGGTTAGGTCATACACTGTACTGGTTACCTTACCTGAGGTGAGTATGGTTAGATCATCTGCATAACTTATTGTGTAGAAGTCTCTCGCATTGAGTTTGTCTATGAGTTCATTGATGACTAAGTTCCACAATAGCGGGGAGAGTAAACCTCCCTGCGGGCACCCTTTAGTTATCAAGGCTGTCTGAGTGTCGCAGTGTGCAGGCGCACTAACTTTTTGCTGAGAATGTTTTGGATCCACTGTATGAGCATCTGATCCACACCATGCCTGGCTAGGGCGTTGCTTATGCTGGAAAAGTTTGTTTTGTCGAAGGCTCCTTCTATGTCAATGAAGGTGCCCAGACAGATGCATTTTTGTTGTATAGCAGCTTCTATCTGGTTCACGACCTGATGTAAGGCCGATTCCGTCGATTTCCTTGAGCTGTATGCATGTTGGTTGGCATGTAGGGGTAAGTGCTTAAGTGCCCCATTTCTTAGTTCCCTCTCGCGGAGCCTTTCCAAGGCTTTAAGCATGAAAGAGGTCAGGCTTATTGGTCTGAAGGACTTTGCATTGGTATAGTCTGTTTTGCCTGGTTTTGGTATGAAAATTAGTTTGACTTCCCTCCATCTCTTCGGTACATATCTGAGGGCCAGGATAGCCCTCATGATTGCCAGAAGTCTTTTGCGGACAGGTTCACCCCCCCATTGTAATAACCCTGGAAAGATGCCGTCCAGTCCGGCTGCTTTGAAGGGATGGAAGCTGTCAATGGCCCATCGGAGTTTTCCCTCTGTGCCCACGGTATTTGCATGTCTCCACTCATGTTCGGTCGCCACTGTTTGTGTATCGTGCCACGTTATTACCGGGGTGAGGACGCAGCCTGGGAAGTTTGTTTCGAGTAGGACGCGTCTTGTCTCCTCCTCCGATGTGGTGTATGTGTTATCCGGTTTACGGAGAGTACCTGGTGCAACCGTTGGTTGCTGAGCCAGTAATTTCCTTAGCCAGTTTGCTTGTTGGCAAGATTTTTCGGTAAGATGCAACGATCGTGGACCAAATTTTACAATTTTACTAGAAAATTCGAAGTATTATTTTTGACTCGAGAAAGATGTAATGGATAAGAAAGTAGTAGGACTGGCCTATTCAGTTTATGGTTTGGTTAGTGATGTGCCATCCAAAGATCGTTGGTTTGATTCTCACTTATGAGAAAGTTATGATGAGCACGATTATTATTGTACTGTGTCATTATTTCAACGCGTTGCGCGTATGCGTTAAGGAATATATGTTTTGTTTGTTTGTTATCTAGTTGCCCTAACACATATTTTACCTAGTCAGGAATCAGATCAGTCAATAAATTTTAGTGTGCTGACTGTAAAGAGAGGACCCATCTAGTGAGTTGACGAGTCATCGTCGAGCCATTCCGACGCATTTTAAGATTGTTAAGTGTAAATGATTGTGCACTTATGTGGACACTACATAAATCTGAGTGCGATATCTGGGGGCACGGCAGTGCCCCCGCCAAGTCCCATACCATCCTTTTCTCGAAGCATTTCAAGCCATTTTCGACCCCCTATAACTTCATTATGGATAAAACTGAAGACCCTATAACTTCATTATGGAGAAAACAAGAAGTTTGAGTTTTTAGTAACCAAGCAGGCATTGTATAAACATGGTGTATTTTAAATTTTATTCAATTTAAACCAGTAGTTTAAGAATTATAACTAGTCAAATTTCTTAATTTTGTCACTCACTGATCGATCATCAAAAGTCTAAGGCACTTCTAGCAGACATAGAAGCTTCAAATTTAGAATACAATTAGTGTTTAGTATATGAATCAAGGAAAAACTATAATATTTATCAATTTGTGTCCAGTTTTTGAGATACATCAACTGCATAAATAACTTTGTAATCCGATATAAATATAAAAGGATTACAAAATTATATTTGCAGTTAGGGCTTTAATTAAGAAAATTCGTTGTTGGTGTACAAGAAGTAGAAGGTACCGGAAAGGACAAAAGTAAGACTATCTACAAAAAGAAATAAGATCCCACAAAAACAACACTTGTCAAAAATAAGTCACGCAACCGTAAAAAGTTCTGAGATCGATATAATACCAAGTCGGTTAATTAAAAATCTTTAATGTTATAAATAAATACATTGACTTGGCAATCGCACTAAACAATCTAAATTACTTATGAGATATGTTGTGTTTTCATGCGATGGCTGAGTCAATATATTTATTTAAATCATTAAATATTTTTAATTAACCGACTTGGAATTACATCGATCTCAGAACTTTTTACGGTTGCGAGACTTGTTCTTTTTGACAAGTATTGTTTTTATGGGATAATATAATATAACAAGAATGTTATTGAAAAGGCAATTTCATTTGGGTTATTTTTAATTTCAGACTACATTTGGCAATTATCACTTGCCCCGTGCCTCGGAGAGCACGTTAAGCCGTCAGTCCCGGTTGTCATTCAGATCTTTGACAGTCGTAATAAGGAGCCAGTACCTTTAATAAAACTGACTCTAGTCTTAACCATGGAATACCGCTATACCTTCGGGTTGCGGAGGTCAGACAGGCAGTCGCTCTGTGGAAAAGCTAATATTCAGCCAAATCCGGTTAGACTAGAAAGCGGACCCCAGGTTGAAACTGGGATACCGCTAGGAGGATGATGACTCATAAATATTTTATTACTATAGTTTTGCTGCTGAGTCTACATACCACATAATAATTGTATTTTATTCTAATAATACAACATTGTACATGATACTCACTGTCAAGAGCACTAAAATGTGGCACAAATATGAAGAAAGGTATGAATGTAATGCTAAAGCTTATTTTTTTTCAATTACTGGAAAAACTTCATTCTTTCATTGAATTCAATATGTGCCAGCAATGCTTTAAAACTCGGAAAATAAAAATCATAAACAATTCAAAAATACGTTTTTAAAGAAATTCACTTACCCAAGTTACTCACGAGCTTACAAAACTATTCGGTTCCAATTTAAGCAAAGTTCTCACCCATTCACCGTAACACATAAATTACGAAAGCCTTCGTCGGTCTAGTTTGCTTCAAAAATCTTCTAGGTCCCATTCAGCTAGTCGATTAAATCATTCCAGATTTCTTCTTTTCTTTCGAAAAGACTTTCTCCGTTACTACATGATCAATGCTTTCCATACAAATTAATTAAAGTAAATTCAGATAAGAAAATTCAATGAATTTCACGTGGCATACGGATTTGCAGTAAAAAACAACGACAATTACTCTGGATTAATAGCTTACACCCCACAGACAAAAATAGGCTAGCATTTGAAACTTACTTCAAAAGATTTAAAAAAATTGACAAATTGACACAGAAAGCTCAAAATAATTATTTAATCAAAACCTCCAAAAATAAATCGATGGCTTCTAGGCAAATTATTAATAACAAAAAAGAAAACACAATACAACATTAACAGATCCTGCGGCAATAGCAGAATGTTTTAACAATTTCTTTATTTATCAGATTACAGATATAACAAAAAATAAAGTTAATATTGCCGTAAACACAAAATTCAGCCAAAATTCAATATTCATGTATCCTATTGATCCTAAATAAGTCATCCTTGTAATACAGAACTTGAAAAATTAGAAAAGTGTTGGCTATGATGGTATTACAACAAAAGTGATTAAGTTTGTATCGAATATCATAGCTTTACCACTAAGCCACATCATCAACCTCAGCATATCGAATGGTATATTTCCTGAGAGCCTCAAAACAACTATAGTGAAACCCCTTGACAAGAAAAACTGTAAAGAAGACATGACCAATTAAAAATTATCTATCAGTCAATTGATATTTTTTTAACAAAATTCTAAATTTTGTGTAATGAACAAAAGGGTTTTAGAAAAATCAAAACATAAATATGCCTATTTTCGATTTTCTTTATAAAATTATGGCAAATATAGACGCTAAAACACCAGTTTGTACAATTTACACGGATATGTCTAAAGCATTTGACTACGTGAAACACGACACTCTTCTTAATAAACTTAATGCATATGGAATACGTGGAAACGCTCTTAATTTAATAAAAGCATACTTAAAGAACTGCAAGCAATATGTAGAAATCTCTAGAGTCTGTCCCAAATCAAAAATTGAATTAAAATACCTATCGCCGTGTAGATTTATAGAATTTGGAGTCCCACAAGGTAGCGTGCTCGGGCCGTTGTTATTTTTGTTATACATTAATGATCTTCCCCTTCAAACGTCACATTCCATGGTATTATTTGCAGATGACAGCACTTTATTAGTAAAATGCCGTAACAAAGAAACATATGAACATGAAATCAGTAATGCGATTTATTCCGTTGTAAATTGGTAAATAATAACAACCTAATTATTAATATTCAAAAAACGATAATCATGCATTTCCACCAAAAAATTCGCCCTACTAGTATAAATATTAATTATAATGGTGAATATGTTAACACAAATAACGTTACTAAATTTCTAGGCATTCTAATAGATAATCAATTAAACTGGAAAGCACAAGCCGAGAGTATCTGTAAAAAATCAGCACATCTGCTTACGCGCTATTTAACTTGTCAAAAAAGGTTAACGCTGAAACATTACTAATGGCTTACCATGGCCTAGTTGTATCGGTTTTAAGATATGGGTTAATATTTTCGGGGAATTGTAGCGAAAGAGAAAGCATTTTCAAAGCTCAAATGCGATGCCTTCGAGCCATGTTTGGATTAAAAGTTACGAAGAGTTGCACTTCTATTTTCAAGAAACATCATCTATTAACATTTCCATGTATGTATATTCTAGAGTTATCCATATTCGTTAAAACCAATAAACAGTTGTTTTCTTCATTTAACGACACAAGAAAAAGATCTACAAACATGAGATCTCAATACCAAAATTTGCTTCACACAGGCTTCTATAAGACAGCATTATTAAAAAAAAGTGTAATCTGCATGGCACCTCTTGTTTATAACAAAATACCTGATAGTATTAAAACCAAACCAATGCAAAGTTTAAAAAAAGAACTAGTAAATTTGTTAATATATAAGTGTTATTATTCTGTAAACGATTTTCTTATTGATAATTCTTTATGAAAGAACCTTATGTACAATTTAGATTAAGACTCGTTTTTAAATTTTGCATGCTTTTCTGGCAGAATGTACAAGGATACACTATTTATATTGTAATATCACATTGTAATACCTACATTCATGGCAAATAAATAAATCTAATCTAATCTAATCCGTGGTCCAGTGGATAGCGTATGCGTATACTGATCGGATCCGGTGAGACGGAGGATCTCAGGTAGGGTGTCGGGGTTCAAGAGAAACATTGCTAGGCTGAACAGTTTCTTTATTATGTCTCACTACCGCTTACATACAGTATGATCGAACTAGTTAAGCACTGGCCTGAGGGCTGGAGTGTAGACTCCTGCTGCTCTCCGACGCTCGCAGGGTAGCCTGCTCGTAGGGTCGCCGGTGAGCTGGCCGAAGTGCACGCTGTGCAGGCAGCTCGGTGGTCGAGGTGTAGGCTTAGTGGAGGCTCAGGCGATGCAGCCGATGTGGGCCGAGCGGTAAGGCTCAGGCGTAAATGGTGCAGTCAGGCGTCCGTGGCCTGGCTGTAGGAGGCTCGTAGGCAGGAGCTGATGCATTGGCGGCGGCTGGTAGCAGCACGGCGCCCGCAGCTCGTAAGTCGCAGCCCGTAGGAAGAATCGCAGCCCGTAGGGAGAATCGCAGCCCGTAGGGAGAACTGGAAGCAGCACAGAGAATACACAACAACCGGTCAGGAAAAGGCGGTCCCTAGATTGGCTGTTATGCTTAGGAGACACAGATACTACAGACAGAACATATAGGCACACAGACGACTAGAATATGCTTACCCCCAGCGGGACAGTAGATAGAAAGTAGAATAATACTTGGTTGTCACTACAACCATCAGCGAGGTGTTTTGTACGGCAAGTGGCCGACTTAGATCGCGCACCCATCTTATATAGATTTAGACATAATTATGAGTCACTGATTGACTGTGCCCCGAACATTACCATACTTGGTAATATTGCGAACGCTCTGCGGCTAAGCTGGCGTTAAGCGCCTGCAAGATATTATAACGCAATACGTGGAGTATTACGTTACACCGAGTTTGATTCCCGTGTCGGGCAAAAAGTATTACTGAGTTTTTCATATTCTCAGTAGCAGCACGGAGTCTGGTAATGTGCCCAGTAATGGCTATACGCTCGCCTAAAATTAACAAGGCGATGTGAGTATAATATAACACCTCCGCCTATCCCTTTGAGGACACAGACGTGAAGATATAAAAAATAACTAACCTAACAAATCCAATTGGTAAACGAAGGCTATTGCAGTCATCACAATACACTTTATTGCAAGCACATTGTGGGGACTACAAATCCCCAGAAAGAGGGGATAAAAGCGTTAATTTGTTCAGACTAATGCACATTTTATGCGGGACCCCGCTCCTTATGACTTACGTGACGTAATGTTGTGGGCTAAGGCAGAAGTTGAAGAGATTAATAAAATACCTTATGTAGATAGTACAAACATACATACATAGACACTCGCCTGTTTCCCGGAGGGGTAGGCAGAGACTATGGAACGCCATTTGCAACGATCCTGACATACTTCTCTTGCTTCATTCACTTCCATCAAGTACAGATAGTACCCTTATTAATTTCTGAAGCATTGCCTTGTATAATAAACTCACATATAAATCGTCGCGTGGTTGTTGAGTACTAGTCAAAAAGGATAAAAGGAATGTTTAGCCAAGCATGGTGACTATCAGAGATTTCTAGAGCGGCGATGATGAGTTTGTATTTTCAGCATTCAAAACTTGTGTCGCGACCTACGCGAACCAGCGCTTTACATTAAAATAGATGAAGCAGGCTTGATATCCTCTAAATGTGGTTTTATGCATTTTCACACGTAAGTCTCTTTAATGCTTTTCAACGGCAGCAAAGTGTTTTTAAGTTCTTTTGTCGAAAATTTATGTTAGTAACTACTTAGTTGTAAAATGCTAATTCTTAAACGAAATAAAGAATTGGCGAAAGCATTCGTTTGTTTACATATTCGCTTTTTGCGCTAAATTTACTGAACTGAAAAGTTATACCTAAGCTTACAGAAGCTAACTTCTTTTCACGCATACGGATTTGTTAGTTTTAGTTATTACGTGTGGGCCTGAAACGGTTGTATGCGAGTAGCAGAAGAATAGTTCATCTGTAGAGGCTTGGGATGACCAATGTCCAGCATTGAACATATATTGGTTGATATACTGATGTATGTAAATTTGTAAAATTAGTTAATCATAATTAATTAAGACTCATTATAATAAACGGGAACAGATAAAATGATGAAGAGGTAAACTCGCTTCAACATATAACATAAACCACTTACATAATAGTAAGGATGAAAAGAATAAGCCGTCTCGTAAAATTCGGGCCGTAAATATGAAAAGAAAAATATTTCTGCAAATAAAGTAACACTGTACCCTCGTTCACAACCTGGCAGTCTGACTAAATGCTGCATAGTAACTACTGTTTTTTCTTGTAACATCCGAGATATAAAAGGAATTCTCATTCAAGGCTATATCACAATTAAATAAAATTAATATACATAATTATAATTATATACAAACTGTCTCTATGGCACCAAAGATAGCGTATCGTCTGCTGCACGGTTTCGGTCTCGATTTGCGGTTGTTATTTCCTTGCTTATTGGTTTTATCGGTTAGAGACGAGCTAGTGCTGCCTACCTTTATTACCTGATGGCTTACCATCAGGTAAAAAGATGGCCCTGACACTTATGTCAGGGTCATATTTTTGGATACTTTTACTTTTTTTACTTCTCCTGTATCCCCGAAGAGGTAAGCAGAGGTGTGATATTACACCCACATTTCGCCATGTTACTAATTTCAAGGTCCCGTGTAATAGATATGGAAACAGGAATGGAACCCTTGGAACACCATGGAACAGCTTTCTACAATATTACAGAACTGTATTCATTCTAGTTTAATGATTATTAATTTATCTAGTGTAAAATTGTGTCGAATAAGATGACAAGTTTATGTTCTATTTTGATTCAAGAAGCATTTATTCATGTCGCCATTGAAACAACAAAATAATCCACCGTAACCAGTAAAACCCATTCTCATCCCATAACAACACAAACTTTTATAACCCAATCTCTGTTCATATGCCAAACGAACACCGTAAAAAGGTAATTGAAAATGCTATAACGGTAAGCGGTTAGCGGACTCAATGAATTATGCATGCGCTTACATATAACAGTTTCAGACGGCTCGGAGGTTTTCTTCAAGATAAATTGCATGTAAGATATATACACTGTCAGAGTTAATCTATCAATCCTGAAATCCATATTGAGATATATAATAGTCTCTGAAATTATAGTTATGAGAATAAAAATAATAAATACTAGAGGACCCGTGCTGCTCCACAGCATATTTTATTATTAATAAAAATCTCTTACATATAAGTATCATGAGTACATTGTAGCCTTATCTAATAAGTAAAAAGATGACATTCTTACCAAAAATATAATATTTCACAAAACTTCTTTTCTCACAACATTGGCTTTGCGTTGCACCTTAGGTATCGTGAAATTTCCACCTTGGCATTACTGAATGGTTTTTATGTGTGTGTATAACTGAACATTGACGAAAGAAAGTTCTTCAATATGACTGTGCTGCCCTACCATTCTTTCCATTAGGACACTGTAATGTCCTTCGTCGAGGCGCCCAGAAAATAGCAAGTTATGAACAATTTCGCCAGTACCATAGTCAGTAATCGTATTACTGTTTTCCAGGTGAACTCTGAATTGACACTCGGGATATAGCTCACTTACACTCTGAAGCTCTGCTTCGTCCCCAACAGTGAAGTTACAATATACATCCCACTTATTGACAATGTTTTCAGCAGTGGCCAAACGAATTTCATAATGTTTATTCTCACTTCCATATAAACAATAAGAAATTGCGCGGAATAAGCAATTACCGCCACCAAGAATGGAAATCACTTGAAAATTGTTGATGGTAGAATTAATCAAATCTGAACCCGTTTCCGTGTGGTGACGGATTAAGAATACGGATTGTCACCACCCCATATCATCCCATGGGTGTCATAAGAGCCGACAGAGGGAGCATATTATGCAGAGAACAGCTCTGTAAGAGAAGGAAAACTTGATACAAACCCTATACCAACCCGTTTGGCCAGCGTGGTATAGTAGGCCAATTCCTCCTTTCAAAGGAGAGGCCTAGTCCAGCAGTAGACTGTTAAAGGCTGATGATGATGATGAACCCGTTTCCACCCGTATTTTTTTTGCAGTAGGAGGACCATCCGGTACCAAATCTCCAACAGGGCCGTCATTGACCAAGATTCTTTGTTCAAACTTTCTCTGAGCATTTTTCAATTTCCTTCCAAGAACCATCATTATAATTGAAATTATTGAAAACACAGCTACTCACGAAAAATACGTTATTAAATCAGAAACTTAAGTAACTAACTTACGCTAACTTCACTTTTTTCTTTATCTGTCAATATATTTAGTTATATTTTTAATTTTGATAATTTTATTATCAAAATTAAAAATATAGATAAATAACTTTTTTTATAAGTAAGAAAATAGGTTTTATTTCTGTTATCCAGCTACATATTTCTGTGAGAAGCACAATTTATTTTGTTTTGTGTATGGGTGTGATTAATCCATCATAATTTAGAAATGTAATAATGACGTTTATAGTTTTGGTAAAAATTGTACTTTTGGTAGGAATGGTAGCTTTGGTAGCAATCGTAAGTAACATTGCTACCAAAACTATAATATATGCCAAAATACCGAAAATACTATTCCTATCAAAACTACTATTTGTATCAAAACTACTAATCTTACTAACACTATCATATCTACCATTTTTTTTAAACTACCATTTCTACCAAAATCGCCGGTGCTGTCAAAAGTACCTACCTTCTCTCTCAAAACTACTATTCTTACCAAAGCTACAATTTCTACCATAACTACCACTTGTAATAATATAATTATATGACAATAGTACCATGAACCGCTGTAATATGTTCCACATAAAAGATAATTAAGCTACCCGAAGAAAGTCCGTAATTTAAAAACACAAAAATTTTCCTAATATAAAATGTAAGGAAAATTCCTCAACATCAGAGATCAGTTCACCCAACATTAAGGGTTAACTGGTAACATTCGGGGAATATTACATGCCATCAGCGATAATTCACTGTAGTGATAATTTGACCAACATCGGGTATAATTTCACACACCACCACACTCACACCCGTATGAAAGTAAGGCAAGGTCACCTTAAGGAGGCATAACGTTTTTTTCCTGGCAGTTACCGCAAGGAAATTATTAGATGCCATAAAAATATTTTTGAATTAAGAACCGTCCATATAGAGAGAAAGCAATGGAATCTTAAGAAATTTATAGGAAAATATTGAAAAATAAGTTCAATGTCCACACCTATCTTCCTTCAAACTTACCCAATTTAAATAAGCATACCATTAAATGAAAGAGCTCTTTTCAGCGCGTGTTTTAGGCCTATAACGAAACGCCTGCCTCAATGAGAACCAGATATATAGAAGCAGAAAGTCATTGACTACGACTACGAAAACGTAAAAAATGTATGGGATAAAACTGTTTTTGCATATAACTTGATGAATGTGCAAGTTAGGTAATTTCTAATGCTTGATGACAAATCTATGCAGCGAGAGCTTTCATTAAAAAAAAAATCATGCGAATCGGTTCGGTAGAACGGGCTGGCCGACTCGTATTATAAAACACAAATTCTTTTAATATATAGATTATATTCTTTAAACCCTTTGTTATTGTAATGTTTTATGTAAACAGATGACAGATATGGTACTGCTACTGTTCTGAACAGTTTATTTTGTAAAATATTAAAGCTACTTTTGCGTCCTGCTTTTTATTCGAATTGTATGTCCCGTGAAATGATTGGTTACTTTGTAGAACATGACTAAAACTTACGATTGAATAATTTTGTACTACGAGTAAAAAGAATAATTCAATCGAGAGAATTCAGAGACTGGATCGTTATATTTTCTTCTCATCAACCTCCTAGCGTTATTCGTACTAAAGTCTGAACCCGGGGACCGCTTTCTAGTCTAACCGGATTTGACTGAATATTAGCTTTTCCACAGAGTGACTGCCTGTCTGACCTCCACAACCCAAAAGGCTAGCTATATTCCATGGTTTAAACTAGTGTCAGTTTATTCATAGGTACTGACTCCCTATAACGACTGTCAAAGATGGTCATGACACTAGGGACCGACGGCTTTACGTGCTCTCCGAGGCACGGGGCAAGCGATAATTCACAATTCAATACGCACATAACTCCAAAAAGTAATTGGTGTGCGCCGTGGATTCGAACCCGATACCCTCAGCATGGCAGTTTGTTGGTATCTCCACTAGGCTATCGCTGCCGTAATGGTTCCTTCTATATACAAATATCGTGTATATTGGATGGAACGTGCAGATCCTTTAGCATTTTCTAGAGTAGAACATTTTGCAGAAGATAATATACGGCTGGTAAATTGTTTAGTAAAATGCCTTTTAACGAATGAAATTGCTGGATGATAAAATATGCCACAAATCTGCATATAAAACTGCTTACCAGTCAAATGACTTAATTCTAAAACAGACAAAATATGGGCGAAAAAGGAACTCATGATTTCACACGAAAATAAAGCGTTTATTACAGCTATTTCTTCTCACGGGTCGTGGAAAAATTACCTGTGCGTCCCTCCCCGTACCGTCCCCAATTCGTTTAACTGCCTAAATGACGTACGTAAATCGTAAATAAATGACAAATAAATGTGTGATAAGCGACAAATAAATATAATAAGTGTATATTGGGAGCGGGTGACACTTAGAATTGTTGAAAGTGCATAGCTTAAGACATGCAAGTTGAAGTCGGAATAGTCAGGGAGAAAACGTTCATTGACACATTTGTATATATATTTCGTATTTTACTGAACGTGTGTATGTAGTCTTTATCATCATCTGCACGACGGTTTTGAACTTTATTTCTTAGTACACAATGGTAATAGAGCAAACTGATATTATAAATATAGCCGTAGATCGTTACGGCTCTCGATATTATTGTTAAAAAAATTGGCAAACAAAACAATAACATTAAAATTTTATGGATGTCATACACTATTACTTACCATATCGAGTACTTGATTTTATTACATACACAAACATGATTTTATTACATTGTATGAAATAAAGGCCACCACAATTTACAATTCTCACCAAGCAACAATAAAACCTTTGTAATATCATTTCCATTAATTTTAATGTGCGTTTTATTATAGTTTATTATAATGCGTATCCAATACATGTACAGAAGTTCAGCAATACACAGGTGCTTGAACCCACGTGTACCAGTCACATATTGGGTATAAGGATCAAAATTATGCATAAGTAAACCCGTGGCGAGCATTTGCATGTAAATTGCGAATACAGCTTAGAGTCGATCGGCGCGGATAAGTCGAGCATTCAGTAAAGTAAAAAGTTTGCAGTGCAGTTGCGGCCTGCGAAATTGCTTACAGTGATGTAAGCAATGTTATACAGTGCTATATTGTGAATATAGATGTGTACTACAATATTGCTCTGTATATAATTTTTGATACTCTGTATTCATTTTTACAAAAACATTAATCAGAACACAACAATAACAGACCTAGATTACATTTTCATGTAATTATTGAATTATTTTTGTAATCGTTCTGCGTGACATCAGCGTTAACAGGATCCAAATATAAAAATAATGTACATAATAATGGATATCTTTGGTCATGAACGTACAATAATCTAAACCTATTCCGAATTACAAATTTTATATTTATGTTTTGTATTTTTATTAAATACCTGTATTACTATACTATATTGTAATAGTCATTTTACCAACCAGAACCAAAGCATGCTTTATCTTCCATTATTATACAATCCTAGAGCACCTGTAGATACAATTTAAAATTTCGATACACCCCTTTGTAGTTTATTTGCAGTAACGACACCCAGTATTGAATTCTGAGTACGGTTGTATATTTTATGTGGGTGATATGTTTAAACATCATTCGGTCAGTGCACTGTCAATATAATAAACGTTATGTACAAGCTCATTTGGACCCTCTGGCTTTAAATCGAATGCCAGTTTCGGAAATTCAATATTGACGTATTTTTAATAATATAGTCTGTGACTGCATTAAAATGTTTGTAAATGACATGTGAGGGCTGAAATACTCGTCCTATTCAGCAACGCTTTAAAATGTTGAATTTCGTTTAGGCAATTTGTTTAAATGTTACATTATGCTCCAACCATCTCAATCCAAGATTTATATATCCAACTTTGGAATTAAACGGATAGTTAATAAAAATACCCCTTATTAATTGAGTCAGTTATGACTACTTTTGCAGGCCGTTATCAGATCGAAATGAGAAAGAGCGCTTAGTCAATAATAATAAAGAAATAATTAAATAACAAATTTTAAATAAACATTCACAGTTGCCATCACTTTACATCCAATTTGCTACCTAAATACTTTACCACAAGTATGTATCTATATTTAATTATTTTTACAAACATTATTTACATACTAAGGACCAGAAAACAATATATTTCACTAACCATTACTAGCCCATTATCACGAGCAAACAATCACCTATTCAAACTTTCGCACATATAACCTTCCGCTAAGTATAATAGAATTAGGATGTTAGTCACGCAATAACTCAGAGTTACACGAATCGTTAGACAGTGGCCTGTTAGACCTCCAAGTTTTTGTAACAAAACTATTGTTTTGAGTGACTCCAATATTTAGAGTTCAATTTGGTGAAATGATGAAGACCTAATAGTGTTTATACAGCTAACTTTCGAATTTAGTATGATTTCTTGGTTATAATGTAATTCTTGAGAATCAAGGACTATATTTTCGAGGCAATAAATACCTTTATACAATGATGTTACAGAAGTATAAAAAAGTAGATATGTTGTAGGCGTACCAAAAGCAGGACGCTAAACATAAGCCAGTTGGCAAGTCTGACATATGTGTGTGTGAAGTCGCGAACCGGCGTCAAAGTGAAACTGACACATCTTGTCAACCGAAAATAAAATAAAATATGGAGTTTTCGATGTGTGAGTTAGTGTACCGTTTCTACGGATTGATTACTACGTAGGTAACGTAATTACCTTTTTCTTGTAATATCATTGCCTTTATATGAGTAGTGGTTACCATAGTTCATAAATCTTTGAAATTTCTGAAGAAAAACTGTTCAAAACACATTCAATATCTGTAAAATATTGAAGAACAAGTTTAGTTTGCTTTTAGGCAATGTTCAAATCCATCCAAATAACAACAATAAGTAATCTTTTCAACAATTTGTAAGAGCACAAGTAGTATTTAAATTGCTTTATTTGATTTTATATAGGTATTCTATATATTCTTATATATCTTTATGTAGGTACTAACCTTGAGTTCTGTTTAATAGCTGCGCTGGCAGAATAAAATCTGTATTACAGCCTATTCCCATGTACCATACAATCGATATAATATGTGCACAACTTCCTATAATAGATATATGAGTAGGTGTTTTACAATTAATCGTCAATAATACATAAACGAAATATTTGTTTAAACGTTAATTACTATGACAACCCCATGCATTTGGGCAACGTCCCCATAGAAAAAAAATTGATCTTGTCAAGATGTGTCAATTGAGCTACATTTCATGTCTGTTGATGGGTGGGGACGAATCCGCCCATTATCCTTTGGCACGAAGCAACGACGTATAGCACAGATAAAGGAAGATTTGCGAAAACCGTACATTTTTAGTTACATCATATACTTAATTAAAATATTTCTAATAATTTTAAAGGTACCCCCTTTCCTCATGAAACCATAGAGGTATAAAATTTAAATGCATATCAAATGTTCAAAAACTGAAGGGTACTTTCAGTCGATCTAGAATCTTGAGATTTGGCATAAAACATCGTTTTATAGCACATAAGAAAAATTTCGAAAACCATAAATTTTTAGTTACATCGCATATTTTTTTAAATAATTACATATACCTACAGGTTTGTACGGAACCCTCGGTGCGTGAGTCCGACTCGCACTTGACCGGTTTTTTTATACTGTGCAACTGTAAGAAGATGCCTGACCGAAGCATACAAAAAAATCACACGACCGAAGCATATAATAATCTTTATTGCTTTAATTTAGTATTTAGTTTATTATGGTTTGACATGTTGCGACATAATAGTTACGATTTGGGCAAAATTATTTCTAAATTCGGATTAAACACCAAAAAACAGTAGAAATACGAACTTTAACCGAAAACGGCGATGCCATGGAGAAAGCAGTAAATCTACTGTTAAAACAGTAGGGTTGGCAACCGTGGATGAGAAACACTTACATCATCATCATCATTGTCTTGCTCTGGTCCCAATTTATTTGGGGTCGGCGGAGTATGTCCTTCGCTTTCATACTTCTCTGTCGTTTATCCCTTTCTCTTACATATCTATCCTCTCTCTGTCCTTACATTTCCTCCTTTTCTATCTCACTATCTATCTTATAACCAAATAAAGGGGGCAGATGACGGGCAATAGGCAAATATGGAACAGAAAGATTCTGCGCTGACCTTAAATGTATTGCAACCAGGCCAAGAAATTACATGTTTATAAAGTACAAGTCTATAGACTTTTATTTTTTAGTCTGTAGAACATTAATTAGTTTAAGAGTTTTATTACCAAATAAAGCATTTAATAGCTGTTCCAGTAATTTCATAAAAGATTTTACTTATTTTCATTATGCGGCTAGGTCTGCGATTGTAGAGGCTTTGACAATAAAACCTTAATTATATAGACACTTAAAATTTTAATAAATTATGGTCGTATTTCGACCACTAGGCGATCTCTAGTATCTTTAAATCAGTGAGGTCATGCTAACCGTAAATATATGTGAGCCTAATGAAGGCTTTGTTGAATGAATCATCATTATCTTAGCGTTATCCCAGTTTCAATCTACTAGTCCGTGTTAGATCTACTATCCGCTTACTAGTCTAACGGAAGGATTTGGCTGAATATTAGTTTTTCCACAGAGCGACTGCCTGTCTAACCTCCGCAACTCGAAGGGATAGCAATATTCCATGGTTTAGACTATTGTTAGTTTTTTATTTAGAGGTACTGACGCCCTATAATGACTGTCAAAGATCATCATGACGACTAGGACCGACAGCTTAATGTGCTCTCCGAGGCACGGGACAAGCGATAATTAACAATTCAATACGCCCATAACTCCAAAAAGTCATTGGTGCGCGCCGTCTGTTGGTATCTCCGCTAGGCTATCGCTGCCTTCAATGTCCGTATTGAATGAATTGAACGTTCTAAAACGATAAGATTTTTTCTTTTTAACATAACATAATTATCATTTTTGGATAACATATAATGGCGCTGATACAATTGAGCATTCACCTGTAATGAGCATTTTCGCGAATGTTACAAAACAAATGAGTGTGTTTTAGCGAGCATTCTCACGAACATTCGGGCGAGCAATAGAATATAGATAATACATAGAATTCGCGCTACAATGGCTGTTAAACCCAATATATTTACTTCACTTTGACTTATGATTTTAATCTAGGAAAGAATCTTCGTAGTTTGTCACTAATTTTAACTTGACTAGTGATGGGCTTACTCAAAATAAATAGCGATAAAATATCGATAATGTTTACAATAGATCCTTAGATTTGGTTTACTCAGAATTAATTTCAGTAGAATGTTGATAAGCTCTCGATACCGATAAATAAATTTGAACGTAGGAACAGACACTTGTGTGATTTATTAAACCTGTTCAAATTCAAATCTGCATTTTATTATTTAGAAATGTAATTTTTTTATGTATCTTACTCTTACTCTAGAAATAATTCTTAAATGAAACTGAAGTAAATTTATTGGGTAAAACTGCTGTTGTAGAGCGATTTCTAAATTTTCTATATTCTACGGACTATTTGAATTTAGAGTGTTCGCTAGAATGATCGTGAAAATTTTCGGTTCGACGAAACAGAAAACGGCGAATGCTCGCTGTTCTGTTACAAGAGAATGCTCAGGTGTATCAGCGCCATTAAATGCAAGTATTTGAAAATTTACAAAAAGAAAAATGACATAATATCATAGATCTATGTTGATATTATATTTATTTATCGTTCATAGTCCAATCAGTTCTGCTCTGGAATGCCCTTCCATTAGAGATCAGGAAGGCGTCGAACCGCTGGAAGTTTAAATCTATGGCACGTGAACATATCCGAAAGGGACTATTGGCACCATCATCTTAATCATTGTATTATATACCTATTTATATTTATATATACTTATATATCTATATATTTATTATTTAAATATGCATATATATTTATGTATATATTATATTATGTTATATAGTATATATTTAATAATATTACCATGCATTTATTGTTATTATTGTAAAATACACCTTATCTTTTTAACGTGACCAAAACTATTTGTACACCTACCATACCTATCTCTGCATCACCCTATGGTTGACTGGTAGAGAATGCTTATAGCATTAAGTCCGCCATTGTACCTATGAGTTGTACATAAAGTTTAAATAAATAAATAAATAAATTTATAGTATTCGAATGTCTCTAGTGACATCGATGACAGACATCACGCCAAGGTTCGTGACCAGCGCGCTCATCGGTAAAATGCTTTAACCTGGCGTGATTGATGCTGGGTGACCCAGCGAGCTTTAAAACGGCCATATTTTTCTTATGCGCTTATCCGATGTTTGAGGCGTTTGTGTAGCTCACCTCACCGATCCGCCGGTTCGGCCGATGTGACGCCGGCTGCGCAGCGAGATACACGTGCGTGAAATGAAAGCGGGTAAATATGACCCAGCGTCATCGCTGGCGTGGTATTTTTGTGGCATACTTATTTTAGTTAATTTCGTGTTTTGGACAATGTCTGTAGTTAATTTATTTGGTTTTTATAGTTATTCCATGAAAATGTCATTGACAAAGCACCCAGACCGAATTTTGTCCGTACTGGATGAATCCGAGTCTGACGAAGAGAACATCGACGCTGCATCGGACGTCGGCAATGAAGATCGCTTATTTGAACGAAGTAACAGCAGTGAAAGTTAAAAAGACGACAGCGATATCTACTCAGATTCATCAGAAAATCTCTTATCTTTGCAAAATCGATTACGCCAGCAGTTTTCCAAAGAAAAAGCCTAGATCATATCAGTCCGTACTGAAATAATTGCAGTACTTCTATGATTATCAATGAAGATGTAGAAGACTGTTTTTTATCTTTTGTAACATTGTAAGTTTCTTTAATCTCTCATCTATAACCTGAGATTGTTATTTCCTCTAATTTGTAAGAATAGTTCATAAAAAGTTACAAAAATAGAATTAGAGTATTAAATGTTACATTTTCAACGTTGATTTTGCATGTTTCTTTGGAAGCTAATAAAATTTTGATTTATTTAATATTATGTGATGATGATTAATATTATGAATGATTTATTTAATAGTATTATACTTATAGAAAATAATAATTCTTATGCCCAATGACATTTTCATTTTAAATGAAATATAATATATAATATATTAATATAATAGATCTGCAGAAAGTGCAGTAACAGAGGGAGACTGTCTTTTGTAAAATTGACCTTCAAAAAGGGCTTTGAATAAATGACTTTATGGTGATTCTGCTGAATTAAGTCATAAGTCTTGACTGAAGCAGATGGAGAAAATAAGGAATACATAATAGGGTAAAAGGGGAGAGGGCGCGAGTGTGCCACCGTTCATATCAGCTCCGCGTTTTTAATTCGATAAAAAATATCTGCAAGCAGTAATAAACGTTAGAACAGTGATAAATCGCAAGAAAGTGCAAAGAACTACCTGGAAAATGTATATGTTTCTCGCAAAAGTGAAAGATTAGTGCAATAACAATCAAAATATAAATAACACAAACAAGGGACAAAATATCAAATATTTTACAGTGTAATCAACTAATCACACCCGAAATGAATAAAAATAGTGTCGTGAACAAGAATTTACATAAATGCAAGTGAATTATTGTTTTGCACGTAAGTAAGAACTTTTTCTCATAGGTGCATAACCTCAAAACAAAATATTGCAAAGGCATAAATCGTCCGTTACAAGAATAACTAGCGCCATCACAAAAGAAACGAGAAAACATCGATAAACACACTCAATATCGGAGTAACTAATTCCGCTACTTACCAAAAGAGGGCGATACTTCACGCTGAGCTAAAAATAGAACCAATTTAAATAATGGACGAAATAAAATGTATGTTCCGAAGTATGCAAGAAGAATTAAGGCAGCAAAAAGCAGACATGCTTGATATGAAGGAAGACATAAAAAAATACCATTATTAGCACCATGAGCAAGAAGTTTAACAGTTTAGAATTAAAAAATGAGGGCCTGGAACAACAACTAGAATCACAAAAGAAAAAAATAGAAAATATTGAGAGATCTGCGAGAAGAAAAAACTTACTGTTTTTCGGAGTAGAAGAAAACGAACGGTCTTATCAGGATTTGGAAAACAAGGTGCTGGGTATCATAAATAACATGCTAACCATCAATTGCAACGAGTATGGCATGGAATTAGATAGACGACTAGGGAAAAAAGGTGAAAAAATTAGACCTATCCTAGTCACCCTGGCCACTATGGGCTTAAAAGTAAAGATATTAAAAAAAAAGAAAATGTTAGAGAACTCCCCTTATTACATAAAAGAAGACTTTCCCTTAGAAATAATCAATAAACGCAAGGAGCTTCAAATCGAGCTCAAAAAGGAAAGAGAACTGGGCAATAGGGCTATAATAAAATACGATAAAATTATGATCTTGAATGAGAAAAGCAGATAAAAAGAACAAGTTACCCCCAACAATCAAGGGCAGGAGAAGAAAAATAACAAGAAAAGAAATCTATCAGAATCCCCTGAAAACACTTCAAGCTCTAACAAGAATGGAAACAAAAAACAATTGGCAAAAATAAATAAAAATAACAGTACCTCATAAAGAAACCAACACTTGCATACCACGGATCCCATTCTCCACAAAAAGGAACACAAAACTCAAGCCAAACAACACTGTAGCAATCAGCGCACCCCTCTCTCAACCCAAATCTCCCAAGACGGCTGGTCACCGCGGGAGAATCAGACCAAAACCCTCCAGAGGAAAATAACTCCCCAACTACATCAAAGGGTCATAAAGGCCCAACCTTATATTTTATAGCTACATACAATGTAAGAACTCTATCGACACATGCACGTCTGTTGGAGCTACTAGAAGCACTGAAAAATGTAAAGTTCGACATAATCGGCTTGTCAGAAATAAGAAGACTGGGAAATACAATACAAGAATACCAAGACATAATACTTTATTACATAGGAGAAACGCCGGGACTCTACGGAGTGGGATTCCTTGTAAAAAAACACCTTAAAAATTACATTGATAGCTTTGTTGGATTATCAGAACGAGTGGCGCTATTGAAACTTAATATTAATAAATTCAAATTAAGCATTATACAAGTATACGCACCTACTGATGCGGCCCACGACGAAGAAATCGAAGCCTTCTACGACACTGTCGACAAAGCTCTAAAATTAACCGAAGGAAATGTAGTAGTTATGGGCGACTTTAATGCCAAATTAGGCCAAACAGAACATAAGGAATACCCAATAACAAACAAGTTCGGATGTGGGGAACGAAACAAAAGAGGCGAAAGATTACTACAGTTTGCTCATGAGAACAATCTCTCTATTATGAACACATTCTTCAAAAAGAAAAGAAAACAATGATGGACATGGATCTCCCCAGATGGTAACACAAAAAACGAAATTGATTATATTCTCTCAAACCTACACAAAAACATACAGAATGTACAAGTACTAAACATACAATTTCCGACAGTTCATAGGTGCATAAGGGCAGCTTTTAGTCTTAAAACATCTAAGAAATCAAGAACCACCTACTCAAATTACCTCAAAACCACACTGAAAACAGACGAAGAAATTTCAACATAGATAGAAAGACTACTTTACCATCAAGAAGTGCTTTGTCAGCAATATGAAGAAAATACAGTCCAACAATACTACAACAAGTTAATCTCCGCTATCAAAAATAGTTTAAAAGTAGCTTCAATCACCAATAAACAAGCAGAAAAAATACACAACGTTATATCAGATCGGACGAAGAGACTAATAGACCGAAGAAGAGACTTACAAAGAACAAGGCCAAAGTCAAGAGCAATGAAGAATGAATTAAGCGCTCTGTACAAACTTGTAAGTAAATACTTGCGACAAGATTACCAGGAACATCGTAGATATACTATAGAAAAACATCTTAATTCTTCCGGCAGCTTAAAGAGAGCGAACCATGAACTAAGATCGCATAACACCTGGATAGAAGGCCTCCGTGTATCGGACAGAGTATCACACAATAGGAAAGACATACTCCAAATAGCCACATCGTTCTATAAAACCTTGTACAACGTACCAAAACATCTGGAAACCCACCAATACCCATCAGAGGAAACTCAAAGCGTCTCAGAGATACAACCAATATAGGAATCAGAAATTATTAAAGAAATAAAACGGCTCAAATCAGACAAAAGCCCGGGACCTGACGGAATAACGAACGAAGCATTAAAAATAGCTTGTACAGCTCTCTCTACACCCTTAGCAATACTTTTTAACAAAATTTTAGATAACTCTAAAACACCAAAGGAATGGTCAGAGTCAAACATTATATTACTGTATAAAAAAGGAGACCCTAACGATGTAAGCAACTACAGACCTATCAGCCTTCTGCCTACGCTGTACAAATTGTTCTCATCGATAATAGAAAAAAGAATAAGTCCCACACCAGACTCATTCCAACCAATTGAACAAGCAGGGTTCAGAAAAGGCTATTCAACGGTAGATCATATCCACTCAGTCGAGATACTCATCGAGAAATATCAAGAACATCAAAAACCACTCTATATAGCCTTCATTGATTACCAGAAAGCTTTTGATACAATACTTCATTCATCTATATGGGAAACACTGAAGTCTCAAAATGTAGAGACCAAATACATCAAAGTGCTGAAATATCTCTACGACAACAACACAAAAAGAGTGAAGTTGGAGTCAACAGGACCTGCCTTTCCAATAAAGAGAGGGGTAAGGCAAGGAGACCCTCTATCACCTCGAATATTTATCGCAGTACTAGAGTCTATAATTAAAAAATTAAGCTGGAGCACAGTTGGTTTAAATATCGAAGGCAAACGACTTAGTCACCTGAGATTCGCTGACGACTTAGTCTTACTTTCTGAAAACAGTACGGAGCTAGAACAAATGGTATGCACTCTCCAAAAAGAAAGTAAACAGGTGGGCCTGGAGATCAATTTTGAAAAAACTAAAATAATGACAAACTCATCAAAAAATCAACTTCAAGTAGACAATGTATCCCTAGAATATGTAGATTCTTATATATATCTGGGCAAACAAATATCTTTCGACAAACAACACAACGAGAAGGAGATCGAGAGGAGGATAAGGGACATGGAGGAAATTTTGGAGCCTTAAGGAAATTTTCAAAAGCCAGATGCCTGTAAAAATAAAAAGAAAGGTTATGAATAGCTGTCTCTTACCTTCACTCACGTACGCCAGCCAAACTTGGAAATTCACACGACGAGCTAAGAACAAAATAATTACTTGCCAAAGGAGTATGGAGAGAAGCATGATGAAAATCAGAAAAATACAAAAAATACGCCACTCCAAGATAAGAGAAGCAACAGGAGTAATAGACGCTCTCAGTTACGCCAAGAGATTAAAATGGCGATGGGCAGGACATGTCGGGTGAATGAGCGACGAGAGGTGGACAAGCCGGGTAACGTCCTGGCAAGGGCCCTCAGGAAAAAGGAAGAGAGGTAGGCCTAAAACTAGATGGGAGGATGACATCACAAGAACTGCTGGAAAAAGATGGATGACACAAGCTGCGGATAGAGATTACTGGGCATCTCTGGAGGAGGCCTTTACCCTCAAGTGAGAGGGGTTCACGCTTAAAAGACATATTTTATTTTGTATATTATTTAAATTGCATTCAAATTCGATCAGTTAATTTTAAATTTTAATACTTATAGCCAAATATTATATTAAATATCCCTAATTAATTATTTTTATAAAATAATATCATAATATGCATAAATTTTTATAATATCAATAAAATTTTAAATAATGTTATTTTTTATCTTAAATTCTAATTCAACATTAATTGATAATTTTATACTAATTCAATATATTATATAACATCTCTAATTTTAATAATATTTATATTAAATTATTATTGCATGAAAAGAAAAAATATTATTATTATTTACTGTTATTTTGAAAAGGTGTGAAATAAAAGGCTTTTTTATTTTTATTTTTATTTATTTTATTTTAATATTTTGGCATTGTTTATTTTCCAAACAAAATCAACTATTATATAAAAAACAACTTAATTATGTCTTAAAATTAAAAAAAAGCCTATTTAATATATACAAGACGAAAAATTAATTAAAATTAAATTTAGAAGGCGTCATGAAAGTCATCCGCATCGCAGTCAATCGGAAGCGTGCCCAGAAGACTCGCTTTTGTGCTAAATACGCGCCAGCCCTCTGGTCACCCGAGGCGTCGATCAGTCTCTTTGCGAGATCCCTAAAAATGGATCTCGCACTTGGACCCCATGGCCCCAAGGTTTCAACCCCAAACGGCTCAAATACATAATCTCCTACAAGATTTACGTATTTGTGCCGTTTGAGGGTCTCTGCTGAAGCAGCAGCAGCGCTCGCACAACCTGCTGTGCTGGAAAGATGAGATGGCGTAAGGGTATCGACACATGTCGCGTCCCATACGAAAGGCCTACCCAGCTTCCACGACAGTAAAGACATCCCATCCGGTCTCTTGCCATCGTCACGTGCCAAGCCCTGAGATGCAAGTTGGGCTGGAACGCCAGCGGTGACAAGAGCACGGCGCAGAATGTCGTTGAGGTTGGCGTGTCGTGAAATACGACCTGCGCTCCTGCTGCATGACAGACCATGGTGACCAAGGCTATCGACAGCCTCTCAGCAGTGACAGCGATGCGGAGAAACACATGACGCGCCTAAACGAAGGCAAGTAGTGAAGCGGAAGGTCGTATCGTCCAACATGGTACCTATATTGGACGATGGCAGTGCCTGAAGCTAGAGGCCCGATTCCCATTCTCCCACAACCAGCCGGCGAGCACGCTCCGCAGCGTTGGCCGATGTATTGAGGAGTTGAAACTTTTAAACACTCGTGTTGCATGTTTAAGAATATATATATATATATATATATATACGGGAATTAACGCAAAAATGCATTAGGTATTTACATACCTTATTTTGCTTGACGTTTCGAGACGGTTGCACGCCCCGTGGTCGCAAGCTGACTGGTGTAGTGGTCCACCCCACGGCCAGAGTAACGCGCAGAGTACGAGCACTGATACAAGACCACCAGGACCTGTTCACGGAAGATGAGTATAGCAAGTTATATGGTCCCAAGCCATACCAACCACCTAGGCTATATGGTCTGCCTAAGGTACATAAGCCCAACGTGCCACTGCGGCCTATCGTAAGTCAGATTTCCTCGACTACTTACGACCTTGCGAAGCACGTTGCATCGGTATTGCGGCCATTAGTCGGTATGACACCGTCTTTCGTGAAGAACTCGCGTTATTTCGTCCAGATCGTACAAAGCATCCGATTGGAACCGGAAGATGTAATGGTAAGCTTTGACGTTGAGTCGCTCTTGCCCTGTCCTGTTCCAATAAGGGAATGTCTGGACGTAGTGAGGGATAAACTGAGTGACAATGATATGCCTCACAACTATATTGATCTATTAAAACAATGCTTAGATGGCAACTACTTCCTCTTCTAAGGCCAATATTACCTCCAGATCGATGGTGTCGCAATTGGGAGTCCAGTAGCCCCAGTACTGGCTAATATCTGGATGGAACATATTGAGGAAAAGGCGCTTAGCATCGGACCTAAGGCCATCAGGCTTTGGAAAAGATACGTGGATGACATCTTTAGTATCGTAAAAGGAGGTAAGCAGTAAGTAGATCAATATGTGCAACACCTTAACTCCATTCATCCGAAAATGAGGCTCACATACGAAATGGAAACTGACAGATTGTTGTCATTCTTGGATGTAAAAGTGACTGTGAGACCAGATGGGTCCTTAAAACACTGCGTATACCGGAAGCCTACACACACAGATACCTGCACGCCACGTCGCACCACCACCCTCGACACCTGCAATCCGTTGTGACGTCACTAAAAAACAGAGCACATGACCTCTGTGACCCTGAGCATTTGAAGCTAGAGCTAGACCATGTTCAGAAGGTACTTAGGAAGAACGGATACCAGGTACAACGACGAACGTCACGGCCTACCAAGCGAGAAAAACATCCGGCGGTAAATAGACAACCGACCTACATGCCCTACATCAGAGGTGTTATTGATAAAATAGGAGCCAAGTTAAAAAAACTACTCCAGTTCGACCGTATTTACACCAGGGGCCAAAGTATACAACATGGTGGGCACACCAAAGGATGTTCTACCGCTACAAATCCCAGGTGTCTATAAAATCAACTGTAGCTGCGGAAGCTCTTACATAGGGCAAACGAAGCGGACTATCGCTGAACGTATAAAGGAGCACATCGCAGCTGTAAAGAACTGTCAAACGAACAAATCGGCGATTGCGGAACATTTACTTCAATCGGGCACCAATCACTGGATTGAATTTCATCGTCCCCAAGTCCTCTCCACGGAACGTCACTTTTACCCAAGAGTTGTGCGTGAAGCGATCGAAATCAGAAAACATAAAAATTTCAATCGGGAAGAGTGCTTCAAATTGTCATCGGCGTGGAATCCAGTGATTCGACTAACAACACCCCACTTTAATGCGTAGTCGGCGAATGTTTAATATACAGATACGGTTAGTGTGTTTTGCGCCGGTACTTCGAAAATAAACGACCCGGGGGTAGAAATGAAAGCTTCTATCTTGCACTCGGAGACGTGACACCGCTACACTAGTCAGCTTGCGACCACGGGGCGTGCAACCGTCTCGAAACGTCAACCAAAATAAGGTATGTAAATACCTAATACATGTTCGCGTTAATTCCCGTATATATATGTATTGAGGAGTTTTTCTCGTACCACGCTGCAAAGCAGCCCATCCCATTGCCTCTGGGAGAACAAGTTTCGGGGTAACTCAGTTCCTGGACAAGCCTTTCTCCAAGCATTCATGGCATCGGCCTTACACGGCACCTCAGAATCAACCAGTGTAGGTGCTAAGATTTTCCTGGTCAATTCTGCAGTGCTGTGGACCGATGACAAGAACGCTGGCAGGCTTACGTCAGAAATTTTGCGAACGCCGAGGCCGCCCAAGCGCACAGGTAAGGACGCCTGCTGCCACAATTGGTCGTTCAGAGCCACATTTAAAATTTTACTTAGGGTATTCTGTATAATTTTGTCAATTTGAATGAGTGGATTCGGATTTTAACATAAAAAGTGAAGACCGTAACTTGTAAAGGAGATGAACAAAAATCATATGGGCCTGTGCCCCAGCAAGTACAGAGATGAAACATATATAATTTTAAAGAACAAGTCTTCTTGTTATGCAATAAGAAAGGCGCGTTTAGCTAAGCAGCAGTAGTCAAAAGTTATCCCATAAAAACAATACATGTCAAAAATACCAAGTCTCTCGACCGTAAAAAGTTGTGAGATCTGTAATACCTACCAAGTCGGTTAATTAAAAATCTTTAATGTTTTAAATAAATATATTGACTTGGCAATCGCATGGAAACACAATATATCTCATAAGTAATACATATATAAATTAGATTGTTTAATGCGATTGCCAAGTCAATATATTTATTTAAAACATTAAAGATTTTTAATTAACCGACTTGGTAGGTATTACAGTTCTTACAACTTTTATGGTCGCGAGACTTGGTATTTTTGACATGTATTGTTTTTATGGGATCTCATTTCTTTTTGTAGATATTCTTACTTTTGTCCTTTCCGGTAACTTCTACTTCTTGTACACCAACAACGAATATTTTTAATTAAAGCTCTAACTGCAAATGTAATTTTGTAATCCTTTATATTCATATGGGATTACAAAGTTATTTATGCAGTTGATGTATCTCGAAAACTGGGCCGAAATTGAAATATATTTTAGTATTTCCTTCGTTCATACACTAAACACTAATTGTTTCCTAAACGACAATGGCAGATCTCCATACATCAAAATGTCTGAAATTAAATTGAAGCGAACAGTAATAAAAAATATATCAAATAAATTGGCGTAAGTAACAGAGTCTACAAATGATTCTATTTTCACTCAGGAAAGGTGCAAAAAGAAGATATCGGTGTTTGAATTTTTAGTTAAGAATGAACAATGTAGGTAAAAGGAAAGTTATAGTATGAAAGTTAAACAATGTATAGTTGGTGCCACGAGAAGATAGACTTTTTGTAAACAAACATTCAGGGCTTCACAACCTTTTTTCAAACAGTAGTGTTTTAGATTTTATATTTTTTGAACAGTCGTTTTTTTCAATGCCTAATTATGCCACTATGGTTTTTAATTTATATTGTTTAATTTTACTGAAATAAAAATATTTGATTTTGTGTTTGAATCGTCGAATGTTCATAAATTTGCCGATTTTTTGTCATTTTACACATAATTTATTTTGTAAATTAAGGAATAATAGAGTACCATGTATGTTAATGATACATGTTCAACAATGAAGGCATGGAGATTTTACGTTGTTTGTGAATGAAATCGTCAGAATGAAGTTAACAAATTCCATTAAAAGTTACGGTAGTCTGAAAACGCAATTTCTTTTTTAGGTATAAATAATTTTCTGCGCGGCTAATAGTTTGCCATCTGCTATTCTGCACCCGCTTTTTCGAGATGCCGGCAGCGGGAGGAGCGTTGCGATCCCATAAACTTGTACCTATTTAACTTTACATTTACCCCTTCTTGACAACAAAAAATAATAATTTTGTTCTCTGGTAAATGCATGTTCAGCCCAAGAATGTAACAATTCGATGAACCAACTCCAAATGTTGAAATTCTAGGCGTCAGTACCTCAAAACATTAAAAAATCCAGTTGACAGCGCATAATATCGATAAAAACCAGATCCATTGACATATTAGTTTCCAATGACACGTACATATCTATATACCGATGATATACCGTTGCGCTCATTCGATTTGACATTATTTGTTTTTGACAGAACTATCGCTAAGTAACTTAGTAGAAATTCTTTGTTTACAAAAAGTCTATGTTCTCGTGGCACGGACTATAGGTAGGTACGTTTGAATTATCAAATGACATTATGTCAGATTGACATCAAAACGCGGAAGTCTTTTGTAGCATATAACTGTCACAGCCAAAGACAAAAGCAGAGCTGCACATTTTAAATCGATTTTATGTGAAATCGATTCAACTTTGAAACGATGCTGTGACGTTTTTATTTGATGTAAACGTTGTTTTGCTTCAAAAATATTAGTTTATTGATATAATGTCGATTAAATATTAAATAACTGCATTTTAAACCAAACCAACTCTATAAAGGTTGATCGTATCGATTACTTATTTAATAATCGATACGGATGTAGCACTCACGTCTATTCCTGTCACACCATTGTCTATGGCAACAATCAAATAATAAAGTATTCGTAATCAATTGGAATGCTTTTTATCATCATAAAATACTCCAGCTTTAACGAGACAAAGTGAAAATATTAAAAATCGTAGAAAAAAAACCAATTTGTTTTGGTCATATGAAGTTTAAGGTCGCCACAACAAACCCAGACAAAATTCTGCCATTGTTCTTTGAAGCTTCTATGTTTGCTAGAAGTGCCTTAGACTTTTGATGATCGGTCTGTGAGTGACAAAATTAAGAATTTTGACTCGTTATAATTCTTAAACTACTGGTTCAATTTGAATGAAATTTGAAATACACCATCTTTATACAATGCCTGCATGGTTACTAAATAACCAGGCTTCTAGTTTTATCCACAACGAAGTTATAGGCGGTCGAAAATGGCCTGAATTGCTTTGAGAAAAGGATGGTACGGCCGTGTCACTTTTTTGCTCGACTTGGTGGGAGCACTACCGTGCCCCCAGATTATGGTTTGAAATCTAGATGATGAATGACATATTTTTTGATAATATTTCACAATGTATTGATATAATGTAATTATAGTTATATAATATATTTTAGTTTTCATGCATTTTATTGTCCTAAGTTTCTTTTATTACCATATTTTAGTATTTCAGTTCAGTTGTTTGTTATAAATAAGTATCTCACCCTAATATTAGGAACTAATGAAAAACAACAAAAACATACTTTTACACATTTAATCATTTAATGTAATTAATACATTATCTAAAAATGCAGCTGGTGACACAATATTTTCTTGGTGTCTCGTCCACCGCAAATACCAGAGAATAGTCATAATGTGTGCACAACATCCAACGGTCCGATTACCAGCTACACAATTACACCAATAACCTAAGATTGCATCTCTATTTTGGTCTTTGCTTGAGGGACTCTCATCATATACATTAGTATAATACTCTCGTCTAAAAGTAAACTATAACCAAAAAGGCGCGTACGTCGAAAGATAAGACCTCCGTTCTATTACTTTACTCTATGGATAAGACGACAAGTCAACATGACTGTCAACTATTTTGACATTAGCTTGATGATACCAGAGCTGGATTAAAACAACCCTGTTAATAAGTGAATTTTGAACTATATTTTGAACTTATTTTTAATTTATTATTAAGAGGTTTGTTTTTGTAGAAAAAAAAATAGATATAATTATAATGATTTAATCATTCTTAAGATTACAAGTATTTTAACTTTTACAATTCTGTTGCTACATTTTTCCCTACACTGATCTTTTATCATTATTACGTGGCATCATTATCGGTAGATTCAAACAAAGTCAATTATAAGGAAATTGCTTCAAATTATTTTAAATTATTTTCTTTTCAGCGACTGCAGTGGAATGTAAATAGTACTTTAAAATTCCTTGTATGTTTTATATAACTTATCTACAGCCGCTTGTTTCTGGTCAACATGGGGCACATTTTGTCCAAGTCCTTTAGGGACAAAAAGACAATATCGAATAATAGTAAAAGCCGATTGTATATTAATTTTCAGTATCCTGTCTGAAACATCATTTAAATTTTGTATTTTTTCCTGTATAAATGAATCAAAACCGTCGTCTAAAATTGGGGACCCCAGGAGGCGAGGAGAACTTTTTTCAACTTGGCAATGTTTTAATTTTCCTACATGCGCAAAGAACCCTTTGATAACAAATAGTTTAAAAAATTAAGGTGACATCTTTAATTTCGCGAAAATATGTAATTTAAATCTGGGTAGCTATGATCCAGCGTCATTGCCCGTGTAATTTTTTTCATGTCAATAACGCCGTGTCAATTTCTTTTTCGCTATGTCAACTATAAAACTCCATAAACGCGCACTCGTTACTGACGAAGCAAATCACACCACATTTAAATTTTGTAGATTGTAATAGATTTGTTCAAAATAGAGAAACATGAATGTTCTATACCATAATTATATCTTCTGTTTGTACTCGTATAACACAGACAACGCACAACCAAAACTATTTAGCACAAGAAGTTGAAATGTGTTAAGTATACAGTATGTTCCTTTGCACTACGAAGAGATTTTCGGAATTTCCCATGGGAACAGGCAGAATCGGTCTTATATAAAACGTAAAACGCACGTGACGCCCAAATACCGCGTATTGAATAAGCCAACATTTGTTTATGAAAATCTGGTATTACTCTGAAACGTTTATTTACATCTTCTAGTCTTATTTATATTCTTACACTTCACAAGTACAAAATGAATGTTGTCTAATAATAGTGAAAAGAAAAACCATCAACACCTATAAATGCACCCGTGTTATCATATGGCTTATTATGTTGGCATTATAATATCTTTGCCATATACACAATAGCTTTGCTTGTAATACTGCGTAAAATTATTTAAAAAGGTCTTCGCAGAAGTAGATGCGAACTCAACATCTACTGAAGAGAATTTTAGAGTTCATCCTACTATTTAAATATTTAGCAATTACGCATCAATCATTTGGTTTTAATTTTCAACAATGCGATACTGAAGGACAGTTTCATTGCATATTATACAAAAACTGAAAATCCTTTTAGAACAATATTATGAGTACTTTAAAAATGGTGTACTACTTTTACCCATTCATTTTCCAAAGAAAACGTGCCAGATCGTGGCCATAAAAACGACACATGTAAGTCAAACTTTCTCTTAACCAGAGACGATATATCAAGCATGAGCTGGATCCCCACCGTTGTGCTTACTCGTGCATTTCAGATTTATTTCTACATCAGCCCATTCTTTGCTGCCGTACATATTATCTTGCGTACCGTTTAAGCTCCTTGCTAGTCTTTGTAATAGGATTATTTTTGATTCTGGTGAAAACAAAAGGTTTTGTGTTATCTTCAGGAAGTCATTCGTTGCCTTTTTTGCCAGTTCGCCTATGTACTTCATTGTTTGTGAAGTGCAAAAAGTAAAATAAATAAATAAAAAATAAATATATTCTCACTTTAGTAACTAATTTATTCTGTCCCGATGATTAAAGTTCTACCCATTGAACTAGAAAAGGAATATCCAGTAGAATATAATTGTCTGAAGACAGCGCCATCTAGTGACCGAACGATGCACTAAATGGCTTGTTATGAGGTGTGCGCCGGCGGCATCGTAGGTACTTACCTAATTTAAAGACACTGCGTCAGATGTCGCTAGAGTCAAAGTTACCAGTAAGTAATTAAAGGATTTTGTATCTGTAGGTTCGCCAACGTCCATATCATATCGAATTACACGAGGACACAGTCAACATCGCATTTTATTTTTCCGCCCGTTCCATCCCGGCATTGTAACATTTTGGTGACCCCGACGTGATCTTGTCTCCCGGTATCGTGGAAGTCAATCGCGAATACCTAGCGTTAACTGGCATACGTTCGCGAATCTGCATCGTGGAGCGGAACAAGAAATACTTACCCGGAAAGGTGGTGCACGTGGCGGAATCCACCTCAAGAAGAATACCGACCGGTCAAGTAAGTGGTGTTGGCAATCCTATCATTCTATCCTAATCCTATTCGATATCCCTGCAGGCATCTATAGGTATTCAATTTTCAAACAACCAAACGAGAACCGAATACTTAACCTCAACCGTAACCCAAGATGGCCGAACAAAAATCGGAAACCAAGTTGGAATCCGCGGATTTACAAACCTTAAAGAGAAGGCGAGGAATCTTTAAAGGCAAGGTAACATTATTTCGTAAATACCTAAATTCTTTAACCGATGATCAGCCGTCTGCCGATCAATTAGTAGAATTAAAGTTACGAACGGAACGAATAAAGTTAGTTTTTAACGATTACGAATTGTGTCAGGACAGTATAGAAACTGTATGCTCAGACTATGAGGTGCAGTTACAAGAACGAGAGAGTTTTGAGACATGCTATTCCGGAAGACGAAAGGTCTCCGGAGTTGTGCACATCCACTAGTACAGCTATAGAGTCAAAACCGGATAATCATGACAATATTAAATATCCAGACATAATTCTACCCACCTATGACGGGACTATAACACAATGGATTGAGTTTCGAGATACGTTTGATGCTATAATAAATCAAAGTAGTTTAAAATCGATTCAAAAATATAAATACTTGCGTACTTGTTTAAAGGACAGCGCACTTGAGGTAATTGCGTCATTAGAATTTAACGAGAGTAGTTACGAGTTAGCCTGGAAGTTGTTATGTGAAAGATATAACAACCCCCGAATAATTATATATAATCACTTAACCTTACTGTTTGATATTGAGCCAATACCCGCGACAGCGACTGCTTTGCGGAGCTTAATAGATAATATTTCTAAACATTTAAGAACTATAAATTCGTTAAATGTTAGTGTGGAAAACTGGGATGTATTAGTCATATTCTTTTTGGCCTCCAAGCTCGACCCTTCTATTCAACGAAAATGGGAGGAAAAAATCGGCTCAAAGGATTTACCTACTTTACAGGACTTCAAAACATTCCTACGAATGCGTGCCGATCTGCTGGACACATTGAAAGGACCTGCACACCAAAGTCAATCGAACAATAACAAGCAAATGGCTACAAGGAAGGCATTTTTGACCACGACGGCTCCACCATCCCAACCGAAATCTAAAGGTAACCCAATTCGATGCCCTAATTGTAACGAAGGTCATTTTATTAGTTTGTGTCCTAAATTTTTAGCACTTAACCTAGAAGCACGAACTCGTCTCATAAAAAGGTTAAGGTTATGTTTTAATTGTTTTCGGTCTAACCATGCTATTCAAAATTGTCAAGCCAGTCGGTGTCGAACTTGTAAGGGAAAACATCACTCATTACTGCACAACCCGGCATTCACACGTCACACTCACACTACCGAATCGGATCAAACCGTTACAAACCAACCGAATACTCCTACATCTACTTTATGTCATTCTCAATTGCAACCGGGTCCAGGGATACCAAATATTCAATCAACTGTTGCTTCATTCGCACAAGCAAATCGCAAGCAAGTCACTCATAACCCAGTCGTCCTATCAACGGCGTCAGTTTACATAAACAATAACGATAATCAACGAATAAAATTAAAGGCACTTTTAGACTCGGGATCGCAGTCAAACTTCATAACACATAGAGCGTACGAAATGCTTAGAGTACCTAAACAAAATATTAAGTTGGAAGTGCGTGGTTTCAATGACAATATAACTAATGTGAATAATTTTTGTAACCTAACGATTTATTCAAGGGACAATACGTACTCGGCCGACATGATCTGTTACATAGTACCGAACCTTTGTAAACTGCCACAAATAGATAACTTAGAGAGCATTTCTATACCGAAAAAATACCTATTAGCCGACGAGAACTATTCTATGGCCGGCGAGATAGATATGATCATAGGCGCTGAACAATTTTATCAATTATTATGTATAGGGCAACATAGGTTAGGCAAGGGACTACCTATTTTACAAAAAACGCGATTGGGTTGGGTCATTTCGGGCCCAGTGCCAATGTGTCACCCTACTAATAGCACGACGCGATGTAACTTAGTAGTAACCGAGGGTAGTTTATTATCAAGCTTTCACATGGGGGAGGAACGGGAACTATCAGATGATGATACAAACCAGTGTGAGGAAATCTTTCGTACACACTCACGGACAGCTGATGGTAGTTTTGTCGTAACCATTCCCCTTAAGGAGAACCCAACTTCATTGGGAAATTCACGACATATTGCATACAAAAGATTAAAAAATTTAGAACAAAGGTTTCATCGAAATACAGATTTTAAACAAAGTTATATAAATATGATGCGTGAGTTCGAGCAGGCGGGCCACATGACGAAGTTACAAACCCCTCCAGATGGCCCGTGCGTTTACCTTCCCCACCATGCCGTAGTAAATTATGAAAAGGTAACCACACCGGTAAGAGTAGTGTACGATGCATCATGTCAAACCGACAACGGATTGTCCTTGAATGACATACAATATAAAGGTAGTATAGCTCAAGACGAGTTGTTTAATTTATTAATACGATTTAGAGTCCACACGTTTGTAGTTTGCGCCGACATAAAATCGATGTATACGATGATTCATATTAATCCTAATCAGCGAAAATTGCAATGTATCTTATAACGAGAAAACCCGAATCAACCAATTACCTATACACTTAATACGTTAAGTTTTGGTTTAAAAAGCGCGCCGCACTTAGCAACGCGTTGTTTACGACAACTAGCGCTGGAAAACATGTCGCGGTACCCTGACGCAGCGGCCGCTATTATGACCGGCTTTTATATTGATGATCTCAGCTACACCGGCGAAGACGAACACAAAATGGGAACCACTGTAAAACAATTAGATAAAATATTACAGGGAGCCAACTTTCACCTACGTAAATGGAGGTCAAACTCACCGATAATACTAAACGCAATTAGTACTATAGACAATCACCCATCCCAGTCGCAAATGACCTTTGGGGATGGCTCGAGTAAGGTCTTAGGCCTTGCATGGTGTCAGTTAACCGATAATTTAAAGTTTCAATTAAAACCGCATCAATTAACTAACCCGTTAACAAAACGGAAAGCCTTATCTATTTTATCATCAATTTTTGACCCGCTCGGGTTAATAACGCCGGTGTTGATAACCGCCAAAATATTTATACAAAGACTTTTTACAGATAAAACCGATTGGGACGAACCATTACCGAGACCGTTAGTTGACGAGTGGAATATGTTTTATAACGACATTGTTATACTTAACTCATTATCAGTACCGCGTCATGCTATTATACGTAATTGTACCCAGATCGAATTACATGGGTTCGGGGATAGCTCAATGCTGGCCTATGGCGCAGCTATTTACTTACGATCCATTGATAAGGATAATAACATTAAGGTACAACTATTATGCTCTAAATCAAGAATAGCGCGTAAAGAAACAATACCACGACTCGAACTACGCGCCGCGGCATTGGTAGCTTCACTTTATAATAAAGTTAAGAACGCGAGCAAAATCGAATTTCATAAAATCTATTTATGGTCGGACTCAACTATAGTTAAGTCATGGATAAGCAGTACTTGTCCAGATAAATTTCCCTTATTCGTTAAAAACCGGGTGAAAGAAATACAAGCGATAACGGATACTAGTCATTGGCATTGGATTAGTTCTCAGGACAATCCTGCTGATATTATAACTCGTGGGATAGCAGCGAGCGCCTTGGGTCAGTGCAGGTTGTGGTGGCAGGGTCCTGCATGGCTGCAGAAGCCGCGCTCACAATGGCCGCAAACCGAAAGCCCACATATAGTGAAGACCGAAAACCTAATTAATACCAAAACCGAATTTATTACAGAAACCAAAATAACCGAGAAATTAGAAACCGACAACAAAACAAAGACCGTAACCGAAACCGAAATTGACACCGAAACCGAATCGATACTTTGCAATATCACAATGCAACCAGAAACACAGTCGTTTATGCAAAACTTGTTTTTAAAATATTCTAGTGATACTAAACTTATTCGAGTGTTCGCATATACTTTGAGATATATTCATAACCTAAAATTAAAGAATGAAAGATTAAACGGTCCATTAACCACGAAGGAAATAAATAGTTCATTAAATAAATTACTACAGTTTACACAAAGAGAATCGTTTCCTAATGAGTACTTATTACTACAACAAAATAAACCTATTCTTAAAAGATCAAATTTACTAGCAATGAAACCATTCATGGAAGACGGTATAATTAGAGTAGGAGGACGATTGAGTAACTCACACTACTCACATAATAAGAAACATCCAATCATTTTACATCAGAAACATCCCCTTACAATCCTCATCGTACGAAACGAACACGAACGATTATTTCACGCTGGCCCTCAACTATTATTATCCTCGCTACGAGAACGATTTTGGCCGATACATGGAAAGGGTCTAGTAAACAAAATAGTGCAAACTTGCGTAAAATGCTTCAGGGCCAGCCCACAGACAACTTCGCCTATTATGGGCAATCTACCTACTGCCAGAGTCACACCATCCCCACCTTTCGATACAACGGGCATCGATTATGCGGGACCTTTCATGACGAGGGATCGGAGAGGTCGTGGTTACAAATGTTATAAATGTTATATTGGTGTATTCGTGTGTTTCAGTACGAAAGCTATTCATTTGGAACTAATATCGAGCTTGGAGTCCCAAGCATTTATAGCAGCGCTACGGCGATTTATAGCACGCCGAGGTAAACCGCGGGTACTGGTGAGTGACAACGCTACTACCTTTATAGGATCAAAGAATGAGTTAGCCGATTTATACGAGTTTTTAAGGGTCTGTTCAGACGACATAACAACTTTCAATGCTAATGAAGGCATCCAGTGGAAGTTCTTACCTGTGTATACTCCTCACATGGGGGGGCTACATGAAGCAGCCGTCAAAAGCTGCAAATATCATTTGAAACGCATTGTAGGTAACGCATTACTAACCTATGAAGAATTTTTAATCTATTTAATTCAGATAGAAGGAATATTGAATTCTCGACCCCTTTGTCCTATTCCTAGCTCCAATTCCGATGACATCCTCACCCTCACGCCAGCACACTTTCTGATCGGGAGGTCGATGACCTGCCTGCCCGACTACGATTACCAAGGCATACCATCAACCAAGCTAACACACTATCAACAAATTCAACAGATGAGACAGGATTTTTGGCGGTCCTGGTCTAGAGACTACGTAGGTCTCCTCCAACAACGCACCAAGTGGCGAGCTGCGAAGGGACCAAGTCTCAGCGTGGGAGCGGTAGTCCTCATCAAGAACGACAAACCACCGTATAGCTGGCAGCTGGGACGCATCACAGAAACTCACGATGGACGCGACAAGATATCCAGAGTAGCAACCATAAAAACTAACAGAGGACTCATCAAGCGAGCATTCAATAACATCTGCATATTACCGCTGAACGGTATCGACTAACGAAATAACCTATAATCAAACCAACAGAAGGCTCAACTAGATAAGCATCTACAATCACCTATAATCAAACTAACGGAAGACTTAACTAGATGACAATCACCTGTAATCAACCCAACTGAAGAATCATCAAGAAGGAAGCTTCAACAACATCAGCAGCATCTACTTAGTATTTAAGTCGTATCATAACCCTAAATTGAAATTGTAACCTAAATTTGAAATAAATAATGTTTGGGTCTGTCGTTTCCTTCAAGGTATCACCTGTTTGTCGTGGTAATAACACAGAATAGGTAGGTAGGTACACAATTATATACATGAATACACTCTCCTACCCATCAGGTGGGCAGAGTACTTGTTTTTAATTTGTACACTGTAATAATCATAAACCTAATAGTCATCACTCACATTCATACAACATTCATAACTCACTCAACATAACTATAATTTAAATCCATTACATTATTACATAATGGGGTGTAACATACCTACCATTGTAAAACTATAGCATAGGTACCTAGATTATAAGTACAATCAGTTTGTAAAACTTTGGCCCGCAGCATGTCTGAAGACAGCGCCATCTAGTGACCGAACGATGCACTAAATGGCTTGTTATGAGGTGTGCGCCGGCGGCATCGTAGGTACTTACCTAATTTAAAGACACTGCGTCAGATGTCGCTAGAGTCAAAGTTACCAGTAAGTAATTAAAGGATTTTGTATCTGTAGGTTCGCCAACGTCCATATCATATCGAATTACACGAGGACACAGTCAACATCGCATTTTATTTTTCCGCCCGTTCCATCCCGGCATTGTAACAATAATTATGCCATTAAAAATTAACATGGCCTTAACGTTCTACAGGAAAAAATCCTCAGATAATGTGAAAACATATCTTATAAATATTGTAAACACATTCTTCTATAGTATTTAGTTTTGCGTATACAAATTATTCATGACTAGAAAAAATATAATTTTAGCAAATTATCGACCAATAAAAAAAAATTATAAGCATATTTTTTTATTAAACTACCTATTAGGTATATTAAACCTTGTAATCATATAAAACAACTCTTTTCCCTGTTGTTCAACTATCTAAAGAGTCAGACAAAGTTGTCTTAGATGTTTTATAGGCTCTGGGCCAACATTGGTACACCACACAACAGATGTGATCCAAAAACTTCCTCCAGCCTCTTAAATTCCTAAACTTTGTGCACTTTTGTAATAAATAATACAAATCCGTGAAATGTTAAGATTTGCAGCAAACTCTTTAGACTTTAGTTGAAACACGATTAAACTTTGAGATTCGAAAGAAATATGGCGAAAGTTTTGATTGGAGCAAAGTTAAAAAGAAATCGTCATATTGGCATAACATAACATCGCACCTGAATATTTCTGAAAAGAATTAGATAGAGGTAGGCTGTTAGTTGAACCAGGATGTTCAAAATTGTCAGCTAGTTTTATTTTTACGTTAAAAGGAGACAAAAATTACTCATGCCTCTGTAGTACATATTTTGACACGCGCTGTACTATTATTTCGGCATATGAAGTCATGGGAGAATAGGTTTCATTGGGGTGGGGGGAGGGATCGTTAACATAGAGCTGTCGTTTAAATATCCACACTTTCCTGCATACATTATAATAAATAAACAATATTATATTATGAACTATTCTTTGCAAATTGACTGAATAAAATAAATAGGTACAAAAAAAATCCCATTACATTTGAGACCGGGTTGTAGTTAAAGTTTTTTTAGCTTTCTTATAGAAAATTCTCATAAAATAAACTTCACAAATCTAAAACCATGCAAGGTCAACAAATTAAAACCTCGAGAAAAGTGTTACAACAACAAAATCTGCTTGACGCTGACTGCCTACAAATGTTTTGACAAACTTGAAAAGTTTCCCTAAAATATCAAAACAATTCCGCTCAGGTTTTTGCCACTTACACTTGGCAAAGTGCCAGATAATTCTTTGGAAAAATATGAAGCGTCACTTGGAATATGTTAATAATTTTCAATTAAGTCTTGCAAACTACGCTAAAAGTAGAACGTGAGATAGAATAATTTCAACGACGAAATTGGACAGGAATATAAATGTTGTTAAATAAATTTTTGCTTTCAATATCATAAATTGACCACATAAATTGTGATATTTGAAGGATGCGGTTGGATTTATACTTTTTAAAGTGGGTGTGTAGGTATTAAATGAATACACGTTAGTATTAGTACATTATTTGTATGTATTCTCACACGCAGAATTGTGAAAATGATAAAGAATTAAATTAGATGCCAAGCCTTAAATAAATATCAATAACTGTGAAACGGTAATAAGATAATTCTCTTTCTGAGTTGTTTATGCTATAAACAATCAAACTATCATAGCATTCTTCGCACTTATCTCAGAGATGAAACGATAATGTGATTTGAAATACCATCACGGACCAGTGTAGACTTCCATCAAAACGGAAATCTTCATAAAAAATACTTAAGCTTCCTCGAAGTCTTCCAGGACTCGTTCGTTCGAAACTTTATAATGAAAACCTCTTACACTTTATGTGAAACAAAGGCCAAGAAAGTTTCTGATGTACCTGCTACAATAGACGAGATAAAGTTATAAGCAATAGGTATTTTCGAGCCTCCAACATTATTAGCATGTTTCGGCGACAGACGTACAAACGTAATTAAATTTAAGGAATGCTGTGTCTTGTTTGGTTTGCGGCTTCGCTTCATTTGAATGGGCTATGGAAGACTTAGACAACGTGAGGGTATTAGTAAGATAATTAAGGGCTTTTACTGTCACGTCCATGATACTGAAATAGATTATAGATAGTATTGTTTGATTGTTGTTAAAATAAGATCTGTATTTAAAAGATATTTCTTTGATTGGTAACTTTCTTTTATTAAAATTTATTGTTATTTTCATGTCAGAATGTAAAATTAAATAACAAAGGCAAGAAATACTCGTATTTTATTGCGGTGAATTTGTTTTAAAACACTAAGCGATGAGCGCCTTTCATCAAATAAAGCTGGGAGCATTAGACCTTAAGATTTGCATCAATCAGAAAATAAAAAAGAAGGAAAATGCTACTAAAGATAACATTCGCATATCTACATACGGTGCAAAAAACGTACCTAATAAAACTAGTACTGAAAAAGTTCATACTTCATCAAAACGAAGATGCTCTGGGCGCCGTTATCTAAGCATGATCGATGTTCTGTCACGATCCTTTGATATATTTCTTCGAGAGGGTGAAATTTTAAGCTCCGTAAATGTATTGTGTAAATTTAAAATGAAACGATGTCTCATTTTGCTGTAGTTTAACAGAACTATGGTGATGAGTCGCGTTCTTTGTATCATTTTAGATAAGATTTGGATTGGTATCAAAATCCATTTTATTAGATAAGCCTGTACGTGATATTTTTTACCTTGATGTAACAAAAGAAGTTAATAAATCTAAAAATCTAAAATGGAGTTCTTCGCATGCAAGCATGTTAGAAAGAAAACCTATTTTTTATAATAGTACAAGTAATAACCATTCATAGTTTTGGTCAAAATTAAAGTTTTAAGCAAAGCAGATGTAAAAGACGTCAAAGAAGTGCATCTTATTTACAAGTTCAGACAGTTAAACGACTTGAAGTAACCGCCATGTCCCACTTAGGCCCAACAGCACGTGTGCCGAACCTGGCTGAGTCGAGGCAAACGCTAGTTGTGATTCTGTCACTGCGGGACGTCGATGGACACCGCAGTAGAGTTACACACATCCACTCTGCCGGCGTCAATAGGCGTAGAATGAGTCCGTGTTATGGGACTCTGCTGTGGAAGGAAAAAATACCGCTTTGTGGATTTCAAGCGCCAAGGCTAAAAAAACAATAAAAAGTCCAAATTTTGACCTTTAAGTGCCAGGCTCTTTACGAACAATTTATTGACGTTGCAGACACCTCGTTCAACATCAAACACAAAATAATACCACAAAGTCAGCTAGACTGTCTAAAGTCTAGTGTACATACATTAATGCGAAATAAATCCTAACTACATTGCTAAAGTTTTCTATTCGTACTGCATATCAAAGGACTAAGTCTCAATGTCACATTTCAGTTCTTGGACTTTTATCTTATATTCAGAAATTGTTGAATTAGTTTTCAGACTAGACTGATAAAGGTTTATTTATACTCAGAACATCTTTTCATTTATTAACAATATTCCAGAAATTTTGATAGTCATTAATGTTTGCCAAAATGATGGTCCACTTAAATAAAATTACACTTATTATGTTAACTAACTTACTTTCATTATTGAGTTTTCTTTTTTTGCGAATTTAAATATTATACGGGCCGCTAGTGTGTAATATTTAAAATTGTATGAGACCTTTTCGAACTATTTTCGTGTACTTATTTGCTTCGAGTAAAAAAACATTTGGATTGGTAGATGTTCTAAAAAAGGCAGGCCCATAGTATTTGTACAACATATGTAATAAACATAATAATATTTACCACCTACCATCACATAAATGTAAGTTAATTATAACCCAGTGGCTCCAAAAATTAAATTACGTAGAAACAGAGGTAATCCTTACGAGTCACACATTTTCATACAATCACACGCCTACACAAACACACACACTCTCACATGCACACATACAGTCACACACACTCTCACACACACCAATTACACAAACACACAGTCTGAGTGTTGTTTAAGAACTTCTAAATGTATTAATTTATTATATTAATTATTTTGATTTGTTAGTAAGTTTATTTATATAGCCACTTAAACAAAACAAAACAGATTGTGAAAATATAACCATTATTCTCTGAATTATTTTTCCATAGGGTGGAAGGTGCTGACGGACTGTAGTACAGTTTACACTAGTACAGCCGTCAAAGGTGACCTCTTATAGTCTAACACATTTCTATGTCATAGGTACTTATATACTTCCATATGTTAAAAATAAGAGCAATTTGTAAAGAATTCAAGAGAAAATAAACTTATTATTATTATTTAAAAAGAACATTTGAAACATAAAAAGTGAAATTTACGCAGATTGTCTTCTTAGAGTTGAATAAAACTTTTTCAACTCTATGCTTATCTACTTGCTCCTTTTAAATATCATCACTGCTGATCTTAGTTTCAACAAAATTTTCCAGCTTTTAACAAAGCTTCCACTTTAGGCCTTTTCCGGGATTTGAAAACTTTTATTGACCTTATCTCCGCGGACACTAATGGGATTAAAGGGAGAGAGTAACTTTATTAATTTATTGACGGTCGTACCTTCATTATCTTGAGATTGCTTGATTTTCTCAGCCCTGTGATAACGTTAGGACAAGTTGCAAATGTCGCGTCAGTGAATTATGTATGTACTTCTTTTTATTTTTACGGCAAGTCTTGACTGATGAATTGCTGTTGGAAGCTTAGGATAAGTTTTTGACACAATTTTCTTTATTGCTCCAGACTCTTAACAGACATAGGTTTTCTTAAAGTGACGTCAAGTCTAGTAATGCTGATGATGTAGTAATTGAAAATTGAAATTAATTATTTTGATAAATACCATCTTTTGCTCTGTATGTGTAATGACCATCTGCTGGGCCTCTGCTTCTAAAAATTTACCTCTTTTTTATCTTAGAGCAACTGCTCTAAGATAAAAAATATTTTTTTGCCTTTGACTGTCAGTTATTTAACCTTAAAACTATTAAACTGTTCTATTTACCTTGCGTGATCAGAAAGTATTAAATAAACTATTATTATAAGGTAGTAGATGCTTCAAATACACATATGACCTCCCTAGCGCATTCAAAGCATCCAAAAATCTAATTTTTATATTTTTTTTAGTGACTCACCGTATCCCCGAAGGCAGATGTGTAATATTACACCCACATTTTGAATTTTAGGTCCTATACGTAATGAAGGGCAATCCTATTGTCATTACTGGGCACATTGCCAGACTCCGTGCTGCTACTGAGAATTCGGAAAAAACGCAGTAACACTTTTTCCCTACCCGGGAATCGAACCCGAGACTTCCCAATCAGCAGAAGCATACGCTATCCACTGGACCTCGGAGGTAGTCAATAATAAGTTTCTAATACTTTATTGCCATTTTCTGCTATTGTAAGATCTTTGTTCTAAACAATTATCCATTAACACTTTCCCCAATTTCCTTTCCTCCCTCTTCAGAAATAAAAATCTGATTAAATCCCATCCCTTTTAATCTTTTCATTAAGAAACAATTTTTTCCAACACTTCTCTCATAATTTCACTCAGAGGTGCTGTCGTATTATTTATCCCAGTTGAATATAACCCCAAATTTTCGAATTCTATGGTAAAAGAATTAACTTCAACAAGCCTCTGCATAAAAACAAAGGCTGTGTAATCTTGTTAAGAAAATTTTAACAATTATTGCTGCCGTTATCATGTATCATATTAAAATATTAATATGATACATGATAACGGCAGCAATACTCTGTGACTGGAACAGTATTGGGAGTCTAATAAGACTCCCTATACTGTTCCAGTCACAGAGTAAAATATTGCCACAGCCACAAATTGACGTACTGGTGTTTCTAAATTTTAATGTTTGGTTACTGTTTATGCTGTGGTTGGATTGGAAGAGTATTCAGATTATAATTCAGAGTAATTCAGAGAGTTTTTAAGTGGATCCTTTTTATGGTAATAATGTCTGTTCGCTCTATTATAATGAAATCCTTATTAATAAATACCAAGTCATTGTCTTTGTTTATTCATACGATATTTTGGAACTGATATCATGGCTCTTGCGACCGACGGTGCTATTAGTACTGCACCACAATTGATTATTTACTTTACTTTCACCGGCGCTACAACACTTTGACGATTTTGGCCTGTTCAACAATGGTTTTCCATTCGCGACGGTCCTTGGCTTTTCTTCTATAGTTGTTATGCCTTTTCATGAAGTTCCTAGATCCTTGAGTTCTTCCTCGATACAGTACCTCTATCGTGGCTTCCTTTAGGTCTCTTATGATGCAGAACCATAACTGCGGCTGTATGTGCATACATTTTACAAATAATGAAATCGGCCTATCCTCAAAAAAGTTTTTTGCATATAATACCACATATCGCGTTTGAGTGAGTAAGAACGACAGAGTCTCAAATATATTTTCTTATATACTAGAAAACATGTGATGTGAAATAAATAAACTCATTATTTACACTTAATGAAACCATCTATCTATATAGAAGGCAAGAAAAGAAGAACACGAACGGTGTTTAGGCAGCTTTACCTTCTTTGTATCCGTAAGATTGGCAACGCGAGAAAAGCCTTGTTGGCATCACTGTCATTTAAGGTCAGTGATTAATAAGGGGTATTCTTAAAAGCGCAACTATTTTTGAGCGCAACTAAAATAGCGCAACTACTTTATTTTAAAAGTGCAACCTCGTCGAAAAATAGTGAAGGGGCATAATAGATTCTTATAGGAGGACTCTTTACTATCGATAGGAGTTTCCCATTTTTTTTAATTATATTATGGTGATTGTTTTCAGAAGTACAAGGATAACATAGATGAACAGAGGTTAGAAGTGTTTATAGAATCTGGTAACAAAGTTATCAATCAGTAAAATGTTTTGAAGAGTACCAGGGTAACATAAATTAACAGAAGTTAGTAGCCTAATAAAAACCTGGTTTTAGGGTCATGAATAAGAAATAAGGCACTGCATGGTATAGGTAAAACTCAGGCGCGCAGCAACAGCTCTCTCCTGTGGTCACCGCTCCCCGCACCGCACCCTGCTACCCGCTGCATTGTGTTAATTTTATATCCATCAAATGTCATAAAGTATACTAAAATATCCTGTCTTATCAACTATCGATATTTTCCGTTTGTTATTAACCAGCACTATTGCACCTTGATACTTAGTTGCGCTTTGTGGAATAAAATAGTTGCGCTTTTTTAGTTGTGCTCAAAAATAGTTGCGCTTTTAGGAATACCCCATTAATAAGTCCATATCCAACAGTTTTATAAAAAAAATAAACCATTCATAGCACAAATTTAAAATATTAATACGAAGAAGATTATAGATATATATACCACTCATCTTTGATAGCCTAAACTTGTCTAACTCCTTAACTATATAAGCCTCAAAGAAGTGCTTAAGAATATCTTTAAAAGAATAAACTGGCCCCATTGCGTTCATAACTATTACAACTTAGAATTTGATCGTAATAGAGGCACCAAATTTACGTAAAAGGTTTTCAACTTCATTAAAATTCATTACCTTTCAAAGTTATATCAACACATTTCGAGTTTGGAACACAAAAAATCTTACAGCTGTTACACACCCTCAGTTTTAACAGAGCGATTTACTGTAAAATCCGATGGTAAAAATCGTCTATTTACTTGTTTCACTTGTGGCTGCAATGTGGCGCATCTTAACTTCAAATTTACAAGTTGATTACTTGATGATTAAAATAATTTACACACATTTAGTTTTATATTAACTGGCATGTTCGCAATGCTAGGATGCGACACACAGTTCCGATAGTTTCTTAAAAAATCAGGTAGATCGTACAGGCTGACTGCATGGATGACAAAATAATCTAAGCCCCTTCGTAGCTTAATACCAGTGATAGTGTGTTCTATCACCACTATAATTGACGCACACTTTAAATTATTGCCAAACTTTTGTTATGAATAATAATAATAATAATCAAACCCCTTTGGGACAGTCGTTATCTCACCATGAGACTAACGCAATCTCAGAGGGCAGAGTAACAGCTTTCAGACATCACCTTCATCCTGTGATATAAACAAAAAATTTATTACAAGATGAAAAGAAAGCTTACAAACCGCAGGGCAGCTTTGTGGCGAGCTGAATGTGTGTGGCGACACTGCGGTCCAGAATGCTTCAGAGAATCGGTCAGGGCCTCGTCTCCGGCTTGCCTTTATTGGCTGGTTGGAGTGGATTTCCAAGAGCACCCGCAGGACCCTCGACTCTGGCTTGCCTTCGTTGGCCAGCCAGAGGGAAGCCGCAAGAGCTATTAGTTCGGGAGTGGAAGTGTCATTGTCAAGGGCGTAATTACGGCCGCTCTACACCCCTAGCCGCTTACACCGGTGTTGCCCTCTTGTTGCCTTTATGGTAGAGTTTGTTTGCCTTGGCGGCTATTTAGAGAGGGCCCATCTAGTGAGTTGGCGAGTCACCGTCTGCCCCTTTTCGATGTACTATAGGAGTACTTGACTGCTCAGTGGGTGTAGTGGTTTAAGCGGTCGCCTCGCCACTTGGCACTGCGCCGCGTGTCGTGGGTTCGATTCCCACACGAGACAACACTTTGTGTGATCTACAAATTGTTGTCTCGAGTCTGGATGTTCATTGTGTCCGTTGATTGTATGTTTGTAAAGTCCCCCGCGACACAGAAATTTCTTCCTAGTGCGGGAGTTGTCTTTAAAAAAAAAACAAAAAAAACAAACTTGCCCTTAATTTGCTTTTTTTTGTGGTATCTATTGTTTTCATCTAAACTAATCCATTTAACACCCATCCCAATAGCCCAGAGTAAATAGTTTCCATAAAAGTAGCAATAGTCCCTCACCTGTTGCGGCTAACCCGTGACTGCACTTAATAGGGAGGCTCCTCAGCTGTAGGTGTCCCATCACATTCTAGATTAAAACTCTCAAAGGGCCTCTGCACGTTGGACCTATGTCTCCGTGTACGCTTGCCAAAGGGCCGGGTATTGTTCTAACAAATTAGAATAATACCCGTGAAAGAGAAACAAATAATAATCATATTCTACCATATTCGCACAATACCATCTAGTCCCAAACTAAGCAGAGCTTGTGTTATGGGTACTAGACAAGGGATAAACATACATATATACCTTTTTTTTGTAAATTCATACATATTATACATAGAAACACCCAGACCAAGACAAACATCCATGTTCATACACACAAATGTTTGAGTTGAGCGGGAATTGAACCTGAGTATCTATTGATTAAACGATTATAAAGCGCCCTGCGATTCATAAAGAAAATCATTTTAAAGAATGGCAGGCTTGAAAAGTGGAAACAGGAAACTGATTCAAGACACTCATTATATGGCCAAAACCTAGCAGCCAAAAAATTAAAAATTCGGAACAGTTAATTCTTCACACCCTATCCACAAGAGCTAACAACGCTTCTAAAGATAGAATCAACTTGTGGCGCGAAAAATTTTCTATCCCACCTTCATTCCACCGACAGAAAAGCTATCTCCAGGATATAAACTTCCTTAGCCAACTTAGAAGGCACTCAATAGGCTGTGCACCCAGGTCGGCAGATCTAAAGGTATTCTGACAAGGTGGGGTGATATTAACCCAAGCGAAAATAAGTGCGACTGCGGCATATCACCACAGACAATGAGCCATATGCTGACGTGCACCACAAGCCCAGAATCGTGCACATTATTAACGACATGTAGCAAACAAGGCCAAGTACTGAGCTAAAACGGTATGACAAGTGTTTCAATCGACACGAGAAGAAGAAGATTTTAAAGAATTATGTTTAGTCTGTATACTAAAGGCATAACCGATTTATTTGAATAGTAAAATCCATCAGACAATGCTGAAAGTGAGTAACAGGCTTCAGAGTAAGATTATCTTCAAATAATCGATTGTGGCAGCCATCTTAACAAATAGAATAGATTTAAAAAGTCGGTGGAAACGTTTCAAGCCGAAATCTGGTGAAAAGTACTTTATCTTGATGAGACGTATTATTGGACGGGACGGCTCCGTATTTTTCTTTCGCTAATATATTTAGATTCCTTATTGAAGATCTGTAAGAAGGTATTGGAAGTATGATGGTACCTATTTTATGGATTACTTAAAGTCATCGTTATATCATAAAACTGCATAGCTTTTTTATATGAAAGCGTTAATCTCAGGAATTACAAATTACATTTAAGAATCCTTGTTTTAATTCGCAGTCCAATCATTGCAGAAGCTTATAAAATATATAATATCACACACATTTTTAGGAAAATATTTAAAAGAAGAATAAAGCTACGTGATAATGATGAAACTATCCAGTATAAAAATTGGACACAAATAAAACCTATCTTGCAAATGACAATATCTACACACACACATCTATTCAAAGTAAGACAAGAACAATAAATATGGAATACCAAACACAAAAGGTAACAGAGGTCTCAATTACGGGATCCTGCCGTTTAGCCGAAAAGATTTTGTCAAAATTTCATTACTCAAACAAATTTTAGCAACCTTTTTTATACCATTGCAATATTTCGAATGATTTTAATACGCATATTTTTATTTAATTAAAATTTTACTTGGCAAAATATTACCGTATAATGTCATTATGGCATTTGGTCTTAAATCAAATGATTTATTACAGCAAACAATCTTCAGACAATAAACGTTTGGTGATATTAGTTTATTTATGGAAGTAACTAATAAGAGTAGGTTAATTATAAAAAAAATGGTTAGGTTAGGTTAGGTTAGAACTGTGACCTCCTACGCACGAGCCGAGCGAGCGAAGCGAGCGGTGCCGCGGTAGCGGCCGGCTAGTGCCAGAAACGACTTGCATTAATAGAAAAAAGAGATTGTTTTTAGTAGGTTACGCAACTGACTGTTGTTCTCATGTTGCTTAGTAGGTGTCGTTTATTTTTTTATATGTATGTAATTTATTATTGAAAATGATATTTTTGGTGAAATTGAACAAACAAAAATATTGCTTTCTTTTGCGCGTCGTTACATATTATTTCAATGAAATAAGTAATAGTTTTCTTAAAAAACATTTATTTACTTACATTAATGCATGAATAGCGTAGTAGATTAAGCGACCATTTCACTGCTTGATACAGCGCTATTAAGAGTGTTACCTATTAGTCGTTGCCGCGCTGGACAACACTTGACTTGGTCTACAAGTTGTTGTCACGATTATAGGAATAACGCCACTGGTCGTTTGTCAGAAAAGTTCTACTCCATACGTAGAAAATCTTGTAGGCAGTCATCTATACTATAATAAAACTCAAAGAGCACTCTGTCTGTTCATTGAATATTTTTGCAAAATTTCAATTGGATTATGACATGTTATCGATATAGAACACAAAAAAAATTATTTTGGATTTATTGTCTGTCTGTCTGTATGTTTGTTCAATCATCACGCAATAACCAGTGAACGGATTTTGATGCGGTTTTCACCAATATATTGCCTGAAGACTCGATTACAATCTTGGATAACAATCATTACGCTATCACCTATGGCAGCCTAGTAGTGTCATTCAATAAATTTAATAGACTTGAATTCAAGGAACACACTAAATTGTTTATATCGAGATAGTAACAAACGCATAGTTTGTGTCTTTGGTTAACATTTAGTCTTTAGATTTTCAGAATCCATTTATTCTATCGAAAGTTATCGCAAATTAGAATATACATAATTATATCCGCATTGGTTATCTTGATAACTAAGTGATTCGGACTCAATTTGGGCAAAAGTTTATTATAACTTCTTTTCTAATACTTATATTGTCAGCGCTGGATCTTAACACCGACTTTTAATTTTGCCAGTGGTCCCATCTAGGGGTATAATATTACTTAAAATTATTATTTTAGCAGTACTTTTGCCGACTTGCTCACAACATGAACTAGCTGGATTAAAACACACGATATTTTTATGTTGTGCCTATGTGTTGCATATTCTGAATTACATTAACAGGTACTGCAAATTTCAACCAACAATTCGATTAGTTGCCATTCAGTAGCTTTTGGGTGTAAGAGATACTAATAATAAACATCCATCCATCCATAGGTACCTACGTATTATAAAAGCGAAAGTTTGTAACAAATTATGTACCTATTCCATCCTCACAAACTTTCGCGTTTATAATAGTAGTAGGAAATAGGGCAGGATAGTAGAAGGGTACGATAGGGTTTATAACTTTTATTTGATAGTGCGTAGGTACGTACCTACCTACTTTTAATTTTTTTGCATAGCATTTGATAATACCTATGTCGATTCAGTACTTAGTCTTTATTTCATCAAAATCCCTTCATTCAATCGCATGCTAGTAGTAACATATAATTTAATGTGATATCATACGAGTACAATGGCTAAGGCAGCTCTGGTAAACCTTTGTAAAAATTAAAAATTACGGGTACCTACTACATAATATAACTGATCTACCATTTACTGGCTAATCAACATATGGAATGATTCATAGCATCAAAAGTTCGCATTTTATTGTTCGCAATATTTATAATGTTTGTGGAAAATCTTAACATCGACTTTTAAAAAATGACGTCGTTTGGTCACTGCCATCTAGCGTTAATAATTAAAACCACTTAAAATCTGCTTTCAATGATTGCTACTAGATATCGTTGACTAAATTACGTACTTCCAATTTTAATGATTCGGTTTCATTATCAAGGCCACAGAAAGGGATACATAAAGGATACCGACTTCCACGCGGGCGAAGCCGCGGGCACAGCTAGTCTAATAATAAGCTTGTAACACCAGCAGTAGCGCAGGCATTTTACTTCTTCTGAATGAATCAATGTGGTAGCCAGAGCAAGAGCTTCCTATTTCTATTGAAGGCTTACTTAACCTACCTACCTATTCAAATGTTGGGGCAAATCAGTCAAATTATAATCTTACTATAAACTTGATAGCTATACTGAGATTAGCATACATATTGTAAAAGACTCCATCACACCAAAGTCACTGGATGAATCACAAAAACTTAGTATGAGGAGGGTCGACGTACAATTTGCAAAGGTCTTAAGAAAACCTTCAGATTTATTTCGCACAGATGTAATGATATGACAAAAGAGAATTTCATTGGCGATCGAGTAAGAAGATGAGTATTCATTTTTGGAATCGAACGAATTAGAAACTAATATTGAGTTCATCGTACCGAGATTTTTAGGGACCCGTAATAAACTAAAGAACTCTTAAAGCTTGTAGCAAAATTAGGACTAAGTTTAATGCCAGACTTAGTACACGATGCAAAAAAGGAGATAATATGCTGATTCAGTTTTATGGATGTGATTCGTATGTATGTATTATATAAAAAGAAACGTATGTATTATATAAAAAGAGGGCTAGGGAATGCTTATTTGCAACGGTGAATATTTGTGGAGGAGCGGATAGTAAGATCGATGAATTGTGTGATATGATGGATATAAGGAAAATTTATATACTAGGAGTGAGTGAAACGAAGAAGAAAGGATGCTCAACAACTACTCATGGCCGGTATCATGCATACTGGTCTGGAGTTGTTGAGTCTGAAAGAGCTAGCCGAGAAGTTGGAATGATTCTGTCGGATAGGATGAATGAGTGTGTGAAAAAAATTAATATGTCAACTCCAGGCTTCTTTGGATGCGATTAAAGCTTGGTTTAATGAAAGTCTTTGTTGTGTGTGTTTATGCTCCGGACATGTCCAAACCAGTGAATGTCAGAGAGGAATTCTGGGACAAGGTCAGAGATGTGCTCGCTAGGTGTGAGAATATTGAAAGAATAATTATGTGAGGCGACTTTAATGGATGGGTGGGTGTGTCTGGTGATGGATGTGAAAGGGTTCTAGGGCGATTTGGCGACGAGAGAGTGAATGAAAATGGTGAGAGTTTGCTGGACGTTTGTATGGAGAGAAAACTTGTGGTGACAAACACTTTGTTTAGTCACAAGTTGATTCATATGTATACATGGCCAAGGCAGACAGAAAGAAGTATGATAGATTTTGTGGTGATAGATGAACGTTTGAAAGGAAAAGTGAAAGATACTAGACATTTAACTACTAACTACCAAAAAATGGTCAGTACCCACGTACTGATAATTTTTTGGTAGTTAGCCATATAGCGGGACTAACCACTAAATGGCACCATCGTCCTCGCATACACTCACCTGCCATAGAAAGAGTGAAAGTTGAAAGATTTGAAGAAGAGGATGTACGTAGTAGTCAGTATAAAGAGGCATTGGAAGATAGATTTAAAGAGTTGCTTGAGAAAGATGATTGCGACACAGAAGAATTTTGGAAAGAGTTTAAGAATGGAGTAATAGGGACAGCTACACAAGTATGTGGCGTAAGCAAGAGGAAGCATGTTAAAAAGATTTGTAATTAATGGTGGGATCAGGAAGTAAGTGGTCTGGAGGGAGTGGTCAGGAAGTAAGGGTACAAGATAGTGTGACTGACAATGAGAGGATAGTGAAAGAAAAGTATGACAGATTGAAATATAAAGTAAAAGAGACGATAAGAAGAAAGTTACGTTCTCAGCATTTTCGGGCCAATATAAAATTACTCTAGCATTTGGTTATAACAGCCCGAGGCAAAGCAGGCGATTCGAAAGTTGGTGTGATAAGAGATGTAAATGGAAATATTATAAGAGAGCATGGGGAAGTTTTGGATCAGTGGAAGGTGTATTTTGAGAATTTGTTTGAATGAGGAGAAAGTGACTCTAGGAATATAGTAGCGAATGAGGAAGATAGTTGTGAAAGTAATATAAGTATCGAAGAGATACGGTATGCAATGAAAAGTATCAAAACGGGTAAAGCTGCGGGATATGATAGGATATCTGCTGAAATGCTCAAGGTAGGCGAAGGCGTCACCGCAAGCCTGCTGTACCTACTTTTCAATCAATGTTGGCGGTCCGGTCGTGTACCAGGTGACTAGAACAAGGCCGTCATTGTGCCACTGTACAAGGGAAAAGGGTCACAGCAGGAACGCAAAAATTATCGCGGTATAAGCCTCCTGAGTTCATCATCATCAGCCTTTGACAGTCCACTGCTGGACTAGACCTCTCCTTTGAAAGGAGGTATTGGCCTACTATACCACGCTGGCCAAACGGGTTGGTATAGGGTTTGTATCAAGTTTGCCTTCTCTTACAGTGCTGTTCTCTGCCTAATATGCTCCCTCTGTCGGCTCTTACGACACCCATGGGATGATATGGGGTGGTGACATTCCGTATTCTTAATCCGTCACCACACGGACCACCGGCCTCCTGAGTGTTGTTGGCAAATTGTATGCAAAGATACTGATTGAAAGAGTGATCTCTGAAACGGACAGTAAAACTTGAGATGTGCAAGCGGGATTCAGAAAGGGAATGGGATGTACGGATCAAGTCTTTTCCTTAAGGTGCATTTCAGAAAAAACCTTAAGTAAACACCAGAAGGTTTTCTGCGCCTTTGTTGACCTGGAAAAGGCTTACGATCGATTGGTGAGGGATGAACTTTGGTCAACACTTTCAGTGTATGGAGTGGGCAGTAATCTGATACGGGCACTTGAACCCTTATTTAGGGATTCAAGTGCCTGTGTCAGGGTAAACGGGGCCTACACAGACTGGTTTAGCTTTGATCGTGGTGTTAGACAGGGATGTGTAGCGTCTCCTTGGCTGTTCAATCTATTCATGGACAGTTGTTTGACCGGTCTGAAAGGGTCTGAATGTGGATTAAAAATGGGTGAATCTGTGTTTAAGACCTTGCTAGACGCTGACGACCTGTTTTGGACCTTTTTGCGTCATCAGCGTCTGATTTACAGCATATGGTCACCGTAATGAATGAGGCGTCTAAGAAGAAGGGCATGAAAGTGAATGTAAGCAAGACTAAGGCCATGGTTATAGAGAGGGAAAACAGTATTACTGAATATAACATAATGATAGGAAATGAAGAAGTGGAACAAGTGAATGAGTTTGTGAGGGAGATGTTGAAAAGAGAGTGAAAGCAGGAAATAGTGTGAATGGCACCTTATGGTCCATTATCAGTAGCGAAATTATCCCAAGTAAGGCTCGCCTTGCTGTACTGCAGGGAGTTTTGGCGCCAACACTGATGTATGGTAGCGAATCATGGGTATGGCAGAAGAAGCATAAAAGTAGAATCAATGCTGTGGAGATGAGAGCTTTAAGGAGGATGTGCGGAGTAAGTATGATAAATAAAGTGCGTAACAATGTGATACGGGAAAAGTGTGGTCTAAAAGAAGATGTAGTGACAAAGATTGAAAAAAGGAATGTTGCGTTGGTTTGGACATTTGGAACGGATGGATGAAAGAAGAAATACGAAAGGATTGTATCGTGCGAGAATGAATGGAAATGTCGGTAGGGGACGCCCTAGGCGGACGTACGCCAACCAAATAGGTGACGTATTAAAAAAGACCGCCGCCCGACCGACACTCGACGCGCATGCATGATGAGATTAATGAATGTCGAGGAAGCGAAAGAGGTATGTTTGAACCGAAGCATGTGGCGTTCCATAGTCTCTGCCTGTATAATATTAGTGTAGACGAGTAATGTCGGATGAGTAATAAGACGTACAGTAGATTTGCATACACCATGTTGACAAATCTACATGCGTTTATATAAGTAAAATCAAAACGTTTACTGCCTTTTTTGTACATTTTCATCGAACTCCATATAAACAGGTTATTCGATTACATAAATTAGTTCCGCTAAATTTTCTTTTCAAAATAAATATAATATCAAAATAAAATGCGCTTTGGGCTTTTGTCGGGAACCAAAATATCCAAATACAAAACATAATTGCGAAGGCTCTGTCTCCTGAGATGTGATGTCACCGTTCCATAATTAATTATTTCATTATAAATTTCTCCTAAATCATTAAAAATTCTCGTCGCGCAGTGTCGTGTAATTACTACAGTCAGGTATTGGTACACTGAAAGCTATAAAATATTGCATTCGGCAAATATATTTCACAAACAATTAACCTTTTCAGGACCATAGGGATATGAGACTATATATTATGATAAAAACTAAATACGAAACAGTTAATTAGGCATCAAATAAACATAATTTTAACTTAAAATATAATGAAATGTTTTGGATTATTTGGAATTCTTTGGGACACATATGCTACACCACACCCTATGATCGTTGGTGGTACTTTTTGTCCTAGTTCATTATATTATACGTTTTAGAGATTTTATCAGTTTTTGAGGTATCGTAAATGCAAATTTATTTCAGAAAAATTGTTTGTGCACAATTTAATGTAATAAGCTAGTAGTAATTAGGTAGAATTCAGTGAAACATTTCCATTTATATATTTATTTATTCTAGAAAAGGTGTACTTTGCAACACAATTACATTTTTTTTCGGATTTCTACTATACATTGAATAAACTGACACATATCTTCCAGAAGTTTGGTTATCAATGGGGTGCGTTGGAAACTGTGTGACGTCACTGTGACGTCGCGCTCACTTCTCCCACTCATGTCATCGACGCCTCCGGCCTCCCGCTGCTATAAAAGCTGAGGCGCTGGCGGCGCACGTCCTCTTTGGCTGCATTCGACGACATCGGCACGAAAGAAAAAGCTAAGTACATCGGCTGCTACTCCTGAGCGACCATCGGCAGGCGGACCCTCAACAAATCCCTCATCCATCGCCGAATCACGCGACCCTGTGTATATCTTTTTTAATAACACTTTACTAGTAATTTTTTCGCTTGCTAAATAATGTCTAAATTTATTTGAGAATTAAATCCATTTTTATTGTAACATTTAACCACGATTCTCATTTAAACACACCCTAAGTAGGGACAACGTTACAGTGGCTCCCACGGGAATATATAGGTAGGGTTTTGTTGAGAATCCGCTGCCCGGTGAGTCCTTTTTTTTATTTTTTAACTGTGTATGTGTGAAATCGTTCCAAAGCAGTGTGTGATTATTTTAGTTACATATATTGTTTCTTTTTGCTTGTTCTATTGTGCTCGGGAAGTCGGTGGTGTTGTGCCGATCACAATAATTAGATATAATAAAATAGCATTTCTATATTATAACTATTTCTGTTACCGCGTGTGATAATTATATTGTATAAACCGCATAAGTAACGAGTTATAATCTTTCGACTGCGGCCACGTGTCCTCTAAAGACGCGCTAAGGTCACATTCGTCGATCGCATTCTTTGTATTGCGATTTAAGGCCAGACGTCCTCTAACGACGCGCTAAGGTCACCTTTGTTGATCGTATGCTTCGCGATTAGCTTTTTTAAATGCCACTACGGTAATTAAGTGCTACTGGTTATTATTGCTAATAATCTGCTTTAGCTGACTTCTGGAACGAATTCACACCCTTCTCCTTTTCATTTCTATTCATTTTTCTACTATAACCTTCTGCTAGCGATTTTGTACGGCGATATATTTCTATATAGTCGGTATTATTTAATACGTTTACCGCCTACTACGGCGATTATCTTTTAAAATTAACTATTCTTTTCCATTTTACTAAGAAAGTTACATCTTTATTATACCACGTGTACCTAACATAGTTGACCTGGCTGAGAATAAACGTACCTAAAGATGCTAGCGTATTATATACTAGGTATTTAGCTAGAATTCCGCGTTCATTTATTAATAAAATGTACACGTGTCACATGCAGGTTGCTCACTAACAATAATGAACAAATTTAATCCTTGTCTATTTGGTATAGAAATACGAATATCATCGTAGAATTATTAGTTGTTCGTTTTGTCAAATGTTTATTTTGCTACAATCGTTGTTTTTGGTCTTCGATTTTATCTCCTTGTTACTGCCTATCGGTATGTTATTTGAGAATGCATCTATTTATGCATTTACTGTTCATTGTGAACTCAAACATTAAATTCCTGCGTCGCAATTATTGAATTATATTTTTTTGTAATGTTTTGTGTCGCTAGGATTGTTTCTTTCAATGTCTGGTTTCTATTGAAATATATAAAACATATAATGATAAATAAATGATAAAATTAAACCGCTGACGGCCGGAAAAATACTTAATTATCAATATGTAACATGTTCCTTTATACACAATGCTATACATCTGGTCATACTTAACCGTTTTAAGTAGTGGTTATAATGTGTTCTTGTGCTTACGCAAATGTTATTATATCAAACTGAATTTATCAAACTTAATTGAACTAAACTAACTTTAACTAAAGTGGGTATTTGCACATAAATTGAATCAATAACTTCTATTCTTGAATAACTAAGAGGCTATTTACATATAAAGCAAATAAATAATTTTTATACCTCATTAAATAACTAAAGTGGCTGTTTACATACAATTTAAATAAATAATTTAAATACTTAAATAACTAATGTGGGTATTTCTACATAAATCAATAATTTATATACTTAATAACTAAAGCAAATTAATTGATTTACAAGTTAAAGATAATACCAATTCGTATTTCACCATCGTTTATTTTAACCTAAAAGCTGGATAAAATAATTAAATCTTATTCTATTATAGCATAAATGTGTTTATAAGCGATTGGGTACAGTGTCATTAACAACAATGTAAGACGCATATGTATGCGAAGTTATAACTACCTACATAATTATTTGTGAAGGCCAACAATAGTGCTATTGTTTTCGAGTTGGAGCTCACTAGTCACAAGATAGCGCATTGTTGTGTTAACCATTTATGTAAACATGCTAACATAACATGAATAAATATTACTGTTATAAATTGTCGAAGAGGTTTTCCAAACTTAATATTGTTGCACAATCTGTTATTTATCTAACTAATTATCCAACTATCTGATAACTATCTAATTTCACATAACTATATAAATATCAGATATGTTTCTCTTGGTGATTGCCATATAAAAGATCTTAAATTAACTCACTACAAAGTTTAAAAATGTAATGATTAATGCTCATCACTAATGATCTAATCACTAAAATAACTTAACACTTGGTTGCAAATAGTGTATAAAAATCTTTAACTCCTAATTACAGCTAAATCATGTACCCAAATATCTTGTTACATATAGCTTTGGTAATGACTGATCGAAATATAATAAAATATTTTTTTTCCCTTATGGCTCAGTGGCTAAAAGGTTGTTGTCGGATCGGTCTGTGGTTCGATTCTCGATTGTGTTTTTTTTGGGTTTTTAACTATGGTAGTGTATACTATGTCGTCGATCGTCTCCTTCGACGATGTACTATACATTACATCTTGCTGCGAATATTTTTTTTTGTGTCTTTTTTAACTATGGTAGTGTATACTATGTCGTCGATCATCTCCTTCGACGTTGTACTATACATTACATCTTGCTGCGAATATTTTTTTTGTGTGTTTTTTAACTATGGTAGTGTGTACTATACCATCGACGTTCTCCTTCGATGGTGTATTATTCATTACATTTTACTAAGAATTGTGCAATTGTCATTAATTAATTGTATCGTGTACAAAAACCAGTTAATTGTCCGCGGCAATGGAATGCGGCGCAGCTGCGCAGTTATGACTCACTTGTTTACGTCAGCCGATCACTCGGCTCAAAACATTGTATTATACTTTATACTTAATTATAATGAACACTTTTTTTATGCTTTTACAATTCGCATCGAGCGCGTTAATGAGCAATTTGTTTGTGATACTGCCAACTGATCGTAATATTTTTAGTATCGTTAAATGAAATGAAATGAAATGAATATTTATTTCGTGTAAACTTTTTTTAAAGTGCTTACGAAAAGTCAAATTAAAATTGTTCAGTTTATACATCTTTTATATTTTTGTGTTGAATTAGAGCAGCTCAATCAGAAGCATTTTTATCGCCTATATAATCAGTAATTTTATAATATGCTTTTAAACACAGTGTAGTTTTAACAATAATTTTGAATTTATTTATAGATAAATTTCTTATATTAAGAGGGAGCTTGTTATAAAAGCGTATATACTGCCCCATAAAACAGCTACTTATTTTGTGGAGGCGGGTGCTATGAACTATAAGATTATCCTTATGTCTAGTATTAACAGTATGTAGATCACTTTTTTTACTAAATGTGTCAATGTTATTGTGGACATATAACAGATTCTCGTATATATATTGCGAAGCAACAGTTAGAATGCCTATCTCACTGAACTTTTCTCTTAGGGAAACACGAGGACCGAGGTTGTAAATACCCCTTATTGCTCTTTTCTGCAGAACGAATATTGTGTCAAGGTCTGCAGCATTCCCCCAGAGATGAATCCCATATGACATAATACTATGAAAGTAACTGAAATAGACCATTCTAGCTGTTTCTATATCTGTGAGGCGTCTAATTGTCTTAACCGCATAAGCTGCAGAACTAAGTTTGCCCAAAAGTCTTTCTATATGCGGACCCCATTGAAGTTTGGAATCAAGCATAATACCTAGATAAATATGTAATATAGTAAGATCGTAATATTGGTTTACGACTTATACACTTTCAATTAATTTCACTTATCGAATACGGGTTGTCAGGTGGTGCCTACCAACATAGACTGGGTGACTAGTTGCTATAAAACTCACGTATAATACCTCTTCGCGCGTCGTGTATTATAATGAATACGACTCGCATCGGGAATGAATGCTTGCTTGTTCATACGTATGATTGTGTGTGGGCTTTTTGAATGTGATGTATGTCAGGTAATAGGAACGTTCAATGCTTGGTGACGTATGAATGGCCGAGGGTTATACTTGTTTTTTTTTTCCTCTTTCAGGGTTAGTAGTTGCATTGTATTTAACCTATTGACACAACCACCACTCATCTGTTACAGGGTCCCGGAATGCTGCCGCCATCCACCAGCCACAGAATTTTCCCGGATGGAAAATTCTGGCCTAATGGGGGGAGTGTGTGACCTCACTGTGACGTCGCGCTCACTTATCCCACTCATGTCATCGACGCCTCCGGCCTCCCGCTGCTATAAAAGCTGAGGCGCTGGCGGCGCACGTCCTCTTTGGCTGCATTCGACGACATCGGCACGAAAGAAAAAGCTAAGTACATCGGCTGCTACTCCTGAGCGACCATCGGCAGGCGGACCCTCAACAAATCCCTCATCCATCGCCGAATCACGCGACCCTGTGTATATCTTTTTTAATAACACTTTACTAGTAATTTTTTCGCTTGCTAAATGATGTCTAAATTTAATTGAGAATTAAATCAATTTTTATAACATTTAACCACGTTTCTCATTTAAACACACCCTAAGTAGGGACAACATTACAACTGTATTCTTCTGACAGATCTGGAAACTGAACTTGATTTTGAAGTAGGAACGTCATGCTGCCTGACATAGAAAGCGTTTTACCAACTTGAACTTGTCTGAAGTGCAGGCTAGTTTTGATTAATCGTGAAGCTTTGAATAGACAGTATGCGCATTATTCACTGAAATATCTAAGAGATCAAAAACTTATCGAAGATAGAAGTTTATTTTCAATCAGCAATATATTTCATAACACTGATATAATCTGATGAGATCAACACGTATATAATCTACTCCTCCCATATTTTTCTTATATGTGATACAATTTTCGGGCATTTCACGTTTTTCGCTGATCCAGGTTTGCGTCGTCTTCCAGTGTCTATGTCTAAAGGTTTCAGAAAGTTGATCAATAAGTATATTCCTTTATTTTCCATCAACTTTACGTACGATATACCCCAAAACTTATGGTGTACATATCCCTCTCCTTATGTCAATGCTGTTTTCGGAAGATTTTTTCGATTTGTTTGAACAATTCCATATGCCAAAGAGAGTCAATATATCAACATCAACTATTTGAAATCTGTACTTCACATACTTCACAGCCATTATATTTCACATCACAAAAATCACGAAAATTATTTGGCACGTATGTTCCTTAGTTCCACTTGAAAACTGGTTTTTGATTACTTTGTGCTCCAGTGATAGGTACAAGAGTTATAGACTTCGATGGTACAGGTGCCAGACTTATTGATTTCTGAAATCGAACAGGCACATCTTCGGTTTCGTCATCAGAAACATCAGAAACCCTTTGATTCTGTATCAAACTCCTTTGACCTTTTTCGTCAAGGTGTAAATCATCTTCTTCATCACTATTATCATCCATCAAAATTTATAGAAGTACCTACATCATCCTTGAAATCAAATAGCTAAGATAATCTGCCACACTATCAATAAAAATAAAGATAATTCACAAAATCATTAGTTGAATAAGTTAACAATTTATTACAAATAGTGTCCGTTCCGGACCATTGGGACACTGGTGTCCCTTTATGTTTATGATGTCTTCTAACTATAAAAAACATAAATAATGGATTTTTTTATGAATATAATATAAATTTACTTACTAATCAATGATTATAGCACAACAAGAAACAATATAAAACATTTTGAAGTTCCTAAAAACTTTTGTGAAATAGGGCAAGTGCGCGCTTAGCAAACAGTCATATTACATTTTTTATAGAAAATATATCGTTCTACCTAGATTGTACCGTCAATGAAAAAAATATTAATAATACGTTTAATAATAAACAAAAAGATCAAAATTGGTAATGGGCTTCTTAATTATTAATATATTTTCAAATTATGGGCTAGGGACACATAATTATGTCCCTTGGTCGTCAAAAGGTTAAGTATGTCATCATCATTGTCTTGCCCTGGTCCCAATTTATTTGGGGTCGGCGCAATGTCCTTTGCTTCCATACTTCTCTTTCACCAGTCATCCGATCGTTTATTCCTTTCTCTTTCATATCCATCCTCACACAGTCCATCCATCCAAAAAAAGGGTTAAGTATGTAAATAACAAAAAATAAGTAGGTATGTAAATCTGAAACTATAAATAAATTGTAGATATTTTAGTTTTAACAAAGTTGGGTTTTGATTAGTGACGTACTCTCACAAAATATTTTCGTTGATGTCGCTACTGCTATGTTCCTGTTTTGCTCGGTAGCTGTAACACTACTTTTCTACCACTGACGGTAAAAAAATATCTATATGCTTTTATTTCTTACCGGCAACATCACTTACTTCGATATCTGCTGTGCTGTGCTATGAATACATAATACTTATAATACCGCATTTTTATTGCATTTGGTGGTTTTTGTTTTAAGAAAGAACAAGGCAAGGCAAATAACTAAACATTCAAAGAACAATGGCAGAATTTGGTCTGGGTTTGTTGTGGCGACCTTAAACTTCATATAAAAAAAAAAAAACAAATTATTTTTTTTTTCTATGATTTTTAATATTTTCACTTTGTCCCGTTAAAGCTGGAGTATTTTATGATGATAAAAAGCATTCCAATTGATTACGAATACTTGATTGTTGCCATAGACAATGATGTGACAGGAATAGACGTGAGTGCTATATCCGTATCGATTATTAAATAAGTAATCGATACGATCGACCTTTATAGAGTTGGTTTGGTTTAAAATACAGTTATTCAATATTTAATCATTTTTTTTTTTCATTTTATTGATTTTTTATTTATATCAATAAGCTAATATTTTTGAAGCAAAACAACGTTTGAATAAAAACGTCACAGCATCGTTTAAATGTTGTATCGATTTCACATAAAATCGATTTAAAATGTGCAGTTCTGCTTTTGTCTTTGGCTGTGACAGTTAGATGCTACAAAATAGTTCCGCGTTTTGATGTCAATCTAACATAATGTCATTTGATAATTCAAACGTACCTACCTACATTGTTTAACTTTCGTACTTTATCTTTCCTTTTACCTACATTGTTAATTTTTAACTAAAAATTGAAACACTGATATCTTCTTTTTCCACCTTTCCTGAGTGAAAATAGAATCATTTATAGTCTCTGTTACTTACGCCAAATTTTTTGATATATTTTTCATTACTGTACGCTTCAATTTAATTTCAGACATTTTGATGTATGGAGATCTGCCATTGTCCTTTGTAACATGATTGTTATTATCAATTTACGTTATATCATAATTGTGTCAGTTTTACTTACTTTCTTTTGAATTCATTTTCCAGTATAGTGCCTAGATAGATATCTTATAGTATAGAAACAGCCTTATCGTCCCTAAGCTATTAACCACAGAGATATTGTTGTATTTACTACGGAGAACCCATTAATCTTCCACACGTCTGTAACAGTTTTATTAAAATATTTTTTTATTTTTTTATAGTCTCACGCCTGTATCCCCGAAGGGGTAGGCAAAGGTGTAAATTTTACACCCACATTTCGCCAGATTTATTTTAGTCCCACGTAATAGGGGGCGAGCCCATTGCCGTACTTGGCACATTACCAGGCTCCGTGCTGCTACTGAGAATTTCCTAGCGGAAAAATCCAATAACACTTTACCCGACCCGGGAATCGAACCCGAGACCTCCCAATCCCACGCGCACATTTATGCCAAGAGACCAACGAGGCAGAGTTATTAAAATATATTTGCTTGATAGGCATTTATGTCGATAATTTTGTAATAGTTCATTAAGCATTCTGTCTGTTTTCTTACTAATTCTGAGATATAATTATAAAGAATTAAAGCATAGATCTCTAGGAAATGTGACGAGAAAATATATTATATGGCGTCACTGATCATGATGACGTAGACCTCTAGTTTGAAATTTATTTACGTATATAAATATAAAATCATTGCTGTGCTTATAGCATGTCTTGACTTGCCGTTTGTAATAGATCGGCAAAATCAATCATCCGTCATCACTGCTGGGCATATGCCTTCCCCAAGGCTCTCCACATGAACCGATCTTGAGCAACCTGCATCTATCAGGTGCCCGCGATGCCACTAAGATCGTCAGTCCTCATACAATACATCATATAATATGGTCTGAATTTGTCTCCAATTTGACAATTGTCCTTAATATTTAGGTACTTATTAGGTCATCACAAAATGTTGCATCTTATTGCAGAAAAATACAGTTATTGACACATCTCAGAGCAATAGTTAATAATATTAGAATCTCATAATTTCGTTTGTAAAATCGATATCCGACGCTCATACGCAATACTAGTATTCAAGATAACTCTAGCTCTACTATAGATACAATATTTCATTTCGAATTGCCTTGATTCATTCATGATCATCATTTAAATAAGTTTTACTGTATGACCGATTCTGGCTACAGGCGTCCTTACCTTTACGTTTTAGCGGCCTCGGCGTTCGAAAAATTTCCGATGTTACCCTACCAGCATTCCTGTCCTTGGTCCACAGCACTGCAGAATTAACCAAGAAAATCTTAGCACCAACACTGGTCGATTCGGAGGTGCCGTAAGACCGATGCCACGAATGCTTGGAGAAGAGCTTGTCCAAGCACTGAGTTACCCCGAAACCTATCCTCTCAGAGGCAGTGGGATGGACCGCTTTGCAGCAGAATACGAAAAAACCTTCTTAGCATATCGTCTAATGCTGCAGAGCGTGCTCGTCTACTGGCTGTGGGAGAGTGGGAGTCGGGCCTCTGGCTTCAAGCACTGCCATCGTCCAACATCGATACCATGCTGGACGATACGACCTTCCGCATCGCGTCTTGCCTCCGTTTAGGAGCGCCATGTGCTACTCCGCATCGCTGTCACTGTGGAGAGGCTGTCAACAGCCTTAGTCACCATGGCCTATCATGCAACAAGAGCGCAAGTCGTATTTTACGACACGGCAACCTTAATGACATTCTCCGTCGGGCTCTTGTCTCCGCTGGCGTTCCAGCCCACCTTGAACCTCAGGGCCTGGAACGCGACGACGGTAAAAGACCAGACGGTATGTATTAACTGCCATGGAAGTTGAGTAGGCCTTTGGTATGAGACGCAACGTGTGTCGATACCCTCGCGCCATCACATCTTCCTAGCACAGCCGGTTGTGCGGACGCTGCTGCTGCTACAGCGGAGACCCTCAAACGGCGCAAATACGTAGACCTAGTAGGGGATTAGGTATTTGAGCCGTTTGGGGTCGAAACGTTGGGGCCATGAGGTTCAAGTGCGAGATCTCTTTTTAGAGACCTCGTAAAGAGACTTGTCGACGCCTCGCGAGACCAGAAGGCTCGGTTGTGGCAATGCTGCCAGCGTTCTGGGCACGCTTCCAGTTGACGGCGATGTGGATGAATTTCATGACGCCCTCTGATTTTCTTCTTCTTTTTTTCTTTTCGTTCTGTATATATTTATTTGTATGTTCTGTATATATTTCTTTGTATAGTATTTTAAGACTTAGTTACGTTTCAATCTGAATAAGTTTTAACAGTTGAATCTTCGACACCAGTTGACACAGCTGTGCACTCCGTTTGACCCAGCCGTAATTAAATGAGCTTGGATAATCTGCCCGTGACGAGCGCCGATGTAATGCAGTTAATTAGACGTCCCTACTAGTGTTACTCAGTAAATATTTAAGTAGTAAGGTTGTTTAAAGTATTTTGATGTAGTTATAGAGTAAATTTCTGTCAGTTGATGACTGTATTTTTTGAGCTGATAAGTTAACTTACTGCTTGATATTAAACAGCTCTTGTAGTAATTAAAGAAAAATTATGAAAATACAACAAACTGGACATAAGCCCCTGTATCATAATTTGCTTTACAGTAAGACTGTAAGTCAATAGAAGGATTTGGCCTACTATATATACAACGCTGGCCACACGAGTTGGTTTATGTCCAGTTTTTCGTAGCCGCATTTCGTTCCAATTTAACACACACGTATTAGAAAATTGTAAAAACTGATCGAATGCTTAAGAGAGCTTAGAGTTGAGTGTCTAGCCACTTTTTGTCAGCAATAACCTCTGAACCATGAACTGCCGGTAAGGTAAATAAACATGGCATTACGTAAGTCCTAAAAACGTTTAAGTATATGAAAAAAGGCCTTTTTGAAAATACATCTCTGAGAGTTTTTAATAATTACTCGGCCAACCTAAAAAACGTTTAGATACCTATATGAAAAAAGGCCTTTTTGAAAATACATCTCTGAGAGTTTTTCGATAATTACTTGGCCAACCAAAAAACGTTTAGGTACATGAAAAAAGGCCTTTTTGAAAATACATCTCTGAGAGTTTTTAATAATTAGTCGGCCAACCCGTACTAGGCCAACGTGGTGGACTATGTTATTAGTTTTTTTATAGTGAAAAGTGCACCGTTTATACGTAGAAACTGTACACAGTATATATTTGCGGGACTGTTATCGTTATGATCACTGTTTGAAAAAAATCATGAACCTCTTAGTTGTAGACGATATTCCAATTATGACTTTTATATGTTAAAAACAGTAGAATGTTTTGGATAACCATAATCTTGTGGTAGGGGTTAAATCTCTAATCTGTTTAATCGCGTCACAGAGTGCAGCATCTTACCTTCGTCTAAGATAAACTATTAAAAGGTGAACGGATGTGCGCTTGGAAAATCTGTCACGAAACTGTTTACTTTTAGACTTTAGTACCTAAGTCATTCTTGTAATCTGGAGGTCACTGAAATCTTTATCATTCACAAAATACAATTAATTATTAATCTATGGAAACATGGACAAACAACCATATTAGAGATAGTATGTGTATGGATTTTCATTTGTAAAAATACTTACAGGTAATATTTTACTTTCAGTTGTAGAACAATCATCCTATACATAATCATACGAGTATATGATTGGGAGCTATACTTTATTCTAAAATCAAAATAACAGCATTTAACACAATTCAGTTTATATCCCACTAGTTCCTATCACCAAGAATCATTCGCGTATATAGAATTCCTACGCAAACAATCATATAAGCCATCAACACTCGTCTACGTCGTAGCCAAACACGCCTAAGCCGTTACCGTAGACATATCGTAGACCTAAAAACAATATCCATTACATTCAATCACAATATGCCTCACTTGCAATATCATGATCTAGTACTAACCGCACGGCATTAGATTATCTAAACAATTTGCGGATGTTCGACTCAGTGGTTACCGTGTGATCAATCAATCAGGATGCTATTACATGAGGACGGTTAGGGTGGAAATCGATTTGATAATTTAGTTAGGTATATATTAAATATGTAGGGAGGGAACAGTTGGGTCGCAAATTTTATGGTAAAAGCCATGTTATTTGTCGGACGGCTGTAGTTCTGTGGTAAATCTGATATTCAGTCAAATCTGGTTTGACTAGTAATTAGTGGACTCTGGGTTGAAACTGGAATAACGCTAAGAGGATGAGAAAGATGTAGATAATTCAAGAAAACTACGAGTTGCCTATTTATGTTACACAGAGTTGTACTTTAATTATTGCATTCATATAGTGACCAGACATTCAAAATAAATTCGAAACGGGCCCAGAGCTCCTAGATAAAAGTCTTGGATCGCAACCGAGATGACGCTGAGACGACGATGATGAGTCAACAGGAATTCACTTCTGGAAATAGAAAAGATGATTGGTAGACTGATAGACGTGGATGGATTACATTGTTGATTGAAGTCAGCTAATTCAGACACTGTACAGGTAAAGCTAGAGACACGAATCAACTGTAAACACAACATGATATGAAATCACTGTGGTATTAGTGTGAAAATGATGACCAAGTATGGTTATATAGGTCATACACATATTTATTGTGTCGGTGTTATATAGACACATAGACATACATAGATTAAATAATCGTGCTGATCACGCAATCTGGTGTGATTTCAGATGACTCTTTCAGCTAAAAGAAAGAAAGAAAAAACAATGTTCAATAAAAAAAAATAAACTTTTAACTACAGAATGCAATTTAAGAATAACTTCTCTGAACATAAAATGCAGGCAATGGTATGAAAATACACTTCTACCCTAAACCAACCTATTCTGCAATGTATTAATCTAAAACCTGATCCATACACCCGCATAATTATGTTCCTTCTAATGAACAATCACGCTAGTCTATACTTTCCTATATAATTATCTGAGTGTTAATATTGCGATATAATTTGGTGCTGCATACAGGCTGCGCGCCTGTATAGTTTCAGTAATTGATAATACACGTTATGGACGTATTTTATAATGATATTATGAATACTAAACTAAGTCTAGGTTGTAATATAATGTTTCCTTATAGCTCCTGAAATTAGTGTATTTTTTATATAAGAGCTCATTTTGGCGTTTCTGTCAAAAGGGATTGTTTTGTTTGAAATTTCAGCTTAGAGACGTCCACCGGTGGACAGAGAGATTTATGGGAGGTAAAGAGCCTTGGAGGAATCCAAGGCTCTCCACACAGACTAATCTTTAAAATGTAAACAAAAAGAAAATTTTGAGTTCCAAGTATCAGACTGCATCTAATTGCTATTTCGCTGTTTGATACTGGCCCAATATTGTATATTTTGGCCCCACGTGAGACAACGCTATTTCTATTGTTTTTTTACCACAAATTGTTTTTCGACTCAGAAAATTTGTTCCTAATTCAGGTATTCCCATTAAAAATCTCAATTTGTACGTCTGTCTTGACCTTTAAAAATGTGTAGTCGCAAAATTCCAAACTAAATTCAAAGTATTCAGGAACCTTCATCAACTTTTGCCATGTAAGTAATAAGCACTTGATCCAACATCATGCAAGCTATAAAAATAAGGTAAACTCTACTACGTAACAAACATCATTACTGGGAGCGATTGATACTAAAACTCATGATAACAAGCAGAAAACTACATGTATCAGCTCTTATCTCGCCAACTAAGTAAAAGTTCAGTGGGGTAATACTTTATGTACGCTGAAGCTATTCGTAGTTTGACTAAATGCTACTTATGCACTTATAGAGTTTCGCAGGCGTAAAGTTTTTCGCATAGTAGGAGTATCCCATTCATCTTACAATTAGGTGCTATCTGTTGTATTGGAATCTTGGGTTATCTGCTTTGAAATTGGCCTTGTCTCGCCTTGATAAAGCTTTACGAAGATACATTATGGAAAATAGTTGAATAACTGGTGCTTAGAACGGATCACTCAAATTGCTTGCATATGCTCTCAGGTTAAATAAAAATTAGAATTCTGAGAAACGTGACTCCGCACCCACTGGCCTTGTATATAGACTGTCCCACAACTGGGGTCGGGTCTCTTCTCGCTATGTGCAGGGAAATGACATAGTCAACTGAGCTAACAAATAGTATGTTGGCAGACTCCACATGTCTTTCGAGTACATTAAGTACAACTCGCAGACTTACAGGTTTACTCACGATGTTTTTCTTCACCGTTTAGGAAGCGAATATTACCAATTTAATACGCACATAACTTCGAAAAATTATTAGTGCGTGCCGTGGATTCAAAGCCGAGACCCTCAGCATAGCAGTCTGTCGGTCTCTCCATTAGGCTATAAATGAAGTAGACTGTTAATATGAAGTTTACAAACCCTCTGCTTACAATAAACTTATTATTTCTCAGTTTCTAATATAGCAGTCATGAAAATAAATTCCCACCCACACATTTTATCCAAAGTCGTATTATCCAGACTCCGTAGCTTCAACAAACCCATTGACGCAAAGCTGGGCGAGACAAAACCTAAAAAGGTACACAATAAGCACCGTGCGACATTATATCACTGGCCCGTGAACAGCTGTAGTGAATAAAGGATAGAACAAGTTATAGGGCTGTCTGTTATTTTTGTTTGTTTTATTCATTAAAAAGAAACGAATATCTAGCGATCTATTGGTATTTTGTTATAAAGACAGCTTCGCGAAGATGAAAACCTAGACGTACCTACTTCGATGTGACTACGGCGCTGGTGGTAGAATAGTAACCTACTCAAATAGCAAAAAGTAAAAAATCATTTATTTATCTAGGTCACAAGGTGACGCTTATGAACGTCAATTTTTTTAAGTAAATTACTTAATGCTTCTACATTTACATTTACTGCCTCGTTCGCAAAGCAATAGAACCACGAGAAAGAACGGGCAATAAAACTCGTGGCCACTCTTTTTAATCGCCAGTGTTATGGTACATATTTTATTTTTGTTAAGAGCTGCAACTGTTTCACATTGTAATTAATTACTTATAAACAGTAAATAAGAACAAACATAATACTTAAACAAATATGCAGTTACTAAATTAAGTGCTGTAGTAGCCTTCCAATGTGAGTCTTGTGTAACAGGAGCATCCACGGCGTACGGCGATCACTTTCGCGGATTGCCTGCATTTTTAGGTATATATAATGTAAGTGGAAGCTCCTGTTTCACCATGCCTATTCTGAGGAGACTAACCAAATGAACATCAAAAGTATTATGCTTGAGTATTATTATGTACAGTAAATATATACAAGTGATATAGAAGGTGTAACAGTTGCAGCACCTTACAAAATGTAAATTATGTGTATTATGCAAAACCTGGCGGTGAAAAAGAGTGACCGTGAGTTTTATTGCCCGTTCTTTCTCATGGTTCTACCTATTGCTTTGCGAACGTGGCAGTAAATGTAAATGTAGAGTCTTTAAGTAATTATTTTATAAATTTATTATTTTGACGTTCATAAGCGTCACATTGTGACCCAAATGAATAAACGATTTTGAATTTGAATTTGAATTTGTACGACATATGACGGCGGGGATGTCGAAGCACTTCACATTTTCACCTTGCCACTTAACTCTGTAGACAAAATTTGATGATCCACAATGGGACTGTTCTTGTGTCCACAAATTGGTAACATTTTCGTTACACGGGGTTAATTCTTAGTGGGAAAAAATGGGAAAATAGCTCAAAAAGTTTTCGTGTGTTAGCAATGTTATAAATCTGAAATAGAATTTCACAGCTAGCGTACATTGTGTAGCAGTTAATGCAAAAGTATTTCTCTTTCTTTTTTGAGACATATTTCTACATAGACCTCTAGAATTTAAAGATGTTAAATCGAAACTTGGGCTCAGTGGCGTACCATTGGAGAGATCTATATCCAGCAGTGGACTATGGTAGGCTGATGATGATGGTGATAGCTGTAAAATGAAGTATTCTGCGCCGTAGTCTTCGGAACACAGCGAGATAAGCATGTGGTAACCCACTACTTTTAATAATTTGTGTAAGGAACTATAACTTTTAATACCTGTAAAGAAGGCAGCATTTATTTCTCATACGGTCAAATAATATGGCCGTTTTCAAATTCGTACAAACATTATAACCAATAACTATTAGCCATGATACAATCATGGTCGGTAAGAAATTGGTTTAAATTACTAAAAACTGTCATTCATTGAATTTACTCAGTGCAAAACTTATTCTATGGATGGCGTATTGGTTAATAAAAGCACCTCGGTGTTTAGCACTACGTCAAGTTGTATGGGTTTCATACCCACATTAGACAAAATTTTGTACGTTTCACAAATTGTTCTTTCGCGACTGCGTGTTTCAATGTCACCGTTTACAGTTAAAACCTCCAATCTTCAGAATTGAACACATTTTTATATTTATATTGAACAAACAACCCACTTTTGGTGTAACCCACACCGAAACGTCGAGACAAATATGAATTATTTCACCTCTATTTTCAATAAATTACCCGATATAGACCCTTAAATAAACATTACTATGTTTGTTTGGGGATGAAAATAGAACATATTCTTTCTTTTTGTGTCCGCTGATTCAAAATTTATTAAGTACTCCGCAACGAAGGATTTACTTATACAGAGTGTTCACAATACGTCTAAAAATATATCTCTTTAGAAAATTGCTCTTCAGCTCTCGTAATTATAGTACATTTGTTAGACAGGCCTATTCGCAACATATGTAGGTGTGTCGTAATTCCAATATGTTTTCTACGTCGTATTCCCTGATTGTTGGAACAGTTACATTTTCCGTCAACACCACAGTTCGGGAATAATTTGGTCATGTGAAATTGTCTTTTTTAACTCAAGAAAGACAATTTTATTACCGTATATTATATCGTAATAATAAAAATAGTTATAATCATTCTCAAATTGCTGTACGGGCTTTAACTTAGGACTAAGTTTTAATTATTTAATTAGTAAAATAGACTGTAAGCATTATTTTTCGATAAGTTAATAACCTTCAAAAGTTAATATAGTCAATAAATTAAAATTATTGCTTTAATTTATGTCGAACAAAGATAAAAAAATCCTTATTAATGTTTGAGCAAAACAATAATTTAAAACAACAAGTTTTACTGATACGAATGTCCATGATCCATCAAATACTCTGCTGGAGTGCTATGCATACATTATATATTATAATATATAATATAATAGCGCTTAAATATATCACACAATAAAAAAAACAGATACATAAAAATTCTAAATAATTCGAGCATCACGAACCAAAAGAAAAAGCCTGCCAGCGTTCTTGTCATCGGTCCACAGCACTGCAGAATTGACTAGGAAAATTTTAGCTCCCACACTGGTTGATTCTGAAGTGCCGTGTAAGACCGATGCGTTGAACGCTTGGAGAAATGCTTGTCCAGGAACTGAGTTACCCCGAAACTTATCCTCCCAGAGGCAATGGGATGGGCCGCTTTGCAGCGTGGTACGAGAAAACCTTCTCAATACATCGTCCAACGCTGCGGAGCGTGCTCGCCTGCTGGCTGTGGGAGAATGGGAATCGGGCCTCTGGCTTCAGGCACTGCCATCTTCTAATATAGGTACCATGTTGGACGATACGACCTTCCGCTTCGCTACTTGCCTCCGTTTAGGTGCGTCATGTGTCTCTCCGCATCGTTGTCACTGTGGAGAGGCTGTCGATAGCCTTGGTCACCATGGCCTGTCATGCAGCAGGAGCGCAGGTCGTATTTCTCGACACGCCAACCTCAATGACATACTGCGCCGTGCTCTTGCCACCGCTGGCGTTCCAGCCCAACTTGAACCTCAAGGCTTGGCACGCGATGATGGCAAAAGACCAGACGGGATGTCGTTACTGACGAACGCCGTGGAAGCTGGGTAGGCCTTTGGTATGGGACGCAACATGTGTCGATACCCTTGCGCCATCTCATCTTCCCAGCACAGCAGGTTGTGCGGGCGCTGCTGCTGCTACAGCGGAGACACTCAAACGGCGCAAATATGTAAATCTAATAGGAGATTATGTATTTGAGCAGTTTGGGGTCGAAACATTGGGGCCATGGGGTCCAAGTGCGCGATCACTTTTTAGAGATCTCGCAAAGAGACTTATAGACGCCTCGCGTGACCAGAGGGCTGGCACGTATTTGGCTCAAAAAATAAGTATAGCCATCCAACGAGGCAATGCTGCCAGTCTTCTGGGCACGCTTCCAATTGACTGCGATGCGGATATATATTAATTCGTTTTTTTATTATTTTAAGACTTAATTTAATTATATAATTAATTGTAAACAAATATTATAATTATAAAGATAAAAAAAAAGTTATAATATATTTTTGTTGTATATTTCATTGTGTTACCGTTTGTTGTTCCATAATTAATAAGTAAATAAATCACACAAGTGTTCGCAAAAAAAAAGAAAAATATATCCACTTTTCACAAAACATATCGACACTTATTTCACCTCAACAAAAGATGTTTTCAAAGCAGCTACCAAGCGTATTAGCGCTTGTATTTATATATAAAGAGAGGATCAACAAAATCTTAAGTGAAAGTACAGTTTTCATACGTAAAACGAAATATTCAGAGCGTGACTACCAATTTGTCTCTGTTGTGTACCAACGTCGTGTTCTGTCAAAGTTTTTATTGAATATTTCAACGTTAGGTATCTGATATTGGACACATATGTTCATAAGCTACCTTAACATGAACTAGAGAATTCAATAGTACGATCTAATTAAATTTGCTGAACGTAAACACTTTTTAAGGTAAATTATATTGTAAGCTTAAAAAGTCACTCTGAGAGAGAGATGGCGAGGGCATTGCTCGGGCTTGCAAAGATCTTATAAATTATTATATTTTGTAAAGTTTACCTAGGCCAATCAAGATCTTGTATAATTTTTACAAGGGATAAACTCGCAATAATTATCATCGTCCTAGCGCTAACCCAGTTTCATCCAAAACTATTCGTCACGCTTTCCAGCCTAACACATAATATCTCGACACCTCCTACGTACAAAATCGTAACTGAATTTTATCAACTTTACAGTATCGCCATTGAAAGGTACGGAAGCAGATAATTGATGTTTGTGAAGTCAAATAAGGTAATTTAAGAACCAAATTTGCCATACTGACATATTTTTAGGCTTAGTTTATGACCTCTAGTAAGATTTCTTGTTATTTTGCTACAATTCCTTAAAAGTCGCATACGATTTCCACTTTGAAAATATCAGCCGTATTTAATTGTATGTAGTACTTACTATCTTTTACATTGACATTTATCTAGAATTAAGTAATGTATGTTGTATATAAGATAATAATATAAAAATGTGTCACACACAAGTTACAATTAACATGATATTAAAGGGAATACATGAAATAAAATATCTTCCATAGTATTAAATAAACGTATTTCATAATCAAATCAGTCCAAATAAAAATTTCTTTCAGAAAAAGAACTCAAAATACTAATCAATGGCATTGCTATTCATTATTACAGTAGTTTTAGGAACGTGATATGATATATTTATTATAAGATTTATTTTCTTGTTTTATTTATTAGGAATATAATGTTATTGAAAGTTAGTCTGAATTTTATTGATTTTTTTGTTTGGAATGGGTACTTTGGATACCAGTTTCTGGTAGACGTTAAAAAAATCATGGTGAGAACTGAGTATTATTTATTTTGAGACTTGCACATGTTCATCAAATTATTATTTTTTCGCCTTAGGTGTCGCCTGCCTACTTGCACAGAGCGCAACATTAACAGGTATACGTTATCTCCTAGTAGACGCTTAGATAACATAAAGCGATAGCCTAGCGAAAAAGGCAGCGAGTGGAGACGCTAACAGACTACCATGCAGAGAGTATCGGGTTCGAATTCACAGCACGCACCAATGAGTTTTCAGAGTTATGTGCGCATTGAATTGAGAACTAACATTTGCTCCGTGCACATTAAGCCGCCGGTCGCGCCTGTTTTGGAGATCTTTGACAGTCGTTTTAGGACCTCAGTACCTATGAATAAACTGACACTAGTCTTAACCGTAGAATAAAGCTATCCATTTGGGTTGCGGGGAGGTCAAACAGGGAGTCGCTCTGTGTAAAAGCTTATATTGAGTCAAATCCGCTAAAAGAATGATATAAGGATCTTCAGGTTTATTTGGCGAGTCTAATGAGAGTCTAGGAGTTGAAAACATTTTATATGATCGCATACATATCTTACACACATAACATCATGCATTTCACGTTTCCCTTAATGCCCAAAGCTATTGAAAATCTATTACTAAATGACTGTGGGTAGTTGTGGCAACTATAGCAAAAAAGTTTAGCTTTCGTTTTTATTTTTTTATATATTGTATTTTTACTAATTTATACTAGTTTAATGATATAAAATAACTGATTAAACAATAGTACCTGCCAGACAGTATTATCTCCTTTCAAGATTCACCATACACAATAATATAATGGAAGCTTTACACAACCCGATTGAGAACCTGAACAACATGTTCAATCACAGGATGGCGGAGTTTGAGGACAAGCTGCAAGGCTATGTGGGTCCTCCTTCAAATATTTCTGGCCTAAGTTCTGAATTTGTTGCGTTCCGGGCATTTGTCACAGAGGCGTTGAAGGCCTTGCAACAACAGGTCCAGCTGCTGGCACGTAGCGTGGATAATTTGGAGACACAAGGCCGTCGTAAAATCCTTCTTTTCCACGGCGTTAGCAAAGAAAAGAAGGAAGATGTTGCATAGACAGTGGTGAACATTGTAAAAACACATCTCAAGCTTGACAATTTCACTTCAAATGACATTCGTCGCTGTCATCGTATGGGAAGATCTGCAGCTCACATAAACACCACTCAATTCTGGTGAAATTTCAGGATGTGTCAACCCGGGATAAAGTTTGGTTTACAAAAACCAAACTTAAAGGCTCTGGAATTACTGCTTCAGAATTTTTGACCAAAACCCGTCATGACGCCTTCGTTGCTGCACGGGAAAAGTTTGGAGTCGCGAGGTGCTGGACTAAGGAGGGCACGGTTTATGTCCTGGGCGCAAACGGTGAGCGGCAAGGCATCAACTCGTTGATGGAAGTCAAAAGTATATCCCTTCCTCAAGCCCTGGACCAGACAAAACAAGCTCCCCGCTTCAGGCATATCTGGGATAAAATAACAATTTAACATAAATTAAAACTAATCATAAACTAAATTAAAAATAATCTTGGTGACTACCAATCAACAGAATTCTTACATACATACATACATATCGTCACGCCTTTTATCCCCGAAGGGATAGGCAGAGGTGTATTTCTACACCCACTTTTCGCCAGATATACTTTAGTCCCACGTAATAAGAGGCGAGCCTATTGCCGTACCGGGCACATTTCCAGACTCCGTGCTGCTACTGAGAATTTCGTGAGAGAAAAACCCAAAAACACTGCCTGACCCAGGAATCGAACCCGAGATCTCCCGATCCCACGCGCACATTTATGCCGCGAGACAAACGAGGCAGTCGTATAGGGTTTGATGTCGAGTTTTCCGTCTCTACGCAAAGATGGTATTTGCATCGTGTTATCCCTTAGTCGTCTTTTACGACACCCACGGGAAGATAGGGGGTGGTGACACTTGTATTCTATGCCGTCAACCACACGGCTTCTTTCTCAGTTCTTAATCAGTATAATATTATACAGACACGGAATTCGAGCATTGACATCTTTTGTGATTCGTTTCCCAAATTCAAAACGCAGCTAAAAAAAATGTTTTGTGGCAACTAGCACTTTAAATTTAAATTTGAATCTATGTATATCCACTGTAGTTAAGATTACTTTCCAGAAACACCATTTTCCAGAACTTCGTGGCTTCGTGAACTATCGTGACCGTCAACTGACGGCCACGATAGGCTAGGGTATAGGTAAGGAACAGCCAAGGAAACTTTTTCTACATACACAACTTTTTTTAATTTGGATAGCCGCCGGTCATATGGATTTCTGTGCAAGAAACCACTATGTGGGAATGAAATACTCCTGGTAAATGCTCGTTGTATGCGGACGAGGGTGCTGAACAGAAGTATTTTAGTTCTTACGTTTTTGAAGCCAATCATATTTCTCCTCAGAAAGCCAAGTATCTGCGCAGCCTTCTTAACAATTTTATCGACATGTGTTGTAAAAGTTAGCTTCGCATCGATGTTAATTCCCAAATCGCAAATTTCATTAACTTCGGCTAAATATACGCCGCCAATCTCGTACTTTGTGCGAAGTGGTTTCTTTTTGCGAGTAAAGGTAATATGAAAGCATTTATCAAAATTAAGTGCCATACAATTTACATTGCACCAGTCAACAATTTCATTCAAATCTTCTTGAATAAGTTTGGAATTAATGGCTTATCTACTTGGACGGTAGATTTTAAGATCATCGGCAAAGATTGAAAATCTGCAATGTTTTACGTGAGAGACTATATCGTTTATAAATATAAGAAAAAGAAGTGGCCCTAAATGCGGTCCCTGAGGTACTCCTGAAACAGCATTATAAGCATGCGACTCATAACCATTGATAACAACGCTTTGTGGTCTATCACGCAAATACGACTCAAACCAACTCAGCAGTGATCCTCCCACACCGAAAGATTTTAATTTCTGAAATAGGATGATATGGTTCACTTTATCGAAAGCGCTGCTGAAATCGGTGTATATTGCATCAACCTGCGATCCAGTATCGACTTCTTTAGTTATGTCGGAAACAAAGGAAACTAGGTTTGTCAAAATTGAGCGGCCGCTTGTAAATCCATGTTGAAAATTAGAAATGTTATTTTGAATTAAAGATGCAATTGAAGGGTACAAAACAGATTCAAACAATTTAGAAAAACAAGAGAGTATGGATATTGGTCGGTATTTTTTTACGTTTGCTTGATCTCCTTTCTTAAACACTGGTACAATACGAGCTTTTTTCCATTCATCGAGAAATTTTCCTTCTGCAATAGATTGGTTAAAGATTAACCATAGGGGTGACGTAAGCGATCGAGCACACCGCTTAACCAATATAGGCGGGATTAAATCTGGCCCTGCACCCTTCAATGTGTCAAGCTGTTTTATAGCATTTTGGATTCTGTAATGTGTAACTTGGATATTTACTATTGAGAAGAGTTTGTGCATGATGTGAATAATGGGGAGCGTTGGAGATCGAGTATACAGAGCAGAATTGATCGGCAAATAGATTTGCAATCTCGGTACCATTTTGCGCAACATCATCATCCTTAAACATTTTAGCTGTAATTGTAGAATGTCCACCACGCTTTGTTTTGATGTAACTCCAAAACAATTTTGGGTTTGAGGATATATTACATTCAATTTTACTTTTATAGCTCTTATAACATGTATCAAGAAGTTTGTGGCAGCGATTATGGAGCAAGTTGAATTCAATTTCATCGCGGAGATTACCATATCTTCTAATTTTTTACGGGTTTTTTCCTTTTCATTCAGTAGTTTTATTAGTGTATTACTAAACCAGGGGGGGGGGGTACCGCGCTTTGCTAGCTTTCTTAATCGGTACATATAGTGTAATAATTTCTTTTAAAATTAGGTAAAATTGGTTAACCATTGCATTGACATCTCTACAGTCACAAAGAACATTGTGCCAATCAACACCACTCAAATGTTTTCTAACAGTCTCATAATCCGTCTTATAGAAGTTAAACCTATCTCTGAAGGAAGTTTGTTGTCTGTTTCTGAAGTAATTAATACTGACTAGTAGACTAGGATGTAGTTGGTAAGTTTTACTTGAGTTACACAGAGATCTGCTAACAGATGTTTTAGGTACATTCCCAAGAACCAAGTCTAGGCAACGATCATCAGTATTTTTAATACAATTAAATTGAAATAAGCTATTTGACAACATGAAATCAATAAGAGAGTATCCCAAATTTACATTATAATTAAAAGGAGTCATGTGACTGCAACCATCTCCAGCGCGCCAGTCAATAAAACCAAGATTGCCAATTATAATGTTAGCATAAATAATCTCAATTATGCAGATGACATGGTGTTGCTGGTCCCGACGGCTGGCTCAATCAGAGAGATGCTCATAGTTTGTGAGAGGTATGCGGCGGCCCATGGACTGCGATATAATGTAACTAAAAGTGAACTTCTGGTCTTTGAGGTCCCCGGCAAAAGGGTAACGTATAATCCAGTGCTAAAGCTTAATGATAACCAGCTCAAAAGAGTTACTCAATTTAAGTACCTGGGGCTTACTGAGGACCTCAAGGATCAGAAGGATATTGAACGTGAGCACAGGGCTTTAGCAGATGTAATATGTTGGCCCACAGATTTGCTCGTTGTAGTAACGAAGTTAAAATTACGTTATTTAAGGCATATTGACAATCGTTCTACACGGTCGGTCTGTGGGTCAACTATACGCTGAAGGCTCTGAACGCCCTGCGAGTTCAATATAAGGCTAATAATAGGCTTTAGGGTGTTGTTGGGGCTGCCTAGGTTCTGCAGTGCGTCGGGCATGTTTGCTATAGCGCAAACTAAAGACTTTTATGCTATAATGCGACAAAAGGCGGCATCCTTGCTAAACAGAATTTGGGACAGCCATAACAGCATCTTAAAGGCATTAGGTGAAAAATCTGACTCACCTATGCTTGGGCACTTTGTTGGACTGCTCGTGCGGCTGAATTAATATTCTTTCGTACGGGTGGCCCGGCGCGGTGGCTGAGTTTGTCTATGTTTTATATGTTTGTTTTATTTCTTCTTCTTTTATTTTTTGTGTTACTGTGTTACTAACCCATTATTAATAAGTTTTACTAACAAATGGACCACTGTAGTCAAATTAATAAACATATTTAATTTAATTTAATTTAATAATGACGTCATTCTGGCTGGCAATTTCGAGAGCTGACAAGATTTTACTGGCGGGGGTAAGTAAACTACGCAAATAGACAGTTTTTTTACTATATTATTTACATAAACATCTACTGTTACCCACAAGTCCTCAAAATCACTAGACTCCTAATTTTCTACTCTAACAGAAGACAAATCACGTGACACGGCAATCATAACACCACCACCATCTTTTTTAGTAGATTGTGAACATACGCGGTCTCTACAGTAGACAACATAACGACCCTCAATAATCTCAGCGCTAGATATGCCAGCATTCAGCCATGTCTCCGTGAATGCGATGATTTTATAGTTAGAACTAATAACATTTTTATATGAATCTGCGGTTTTAGTCCTTTGAGAATCTTTTGCTTAATTTATCTCCCTCTTACAGTCAAACTATTATAATGGATGATTTTAACACCTGCCTTCTTAAGAACGACTCGCGTTCTTCATCTTTAAATTTTATCTCTGTCTCTAGTAATCTACACATTCTGTCCCTAAATGCCACCCATCACCTTCCGAACTGTACTCCTTCACTTCTAGATGTCATATTAGTTTCATCACTTAATCACGTCGCTAAGCACGGCCAATATTGTGCAGATGGGCGTAACAGAGCAGACACGTATTACTTTTACTCTACGTTTAAAAACGCAACAAAAACAAACGAGAAGTCCGCAAAAAGTGGATACATATACCAAAACTATATATCATTGTGTAGTCTTAAATACCAGGAACTTACCAATATAAACAGTTTTGTGGAAAAGTGAAATAATAGTGCATAATCTTAAAAAACAAATAAAAAAAAAAGACGTTGACAAATTAAAAGTTTGTTTGCAAAAAGTGAATGTCATATCGGGGTTAATGACCGAAACATTAAATGTCCTTGAACTTTATTCACTCATGCGGCCTGTTGAACTTAATCTAATATTTCAACATTGATAAAGTTAGCAAAAATAGCCGAGTGGTTTAGAGTGCTAAGACCTTTTAACTTAACGTGAAGTGTTTAGGGTTCAAATCTTAACCTAAATGGATTTTTTGTGACTTTTTGTTTTAATTTTATTTTTATATTCTATTTTCTTTCGTTTTGGCTAATAAATCAAGTCACCCAAATATGGATACTACAAATTCAACGCCACTGACTCATCGTAAGTCCATGGAAGACACGGCAAAGAGAAATGTAACTCTCAGGAAAAAGTCTAAAATAAATATATCAACAGAAAATTCATTTGAAGAATTATCAGGATGCTCTGAAAATGAAGATGAATTCTCATCTCCTGACACAAGTCTTCACACTCAGGAGATAAATCGCAGCTACCCGAATTTAAGCAGAAATATTATAGATGATATACTTAAATAACATACCAAAAAAAATATTTACTTTAGAAGAGAAACTTAAGATCGCAGAGAATGAAATCGATAATTTACGGCTGGAAAACAGTAAGCAAGCTAAACAAATTTCTGAGTATAAACTAAGGATTGACCAACTAACGCAAATTTGTAAGACAACTACAACGAAAAATATTGGTTGCCTGTAAAGTCAGTATACGGGTGAAAGTTTTACGTGACAACGACTTTGAGTGGTAAAATAATTTTAATGTGAATATTCATTCGTATAGTAGGAAGAAGGATGAAAGACGCGTGCCTTTCACTTTTTATGTCTGTCTCTCTCGCTCTTAGGCGGGACGCGTGCCTCTCACTCGCTCTCATTGTGAGCGCATAACATGAGCGGAGCGTAACGCAGTTTCTTGAAGTGTCACCCGGCAAACCAATTTATAAGACGTTGTCACGTCAAAAAGAAAAGTAATAAAACACAAAGACGCAAATTGATTAAATCCAAATTAGATTTTTCGTGCACAGACAGTCAAATAATAAACCAAAATAATACAATCACCGATCAAAATCAATCGCTAAGGATAGCGACATCTATAAATAACATAATTGAATGCGGCAAAAACCTGAACTACCACAATCACGACAACCATTCACTAACGGCCATGCCAATTAGTTCTTTACACGAGAGAATAGATGTCGTTACTAGTACCACAACAAACAAGCATAGAATTGTTATATTAGGGGATCATGCACAAGCACGAGGATTATCAGCGTCCATAATAAAATTCAGAAATACTATACAAAGCGACAACAGCTATATTCCCTATGCATTGATAAAAGCAGGAGCTCCAAGCTCAGGTATATTAACACAATGTGATAGTATTGTAACGAGTTTATCGGAGGATGACATCGTAATTCTTAGCATTGGAAGTAATGATAGTAATATTCAAAAATTGCATTATAACTTTAGTTTAATTATTAATACGTAAAGTAAAGCCTACATATATATTACTCCTGTATATACAAATCCATACTTGAATACAGTTATGTTAAATATGACGACAAAATTATGGACTAGTCATCTCAAAAATTGCACTGTACTAGACTATTATTACCATAAAAATACTAATTATCAAAGTAATGCTGATTATGTATCAAAAAAGGTTAGCCTGTGTATTGATTATAACGATTATAAAATTTAAATACTTGTCACCTAAAAAAAATTTTATTGCACATTATGAAATCCAACTTTACCTGTAGTTACAAAGCTTAGTAGAAGACAAGTTTTGCTAATGTTGCAATGTTTGCAATTTAAAAACTCTGAATCGAAGAATTCTGTGCCCTGTACTGAGGTTAACAAATGTGCGTGCACTGACTTGGTTGTTGATAACTCCGCTCCATGCGAAAATGAAGTGCTGTTTTTTCGAGACAACCACGCAAAATAAACTTACACTACTTTATCAAAACATCCATGGCATCCTCTCAAAAAAAGAATTATTAGAGATAACACTAAATAACATAGAGAATGTAGCTAATCCTGACATAATATGTGTAACGGAAACGTTCGTTAAAACAGGTACGGAAAAAAACATTAATATTTGTAATAATGAACTCGCGTCCTATTACAGTAGACCTAATAAAAGAGGGGGTTCATGCATATTAGTTAAAAGGGGTACCCCATTCAAATGTATAACAACTTTTGATGACTTAAAAATGATATTCCATTTTGAACTCTGTGCCATTAAATTAATAACATATAATTTAATAATAATTTGTATTTATAGAATTCCTTCCAGGAACTGTAGACATCTTAAATATTTCTTAGATAATTTTGACCTTATGTTGTATAAATATCTATGTAAACATTCAAAAAGTGATATAATTATAAGTGGAGATTTTAACATTAATACTCTTGACATTAAAAATCAACTAACCTGACATTTTATGGACATTCTGACCAAATATAATTTAATATCACATATATCCGAACCAACTCGAGGAAAATCCTGTATTGATTTAATTATCAGTAATATTATGGTTGCATCAGGGTCACTTTTGCCTCTGTGGTTGTCTGATCACAACACTGCACAAATTCTATCATGGCCTGTAAAATACAAAACTAAAATACCCGAGTATGTATACAACTTTAAAAGATGCTATTCTATTAAAAATATAACTAAGTTTCGCCAATATCTATCTAGTATTCAATATTTATAGTACTACAATGAAACTGATACAAATTTAGCATTCAACACTTTTTATGACTATTTCTGCCTGCTGTACTATCTTTGTTTCCCGATTAATAAAGTAAAAATAAATTTATCAAAAGAAATAAATTGGATGACGAAAGGACTACGAAATAGCTGTAATTATAAACGCAAATTGCGCCAAAAATATTATTCTAGTAAATCTAAAACAGCTAAGCAGACGTATCTGAGGTATGACAGGTTATTAAAGAAATGTATTCATACGGCTAAAAGGACTAGTAATAGAAACAACGTCATCAATATCAAAAATAAATGTAAAGCGACCTGGTCCGTCATAAAGAGTGAAACTTGTCCCGCAAGTAGTGGAAATTATATTAATGAAATAGTTGAAAACAATAACATAATCACAGATCCCTTAACAATTGCTAATAATTTCAATGAATATTTTACATCAACAATTAACATATTAAAAAATAACACTCGTGACACATGTATAAAAAATAAACAGGAAAACTCAATATATTTATTATACATAGTCATACATAATAAAACTAATCGGGTCCCTTAAAACCACGACATCTGAGGGTTATGACAGCATATGTACAAAAATTGTAAAAATGTGCAGTAAAGAGTTAACTCCTGTACTTACATTTCTGGTAGACCTCTCACTAGAAACGGGTACCTTTCCCGACAAACTCAAAAAGTCTGTGGTAAAACCTCTGTATAAGAAAGGAGACAAAAAGACCATCAGCAATTATCGGCCTATTATAATAATACAGTCATTTTCAAAAATTTTTGAAAAGGTCATGCACGATAAGCTGACTTCCTTTTTTAACGTCAATGACACCATTGTAAAAAATCAATATGGTTTTCAGAAAAATAAATCTACCAGTGATGCAGCTTTTTCTCTAGTGAACTATATACTTCAGAATGTAAATGAGAAAAAGTATGCAACAGTAATATTTCTCGATATGTCAAAGGCATTTGACTTTGTGTCACATAAACAGCTCCTTATGAAGCTCGAGCACTATGGTATAAGGGGACCAGATTTTAATTGGCTCAAAACCTACTTCGAAAATAGGTATCAGTGTGTTGAAGTATCACAACTAAACTCAAAAAATTGTGTTGAAATAAATAGATCTAATTATGCTATGAATGAATTCGGCATCCCCCAAGGCAGTGTATTGGGCCCGCTTCTCTTCTTAGTATATATCAATGATTTACCTGATGATAGTCATCACAACACTATACTATTTGCGGGCGATGTATCTGTCGTTGTGACTCCAAAGAAAAATAATATAATCAGATAACACGAAACTGACATAAATTGTTTATGTCAGTTTCGTGTTGTCTGATTGACATTAATAATAGAGTGGATGAATACTAATAATTTACAAGCAAATTTATCTAAGACACATATAATTAATTTCAATAATTTTAATATTAATGACATACATATAAATTAAAACGGACAAAATCTATTGACGGCTAATAATAGTACATTTCTAGGTACAATAATTTACAATAAACTGAACTGGAAAGAGCAAATATAAAAGGTTACAAATAAAGTCAATGGGTTTTCTTTTGCTCTGTATAAACTGGCAAAAATGTCTGACCAAAATACGGCACGCTCAGCCTACTATGCGTACGTCAAATCCATACTGCGTTATGGGTTGTTACTCTGGGGAAACGGTACGGATATAGAAAAGGCCTTTATTGCACAAAACAGATGCATACGATCCATATGCGGCATTGCCCCGGATGTATCATGCAGCCCATACTTTAAAAACTTAAAAATACTCACTTTACCGAGTTTTTACATCCTAGAGGTTTGTAAATTTGTAAAGCAACACCCAAAGACATTTAAACAAGCAAAAGACGTTGTTACTAAGATAAATAACATCAGAAATCCAAATAGATTAGTATTGGGCTTAATACCTAGAACAAGCCGGCTTCAGAAAAATAGTCTTTCGATTAGATTAGGTTAAAGCTTTTTACAAAATTCCGGAATGTTTCAAAACACTGCCGTTATATAAATTTAATCAAGTGCTGAAAAATGGCTGATAGAAAATGCGTTTTACTCGGTTGAAGAGTTATTAAATCAGTAGAAACATTTATCAGATTGCAATAAGGTGTGTAGGGACGCACAACACCGGCACATTCACAAGTCCGTACAAAACGGTGATCCAACAAAAGTATGGAAGTTTTTTAAGTCTCTGGGGGTCGAAAAGTAAAGTCAAAATACTACTCCAAAAATATTTATATTAATATGCTTAATCAGCACTTCTCTGCTTCGTCTGAATATGACAATACATTAAAACTGAACACTTTACGATATCTTTCTTTGCTTCCCACTCCTGATTATACCCCTTTTGTCTTTAGTCAATTTACTGGATGTGATGTTAAGAAGAGCATTTTATCAATAACATCAAACGCAGTTGGTAGTGACGGTATCACCCATAATATGATCCTTCCTATCCTTGATGAAATCCTATCTATTATTGCCCACATACTTAATGTCTCTGTTTCTTATAGCGCGTTTCCTAAGGCTTGGAAGGATGTCCAAGTGGTCCCTTTACCTAAGAAACCTAATCCTGTTTCCTTTTCCGAATATCGTCCCATTTCCATATTACCCTTCTTGTCCAAAGTACTTGAGCGCCCTATTCATAACCAGCTTAACTCTTTCCTTTCTACACATAATATCCTTAATGCTTACCAGTATGGTTTCCGTTCCGGTCACAATACTACTTCCACCCTTGTCAATATTGGGACAAAGGGAGCATATTATGCAGAGAACAGCACTGTAAGAGAAGGAAAACTTGATACAAAACCTATACCAACCCGTTTGGCCTGCGTGGTATAGTAGGCCAATTCCTCCTTTCAAAGGAGAGGCCTAGTCCAGCAGTGGACTATTAAAGGCTGAGGCTGAACACCATTAGCTACCGTATTCGCTTAATGTAATTGAATATAGTCCATTCAGGTTGTCTGGAAGAAATCGCAACCTGCGATAAGACCGCCCATGTACAACTAGACCTAAGTTTGTAAATGTCTTTTTCTGTAATTGTTTTGCCTCTGGTGTACAATAAAGCATTTCTATCTATCTATCTACTAAGTTTCAAGAAACCATTTAGTATGCTACAATGCCTTACCATCAGCACCATCGTTACTCATAAACTCATAGCCTAAGTTTCTTAGCATTTTCCGTTTGTTGTCTTTCCATTCGGCAGCATTTCGTAGTAGTAGCGATTCTTTGCCTGGAAGTCGGTTCACTAGCTGAGTATTAACTAAATGAGTGAAACTTGAGAGGATTGTAGTAACTTTTTCAACAAGCCAAGGATAAAAGTGGTTTTCATAATCAAATCTATTATTTTATATTTAGATTTATTGTGCAATGAATGAATGGCGTGTTATATTCTCAGCAGTTAACAGAAAATCTTCACTGGGGTCCAAAAGAAAGAAAAAATGTATGATTATAGCTCTTTTCCGCAGATTCGTACGCGTGGTATTATCATAATCGTAACTTTCCCTTGGGTTAGTACCTTCCACAATATGACGTTTATATCATTATTATCTGCTCTTCCACAAAGCGACTGTCGTCTGGCCGTAGCTATAATAAAAATACACTATTCGACTATAAAAATTATAACTAGGTATAATATTTTATAAATCCTATTTTCTAAATTATTATGCTTTACTTATTAGAACACTGGCTTTTCGACTAATGACTTTTCGGAGTTATGTGTGTATTAAAAAAATGTTAATTATCACTTGCTAAACGGTAAAGGAAAACATCGTTAGGAAACCTGCATGTCTGAGTTTTCCATAATGTTATCGAAAGACATGTGAAGTCTGCCAATCCGCACTTGGCCAGCGTGGTGGACTATGGCCTTACCCGTCTCATAGTGAGAAGAGGCCCGTGCCCAGCAGTGGGACAGTTTATATATAGGGCTGATGGTGATGTGATGATGATAAGAAGACTGGCATAAGCTATAAACAAGTCTCCAAAGCGATTAGTAAGCAAGGCTAAAATAACATTAAGTCAGCTTTCATTAGTCTCAAACTTAAAGCTTATGTTATTGTAACGCTGATATATTTTGTCACTTTTCTCTGTAATCTACTCGGCAAACTACTGATCTAGTTAGCGCTCGTAATTGTATACCTAAAATTAAGGACAGAGGGGTGTAGTGTTAATACGCTTTTTAAGTTTCACACTGAGGGTTATTATAGAACGTTATTATTAATTATTGAAACGTAATTAAAAATAAGTTTGTAATAATAAGTAAGTGACGTGTGGTATAAGTACAAAATAAGTATTTTCTTAAATCCTATTCTCTCATTAGTTAAAACAACATGATCATAGGAAATATAACAACATTGAAAAAAAGAAATTAACTAACTATGCATATCACCATCTCAGCCCCACTGCTGGCCTCTTCAATAACACACCACTGAGCCTGATTTCTGGCTTTGCGAGTGTAACCGCTGCCATCTGCTTTGCGTAAACCGTCAATCCGCCTAGCCAGAGGATGTTACATTCCTCACTTCATTTGCCAAGACAGGCAAAAAGTTTTAAAAAAAAACCTGTTCAATGTGCGAAAGAGACATCGTATAACATATCTCTAAACATTAGCTCATCCATGCACCACGCTGTACGGTTTCGATGTTATTTTTATGCCTTTATAAGATGAAACAAAAACATTTGATACCGTTTGTTTTCAATTTCAATCAAACAATTGTATGCAATGAAAGGTCATATTATTCCCCTTTGTTTAAAACTATTTTGGTTAATGTCCGCCACTGTTCGCAAAGCGGGTCAGATATGCCTAATGACCTTTATCCAGTACAGCTAACTATCTCTTAAATCTATTTCTCAGTTTCAGAATAAATTTCAAAATCTACATTGGTTTAAAATTGTTCGCTACAGGCCGCTTTACAATTCAAATATAATCTGAAACTTTATGTCAACTTCGTTTTTTCGCGTATTTTAAGGGGGTTAAATATAATGACCACCATAAAATGCTTTAATACCCTTAGTTCTTTAACCAAAAATATATACTTAACACCAAAAAAATAAAGTTTAAAATTACAATAGTACTAGCTATTTTAGTCACGACTGCACTTCAAATTGTATTCGAGCACCAAATGTAGTAAATGATCACCAAATAAATAGGTTATGTTAGGTTCTCTTGTGACCCTTAATTCAAAAATAGGAGCAGTGCTTCGCAGGTCAACTTTGTTTATTCAAGTAGGTGGTGTAACCAAATTCAATTTATGTGTTGGTATTTCATACAACTAACAAAAAAACTTTGGTTATAATTTAACATTAAAATGCTGGTTTACTTTTGGTGATCATTTACTACTTTTGGGTTAACAATGATTTATTTGGAGTCATTTTGCTTAAATAGGATAGCGAAATGTTAAAACTTTGGTTATAATTTTACATTACAATGCGGGTTTCATTTTGTTGATCATTTACTATTTTTGTCTGTTATATGTTACTATATCTGGTGGTAAGTTAAACAAACACCTATTTTAAGTGGAGACTTAATAATTCATTTCATTGCATTTATTTAATTTTCATTTCTTCTGCCAGTAAGGTACTGGCGAAGAAATGACCTCCTTATACGACATGACCTTTGCCTTTTCTTTAATTTGATCCCTGTATGCCTGTCCTGGGTCGACCTCTTCCTCTCTTTCCTTCTATTTTACCTTCCAGTAAGTTTTTGATAAAGTCATCATGTCGTATAAGGTGGCCAAACATCTTTGTGAGTACTTAGGTATTTTGTTGAGTCGGGTGATTCGCTAAAACAATAACAGCAGTTCTTTTTGTGTGTTGGATCGTAGGTTTTTAATGCGCAACAAGTACGCAAACTTTGAAATTAATATAAACCAAACCTATATAATAATAATATTCCACCACATTCACACAACACCATCTAGTCCCAAACTAAGCAGAGCTTGTACTATGGGTACTAGACAATGGATTGACATATTTTTAATTATGATAGATACCCTACAGAATTAACATACATACAATATACAATGTTTGTTAGTAAGTATAACACGAACGTGTGGCACTTGTCCGCGGAAGCGACGGAACACCACACCCTTCGGACAAAAGTCCTCCTTCATGACGACATGTAGAAAGCAGGTTGGGATTCGCACCACAAACGCCTTGAAGTTGACATTACGGCGCGACTCCAGCAACTGCACTCTCGGCATGTACTTTGCCTTTTGACGTACGTACTCCGCGATGTCGGAGTACGTACGTCAAAAGGCAAAGTTTGTGGTCGCCGTCGTGGCGTAGTGCAGGCGAGAACTGTACACGGGTGTGTTCGGTGCAGCAGCGCGCAGGTTTGCACCAGGCTCCACAGGAGGCGTGACGACGCTTCTTTTTCTGCACCACCACGAAACCATCATCAGCTACCTCGTTTCTCGATGCCTTCTCCGGCATAGACGCAGTTCTTGTCGGTTTTCTGACGACGCTTCTTTTTCTGCACCGCCACGAAACCATCATCAGCTACCTCGTTTCTCGATGCCTTCTCCGGCATAGACTTCTTAGCAGCAGCAGGGGTGCTCGCAATTACTCGCTGAGCCTCTAGGTTTTTAGGTAATATGCATAAGGTCACTTATTTGTAAATCATTGTCTTTGGTGGGAATCGAACCTTTAGAACTAGGCTCGGACCCTTAGAACTAGGTGCCTGCTTAAAGCATCCAGCCTCATAAACTTTCACGTTTATAATAGTAGTAATTAATTCTTTAATGTATGGCACAAAGTTGCTAAGCTTTATTAAACACATATAGCCTAAAATAAAAAGAATATATGTCAGCATACTTTATTATTTATTACTACGCAACAAAGGACAAGTTTCCAACACAAACAAACCGCGAATCACTTCATGATTTTTTACTCAAATGTTTCTTGTACATACAAATGGCAACCATTTTGCTTTATGAGGAAAAAGTGATCCGGGACGTAGATCAACCGCTTCTGTAGGGTGTGGCAAACATTTCTCAGCCTTAGGAGAGATATATGATCATGACGCTTCGAGATCTCTTGTAATACATAGAGGCTGATTGTTTAGACTTTTATTTTGTGTCAGAAGGAGTCGCACTATCAAAATGTTGGTGTTCTCTGCGGAGATTTATTAGGCTTGTTAGTTTGGTTTGGTTTACATATGTGTGTACAGAATGCGTTATTGTGACTTGAACTTTCAGACGTCGGAGTTTTTGTATGTTAGCTAATAAGATTTGTAGAATATATTTCGTGACTGCCTGATTCAAGGGCATTTAACGACCAAAAGTGTTCAATGCAATTCATAATAGTAGTGATTAAAATGGTATATCCAATTCCTTGGGCACATCATGTATGTGCTAAACAATTCAGTACAAAATATGGGTCGCAAGCGAACATTCTTGTTTCACTCAGTTCGTAACATTCTGCGGGACGAATATTAAATGAAACCGTAGTATATTTTTACCGGTGACATAAAGAGCATAATATGGTACGATTGAGTCACGTGTATCAATGTCGTTTGATGTGGTCAGTAATGGTTTATTCATCGTCATAACTATCAGCAGGGCTGTTGGTGGCTTGTTGGAAAATGTGAAGACTACGAAGCGAAGATCAGAAGATAACAAGATTTGAATTTGTTAGGTCTTACATTGAAAATGCGTTTCCTTCAAAGACGGGCTGTGCTTTCGTTTAAACTGTAATTTTAGTACAAGGTCATTCATTTTAGTACTTCCACAGAAGCTCTCTATATTTGATAGATACCGTTTCTGCCTGATATTGTTGGTGTTCGGATATCCTCTTACATCAAAACCTTACAATATACACATACTAGTCCACTGAAAAGTTACATTTTAAGGCTGCTACACACAGTGCCGGCGTCACAAGCCGCCGGCTTTTGCCGCGCGACACGTGCCGCCGGCTTTTGGCGGGCGTCGGTCCCGCCGGCATCTGCCGCAGAAAGCCGCCGGTCAACATTCCAGTTGTATAGAACGTAGGGTGGCCAACTTTTTTTGCAAAAAATAAAGTATAAAATGGTTCGAATAGGCAAAAAAAAGAATTTGGAGGAAAAACAAATTTTTCAAATTTTAAGTTTATGTTGCCTTCAAAATTTGCGTGCTTTTAGCAGATTCTAAAAATTTTTCTATCTTTAGATGTTTCATAGCTTGTTTGAAAATAAAAAATAAACAATTAGTCTTTAATTACGTTAACTATTGACGTTCTATTTCTTTCTTCTCGCCACTCCGGATTCATCACTGAACTTCTGAAGTGGCGGGGACGGAGACGGAAATATGATTTTAAGTATAAATTGCCTCCGTGGTCCAGTGGATAGTGTATGCGACTGCTGATCGGAGGTCCCGGGTTCGATTCCCGGTTTGTGCAAAAGTTTTGCTGGGTTTTTTCGAATTCTCAGTAGCAGCACAGAGTCTGGTGATGTGCCCGGTAACGGCAATAGGCTCGCCCCCGATTACGTGGGACCTTAAAATTCATGGCGAAATGTGGGTGTAATATTACACCTCTGCCTATCCCTTCGGGGATACCGGCGTGAGTCTATGCTATTGCCAATTGCCTTTTTGTGTAAAAAATCTTTACCATCAGTGATACTATGCTATTGCCAATTGCCTTTTTGTGTAAAAAATCTTTACCATCAGTTGTGAATTTCTTTTAGATCCTGTGGAGGATAAAGGTGTGGTGTTCCTCCAACTAGAGGGAGGAGCCTCTAACCAAGCTGGTGGTCGTGCTTGGTGGCCTGCAGGCCGACGGACATATTTTGGAAGTTGTATATATGCCGCTTTGCTTGTGAAAGTTGCTTGCTCGGTTCAGGATTTTCGAATTTGGCGCGTTGTCTTCGATATTATGCGTGTCGTGTCGAGGTAGTTACATCGTCATTGTCTAGATGACGTTTTGCGGGTGTTATGTAACTGGCCGCTCCATCACTGACCCCCAAAACCGAAGGTCGTCCTTGGAGGTGATAAATCAGTTGTCGAGGCTTCAGAGGAGCGTGCCAGTGGAGTGTAGTCGCTGGTCACAGTGTACTTCGCAAGTCCCACGGTGAGTCGGGGAGAGGTTGCGAAGGTGATGTGCAGTCGGTGATGAGCAGTAGGTGATGAGCAGTGAGCGATGAGCAGCGTGCGATGAGCAGTGAGTGTCCCACAGTGAGTCGGGGAGTTGCTGCGTGGCTGCGTCGTGGTGCGTAATGGCTGCGTAGTAGCTGCAAGGCGGTTGCGTAGTGGCACTGCTGCGTGGACGGGAGCGATGTGCGCTGCTTACGAGGACCGTGTGTGCAGTGAGGCGTGCCTTAGCGCCGGAGAGGCTGCAGGGAAGACCAGGCATGCTAGTCTGCATGGCCTACGGTGGGAACCTGCCGAACATGTTGGCTGGCCGCGACTTGATTACTGAACATCAGGAGTGCGGACTGTGCGGAGTAAGGCAAAGACGACGGCAATGTTGCTTCTGCTGATCTGACCGGTGAGGGTTTCTTCAGATCACGTCGGGAGCTGCTGGTAATCTGACCGGTGAAGCCTTCTTCAGATCACGTCGGGAGGCTGCTGGTAATCTGACCAGTGAAGGTTTCTTCAGATCACGTCGGGGTCACCAATGTGGAGGATAAAAGTTTAGTGTAGGAGCCTCTAACCAAGCTGGGTGGTCGTGCTTGGTGGCCTGCAGGCCGACAGATATATTTTGTAAGTCCTACTAATATTATAAATGCGAAAGTTTCGTCATTAGCTAAATGGTGTTTTGCGGGTGTTATGTAGCTGGCCACTACATTCCCTTTAAGCCTAAATTGTTTCTATCATCCATTTAACTTATGTGAAACGTTATATAGATAAGTACTCATAATTAGTGTTTTGTTTTACACGTCACAGTAAGGGTTGGAAGTAAAGTATTGTCATATTTACTTTATTTGTATATAAAAGTATAAATTATAATTGCCTAAAATAAAGTGGGATACGTTATTATAAAGTATGGTTGGCAACCCTAATAGAACGACCACACACAAGTAGCAAGTTGAAACCCACGGCCGGCCATGCCGGCGGCTCATTCGTGCGGCCAGGCCGGCTAGGCCTGTGCCGGCTCTGCATGCTGCTGGGCGCACGGGACTTGGCCGCCGGCCAAGCCGCCAGCCATGCCGCCGGTACTGTGTGTAGCAGCCTTAAGGTTGCTTTTTTCAGAGGACGCAATTTTATTTTACATATGTGTATGGAGGGCTAGTGTAAAACTTGATACAGACTTTGAGATGAGCCAGGATTTGGCACAGGGTCTGATTAAGTGCCAATATACAATTATTGATGAATAAATAGAGAGGAAAGCCGCTTTTTTGTCGATAGTTCATCATTTTCCTCTATGAATTTTGATATCTCTAATAACTTCCCCGCAGGAGTCCCCAGAACATTTAGGCATTGCAAAACACATTGCAGTATCCTCTAGCTGGCCAGCCTATCAATTTCAGACGCCCAGAGATAGTTTCTTTTTTTTGCAATCCCAGGTTTTAGGGTCATTGTTATGAGTGAAAATTTGACTTTATGGTACTGCAGAGTCTCAAATTCGAAGACCGGGTCTTGTATGGAAGAAGAAAAGCCAAATTAATGTATTATCGGAAGATCTCCGTGTGATCGAGACACTGGTGTTATCTTAATTAAATTACGCGGATACGGTATACGGGCCGCGTCTGCTCTCACGTAGGTACTGACCGGCTTATACAGAGAGTTCAGAACGCCTGTGCAAGATACTGTTTTAATATACCACGTAGATGCCACATTACGCCATACCTAAATAAAAACTACATTCTTAAAATGAAGTCAAGACGCAAACTACATCTGGCCACACTTATTTTTACCATATTTAACTTTAAAGAGCCCATTTATTTGTACAACAAACTAAGTTGGGTGGCTAGTGGGCGAGAATACGCGAGAAGGCAGTGCTCCCTACAGCTGTCGATACTGCCTCACAAGACGAACGCTTTTAGGGGCAGCTTCCGCTACGCCGCGCCGCCTCTAACATATAGAACAACTTTCCACCGCCTTTGAGATTACTCAAAACAGTAAATACTTTCAGAAAACACGTACGGCAGTATCTTATTGACGCGCAGCGGAAGCTAGGTATGACGAACATAAACACATCTTTGTTATAGTTGTGTGTGTGCGTGTTCATTCGCGTTGATTGTTGTTTACGTCCGCATTTCTAGTTCTTGTTGAAGTTGTCGTGTCTGCGCTGCTTCACTGCTATGCATGCCTGTGTACCTATGTATATTCTTTCACAATATTTCTGTCTTGTCTACTTTCCTGCTTGGTTTGTTGTAATATTTCACAGGCACTCCACGTAGGAAACCTTAAAGGAAATAACGGTTTTATTTATACTATTAGACAAACTGTTACTCTTGCTGATAAAAATGAGCTCTAAGTATCTATGCATTATGGATGTACCTAATAATTATGTAGTACAATTGTTATAAGTACCTTTTGTTTTGTGGTTATTGTGCGGATTGAGTATATGTGCTTGTTGCTACAAATACCAACCAATAGTCATTGTGCAAGATGGTTGGCAAGGGGCTTTCTGCTTTTAATTGATTTGTAGTTAGTATCCTAATACACAACAATAAAAATATTATCACAATATCCAGGCTAAAGGTTGGAAGAGATGATAGATTTTGTAGGGTATACACATTTTACGTACTAACCTGTTTTTACTATGCCTGTATCATAGTAAAAACAGACTGTATCGTCTGTTGTAAATATGTATTATTTTATTGTGCTTTTTCGCTGGAGAACGTTTCTGTAAGTACTCGCAATGCGCGGCGCGGGGCTTATTATGGCATGCGCTCGCTGTGTGGTGCGCTGTACACTCGGCAGCGTGTAGTCGCGTCGATACCGACTTAATTAGTGTGCGAGAGACGCGCAGCCGCGGCCGGTGTTGCCTGCGTCCGCCGCGCTGCCGTTCGGTTCCCCGTCGATGCATTTATTTTGTGCATTATATACGTACAGTTTACAATAATATATAATATGTAGTTATACGTTATACTTATTTATTTGTTTAAATTAGGTATGCATGCTATTTATATATATATATTCTTGTTTACGTATCCTATCTGATATGTTTATTTTATTGTAATGAAATGAAATGAAATGAAATGAAATTGAAATTTGTTTTATATCTTATTTTGTGTATTGATTTACTAGTAATATTTTTTTCCTTATTGTGCTTTCTATTTTGCGTGTTTGGAATTACTAATATTTTTACTTTTACTTTTTACTTTTATAATTTATTACTGACGATGAAAAAATTATAAGATATCGAAGAGAAAAATTGTTGCAAATTTCATTCGATTTTCGTTTGTACCTTTGTTATTTTTCATTTTACGGCTAGATACTACGGAATCAACGTTGTAGAGAATTTAATTTGCATCAAAACATATTTTGTAAGTTTTCTGTACGGCCAATAGTTTGCCAGATAAACTAGAAAACCCATTTGTAACACTCTTTTCAGGCGGCCGCAAGACAAAGGCTGCGACGCCACAAACTTGGATTTAATATTGTACTTACCCCCTCTAGACATCTATAAAATAAAATTGCGTCCTGTGACAAAGGCACGCTAAGCCCAAAAAAAAATGTAACATTTCAATGGACTATACCTGTTATATGACGGGCTATCGCTTATTGACGTAAACAAATAGCAAACAGTTTTTGTAGTGTCGAGCGTGTAAACCAAGATTTATCGTTTGTCAAACCATCCGTCTTATGACATCACTGCTGGCAACGTACCTCGACGTCGAAGTCAGGATGGATGTACGAAATATTTTGACGATGAAATATATTGTGTTTTAATTTTGTATGTAGACCATTCAAAAGAGACAATTTATGTCTGCACGAGTGTGTTTTCATGTTTTTCTTGTCTTTTTAACTTTTTACTTTACTTGGGCTGGAAGAATTCAGTCTTGAAGCAAGATCATTAGCACCTTATTTAGTAAAGCTACAACACAGTTTGCAAATCCGTCTATATAGTCCATTACTTGTACATCAAGAAATAATATAAAGCTGAAGAATTTGTTAGCATGTTTGGCTGTGTACGCGCTAATCTCAGACACAACTGGTTCAAATAGAAAATTATTTTTGTGTTGGATAGAGCATTCGTCGAGGAAGGCCATACGCTATAAAATATTAATATCATCCTATAAACCACGGGTGTGAAGCTTTTGCCATAAATAGTTATTTTATATAATAATAAAAAATATAGTTTCTAGATCATTCGGTTTAAATGTAATATTATTCAAAATCCGTAAACTGTAGTTTGTTTTCAATCAGCTAGCTATTATATAATCGTCTATCAGCAATGTATTATTGTCTTAATATTCTTGAAGCTCCATTCAATTACAAGAAATAATAGCTAAAATTGTGTAAATATTTCCTACAAAAGCTTCTCTCAAATACTTCTTCCTCAATTCATTTTATCGACATCGTACAACGCATCTTGTGCACGACCGTGATTTGCTCATTTCGTCACAGCGCGTTTATCACGTCACGGAAGTGCGTGTAAAAGTAATAGACATTTTACGACGTGCTACGTAACATATTTCTCTACTAAAGATATGTCACTGTGTCATGTTTTGTTTGGCTTTCAAAATGACAAGGAATTTTGAACCTACTTGAGACAAAATAAAGTCGGCTTTTGTGTGAACGGAAGTAATCTAGCCTTACAGTTCTCAAGCCTTCTAAGATCTCTGTCTAGTTAACGGCTTGCTAGTAGATGTAGTAATTTACTATATCTCCGCTGGCTCTTTTAGGTTTTAATAACGGTTAGTACTATGTTTTTTATGGATTTGGCGTGGTGAGTGTATTCTGCCCGGGTAGGTAATATTTCGCCGGTCGGTGCGGTGAAAAGGCCGTTCGGTTCAACCGCAGCATATTTTATAAGTAGTTTTAGAAGATTGCTGTATTTGGCAAATGCACCTGTTTACTACTATTCTAACATGACTTCCTTAATTGAGTTTCAAGTCTCCAACATTTCTCGTAGGTTAAGCAATAGAATTCCATACGCCATGTATTTTTAACACGAACAATTAATTTTATTAACTAGGTTTCATCTTGATTTTCATGTCTCTTACCAATGCAGAGTTTCTGGACGCGAAATAAATATCATAATCCTAGCGTTAGCCCAGTTAGAATCCGGGGTCCGCTTTCTAGTCTAACCAGATTTGACTGAATATAAACTTTTTCACGAAGCGACTGCCTGTCTGACCTCTGCAACCCAAAGGGATAGCTGCTGCTATATTTCATGTTTTAAACTACTGTCAGTTTAATCATAGGTACTGACGCCCTATACTGTCAATGATCATCATGACAGCTGGCATCGACGGCTTAACGTGCTCTCAGAGGCACGGGGCAAGTGACAATTTACACTTAAATACGCACATAAATCCAAAAAGTCATTGGTGCGTGGCATGGATTCGAACTCGATACACTCTGCATGGCAGTCTGTTGGTATCTCCACAAGGGTAACGCGCCCATAGGCGCCCAGAAAAAACGATCTTCCAAAGTTTATTTCAGGCAACACACCCCAAATACATTAATCATTTAATTTTGAATGCACACTATAATAATTATATTAAGGTTTATCAGAGATATTATACTATTTTAAAATAAAATATTAAAATTTAAATCTCATAACTTCACAATTATTATTATTAGAAGCCTAATTTATGTCCCACTACTGGGCAAAGGCCTCTCCTTCCATCTTCCACTTGTCGTGATCAGACGCGAGCTTCTACCAATCCTTCCGAAAAGCGTCCAATTCATCGCGCCATCGCCTCCTAGGCCTTCCCCGTTGCCGTTTCCTGCTATTGGGCATCCACCTTGTGGTTGTGCCAAACTTCAAAATAAAAATAAAAACTTCACAAAATGAAAACTCACAGCAATTGCTCCCAAAGCACACACTTCAAATAATTTTACAACAACATACGACGTTATTTCACACAGTTACTTCCTTATGTGTGAAGGACTAAAAAACCAATAACTACAACATGACACAAGGCCGAAACATTAACAATGATTTACCACTACCATGTCCTATACCTTAAATGAGTACTGTGATTTTCCTTCTTCCTGCCCCTTAGATGCGACGATTTGTTTAATGTACGTAAAAAGCGCTTTCCATGTGTCATTTTCGTAAGTTTATGGGGTTTCGGTTTGTAAAAACTGCATGAGACGGTAGTAAATTCAGTGGGGCTATATCAAATGGGTAGTTTCGGAAAAAAGTTCTGATGATAATGAGAAGATATAGTTTTTGTACGATAAGGATATCTCCAGTAACCATAAATTTATTTTCGTAAAGTTGAGTTTCTGTGCAAATTATATGATTTTTTATTTGATGGGTTTCTTGGATGGGTGACCGTGTGTGGCGTTTACATCTGAGCGCTACCGTGCTTCGGAGGGCACGTTAAGCTGTCGGTCCTGGTTCTTGTCTAAGGACAGGGATCGTTAGGCCATGGCGGAGGCCTTCGGGCGGTCTGAAAAACACCGACACCAGAGTTGAGCACACACTCACACGAAAAACAAAAACAAAACAAAAGTAGCCAAATCCAAGATAGATAAAAAAATGAGACCGGCCGTAAGTTGTTTTTCTCCTACCACTGTTCCCCTTTTGTAGATCCGACGAAGGTTGCCCGTAACCTCATATAGGATTCTACTCTTAATAGCCTTCAGTGCGTATAAAACGGCGTTCCAACCCTAAGAGCCTTTTACGAGTTACGACTCGTATTCAAATTAGATTTATAAACGCAGGTGAAAGCAACGTACCTATGAAATAGTAGGCATAATGGGTGCTGATGTCATGTTAAGTGATGGGCGTAGTGGTTCAGTGGCTAGTAGGTATTTTAGTTATAAAGTATTTAACGTAAAGGTTTGGGTGTATCAGAATTGCACAGCGAATATTTTTTCTTTTTGATGCTAGTGGCTATATCTATCTGTCTACGTCTCCTTCTTGTTGTTGTAAATATTAAAGTTAAAAACAGTTTTCTACTGAATAAGATAACTTTATTGCTGTGATATTTTATAAAATTCGTTTGCGTTTTTACTGAAAGGCTGCGTTTTCCTCCTTTGAAAAAAAAATCACTTCAAATTATTTTCATATCATTCAAATTATTACTTACGCATACATCACGCAATGTAAAAATATGTTTAAGCAGATAAAACATTAATAAATCATAGACTATCGCAACGCCGTAATTTTTGAATAAAATAATTTAAACCACCTTTGACGCACTTTATCCCTGGAATAAATTACGTGCGTGGAATTTCCATTTATGATTTTAATATTTAATTGGAAGGGAAGTTGGTTAGTAAATAAGGATTTAGGACTGACACGTATGCAAAGAGTAATTCTACCTTTTATATTCTTTAAATTTGGTTCTAACTCACTACTGACATTATGTCCGCTTTTTATTTTTGAATTTTTGTTTATCATCTTGGTTTTAATGCGAATATTAGTCTACTAGTAAGGCCTATTTATTGAAATGATCAGTTATCTGATACACGATGGCAAAGTGGTGTGGTACAGACTTAGCAACGTGCCCTGTGGTGTGAAGTCCCCTTAAGGACGCGTTTACAAATTTAGTAGGTACAAAATCGCGTCACTACAGCGACACGGCGGCAACAGTACGTACTACGTACGGTAACTTGCGGAAATGTAGTTCAACTAAATAACTTTGAGACTTAGAATTTTTTGTGATATGTATGTATCTATGTGTTATAGGCCTGGCTGTGCGAATTACGTACAAATAAGTTTCTTATTTTTATATACCTAAATGGACATTATTACTTTATTTTTTCCATTATGTTGATTCAGGATATATTTCGGTATTTAGATATTATTTTATTTCTTGCGTTGAAATCTGGTAAGATTATGTGGACTCATGGTATACCATCCCATTCAAGTGTTGCGACTGGAACTCATAAAAGAATAGACCTAGTTATGCCAGGTTGGGCTCATTTTATTTGTTTTAGTGAGTCCCTACCACTGGTACTAGTGAAGTAACCTTCCAAGGTTATTCGATGAGTCTTACTGGTACTCTTATGTGAGTAGAGCTAGGCATGCCGAGTTTGGGCTTATTTTGTTTGTACATAAGAGACCCTACCACTGCAACTTGTGAAGTAACCTTCCAGGGTTATTAGATGACTCTTGCTGGTACTCATATGTGAGTAGAGCTAGGCATGCCGAGTTTGGGCTCATTTTCTTTGTACATAAGAGACCCTATCACTGGAACTTATGAAGTAACCTTCCAGGGTTATTCAATTACTCTTGCTAGTACTCATGTGTGAGTAGAGCTAGGCATGCCGAGTTTGGGCTCATTTTGTTTGTACATAAGAGACCCTACCACTGGAACTTATGAAGTAACCTTCCAGGGTTATTCGATGACTCTTGCTGGTACTCATATGTGCGTAAAGCAAGGCATGCCGAGTTTGGGCTCATTTTGATTGTACATGAGAGACCCTACCACTGAAACTTATGAAGTAACCTTCCAGGGTTATTCAATGACTCTTGCTGGTACTCATGTGTGAGTAGAGCTAGGCATGCCGAGTTTGGGCTCATTTTGATTGTACATGAGAGACCCTACCACTGAAACTTATGAAGTAACCTTCCAGGGTTATTCAATGACTCTTGCTGGTACTCATGTGTGAGTAGAGCTAGGCATGCCGAGTTTGGGCTCATTTTGTTTGTACATAAGAGACCCTACCACTGGAACTTATGAAGTAACCTTCCAGGGTTATTCGATGACTCTTGCTGGTACTCATATGTGCGTAAAGCAAGGCATGCCGAGTTTGGGCTCATTTTGATTGTACATGAGAGACCCTACCACTGAAACTTATGAAGTAACCTTCCAGGGTTATTCAATGACTCTTGCTGGTACTCATGTGTGAGTAGAGCTAGGCATGCCGAGTTTGGGCTCATTTTGTTTGTACATAAGAGACCTTACCACTGGAACTTATGAAGTAACCTTCCAGGGTTATTCGATGACTCTTGCTGGTACTCATATGTGCGTAAAGCAAGGCATGCCGAGTTTGGGCTCATTTTGATTGTACATGAGAGACCCTACCACTGAAACTTATGAAGTAACCTTCCAGGGTTATTAGATGACTCTTGCTGGTACTCATATGTGAGTAGAGCTAGGCATGCCGAGTTTGGGCTCATTTTGTTTGTACATAAGAGACCCAACCACTGCAACTTATGAAGTAACCTTCCAGGGTTATTCGATGACTATTGCTGGTTCTTATATGTGAGTATAGCCAGGCATGCCGAAATTGGGCTCATTTTGTTTGGACATAAGAGACCCACCAATGCAACTTATAAAGTAACCTTTCAGGGTTATTCAATGACTCTTGCTGGTTCTCATATGTGAGTAGAGCTAGGCATGCCGAGTTTGGGCTCATTTTGTTTGTACATAAGTGACCCTACCACTGGAACTTATGAAGTAACCTTCCAGGGTTATGCGATCACTCTTGCTGGTACTCATATGTGAGTAGAGCTAGGCATACTGAGTTTGGGCTCATTTTGTATGAACATCAGAGACCCTACCACTGGAACATACCTAGCTCTACTCACATATGAGTACCACTAAGAGTCTTCGAATAAACCTGAAAAACCTAAAAGGTTACTTCGTAAGTTCCAGTGGTAGGGTCTCTTATGTACAAACAAAATGAGCCCAAACTCGGCATGCCTAGCTTTACTTCCATATGAGTACCAGCAAGAGTCATCGAATAACCCTGAAAGGTTACTTCATAAGTTCCAGTGGTAGGGTCTCTTATGTACAAACAAAATGAGCCCAAACTCGGCATACCTAGCTCTACTCACACATGAGTACCAGCAAGAGTCATTGAATAACCCTGGAAGGTTACTTCATAAGTTCCAGGGGAAGGATCTCTTATGTACAAACAAAATGAGCCCAAACTCGGCATGCCTAGCTCTACTCACATATGAGTACCAGCAAGAGTCATCGAATAACCCTGGAAGGTTACTTCATAAGTTCCAGTGGTAGGGTCTCTTATGTACAAACAAAATGAGCCCAAACTCGACATGCCTAGCTCTACTCACATATGAGTACCAGTAAGAGTCATTGAATAACCCTGAAAGGTTACTTCATAAAATGCAGTGGTAGGGTCTCTTATGTACAAACAAAATGAGCCCAAACTCGGCATGCCTAGCTCTACTCACACATGAGTACCAGCAAGAGTCATTGAATAACCCTGGAAGGTTACTTCATAAGTTCCAGTGGTAGGGTCTCTTATGTACAAACAAAATGAGCCCAAACTCGGCATGCCTAGCTCTACTCACACATGAGTACCAGCAAGAGTCATTGAATAACCCTGGAAGGTTACTTCATAAGTTCCAGTGGTAGGATCTCTTATGTACAAACAAAATGAGCCCAAACTCAGCATGCCTAGCTCTACTCACATATGAGTACCAGCAAGAGTCATCGAATAACCCTGGAAGGTTACTTCATAAGTTCCAGTGGTATGGTCACTTATGTACAAACAAAATGAACCCAAACTCGGCATGCCTAGCTGTACTGGCATATGAGTACCAGTAAGAGTCATTGAATAACCCTGAAAGGTTACTTCATAAAATGCAGTGGTAGGGTCTCTTATGTACAAACAAAATGAGCCCAAACTCGGCATGCCTAGCTCTACTCACATGTGAGTACCAGCAAGAGTCATCGAATAACCATGGAAGGTTACTTCATAAGTTCCAGTGGTAGGGTCTCTTATGTACAAACAAAATGAGCCCAAACTCGACATGCCTAGCTCTACTCACATATGAGTACCAGCAAGAGTCATCGAATAACCCTGGAAGGTTACTTCATAAGTTCCAGTGGTAGGGTATCTTATGTACAAACAAAATGAGCCCAAACTCGGCATGCCTAGCTCTACTCACATATGAGTACCAGCAAACAGATGGCGCTACTGCCACGGTAAAGATCTGCTCCGCGTAAAAATATCTCAAAAAACCTTAAATGCAAGTCATTGCCTATTTTGAATCAAGAATACTGTTCCCAATACTTCGACTCATTGCAAAAATCGTTTGTGATATTATATACCTAAATTTACAAAAGTTATTAACTCCAACAACCAGTGGAAGATATCTACGAATATAGTGTTTAAATTTATGAGAAAAACATCTAATAGGGAACCAGCACAGCTAAAGTTAAAACCTACAAAAAATCAGGACTTAATTTCAACAGCAAGTGAGTAAATTTTTAAATATTGCATCAACACCAACCGTTGAATAAAATTGTACTCACCTATGTAACATTATATCAAGTATAAAACAAAAGTTGACCTTTGGACTCTTCGAATGACAAACAAAACTTGAAGTACATGCCAAATCACATCTGCATTAACTAATCAACTTTTTCGACGTATAAGTAACAAACACATTTGGCTGAGTTGGCTAAGCATCTGAATGCGATACGATGGTCTAGGATCGAATCCTCATAAATTTCTCAAGTCTTTTTGTGAAGTTCGTAATATTGCTTGTATATTTCTAAAGCAATAAGGAATATTAACTACAAAAGATCTACAAAAACTTCAAGTTTAATAAATAAAATAACATTACAATGTTTAATCATTCTAATACTGATATTGAGGTTACGAATGTGGAGGTTCACACCAATAATGTTACATTACGGAACAAAACCAAGTTAGTTACTTCGACAAATTGTTCGTTTGAGATAGCAGAAAAGGAGGAAGAATTTACATCGCTTACATCAACGCCATCTTACGAGTTAAACCGCAGCTATCCCGACTTATATATAAAATCAACGGACGATGCAAGGGAACTAAAAAACAGAATATGTGAACTCGAAGAAAAGCTGTTAATTGCAGAAACTGAGATAGATAACTTGTTGTTAGAAAATAGTACTCAAGCGAAAATTATTACAAATTACAAACTAAGAATAGACCAACTGACACATATATGTACAAACACATCCTCCAAAAAGCCTGCAGCCAAAATAAAAAATAAATGTCTTATAAGAACCAAGTTGGACTTCAAAAATACACAACATAGCCCTGTACAACAAACTGGAACCAATCAAACGTCGACGTCGTTAGAAGACACAATCTTAGAACCTAATGTGATTGAAGACGAGAAGCCCTTGCGATTGACCTCAGACAGCATCTCTTTGAAAGTAGCGGCTCCGACGACAGAACGCTATATTAGTGTAAAAAATGCTTATCAAAATAAATTATGTATAATAAGTGATAATAACACTAACAACATATTAGGGTTTGCCGAAAATAGTTTTCCTAATAAGAACATTTGTCATTATTGTATGCCACAGGCTGGTATTAGGGAACAATTGGCAACATTAGACATAAAACTTGCAAATTACACCCTTGATGACTTTTGTATAATTTTCTTAGGTGAAAAAGACTTTTTAGTCTCCAAAAACTACGCAGTTCTAGTTGATTATATAAAAAGTAAACTCGAAAAGTTATTGCATACGAATATTATTTTATGCTGTCCTACTTTTAAGCTAAGATGGAACACTAATTTGTTTAATTCCAGAATAGAGGTTTTTAACAGACTTTTGTACCAAAGTAACAGAGTTTTTGAGTATGCATACACTTTTGATACTAACAAACAACTAAATTATTCACATGAAATGTTTTCTAAGTATACCGGGAAAATTAACAATAAAGCAATGAATCATGTCTTCCTGAAATTAAAACATTATTTAGAATCGTTTAAAGAGCCAACACATGACAATACCTGTAATTTTAATATGAAGCCAGTATATGACGACACTGCGAAGGTTCATTTAAAACCCGGTACTATTCCATATTACTTTCATCAATTATCCGCAGATCTAACTTCATCTAAAGCTGTCCCTAATTGTAGCACAGTTACTAGCAACAATGATTTTTTTCGTGCCTAATTCAGTACCAAATCCGATCTGTGAAGGGATGCAAAAAACCTGCTGTTTAAACATATTTCATCAAAATGTCTGTGGAATTAGTAATAAAAAGATTGAGCTCGAATTATACATTGCAACCACGGGTCTTCGTGTGGACTACCTATGTATAACAGAACATTTCTTAAATGCACAATCTACTGCAGTGTTTAATTTTTCCAACTATAACTTGGCTTCATACAACACAAGATGCAAGAAAAAAAGGGGAGGTAGTCTGATCTTAGCACATGCAGATAAAGAATATGAAGATATTGATTTCGTTAAAAAATTGTATAGATTAGACAGCTTTGAAATATGTGGCGTTAAAGATCTTGAAACTGGATTAAATCTGTGTTGCTGCTACAGAAGCCCCTATGACAAAAATTTTGATGTTTTTATATCTAACTTAGAAAAATTGTTGGAACATTTCTTTAACAAGAAGAGTATCATATGTGGTGATTATAATATTGACGTACTAGTTGAGAGTAAAAGATCTGCTGAATTCTTAAGTATTCTGACATGTTATAATTTTCGATACCTAATAAAAACTCCCACTTTTATTCGGAACAATGCTTATTCATGTTTAGACAACATAATCACAAATCTTTCCGATAAAGATATAGATCGGTGTTCTGTTGATCACAATGGTTTGGCAGACGGTCATGCTGGACTATTTTGTAATGTATTTCTTGAGAAAATCAATAGGAAATCTAAAAGCTCTGAACAAACAATAATAATAAAAAAAAGAATATTTAATCATAAAAATAGTGTCGCCTTTAAGAATTATATTAGTAATAAAAATTGGACCAATATAGGAATAAATAGCTTTATAAATAGCCTGGGTAAAGCATTCCAGCATTATTATCCAAAGAAGTTAATTAAAATAAATCCTTCTAAAAACACAACAATAAAGTGGATTACAAGGGGGGTTAAAGTTTCAAGTAAAATGAAAAGAGTACTATGTTCAGGTGCGTTAAATAATACCAGCCTTATAAAATATAAAAACAATTATATTAGAATTTATAGAAGAGTCATTCAACAAGCCAAAAAGATGGCCATAATAAATAAATTAAATACCGCAACAAATATAACTAAACAGACCTGGAAACTGGTAAACGAAAGTACAAATAAAATAAAAAATAGGTTAAGTAGGACTCTTAACATAAAAGTGAACAATAAATTGATAACTGATCCCCAGCAAGTCGCCGATCATTTCATTGACAGTTTTGTGTTTAAATCGTCTTTGGGTAGCAATGAAAAGGAAAGGGCAAAGGCTTTTCTATCGGACACGACTAATAGAGTAGAAAATGATTTAATTTTCTGTCCAACAACGCCGTCTGAAATCACCAAGATTGTTAGTAAGATGGCCAATAAAAAATCTTGCGGTTTTGATGACTTACCGATTTCAATCCTGAAGGATAATATAGCCTCCTTAGCAGTGCCTTTATCTGTATTTTTTAATAAATGTTTTGAAGAGGCGGTATTTCCGGACCAGTTCAAATTGGCTAAAGTAGTTCCAATATTTAAAAAAGGCTGTAAGACTGATCCGAAAAACTACCGACCCATATCCCTTTTGCCAACGTTATCAAAAGTATTTGAAAAAATAATTAAACATAGACTAATGATTCATTTAAATATGAACAAAATAATTAATTTAAGACAATTTGGATACCAGAAAGGTGTAGGTTGCTCAGATGCAATAAACACTCTCATTAATGACATAATTAATAAAATTAATAACAAATTGAAAGTGGCTGGGTTATTCATCGACCTCAGCTCTGCTTTTGATACGATAGATTATGATTTACTACTCACAAAACTTGAATATTATGGTGTCAGAGGCAAAGCTTTACTACTTATAAAGTCCTACCTAAAAAATAGACGAATGTTCGTTGAAATAAAAAGCATCGACGAAACTAATCACGAAGTTGTTCATACGTCTAGGATTACAAATATTCAACGTGGTGTTCCCCAAGGCTCAATTTTAGGACCAATACTTTTTATTATATTTACAAATGACCTGTTAAACTTTATGCATAACGCTCAGCCCGATGCAAAACTCGTTGTCTTTGCAGATGATACGAATATAATAATTGGGGCAAATGACTTAGAAGAATTGAGCAAAACTATAAATAAATGCCTCGAAAATCTCTGCGACTGGTTTTCAGCCAATAGCCTTTTACTAAACACCAGTAAGACTAACATAATTTTATTCAAGGCTACAACTCGCATTACTGACGATTTAGATGTACATATCAAAGGGGACAAGATTGAATTAGTTGACACAGCGAAGTTCTTAGGGATTATCATAGACGTTAGTTTAAATTGGAAACATGAGCTAGCCGCAATTGACTCTTCAATTTCATCAGCGTGCTATGCACTTAGGAGCCTGAGAGATATTTTAGGTCTTAAGGAACTAAAGGCTATATATTATGCATTGGTGGAAACTAGATTAAGATATAGCATCATGCTTTGGGGTAACAGCTACGATTATAACTGTCGGAAGGCGTTTGTCTTACAGAAACGTGCTATAAGGACTATTGTAAGAATCTCACAAAGAGACTCATGCAGAGACCATTTTAAAGAATTACAAATATTAACCGTACCAAGTTTATATATTTTAGTTGTACTAACGCACTTTGCTAAGTACATTCATCAATATGAATCACAAGAGGAACGTAAGATACGAGAAAGTACAAGAAGGAAGGAGCTTAAACACAAGATACCACCAAATATACAAATAGTTAAGCATAGCTCCGGGTATCAAGCAGTGGGATTGTTTAATAGGTTACCAACAAATCTGAAATTATTAATTTACAGCCCTCATTTATTTAAAAACAAATTAAAATCCTTCTTGTTGGAAAAGTGTTTCTACTCAGTATCGGATTTTACGTTAAATGACAAAAAATAACTAATTTACTTAAAATAACCAGTTATTAACTATATTAATTATTAAATCGATTTTGACTTAGACTACCTATTGTATGACTTGGCTTACCATCTGAAATAACGTTCCATTTGGCATTATAATCTGACATTACTTTGACATTTAATTTAATTATAATTTGTAGTCATTTTTTTTTATTAATTGGATTGATTATTTTATTTTAGCTTTAAAATGTATGTACTTGTTGTTTTGCTTGTGAATTATTTACTGTCACTTTATTATGTAAGTACCAACCTAATGTTCGACACAATGTAAATTGTTTGAATAAATAAATGAAATGAAATGAAATGAGAGTCATCGAATAACCCTGGAAGGTTACTTCATAAAATCCAGTGGTATGGTCACTTATGTACAAACAAAATGAACCCAAACTCGGCATGCCTAGCTGTACTGACATATGAGTACCAGTAAGAGTGATTGAATAACCCTGAAAGGTTACTTCATAAAATGCAGTGGTAGGGTCTCTTATGTACAAACAAAATGAGCCCAAACTCGGCATGCCTAGCTCTACTCACACATGAGTACCAGCAAGAGTCATTGAATAACCCTGGAAGGTTACTTCATAAGTTCCAGTGGTAGGGTCTCTTATGTACAAACAAAATGAGCCCAAACTCGGCATGCCTAGCTCTATTCACACATGAGTACCAGCAAGAGTCATTGAATAACCCTGGAAGGTTACTTCATAAGTTCCAGTGGTAGGGTCTCTTATGTCTTAACAAAATGAGCCGAAACTCGGCATGCCTAGCTCTACTCACATATGAGTACCAGTAAGAGTCATCGAATAACCCTGGAAGGTTACTTCATAAGTTCCAGTGGTAGGGTCTCTTATGTACAAACAAAATGAGCCCAAACTCGGCATGCGTAGCTTTACTCACATATGAGTACCAGCAAGACTCATCGAATAACCTTGGAAGGTTACTTCACTAGTACCAGTGGTAGGGTCTCACCAAAACAAATAAAATGAGCCCCAACCTGGCATAACTAGGTCTACTCTTTTATGAGTTCCAGTCGCAACACTTGAACGGGATGGTATACCATCAGTCCAGATAATCTTACCAGATTTCAACCCAAGAAACAAAATAATATCTAAATACCGAAATATATCCTGACTCAACATAACGGAGAAAATAAAGTAATAATGTCCATTTATACAAAAGAAATTTACTTGTACGTAATTCGCACAGAATACGAGAAGTATCAAATTGATTTTAGCGAATATTTTGTATTCGTATATTGCTTTTTTCGTCTTCGGGCTGCAGCGACAAGCGACATAGAGTCCACTCCCGACGGCGCTCAAGCGCAGACTGAGATATCATTGCAGAATTTGGATATATAAATCAAGAAAGTGGCTAAATAAAACGAACCTTATTGCCACATATTAAAACACACGTATGCGAGCAAAATAGAAGAAAAATGTAAGATGATTTTTTGCTTTTTTTGAGTCAATTTACAATATTTTGAAAAAAAACATCAAATTGTTTTTGAGTTGACTATATTTACTACCCTATTCTATCTTTGAAAATCTAAATAAATGTAAAAATAGAGAGAAAATTGTACCCAAAAATAGCAGTATATGCCTATTTTTGATTTAAGAGGCCGTTTCGAATTGATTTTACATTAATATTAATTAAATATTTTTTATTTATTTTCAAATTTATTTATAGATAAAAAAGTAATCAATTTATCGTAATCATTCGTTTTATTAGTTATTATCTAAAATTGTCGTAAAATGTACCGGAAATATGTGGTTTTTTGATACAAGCGTAAACGCGTCCTTAAGGTAGTCCCACGATTAGGTCGTCTTCTGGCATCAGCTATTATAGTTTATTTGTGATGATGGTTAAAGATTTTGTAGCAGTAAAATATTCGTACAGTCACCGGCGATACAGGATTTAAAGGTAGTACGGTAGTTGTCTTTTAAATTATATGAGAAAGCCGCAGGTGCACCTGCATATTAATTTTCAATTTAACTCTTTCTTCCAGATCCCCTTCTTAGTGCACTACTACGGTCATCAAGAAACACACATGCCAGATTTTAGCTTATTTTTCCCAATAATTTTGGCTGTGCGATGTTAGTCAGTCAGTCAGTAACATAAGAAACAAATTCAGGAGATTACAAGTTAATTACTTCGGCGTTAGCCTTGACCTCATTAGACCAGAAAGCCGCAAATTAGAAAGCCGTCACATTTGAATAATTTTATCGGCGAAGCGGCAACCGAACCGTGGCACTAATTTCTGAACCCGAACTAACCACAGGGCGTACTGGCGTCTATTGTACCTGATAATTTATTCACCATACGTTCGAATTTTAGTATATGGTAGAATCATCACGGTATAAACCATCATAGGTATTTAGATATTTTGTTGAAAATAGATCTATTATTTTGTAAAATAATATATTTTCATGTCATGTCAGCTAAGAGACGTCTACTGGACATAGGCAAAAATATTATTTGTTTTTCCAATGAAACTATTATTCTAGTGTATGTGAGTTCTGTTTTTTATTCCAATATAAAAATTATATTTGTATTTGGAACGATGTCCAATACCGAATACAGATTTCTCCTTCTTCGATAACGTTTATTTTATTAGGGATACCAATAATATTATTAAAGATCATAATAAATATATCCAAAAGCAATAAAAATAGTAACCACAATGTGCCAATTTCAACCATTAAAGCACTCTACAACATTATCAAATCAAGACTCGTTTGCGTCACATTTAATTGCGTGTAAGATAGCCATAATATTCAGCATTTTTTACGCATCATGATCACAAACTACCATCTTACTTCTGAGCGTAAAAAAATGATCGTTATCAAATATATTCAGTTATTTGCTGAGTGGCATTTCTAATGTTCACGAACTTTTTTATTCAAATGGGTTCTTATAAGTATCGTCGAAATCAAAGTTAAGAGTCGAACGCTCAATGTGTAAGGACTATTAGAAAAGGATCTGGCCTTTACAAATTCTTGTAAATCGTTTCCGTATTTGGGTGAAAAGTTTCTCTTTGAATTAACTGCAAGTAAACACGGTTATAGATTTGTAACTTTCTTGGAATGATGGACGTTATTTATTAAAGTACCTCGCCTTCGTCTACATAATTTAGAAGAACCAATGGGTTACTTCAAATTGCAACTTATTTGTTGTGGATATTATTTTATTGACTGGCAACATTATAATAATCTTCGATTATAGATTCTGCAATGCATTACACTTTTATTAGACACTCAAAACGTCAAAGTCAATTATTTCACCCAAATATTTTGTCCTGGTTTTTACGTTTATGACCTTCATTATAGGACGCCATATAAAACCTAGCGTATAATTTCGTCTGCTTAGAACAAAAATGCTTTAGTACCGTTGGTACCTCGTATAATTTCAATTATGAGAGCTGGATCAGGTGACATGCTGGAATAGATAAACATACATGGCGGTTGAAATCAAAATTCACGTAAAAATAAATATTCCAAGTATCTTTAAAAAAAATCCACGTACAATAACATAAAGCGAAGCGCGCAGACCTTACTCCGATATAAATATGAGATAAACACAAACCTAAGAATAATAACGCAATGAGATTAAGAAGTAAAAAATGACGCTCGGAGACGAGGTGCAATGTATCAGGATTAGTTTTGGGACACACTGCTCATTAGTTCAGACAATTGCACTGAATGAAATAAATTCGTTGTCTTTTATCAAGCAAGGATGTGTTTTGACCACAATATCGGTAGTAGGCTAAACAAATTAACGGATAAACGTGGGCATCTAAACGGTAAAATAATAAACTGTCTTCACTCCTGTGACATGTAGTATTAGTTTTATTTACGAAGTTAGTAACCAGATTTCTTTCATCACTACTGGGCGATCACACGAGTACGGGAACGCATAGCGTGCTCGAAGAGACTTAGATATTCGAGAAGCACTCGCGAGGCTAATTTTATTGTAGTTTTGACGTCAGAATATCTTCTAGTGCACACGTTTCTAGGCATTTTTGGACGCTGCCAAAGATGTATCTGACTCTGACTGCAGCGATTATTATCATCAGCCCTGTATACATAAACTATCCCACTGCTAAGCACGGACTTTTCACTTTTCTATAGGAAGGTTACCTATAGCCTATCACACTAGCCAATTCAGGATAGACATACTTCACATTTTGTGAACATTACGGAGATATCTAAGATACGCAGTATTTTCCTTTACCGTTTTCAAGTGGCGTTTCGTAGTCTCTGCCTAACTCTTCGTGAAACAAGTCTGGATAACTGGTTTGTTTGCAAGCGAATATATAATAAATATAACATCCAGCAATTTAAAAAATGTGTTATATCTCAAAATTGGCACGAGATAATTTTAACAACACAACATTTAAATGATAACTACAATGCATTCAGCAACCATATCAAAGCAATACTTGATAAGTGTATGCCAGTCCAAAAAAATAAAATTAAACATAAATCCAATAAACATTGGCTTACTACGGGAATAAAAATATCTTGTAAAAACAAAAGATTGTTAAAACTGTTATCAGCTAAATCAAATAACCCAATTCTGATAAAGCATTATAAATTGTACGAGAAAACGCTAAAACAGGTAGTATCTACAGCAAAAAACAACAAAATATGAAGAGAATAAAACTAGCAACTAATAAAGTTAAAACGAAGTGGAATAATATTAACGAACCAACAAATAAGTTAGTAAAAAAAGATAACGAAAACATTACATTGGAAGTAGATGACATCAGAGTATGTGAGCCAAAACAAATTGCGAACATCATTAACAATTTCTTTTCCTCAATTGGCCAACAGAACTTTAACCCACAAAAAAATAATTATAATTTCCAGTCGCACTATAACGAAAATTCTATCTTCCTCACACATGTGTAACACAATATGTGAATAAAATAATCAAATCTTTACAAAATAAAAGAAGCCATGGCATAGACGAACTACCACCTCTCTTGATTAGACAATGTGCAGACGAGCTAACCTTGCCGTTCTATTGCCTATATTATTGCCTATTAATTTTGAAGAAGGCATCTTCCCAGATAAGCTGAAGAGCGCAATAATAAAACCTATTTATAAAAAAACGCTAAGACGGACCCAAGTAATTATCGTCCAATCACCCTATTGCCAACAGCTTCTAAGATTTTCGAATAATAATGAGTCAGCGTGTCTACTCCTTCTGCGAAAAATATAATATACTAGCTTTTGCCCGCGGCTTCGTTCGCGTAAATTTGGGGTACTCTAGTTATAGTATATCATCTATGTTCGGGGTAACACAAATCTCTTTTATTGGGCGGATACTTCTGTAATTGTCGTTTTAACTGATTATGAAATATAACTGCAAAAAGTGTTTACACATACAAACTACTTAGTACTAAGACTTACCTAGTAGTACCTACTCAAAATGTTACCGGTATCAGTGATGTTTCGCTAGAGTGGCCAATATGGCGACTGCGATTTGTCTGTCAGAACCATAACAATTTGTGCCCGGTACGGCAATAGGCTCGCCTCCTATTACGTGGGACCTAAAAATTCATGGCGAAATGTGGGTGTAATATTACACCTCTGCCTACCCATTGGGGGTACAGGCGTGAGTCTATAAATAAAAAAAAATGTTTTGGACTCGAAATCTTTATTTTTTAATGTTTTATTATTCAGGTAAGGATTATAATAAATATATTAAAGTAGATTTGACACTTGCGATGGTAGCGCAGTCGGTCGGTTCCAATGTGAAACATGCCAAAATCAACAACTACTTACAAATTAAAAATTAACTATAAAAACATATTCCAGTGGACAAAATTGTGAATCTAAACCATTCTCAAGTCCCCTTGAACACACACAAAAAAATTCATCAAAATCGGTCCAGTCGCTTAGGAGGAGTTAGTGACATACACGCGCACACAAGAAATATATATATAATGATTTGATGAGTGCCAAAATTGGCTCAGAAAGAATCGCTCTACTACCTTAGTGGTTTATAAATTTATTCAAAAGGCAATAAATATACTAAACAAAAGACAGTACGCAGTTGGTATATTGTTAGACATGACAAAGGCCTATGACAAAGTACAGTATAACATATTGCTAGACAAATTGAATAGAATAGGAATTCGAGGCAAGGCTTACGACTGGTTTAAATCTTATTTAAAAAATAGAGAGCATCACGTCGAAATAGAATATTTTAATGACAGTACAAAATAAATATTACATGTCCGTTCAGATAAAAAAAGAATTAATGCGTCTATTCCACAGGGCAGTGTGATTGGATGTTTGCTGATCCTCATCTATATTAATGACTTCCCTCAAAATATAAAAGAACCATGCATATTATTTGCAGAAGACATCTCACTACTTATACCGTGTAAAAATAATACTAATATAAACAATCAATTGAACAAAATCTTACACACAGCAACTAATTGGCTAGACGAACATAATTTATAGATGAATACAGGAAAAACAAAAATAATGACTTTTCACCCATACCAAAATCAACCCCTTAAAATAGATTTCATATATAAAAACAAAAAAAAAAAGTAAGTAATTTTATGTTGCTAGGACTAAATATAGACTGTAATATAAACTGGAAAAACCACGTTCAAAAAACTAATTCAAAACTTTCCAAATTCTCATATGCACTTCGAGAAGTTAAAAAGAACACAAATGTCGAAACCGCACTCGTCACTTACTATGCTTTCGCATATTATGCATGGCTTAGTTACGGTGTAATCCTTTGGGGCAATAGCACTGATGCGTCAGCATTATTTATGTTACCAAAAAAGCTAATAAGGATTATAACTAACATTGACATAACAGACAGCTGCAAACCCCACTTAAGAGAACACATACTTTTGACTCTTCCATGTATATATACATATATTAGAATCATGTTTTGTGCGTAAATACAAAGAATTCTATACAAACAGAGACGACAACCAATTCAGATACGCATTACGCCCCCGAAACAAACTAAACCTGCCTGCATCTAACCTGCACATGCACTCAAATAGTCCATAGACAATGACAGCAAAAATTTATAATAAGCTTCCGGACAACATAAAAAACGTAGAAATGACTATAGCTTTTATAAAAAACTTAAAATGCCTTTTAATAGAAAAGTGTTACTACACGATCGACGAATACCTAAACGATAAACAATTAAATTACACTAGACAGACTCATATGAGTACGTAAAAACACAGCTAAGGCAAATCCTCTAGGTATTTAGTTCGTTATTTCATATAAACAAATACAAATCATAGAATAAAAAATTGTAATAGGTATCACCCTCTCTCCTACTTTGCTGTGCCCGACAAGGTTCACAATGACTCATTTAAGCTAAGGAGTGAACTACCACCTAAGCATACATTGTGAAATGCAATAAAGTATTGAGCATTGAGTATTGAAACAGGTGTGAGCCTATATATGTATGTATGTTTTATAGTGATAATTAATAGTTTAATATGCTTATACTTACTTATACTACGAAAAGTCAGTGCACGTCGTGGGTTTAAATGCGTGGCCCTCTGCGTAGCTTCCTTTGCTACAATTAATTCGCTGATGATAGAAATACAATTATGACATGGAGTTGAAACTTCAAAACTTTTAGAGACATGTTATCCAATTTAAAAGCTCGTAAATCATGTTATAGAGAGATTAACAAGTAAAAGCAAAACATTTTTATTTTTCAACGCATTTTATGTAGATATTAACACCAAGTACACAATGGATCAGACTAAGCTCTTACTTCAATATGATTGCTTTAATAAATGTACTACACTTATTTTATTTATAAACTGTTAATTCTGTTGGATAATCTAAAGTGCTTGTGAAACAATTTGGCTTAAGAAGCGCAAAACAAAATACAACATTTGTATAATGATTTATCTCTGACACAGAAATGCCTAGGATAAAAAAAAAATGGTAAAATATATGAAATCACTTGGAGACAGTAATAATTTTCGATATAAAAATGCAGCTGGCAATTCATTTCAAAATACTCATAAATAAGTACAAATAATAAAGATGTAATAATTTTATATTCATCCAACTTTTCAGCATTTATACTAGCTTTGGTCACAGGAAGCTTTATGACGTGTACTTGCATAAATATTTCTTACAACATTTTACAGGTTAAAATTATTCTTATTAGTATTAAAATGCTGATGTTTTGTGAGGGGGGTTGCGCAAAACACTGTTCACCGGATTTTCATATAATTTTTGAGTAATATACCTTATGCACTAGATTAATACATAGGCTATTGTTGCAAAAACAATCATCCATATTGGCCATGGCGCCGTAGAGCTTCCTTTGACACCTCCGTAGACATAGATAGTACTAGAAAGATAGATACCGAATACCTACCAGTATCTATTTTCACACATAGAATGCATTTGAGCATTCTATGTGTGAAAATAGATACTGTCCAGCCAATTATCACATGTCTATAAGCACCCAGTAATATGTTAATGAGCACACTTGTGCTGCAAATGCATTCATGAATAAACTACGCTTGCTCTTAATCATAATCTAGTTACCACTATACTGACGCAGGGTTAGCCTAGTGGAGATACCACCAGACTGCCATACATGATCGGGGAAAGTTTGTTGGTCTATTAGTTAGTGACTCTGACTGCTAAGCCGGCGGTCGTGAGTTCGATTCCCACTCAAGACAAATCTGTGTATTATTTGGGAGATTCTCGGCGTTATGTGCGCATTGAATTGACAATTTTCGCTAGCCCTGTGCCGTAGGAGAGCACGTTTAACTACAGGTATTGGCTGTCATGAAGATCTTTGTTAATCGTTATGTAATAAAAACAAGCGCCTGAAGCATAAAGTCTGTCGGCCAGTTAGGCAATGGTCCACGAGCTTCGCAAACAGATTTTTTGAATTCCAAGGTTGTTATCTATACAATAAGATAGTGAAATAATGAATAGTAACATACAATTAGATAAACAAGGAAGTTAATATTTACCATCTCACTAAATTTAAATACAAAAAAATAATTACCTAATATCTAAAATCCCTAACCTACGATGAAACCGAAAAGTTACTACATACAGGTCTATAACTACTAACAAACATCCCATCAACACTGAACAATACTGAATGACACACACAACACTGACACACGCACGTACATACATATACGAACACATATACACACAAAACACACACACGCATGCGAGCATGCTCATATATAATAACATGAACACACATACTCACTTAGGTATAATATTACGCACTCACATGCACACTCTCACACGTACTCGTATACCTACCGAAACTGATTAATCTATAAAATATGTTCTCATCTATCCAGCGATAGGAGAGGCTGGTGTTCTGTCATACAGGTCTCCTAGTACAGACACCAGTCTCTCACACTGATTTCACTCATTCGACATTAATTTTATATTAATGTAACATAGATTAAGCGTAAAACATGTAACATTCTTTGTGAGAGAAAATAAATACATTTTATTATTTATTATTAATTGAATTGACAATTTTCGCTAGCCCTGTGCCGTAGGAGAGCACGTTTAACTACAGGTTGGCTGTCATGAAGATTTTTGACAATCGTTATGGGAAGTTAACATTGAATATATTGACAATGGTGTAAGCCATTAAATATTTCCAACCCTTTGGGTTGTGGAAAAGCTAATATATTGTCAAATGTGGTTATACTAAAAAGTGAACCTTGGGCTCCTTGTCAGAAGTTTGGATGTAATCGAGATAGCTTTAGGACGATGAAGTTGAATAAAATACTGTTACGAGCTGGGGTTCGGTGATAAATTAAATGCACTAATAAAAATACACTAAACTGTACGTTATTTATCACAACAAAATTTTATACCACTTAATTACACACTTATTAAAACACTATTTCACACCACTAAACACTTCCGACTTCCTTAATCTTCGCACTTCTTTGCTCTTGATCGCTTTCACTTATTCAATTGAACTGTCCTGACTCGCGCGTTCACGCGGTATTTATACCGGCCGGACCACATACCTAGTCTGTTCGAGACGCTTCACGAAATTTCTGGTAAAGCGCGGGCGTTCTAGACTAGTGTTATTGTCCTAGAATTAACAGCAACGCCATCTATTAGAGGATAGATGAAACAGCTTTAAACCACCGATACATCTAATCTCTTCTAGTTCTTTCATTCACCGATAGATGGCGTTATTTTCAATTATCGCCATTCGTAACAATACGTCAATTATTTTCATTATTTGCCTCTGCTATAGTAGAAGCCAAAAAAGTCAAATAAAATAAATAATTTCTCGACTTCTCAACAGTGCAAAAGGACTACTTTGGCATTCTATAATATGCAGGTACTAGTTGGTCTAGCCACGGCATTTATCTTGCGATCAACTCAACCCAATCTCACAAAAGTAACTTCTTCTATTATTCACACATGGAGACAGCGGCAGCGTAACATTTTCTCGAAAAAAGGTACTGGAATTACAACACTTTTCCAAATGGATGAAACAAATCCTGTGAATGAATGTTGCAATTTATAACGTTCAATCGATATTTATATTCGGTGTTTGTATCTTTCAATCGTTCAATCTACATAATTTCAGCAGCGTTGCTCATTCATTACACGCTCAACACTAAAATATTCAAGCTAGTCACATATCTATTTGCCAGCAGTAATATGCTAATGAGCACATTTGTTGCAAATGCATTCATGAATCAACTACACTTGCACTCAAAAATATCTACTTACTGCTTAGCTTAGTTATTTGACTATTTAGTACTAAATTGTTTTTGAAATGTATTTTTTCCAGGCATACCGCAGTATTTATATTAGTCACACAATTCCTTATTTTGTAAGTGAAATCTCTGTTAACACAATCGCAGTGAAACTGTGTATATTTTTCAATAAATCAGAGATAGATCAAAACATCTCATATTTTCTGCAGCGTTGGGCAAACAATTAGCCCGCTTCAACGTCGTCAAAAAAATTTAGAAATAGTCAACCAGTACGCCTAAAAATATCATTCAATAAGGACTTGAAGACTTGGACTGAAAGATCTGTCTGTGTAAAAACCTTGAGGAAGGCCTCCTGTAGTGGTCGTCTCTAGGCTGAGATGTTGAACTTTCTAACAATAAACACAAGAACCAAAAAAGGTTGCTTATTGACAAAACTGCGTAAAATTTTGTCACGGAACATAAAAATACTTAACGACAACATTTTATAGTTTCAGTTCATATTATACTACGGACTTTTAAACATAAGAGTCAAATAGGATCATTCTATTTCAATACAGAAACCACAAAATCTCAGATCCCATTTCTTAATCCATCCCTATTTTGTAAAGCAATACGGCGTTCCAGTAGCAAAGACCATGAACTTTGTTCGGCAAATCCACCGCTCAAGTGACCACATTAGGTAGGGTATAAACCGGGACTACCGCCAGTATAAATCCAAAACAGCCACCGTGTTTTATGGCCACTTTCGATTTGTGGTGTACAAAGTGCAGGAGATAGCGGGTTTTTCTAACTTCAATAGAACAATTCAAGTTTATTTTGAATTTAACGTAAAACAGGCAACGGCTACTAATATTGATAGAAAGACATTATAAATAATAAAGCCTAAGTAATTTTTAATCATCTCGTATCTTGTCTTTATAATGATCAGATGTTCTAATAATTCTGATAATGATGATGTAGTTAGCTTTTATTAAGAACTAGCTTTTGCCCGCGGCTTCGCGCGCGTTAAATTCGGGGTAACACATATCTACTTTCACTCCCAAGTTGTGTGAACTGTGAAGACACTCCTGATTATTCTAAAGAGTCAGAAGCTCTATAGAGTACAAAGTAACTCGGTCAATATCGGTTTGTCAAAGCCGTTTCAATACATGTCCAATATAATAATATATCTATAAACACTTTCGCATTTATAATTTTAGTAGGTAGAGAAAATCGTTTCAGCCGTTTGAGCATAGTATATAATAATAATAATTAGTTTATATATGCGAACAACGAACAATGTAATCACCGTGCACAACATATCAACATGTATGATGTGACAGTACATTGACAGTACTGACAGATAGCACATGCGCAGCACTTAATTATTCGCGCATGCGTTCTTAGTTCCAAGAGGAAAATTTCTGCCGAACAAACTTCTACCCTCCCTACAATCCCTCCGTTTCATTTTGCAACTTATGGTAGCCTATGTCCGTCTCCATGGTCCAATATATCTCTATATTAAATTTCAACAAAATTGGTTCAGCCGTTTTCGCGTGAAAACGGAACATACATACATACATACATACACACTTTCGAATTTATAATATTAGTAAGGATATATTTACAAATCATTGTTGAATGTATAATTTCATCATCATCAGCCTTTTACCGTCCACTGCTGGACTAGGCCTCTCCTTTGAAAGGAGGAATTGGCCTACTATGCCACGCTGGCCAAACGGCTTGGTATAGGGTTTGTATCAACTTTTCCTTCTCTTACAGTGCTGTTCTCTGCATATGCTCCCTCTGTCCGCTCTTACGACACCCACGGGATGATATGGGGTGGTGACAATTCGTATTCTTATTCCGTCACCACACGGACAATGTATAATTTATATTTTGAAATATTTTTTAAATAAACATTCACTCAAAAATCCCGTATGCAATATAAGCAGGAAACATGCGTCATTTTAAAGAAATTGAATTGAACAGATTGAATTAAATATAATGATAAAAAAATGTGTTCTATGCTAACACATAATTAGCAAGCCTTTTGAATGTTTAACGAAGTCAGTTAAAATGTTTTCAAAATAGTAAGATCATAGGAATAATTTCATTGACTGACAGATCAAAACAATATCTAACATCTAAAGAGATATGGTATCTAAATTTATTTTAAAATGTGATTAAATACCTAATTAAAAAAAATTGTAACTATCTGTCAAATTGCTGTAGCTTCTACTTTGTGGCAACTTTCAATTACAACGTGTGGTTTGTACCAAACTGCATTACGTATTTTATTTTGGAGTGGCTGACTCCACTCCGCAGAGATAAGCGTGCGTCCGTCCTAAAATACTCGGTGTTCATTGTAAACCATTAAACAGGTAGTATTTAAAAAAATACAATGCTATTTGCGGTGACCCGTGTAATGCTTTCCATCATGAGATCGTGGGTTCTATTCTCGGCTGTCCGTGCAGTAACGGATAAAGAATCCAAAGAGTCACTACCCGATTTCATTCCATGGGTGTCGTAAGAGTCGACTAAGGAAGTAACATCGACCAAATAATATTTCTGGCGATTTATGAAAACACGCAAAACAAATAATATTCTTTTGAAGAGACGGAAGTTTCAACATTATGTCATATACCAGGTATAGTAGACAAATTGTCCTATTGCTTCTCAAAAGTCCACAGCCTGATAAATACCACTCATACTTTGCGTCACAATAGACGCAAAGAAGGAGAGGCCTATGTCACGATGTAGGCTATAAAAGGCTAGATTATGAATAATCAATAAATTACTGCCTGAGTTCTATTTGCTATCATAATTGAATCGTGATATTTTCTTTATCACCCAGTTTCTGAGTTGATTGATTACAGAAATAATACTACCTATCATAACGAGGCAAAAACAGGCGTCTATTCAGTCGTTGATTCTATGACGTGTTCTATTATTAAGAAAACTAGATTCCGTACTAAAGTTTTTCCCGCGCGGGTATCAACTACTGAGACAAAAGATAGCCTCTGTATTATTCCGATGTATAAGGAACATTACTTCAAAGTTTCGTTATAATCCGTTCATTCATTAAAAATAGTCTTTGCCTGAAAGTACCAATTATTTCGTTTATAATAGCAGTAGAATACAGGCGTGAGTCTATAATAATAATAATCATTACTACCACTGTTTCTTTATATGCGCGACCTGCAAGTGCGCATAGATAATATAAACAACTTACAACACAAGTTAGGCCGTATGATATCGAGATTGAATATAAATTTAAATATAAATGGATATATTTGAACTATGTTTAAGTTACGATAAACTAAATAAATAACAAAAAATATATGTCAAGAACAAAAAATATTTCATGTTGTTTTATAAATCATTTCCAAATCGGGAACAACGAATAATACCCACCTCATACATATTTAACCCACAATAACAAAACCAAAGACAGTAACTTCATTACAAGTTACCGATAACTTGCCTGTTTAAGCAGAATCTTCCCTCTTATTCATAAAGGCTACAATGGATAGCGTCATGAATATGCGATGCTATTGTCAACGGTTTTAGGGCCGGTAAATAAATGGGCCCTTAAGCCCAAGTGAGTGGCTTGCTTTAGTGCCGTGATGTGGTAGACTAAATTTGCGTTTTGTTGTGTGACGGATCTGGAGGTATGTGATTTGGATATATGCATAAATTATCTAGTTACAGATGGAGACTTTAGGCCGAATATAATTTATGGAGAAAGGCTTTCTTCAGAATTATTTTCCTTAATACATTTAAATAAGGAATCGTTTCAACTAAATAATATCGAAAACGAGTCTAATAATAATATGTATTTGCATTCGTTTTTATTCATGTTACTAAAGGGTTTGCACTCATGGAATAATACCATCGCAGCAAGACGCTTATCAAAATATGCCTAAATATTTTTACACTTATTGCTGCTTCTTCAAATAAACTTTTAAGGTACTCAACTATTTTCAATACTTTCAAGATGTTTGGGTTTGCCTTTGCCTTAATAAAAACACTCAGCGCAGGCTTAAATGATTCTTTGTCGCTAAAAACTTCGCTTAAATTCATGAAAATTTTCTAAAACATTTAAATAATAAATATACTTCAGATGGCTGTTGGTATTTTGTAAAATCACCACCGTTTTGGTTTTAATCACTGTATTATTAACGATCCATTGACTTGAACGTAAACAACGTTTGAAGGTTGCATAAACAGATTCAAAACAATGGGTTGTTTAATACGATGTACGATTTTAGGTGTTCCTCTGACCTATTTTTGTTTGTTCGAAGGCTTCGTTTGCCTCGTGGCAACAAAAATATCTAACTTCACTGTTTCATTAGATTTCTATATTTTGGCAGCGGTTGCCAATATATTGCAATCCTAAAGGCTCCTACACACAGTACCGGTGGCACGGCCGGCGGCATGGCCGCGGGCTCTGCCGCCGGCCTATCCGCGTGAACCCGGCGGCCTACAAAGCCGCCGACTTGCCCGCACGAAAGAGGCGCCGGCATGGCCGCCCGGGTAGGCCGGCAGGCCGCGCGGGTTGCAACTTGTTACTTGTGTGTGGTCGTTCTATACAACTGGAATGATGCCCGGCGGCTTTCTGCGGCAGATGTCGGCGGCACCGACGCCCGCCAAAAGCCGGCGGCACTTGTCGCGCTGCAAAAGCCGGCGGCCTGTGCCGCCGGCACTGTGTACAGCTGCCTTAAGAAAATCAATTTCATGACAAATGTTTTTGGTGGGATTGTGTAAATATTTTTGTCACCTTATGTAACGGTAGCGAAATATATTCAGATGGCTTATAACGAAATTAGTTTCTGAGAAACTGCGCGTACTATTTTAGGCTCTGGACGTAGATAAAGATTTAATTTTATTCTTGCAAGAACAAAATTACATTATTTTATGCAACCCATTTTTAGGACGCTAAGTCTTTAAAAGTCTGTTAAATGAAAGACATTTCTAAAAACGCTAGATTTATTGTCCGCTCAGGTGTTAACCCTGTCTAAGAACAGCCACCTAAGCGCTTCGCACTAACGTAAAAAGGGCAATCTATTCAAAATAAAAACATTTACGTAAAACGTTCTCTCTATTTACATATACAGTTAGAAAATACCCAAAATTCCTTTGAAAACAAAACACCGTACCCCCAATGCACCAGTTATTTTTGCTCAACCGTCAAAGTTTAGTTAAATGTAACACACCCAAGGGATACTCGCCGGTGACGGAAACATACGAAGTAGTATTATGTGTGAAAACTGTAGTGAGTAGTGACGCTAGGCTACAATAATATCTAAAAAAAAAAAAAAACCCACTTATTGCGCAATGTAGGATTAGTCGTAAACTAACCGCTTGAAAATCTAAGGTAAATAAATAATAATAATAATATTGGCTTTACAGAATATAGAATCCGTAAATTTGGTAAAAGCAACAAAACAAGCTAACATCCTGTTAAATTTTAAGCATTTCTCGTTTCATTTCCACTCTTTTGACCATCATCATTGTCTTGCCCTGGTCCCAATTTATTTGGGGTCGGCGCAGTATGTCCTTGTCTTCCATACTTCTCTGTCACCAGTCATCCGATCATTTACCCTTTTCTCTTTCATATCCATCCTCACACGGTCCATCCATCTTTTCTTTGGCCGTCTTCTCCCTTTTCGTCCTTCTACATGCATATTCATCACTTTTTTACCTACATACATCTCTCCGCATAACATGTCCATACCAGGCCAATCGACTCCCTTTTATCTTTTCATCACTGGGCGCCACTTTCATACTACCTTTAACGTAATCATTCCTAATTCTGTCCATTCTTGTCACTACACACATCCATCGTAACATTCTCATCTCTGCCACATGCAATCGTTTCTCATCCATCTTCTTTGCAGGCCAACACTCAGCTCCATGCAGTACGACAGGCCTTATTACCGACTTATACATGCTGCCCTTTAATTTCACAGGCATTTTGTGGTCGCATATTGTGCCTGAGACCTGTCGCCATTTCATCCATCCTGCGTTGATTCTTTCAGGAGTGGACCTAGGTAGCGGAAATCGGAGCTTACTGGTAGAAGTGTACCACCGAGTGTTACCGGTATAGGACTGGAGAGACCGCCAAAGTTACAGAATATATATTCTGTTTTGGTTCTGCTTATTCTCAGGCCTACATTCTCCAATCTCTGCCGCCACTCCTCCAGCTTGCTCTGCACCTTCTGTCCACTCTCTACCAGAACGATGTCGTCGGCAAACAGCATGCACTAGGGTGCCTCTTCCTGTATGTCCGATGATATAGCATCCATAATTAACAGGAAGAGGTAGGGGCTAAGGGCCGACCCTTGGTGCAAGCCTACGGCCACATCGAATCTGGCTGTGATACCAGCTGCTGATCGGACTTGTGTTCGGCATTCAGCGTACATGGCTTGAATCAACGTCAGGTATTTCCCAGGCACTCCTTTCTTCTTCAGGGCCCACCACACGACTTCACGAGGCTCTCGGTCATATGCCTTTTCAAGGTCGACGAACACTATGTGCAAGTTTTTATGCGCCTCCCTGTATTTTTCGCACATTTGGCGAAGTGCAAAAATGGCATCCACTGTACCTCGACCAGGCATTAAACTGAATTGGTTTCGTAAGATCTCACTCTCGTCACGCAGGCGTCGCTCAATTACTCTCTCCCATACTTTCATACTATGAGGCATTATATTTATTCCCCGATAATTGTTGCACGCATGCATGGGCACCAGGTAACTGTTGTATGGTCTCCTCGTGCAACAGCTTATTGAAGAATAAAGTCAGCCAAGCCCATCCATCATCTCCTAACGCTTTCCATGCTTCTACTGGTATTCCATCTGGTCCTAACGCCTTTCCATTCTTCATTCCACTAACAGCCTTTTTTACCTCGTTCTTATTTATTTCCTTCACTAAACCAATACTCATCACCTCATTCTCAAGGTTTCCGTTCCAATCGTTCTCCTCATTCATTAACTTTTCAAAGTATGTCCTCCATCTTTCTTTTATTCTGTATTCGTCCATAAGAATTATATAATTTGATTTTACATTGGAAACGTTGACTATACTCGTTGAAATATGATAAATATTATGGACCAAGATCAGTTTCAAACCAATAAATATATAGCAATAAGCAAAATTGAGTTCATAGTATAAAATTCCGCAGTAAATTATATATAAACAACCGTGAAAATTGAATCTTCAAACCAAAGATGCAGCCTCTAAACAAAATACAATTACATAATAATTAAATAAAGATTGTTATATTCGTCTCTGACACTCAAATCATAAAGTCATACCCGTGTTTGCGTAAAGTCAATTATAAACACATCTAATTATAGAAGACTCCGCGGGGTTGGTAATGTGCTGGTTGACTGATTAGTCGCCTTATTTTGGTACGTATATTATGTTCCCGTATTTAGAATGAAGGTTTCGTTACCGATTCGTTTATAGACTAAAATTAAGCTAACAAGACGGTAAAAAATATATCTAATGTCTTGCACTAAGTTGATATTCTGTCATAGCTGGTAAGGCCAGTAAGCGGACCTCGGGCTCCAAGGCGTGTAAGTCTTGGATGTAACCGGGATAATGCTAGGATGATGATGGATGTTTTTAACTTATTTATGGCATAAAAATGAGTAACAACACCATCGTATCGAAAGCAGATGACAAGTCAAAAACTGCCAACACTATTACATTTATTTAGTTTTGGTCTGCATTAATCAAAATTTCATGGAGCGAAATCTTCACTCCCTTAAAAATTATGATTTAATTGTGATGCTTTGTCTTTTCATCTGTCTTAAAAAAACAACTTTAGACCTGCACTAGGAAACATACTATGTCTGGACCTAGGCCCTTACAAGCATTAAATTTAATTATGCCAGAAATACAATGAAATCTTCCACTAAAACGATAAATAACACGTAAGTTATTGCATCAGTGTAGAGGCCTACGTTTTCAAAAACTGGTTTCGACAATAGTGACTGAATACCCGTTAGTCTGTTGTATTCTGAACGTGATCGGTGCTAGTAGGAAGAAAGCAACAGGCTAGCCTATTGTAGTACCTATTCCAATGATTTTGAGCTGAAACGTAATTGGCTTCATGTAGATATTAGTTCACATCATCAGCCCTTTATACTATCCCACTGCTGGGCACGGGCCTCTTCTCAATATGAGAAGCGTAAGGCCATAGTCCACCACGCTGGCCTAGTGCGGGTTGGCAGACTTCACACATTCAACATTATGGAGAACTCTCAGACATGCAGGTTTCCTCACGATGGTTTTCTTCACCGTTTAGCAAGCGATAATTAACAGTTTAATACGCTCATAACTCCGAAAAGTCATAGGTGCGCGCCGTGGATTCGAACCCGGACCCTCTGTGTAGCAGTCTGTCGGTCTCTCCACTAGGCTATCGCTGCTTTCTTTAGTTCACATGCCATTGGCAAAATGATGAAAATCTGTACTATTCCCTTCATCCATATCATTTACTGCCCTTCAACATACCTGACTGAATATTTTTTCTCTTACGGCATACCAGTTTTGTATAACAGTAAAAAAAACAATAATTTTTCCCTTAAAAGTATAAAAATAGTTTCAAAATTTAGAATTCGTAGGGTGATAGACATATAATTTTATTAAAACCATTTTAGACAATGATGTAGCAAAAAGACCAGGAAATTTCAAAATTGTTTGAAACATACTTTAATTGAATATTTAAAATTCTTTAGTTACTGACTAACAGACAACGCAAAGCCGTAACTACTGGTCGTAGGAAGCTGAAATTCCTTGGGGAGTATAGCAGTGCACTAAGAGCGGCCACCAAAACAGCCCCAAGCTAAATAACACGGGTAGAGCCCTGGGCAATGCTTTGTTACTGATCGGTATTCTAAGTTTTACTAAAGAATAACACAATTTATGAATAACAGTATGTATACATAACCCAATTTTCCTTACAAGGTCACATTAAATCATTCCGCATCAGTGTTATTTTTTACCTCGAGATAATGTCATCAATTTTTCCTTAAACAGAAAAAAAAGCACACACCACATTATTTAGTCACTGTCAGCGGGAAAGCCGAAACGTATTCATTCCGGCGGCATTTACAAGTCGCCTGTTCGCGTGTGTACATCCAATTCTAAGAATGCTTATAACGTTGAATTATGAGTAACGTTTTGAATAGAATTGGTAATTAATGTTAGATAAGATAGGTTTAGACGTACTTGCTACTTAAAGGAATAATTTTGATCGCATAAACAAATATACTGCCTAGATTTTACAATAAAGTAAGCAACAGCCTGGTGTAAAATGTAGACAATAATTATATTTATCTACAATAGATATTTATCCTATAAATTATCGAGAGTAGAAAAGGCATGTTGGAAGGCAGCGATAGCCTATTAGAGATCCCAAATCAAATCAAATCAAATCAAATTTTATTTGCTAAACATAGGTTTACAATAGTTGGAGACACATATAATAGTACGCTATGTTTTGTCATTTAGACATAACAAATATTAGGCAGATACCAATTTAATTAACAAGAAAATAATCAATATAAGATGTCAAATTAAATACATATTATGATAATACACCTCTGCCTACCCCTTCGGGGATAAAAGACGTGAAGATATGTTATAATTTTAATTGTCAAATTCTTAAATCAATAGCCACACAATAGCAATCGACATTATTTAACATTTAAGTATAAAAATTGAATTTATCGTTAAAGAACTCGTCAATAATGCGAAATGCCAAATGTATTCAATAGGGAAATAATAAATTGTCAAAATTAGAAAGATTTTACAATTGTGAAACTTAGTAGCAATAGTACAAAAATGTAATTAAACTTAATAATTATAATGTATCATTTAAAAATTCGTCAATAGTATAATAACATTTTTTGTCAATCAACATTTTTTGAAGTACAGGTTTTAGTTTATTTATTGGCATTGTTTTTATTGAATTAGGGATTTTGTTATATATTCGAGGAGCTATGCCAAAGAAGCTCATGTACAACAGAGAGGTTTTACATTTTTGATGACATAATTGATTGACATATTGAGCACGCATAGTTCTTTTAACAGTCGCTAACATGGTGAACAAATGTAAGTTCTTTATTACAAACAATGTAGTTTCAAGAATGTATAGCGCAGGTAGTGTCAACAAGTTCAGTGACTTAAAATAAGGTACACAACTATCTGTAGTTTTACGTCCGCACATTGATCTAATGCAACGCTTTTGCATCCTAAATAATGTTTCTCTATCGGTTGATTGTCCCCAGAAAAGAACACCATATCGTAAAGCCGACCCAACTAGTCCATGATACGCCATTAATAAACTCTCCATGTTAACTTTCTTAGATAATTGGAAAAGTTGGTAGGCCGATTTATTTAAGCGCTTACATAGATTTACCACTTGGAGTTTCCAATTCAATTTATTATCAATACATATCCCTAGAAACTTATAATTTGTGACCTCTTCTATCAAGCAATTATTGTATGTAACAGACGTAGCTGGATTTACGCGCCTTTGATGGAAATGCATTATTTTAGTTTTATTCAGATTGATAACCAAATTATTTCTGCCTAGCCAGTTTATGATATCTTGTAGACAACTATTGATGTCATCTTGATAATTATCAGGATTTGTACATTTAATAATTGCAGTGCTATCGTCAGCAAAAAGTATCATTTTATGTGCTATTGCTTTTGGAAGATCGTTGATGTATATCAAGAAGAATAACGGTCCCAATACACTGCCTTGTGGCACGCCGTATTTTATGTGCTTTGCTTTGGACATATAGAAAGTTTCTATTTTACTTTTTGAGCATATTCTGGAGATTTCTGTACATTGACTTCTGTCGCTTAGATAAGACTCTAGTAGTTTTAGAACATTCCCTCTTATGCCATAGCCCTCCAATTTCTGTAGTAGAATCTTATGATCCACATAATCGAAGGCTTTAGTCATGTCTGTATATAAAGCACATATTGGAGTACTATTGTCTAAAGATGTCATAATATTATATAAAAAGTCGAAAAGTGCCATATTAATTGTAGTATTTCTCCGAAATCCTTTTTGTTCTGTACAAAATAATTTATGTTTTTCAAAATAGTTGTAAATACTGTTATAAATTACTTTTTCTATTATTTTTGAAAATACAGATATTTTTGCAATTGGTCTGTAATTTTTTATTTCAGTTTTGCTGTTTCGTTTAAAAAGCGGCTTAATAATAACCTTTTTTAAATCATTTGGGAATAAGCCGTCGGTAATGCAATGGTTAATAATATAGGCTAGGGGTGGCGCTATGATATCCTTAACATATTTAATTACTTTTGTGGATACACCATCGTGTCCAACAGTATTCGTGTTTTTTAATTGATTTATTATTTGTATTATGTCAATATATGTAACAGGTCTCATAAATATAGATTGAGTTGATATATTTTGAAAATTATTTTTATTAATAGTAATGTCAGTGTGAATGTTATGTTCAATTATGTCAATAAAATAATTATTAAATTCATTGGCAATGTCAATGGGATCTGTGATAGTCAAGTTATTTTGTTTGATAGATAATATGGATTCTTGTGGAAGACGTGATTGATTTTTATTTATGAGCTGCCAGGCTGCTTTTGACTTGTTTTTCGAAATCTGTACGAAGTGACAATTTTGCGATTTCTGAGTAAGTTTTATAATTTTCCTATATCTAGATGAGTAGCTTTTAAAAGCAATTTTGATTTTTTTATTAGGATTTAACCTATATTTCCAAAGTAATTCTCTTTGCTTTTTGCTGCATATTTTTATCCCCTTAGAGATCCATTTAGATTTTGTGTTTGTTTTTATGGTAATATATATTTTTGGAAAACATAATTTATACAGCAGTAAAAATTCATCCATGAAGCTGTCAAAGCATTTATTTGCATCCGTAGCGTTATAGACTTGCGCAAATGATAGACAAGTAAGGTAAGATTTAAATTTTATGAGGTTTTCTTTAGAAATATCTATCTTAATAGTTTTCCAAAATTTAAATTTACAAGTCTTTTTTATAGGGACTTTCAATATTTGGGATGTGTGGTCAGAAAGAACGAGATCTATTACTTCAGCCCTACAATCCCTGTGATAGTTGTGCGCAAAGTTATCAATGCATGTATTGCTGATCAATCTAGTAGGTGTATAAAGAGCAAGTTTTAAGTTGTACTGCTGTAGAAAATATTCGAATTCTATTGTCATTTTATTTCTTTTAAGAACATCAATATTAAAATCTCCACAGACGATGATATTTTTGTTAGAATAGAGTCTAAGTTTATTTAGTATGTTTTCTAATCTATCATAAAATATGGTCCAGTTATTTCCTGGTACTCTATACACGCATATGATTATAATATTTTGGGATACGATTTCTATAGCACAGCATTCAAAAGCATTTTTGACCGATTGTTTTGCTATATCTGGTATTTCCTTATACTGCAGCCCTACTCTTACAAGAATACATGCCCCTCCACGTTTAACATTTCTTGAGTAGCATGCAGCTAGGTTAAAATTCGGCATTTGTAAGAAATCTTCGAACCCAGCTTCGATAAAATGTTATGTAATACAGAGTATATCTATAGAGGTCCCTTTATTATATAACTCTTCTAATTTAACTGCGAGAATGTCCAGCATGTTTATTAGTCCTGCTATGTTTTGATGCAGAACATTCATATAGCTATAGAAAAAACTGAGAATTATTGTGTGCTGGCGCATCTGTTAAAGTAGCAACTGTTAAAGTAAGTGGTTGCCTGCAATGAAAACTATCAATTTCCAAGTGGACGGCAAATTGAACGCTAAGATCTTTAATTAGACTTTGTAGATCTGAGATTATAATTTTTTGACCTATGATATTCAAAGCTCCAGATCGATGACTATATGTGTCATACGTGTACGGCAAATTTAGGTTTGAGTCTAGTATAAAAGCATAGTTATAAGTCTCGATATCCATATAGAGTAAGTTATTAAAAGTGTTTACTCGACTATTAAACATTAAGTTAGTGTTATTCATGTATTTGAATGTAGGTAAACAGATTATGAAATTTGTATGACTCAGTAATATTAACTTGTCTCGAGTAAACTTGACGAGATCTCTATAATTATGTGTTTTGTGAAAATCTTCCTCACCTATATAAATAATATGCAGTAGTCGGATCTGGTAAAGTTGCGGAGTTTACCCTCAATGTTTTCTAAAATGTATTTCAATCCACATTTTGGTTTGCGATAATGACAAATTTCATAATTGCCTATTTGCCTTTTGTCTATTAAGTTGTATAGCCTATTGCATGTTTCACTACTTAAAATACATATCTTGTGTAGCTCATTTATGCATGGTGCCGAGGCCGTTGACGGGTCATCAAACTTTATATTTTGTGGGTCAGTTCCTGTATTTTCTATTGAGATTGAGTTGTTTCCATCCTCGTTTGTTGTTGTGTTGTTATATTTAGATGTGGGCATAATTTTTTCCAATGTTTGTGTGTGTTTATTTATACCACAGTTTTTCTTCTTCGCAGTTTTCTTTGGCGTTATTTTTTTCTGTTTAATTGGACTACTTGTAACTTTTTTCAATATATTATTTTTCTTTAATAATTCTTCATTAGTTTTCTTTAGTTTACAATTTTCTATTGAAAGTAATTCAATTTCTTCGTGAGCGCTATTTAGTTGGGATGTTAATTCTTCTATCTTATCTTTTAATATTTTTAATTGTTGACAATTTTCTTCGTCTTCTGATATATCTGGGACGGAGTTTGTAGTGCAATTCAATGTTTCAGAAATTATATCGCTATCGTTTTGAGTGTCTGGGTCTGAACGTGTTCGGGTACGGCGAAAAGTAATATTCTCCAAGAAATTCATATTAATATATTATTATCAATTCCACTTAAAATACAAACAATTGCTGTGGTATCCCTTAGGCATTAAGCGATAATCCTACCGAAATATTTTATTACTCTGGCAACCCTGTTGACAGTTTCTTGTTAAGCTTTTCACCGCCAGAGGTAAAAGTGGCACTAGCTGTCATATAAAAATGACACAAGTGACAGCAATGACAGACCTTAAGTGACGTTTGTGACAATTATTGTAGTTCAGCTATCGGCCGCGCGATGTGATGATGGCAGTAGTTGCTATTGAATTATGTATGTTGAAATGTAGCTATTGACCACTAGGGGCAATAATGTCACTAGTTGTATGATTTTGAAATGTAGTATTTTTCTTAACGTCTTCTTATGTTCGTACACTGTATAATTTATATTATTTATTGTTTTTTAAAGGGTTATTGCATTTAGTGTTTATTGTTGTATTAGTCACTGCACAACTGTTTTGTGATACATTATTTTGCACACTGTTTATTAAGTTATTGCACTATTATCACTTGATCTAAGGGAAGTTGTTATAAGTTTATTTACACTTGTTTAAGTTAGGCACCAACAATGTCACATGGAGTTTATAGCTTTTACAGTTATTTTATTCACGTTTGATAACATAATTCACTTTATTAACTTATAAATATATTATTAATCACAGAAGTACTGTAAACAAGACGGGTGTTGCCAGCTATATGCCAATGGACTGCCATACAGAGGGTATTGAGCTCGAGTCCATGGCGCACACCACTGACTTTTCGAAGTAATGTGCGTATTCAATTGTTTATTATCGCTTGCCCCTTGCCTTGGAAAGCACCTTAAACCATCGGTACCGGCTGTCATAGAGATCTTTGGCAGTCGTTACCTATGGTTAGCACCCTCAAATTAACTTTTATTGGTCTAAACCTTGGAATATCGCTATCCCTTTGGGTTGCAGAAGTCAGACGGTAGTTGCTCTGTGGGAAAACTGATATTTTGGCTTGACTCCTAGGCGAGTAAGTCTAGTACCCTGGGATAGCCCTAAGATGCAACTAAGATGACTCTAAGACAATGATGATGATGAAAAGGCATATTGTAGTTACGACTAGGTAGCTTCGCAGATTGAAGAATATTTTAGAATGAGCCATATGAAAAAGAAGACTTTTAGAAGTATCTAAGTCATGTTCTCTAAACACGGACCTTTCTTATATAACTGCAAATTAACATATAGCACTTAATAAATATATTAAATTGCTGATGATTCCGTTTTGCACGTCACGTACACGTCAAAGTTTATACTGCTGATCTCTTTGTTATCTTTGACAAACAATTCTGATCGAATTTTCAATGCAATTTGGGTGGCACGACGGTATAAATAAGTGCGCACGTCTCATAAATACTACAATATCGCATAATTTTTGTTAAATAAAATAAAATACGAATTTAAGTTTAGTGCAGCCAACAAGATCATTGGTGGACATTGATCATACCTTTTTTTTTCGTATTTGATAGCATCTCCGATGGTAATGGTTCGAAAAAGAGACAACCCTGAAGCCCAATTCTCGTATTTAATATGAAATTGAAATTATATTTTGAACGAAAAGAGATTATATTTTGAATTGACTCAGAATCGGTATTCTGCTAACCTCAATGTCATTATCGTATAATTTGAAATAAACAGTTCGTCGTTGACACTTAATGATTGTGACACTTGTTTCAATTTACGATCTAGTTATAATTTCATTCAAATATCAATTCATTTAGGAGAATACCATTTGTGACGTAATTATGTATCAAAACTGTATTTTGAACAAATTTATTTATGGGCCTCAGGTGTCGAAATTTTCAGACCGCTTGAAGCCCTCCGGCATGGCCTAACGAATCTTCCTGATCCTGAAACAAGAGCCAGGATCGATAGCTTTACGTGTCCTTCGAAGCAGGGTAGCGCTCTGGTGTAAATGCCATACGCGGTCACCTATTCAAGTGTTGACTCCGCCAACGTGTGCATGCGTTGCCTAACTTTGCCAAGGTGTTACCAAGGTCCTACCAAGTCACGCTACTAGCACTACACCATGATTCAGTTAGAGAAATATCGATGTACGAAACATCTTTACACGGCTACTCAATGTTACATAGCAAAAAGGCTTGACAACATATAACCAAGATACCGCAGCGGAATTCTCGAACCCAAAATATGCGAACAACATATTATCCCATTACGATGTTTAGCTCGCCAAAAATCCCTCACTTACAAGACTAAATAAATATCCCGAGCTACCGTAAAATTCATCTATTTTAGTTTTAATCAAAAACTTTATATATTATTCATCTCGCATATTCTTCTGGGTAAAGGTGAATTTCAGTACATACAATTTTTGAAGCGGTATTGTTGAAACGATTATTTCTTGAAGCGTACCTTTCTCTCCATGGGCACTTCTCAGGAACAAAAACACACTCTAGTTTTTAAACTTTAATATAAATAACAAAATAATTAATGTGAATACCATAGATCACATGTGAAGCAAAAGTAGGTCGCGGGTGAAATAATAAAATTAATGGTGCGAGGAATATATTACCTAGACTTAGTGGGATCAGAAGGGTTAAGTGATGATTTAGTATAATACCGTACTCTGAAGGCGTAGAGATATTTATTGGTCCTTACCTTTCAAACGTTACTTTTCTCACGTGTTGTACATAAATAATATAATCACTTAAATATTGTAAAAGTCTGGTGTGACCTCAATTTATGAGCGTGTTAGCATTTTACAAACGTAAATCGAAATTTCGGAAGATTTTGAAGTGATTTTGGTCATAAAATTTATTATTTTAGCTTCTTTTGACTTCATTCGATCGTAATTATCATAGATTTTTATTTACGGTCTATTAACAAAAACTCGTTCAAATTGGATTACTCATTCCGAAAACAGCATATTTAGAAGAATACATAGAAGGCTCAACTTTGAAGTAATCTTACAGCAATTATTATTACTAAGTAAGAATGTAAAAAAGTATTCATTCGAAGAGACGTACCCTTTTAAATGTAACATGCATTGACAAAAGTTTGATTTTTGATTCATTAACTTAAATTTTTATCACGTCTAAGAAACTATAAAATCGAGAAAACGTCTATAAAAAATACGTCATATCTCATAATTTAAAAGTCATTTAGCAACTTAACTAATTTTATACGTAAGAAGAAAGATTGTACTCTAATTTTTGTATTTGTAAAAAACAAAAACTATATGTCTTCAACCATTTATGAAAATAATTTTAAAACTGAATGAGGTTATTACGTAACATTTTAATTTGGTTAAGTGGAATTTTGTACTCTATTTTCTCTACAAACTTGTTATTATTTTACTTACAGAACATGGGTAGAATAGACAAAACATATTATTATGGGTCAAAGAAATCTGTTTGGTCACGAAAAAGTCAAATTATTAATAATTTGCAGAAGGCAAGAGAAGCTGCGTAAGTACCTATTTAATGTTTTGACAGGGTGTCAATACATTTGTGTAAGTTATTGTTTTTCTACCAACGTAATATTCGTAGTCAGGTAAACGGCAAATCCACTAGTGGTCACCTATCAATCGTATCCGTTTCTTTTTTAGAATGCTTTATTATTACTGATTAAATTTAAATGTAAGGGGTATGTACCCCACGATGAAATATTCGTTAGTTTTTATTCTGTCAATTCCCTAACTTCCTTAATAATTGTCTTTTGTTTTTCTTTCAGATCAAAATTAAGAGCATCTTTGATAAATACTCTAAACCCCTATGCATCCTCAACTGTGACTTCCGTCTCGCCTACTACTGTGGTTTCACTAGTAAATTTAAATACACCACTATTTGTTAATGGTACAAAAAATTTGACGGGGCACTAAGTATCTTTAACTGATCATATATATGTAGTTAAAAAATAAAAACACTAAGTCCCAAAACTGTCTCAAAACTGTCCACAAAAATACGTAATAACTGGTTAATGCATAACTAAGACTATGACCGACTCTTGTACTATTAGTTGTAAACTATTCCATTGATAAA